>CM040126.1:178378853-178978853 GCA_022559845.1 Amorphophallus konjac | reverse complement strand
AATAGACTGATCTCCGAAGAGCTAGAGGATGTTAAAGCTACAAACTTAGAGCTTCAGAAAAACCTTGACAAATTTCAATCAGAAAATCAACAAGAAGTGTTCAATGAATGCCAGACTTCCTTATGTGAGTTGGTGTTTGATGATGAACTCTAGGGGCAAAATAGTAAACTGAAAGAGGAAATTAACAAGTTGAAACATCTAAACACCACGCTGTCAGACAGACTACTGACAATTGAAAAAGGTAAGTGCATGAGCATGAACAATTTTGATAGGTTGGTGAATGCTGAACAAGAAATTGCTAGCCTAAGGACCATCAATCAGATGTTAAACGAAAAGGTTGTGTACTATGAAGATAAAATTGCTAACTATGAGCTTCATGTTTCCAAACTGCAATCTGAGATTTCAAGTTTGAATGAATCTTTAGCTAAATTTGTGAGTGGAAGGGATAATTTGGATAAGCTCCTTGGTAGCAAAATTAATTTCCAACGTGAGGGTCTGGGTTTTAACCCAGCTAATAAAAAGGGCTTTAACAGTAAGATTCACACTTCATTTGTGTGTAGTTTTGAGCCAACTAGCACATCTAGTGTACCTATCCTCGAATTCAGTGCTCAGAAAAATTAAAAATCCATAGTCAGTCCCAAATCTGCAGAACAAATTTAGAAACTGAAAAAGAATAAAAATCTACAGAAAAAGAACAAAAGCACTCCTATTGATACAAAGAATGTTGCACACAAGTCACATGATCTCTCACAGACTCATACTAAAAAGGGATCATGTCATTATTGTGGAATATTCAGACATATGATGCACACCTGCTATATCCTGAAATCTGATAAATTGAATGCTCATAATAGAATGAAGAAAATTGAAAATTCAGGAAATACACATCTGCATTTTATTAAAAGCTCACCCAAGAATCAGTTTTCCCAGAAGAGGGAACTCAAATGTTCCCATTGTGGACGATCTAGTCATGCAAAGCATGATTGCTGGTTCTTGAAGAAGAATGAGTTCAAGGCTCCAAGGAGAACCACTGTTCCAAGGAGACCTCATTGCCATTTATCTGACAAGTCTGGTCATATGGCTACCGAATTCTGGTCAGGTTTTCATAGAAGAAACTCTTCTGCTTGCTCTCACTGTGGAAAGCATGGCCACACAGTCAAGGATTGTTGGCACGTTCAAGGTAGAAAATTTAACTCTAAACGTGTCAACCTTTCTACAAACGAAAAAGCTTTTGGTATAAATAATTTCACATTTAAGGAAAAATCTCTTGCATGTTTTGAATGTGGAAGGTCAGGCCACCGAGCCTGTAACTGCTGGATGGCGGGTTATGGAAAACAATATGTTCATGCTAATAACAGAAATTTCCATGTTAATGCACAAGAATTCCATGCTAATAATTTTGTGCATAACAAGAAATCAAAGCATGTATTTTTCTGTCACTATTGTAGGCAATCTGGGCACTCCATGAATGACTGTCGTGTGATGATATTTGATGACTCAAAAGCCCAAGGACTGTGGAAAGCATCCATCAAAGGTGCTATTAACCATGCAGGACCCAAGACTGTTTGGGTACATGCCCATGCCAAATAGTGTGCTAACTTGCATGTGTGCCTTGGAATGGAATAAAGGGGTTAATAAACCAAGGCACTCAAAAATTGACAACCCCAGGATTGCACTCTTCAGGTCAGTTCTGAGAACCTATTTTAAATTATGTCATCTGAAATTGTGTGTGTTAGATAGTCGCATATCATGCTAATCTGTCTGTGCTTAATTGAAATTACTCCAAAAAATCAGAAATGGACTTGGAGTTTATGGTATTATTTCTCTGGCTGCACTGCATATCTGTTTCATATGTGTGAATCATGAAATCATGTTTAATGCTTAAATTGGATGATATGCATTCTGTCAGGGGGAGTTTAGTTGTTTATGCATGAATGTCAGGACATTCAGAATTAGGAAACATCTTTAGAAAATGCATTGAATGTGCATACATGTGGTGTAGAGCATTGCATATCATTATATGTAAAAAATCCAATAAGAAGAATTGCATTGCATCTAGATAGGGGGAGCATTTTAGTTTCATCAGTTCTTCACACTTTGAACACCTCCTGTCTGGCTATCCAAATCTCATATTCTCTCTTGATGATAAAATCCTTGCCCTTCATTCGTTGTCAATACATGTCAAGCTGATCTGTCTATATTTCAGACTCAGCTATTGGTTTGTTGTAAATCTATCTGATGCATATTGATCATACCTGTTGCAAGCATGAGTTCCATTTGTCTTACTCTCTATGCATGTTTGTCAAATGTCTCTTGCTGCTGAATGCTTTGTCCATGTTAAATGTATAGAGAAGTGAAGTAATATCAGTTTGTGTACCCTTTCACAAATCTGAAATCATCCTTAATAAAGAATCATCTATTATACAGGTTTAAGAATGTCTGTTGATTTGAATTGGTTTAAGTCTTATGTAGTCCTAAGTTTGAATTTGAAGGACCTGAAAATATCTGAATCAATTTTTCTTAATAAACCTTAACTGACTGTCTTATGTAAGTTCATGTAAGATCTTCCGACATCTGAAAATTGAAACCTTGATTTACTTTGGTTGAAATGCATGTAACCTATATTGTTTTTAAACAAGTCACTTTGAAAATTAAAAGGGCAGCAACAGCAAAATCATTGTAAAAGAAATGAATATTGTGGCAGAGCAATGACTGAATTGCACTGAGAAACTAAACCCTCAATCAAAGAAACAGAGAGGAATTTATGTCATGAAGTGCTTCATGTTACCTCTGTTCATATGGTCAAATATATAGGGCTGGTTTCACATAGTAACTGGGGGTACTGGCGTCTAAAAAACGTGTACCCTTATTGTCAAAGGTGTAAATCATCTGTGTAGTTTTTGATCAGAGACAGATATGGTAGTTTATGCTTAGTAACTGGGGGTACTGGCATCTAACCCACGTGTACCCTTAATGTCAAAGGTATAAATGACACCTGTCTGGTCACTAAGCTCAATGTAAAAGCAAAAGTGAAAAAGACTTGCTATAACCCTTGCATTTCAAAATTCACTGAGTGTTACTTTGTTTAACCTCAATACTATTGACTATTTTTCCTAAAGAAGTCAGTGGAATTAATTGTGTAAGATGAAAGGAGTTTGAACTAGAATGTTATATGAGAAACTGGTTCATCTTTTTAAAAAAGTTGCTTCAGATATGAGTATTGTATTTTATTGACAAACCCTGTGTACATCATTCTTAAACCATGCCTGTCAATTAAAGCCATTTCATAAGCTTTTATAATGGAAGATTCTGAAACTTTAAACATGGATATATGGATTGGGTACCTCACTGAAAATCTTCTCATCTCATATACTTTGGTTTGGAGATCATGATCCGAACTGCTATATCAATGTACCAGGTATCAGACTTCCAATCTCACTGATCCTGTGGTTGCTGATCATTCATGATCCTCTTGTTGCATTCATGTTGTGTCATTAAGGGGGAGAATAGATTTTTCTATGCCTTCATGACTTAGTCAAAGGGAGACTTTTTACTTCAATCATTTCCAGCATGCTTGTATTTCTCTCTCAAACTATTTTCTTTTTGCTGACGTCAAAGGGGGAGAATAATTTGCCATGAGAGTTAATGTTGACTCATAGTGTTGCCATCATCAAAAAGGGGGAGATTGTTGAGCCTCTGTGATTTTGATGATAGCAAACACTATAAGTCACCACGTGTTTGCATGACAGATTGAATGAAAGATTGAATGTTTATGCATCTGCTCTTGCTTGATGTGCATTGCTTAAGTCAGTGCTGGTGAATAATTGCTGTATGCATCACGAGAATAATTGTTGTATGCATCACGAGTTTGATGAGCATTTCATGGGTATGCTTGTGCATGGATCACACTGAAGAAGGTCAGTGCATTTTCTGTCGCGGTGCAAACTTTGCATACTTATATAGCATAGTCAGTGCATGTTTTACTTCGGTGCATATGTGCACTCGGTGCAATGTTGGTCGTGAACATAGCATACTTAGGTTGGTGCAACCTTTGTTGGTGCACGCTGGATAGGTCGGTGCAAGGCATCCTTTGCACACACCCAAGTCGGTGCATTCCCTTTGCTGTCTCATACACATAAGGGGTCATTGTATTTCAATGCCGCATGCGCGTTTAGGCTCGTGCATTCCTTGTCTTTGCATCTCACCTTTCGAGGTCGATGCAAGTCTTTAGGTCCGTGCAATACTTGCACATCACGCACTATTTAGCCTTGTCATTTAGTGTCAGTGCTTTCTTCTCCATCATCTCGGTGCAACGCATGTCTGGACGGCAAATCCAACTCGGTGCATCTACTGTGTTACGCATTTTTTTAAGAGTCAGTACACTGTTCGCCCTAGACATCTCTAGAGTCATTGCATATCTTTGGTCCTTTTTTTTTCTTTGACTCGGTGCATAGTCTTCTTCTTGTGCCTCTTGGGTTCATGTCGTGCACATCAGCTGCACGGGTGGTCACTAAGATTTGTGCATATGGTGTCATGCATATTTGTAAGTCAATATGGTGTCATGCATATTTGTAAGTCAATACATTTCCCACGTCTGGTTTTATCAACTCAGTGCATGCTATGTTTACTCTCTCATTACCTCAGTGTAAACTGTGCTAAGTGCTTGACTAAGTGCCTTGCATTTTCTGACAGAGTTTCTCTCCGAGGAGGGGCACGTGATCCAAGGTAGATCGACCTCCGAAAGAGTGCCACGAAGAAGGGTACAACGCTTAGATGGTGACACGTGGCTGAGTGCCTTCCAGAAGCCGTTTGGGCGGGAGTTCACCCTCCACACGCCCAGGGCGTGAGCATGAGATTCAGTGACAGAAGATATATATATATATATATCTCTGATGCGAAGAAAGAAAGAGAGAAAAAAAGAAAAAGAGAGAGTTCGAGGAAGAAGAGAGATAGTGAAGCTGCTGAAGCAAATTGAAGATCTACTATCTGTTGACTTCTGGATCAGATCCAGACCAATATGCTCGTGCGAGAGATACATTGTCATGCTTTATTTCCAGCTTTCCGTAGCTGAATTTTCTCACACTTGTTTTTCCCTTTTCAACTATGTTTTTCGATTCTCTAATTTGAGGTCGGGGTCCCTCCTGTGGACTCAGGACAAGAGAGACTTGGGTCTCTGGTTGCTAGTGACAGGGTGTCGCTAGGTTTCCTCCGGGTTAGAGGAAGGGAGGATTGGTCCTCCAGTTAGCAAGTGACTGGGTGTCGCTTGTGGTTTCCCTCTGATTTAGAGGAAGAGAGACTTGGGTCTCTGGTTGCTAGTGACTGGGTGTCACTAGTGGTTCCTTCCGGATAGGAAGAAGAGAGGAGTGTGTTCCTCTGGTTCAAGTTGTTAGGCAGCGTTTGTAGGCAAGCTGTGATGCCCAGCAGTTTCAAGCTATTTGGCAGCAGTAAGCCACACTCTGGTTAGAGTGTGGGGGGACGTAGGTCTGTGGACCGAACCACCTAAAAATCTTGTTTCTTTGTGGGTTGCTTTGCGTACATCTTCCATATCTTCTTTCCCCACTTCTCAGGTTGCTTGGGCACTCCATTTTAGTATATGTGATTTCTGCTTGAATTCATTTCAACTGACAAGTGTATGATAGAACGTTTAGCAGAAGCATTTGCTTCTTAGTGTTTCTCATGGCAATTGCTCTTGTGAGTTAAGCTGTCGGATTTCTAAGTGAGAAAGCTTGTAGTCCCATGAGACTACATTGAATCGAGGCAAAAGTTTTATTCCGCAATAGAATTTTATCGGGGATTCATTCACCCCCCCCTTCTGAATCCGTGCCTTGCACCCCAACAGGTTCTATGCTTTGCCGTTGGAGGATGCCGAGAGCTTCAAGGTCATAAAAGAGAAGTTCATTCAAAGATTTCAAGACCGGGTTAGCCAGGAGTATTCCTTCACCGACCTCGTGGCCGAGAAGATGAAGCCGGATGAGGATTTTGCTTTTTATGCTAACTGATGGAGGCAGATGGTTGCCCGTGTGCTCAGTCATCTTCTAGAGGAAGAGAAGGTTAAGTTGCTTATTTCCAATGCCACACCCACCTTCCGTAACATTTTAGCCATGAACGACATTGCCAATATGCACCAACTCTATAGCCGGGCCAGGTTTATTCAGACCCAGTTCAAGGACTCCCCCATCCATAACCTATTTGAAGCCCAAACACCTAAACACACTATGAAAGCCCTAGGGCCTATTACCGAAGGAGTCCAAATAAATGAACAAGTGTAAGCCGTCAACTTCCCGTTCCCTAGCCAATCCGCTCCGCCTCGCTTCCAACAACCTCCCCGCAATCCTCAGTTTCTCGGTCCACAAAATGCCCAGCCAACTTTTCCGTACCCCACCAGCCAACTTTTCCCATTCCACAACAGCCACAATAGCCACCCCAATACCATACCGTTCCACCTCCCAACGGTTGTGCACCCAAGCACCCGGGTCCAAAGAGGGCTCAATACTCGCCTTTGCCCAAAACCCTCTTGGACATTTTCTCAGCTCTTATGTCCATTGGTGCACTACAGCTTCCACCAGAATGGCCTAATTGGAACTGGACCGTGGACCAATCCAGATACTACATATTCCACCGGCAGCCCGAGCACACGATAGAGAGCTATTTTCAGTTCCGGGACTTTATTTATGACTTACATGAAGGGCAGCGCATCGGCTGGGCCGAGATGCACAGGGTGATCATGTGTTGGGATTTAGGTGCTATGCAACGTAAGCCCGACAAAGATCTAGAGGGGTGTGAATGGATCTCTATAAAAAGTTTTGCAGAATAAAAGAAATAACTACACTATATCTAACCAGATGGATTAAGCAGAAGAGACGATGCAGAAATTAAAGCAAATATTCTAGCAAAGATCTAGTGTATATGCTCATAGAGATCGTTCCTAATCATGCATCTATCGAAGATGTACACGCAAAGACAATCATAGAAAACACAGGGAATGTTAGGTGGTTCGGTTTTCACCTACATCCACCCCACACTCAGACCTGAGTGTGGATTCTGCTGACACACAGCTTGAAATGTTGATCCACAACTTTGGGGATAAACACCTACAACTGCTGAGCAACACAACTTGTTATCCGTTGAGCATTATAGCTTGGCTATCTGCTGAGCACTACAGCTTAGCTAACCGCTGCCAAACAACTTGATAGACCGCTGAGCATTACAGCTTAGATAATCGATGGCAAATATCTTGAAGTGTAAAGATGAAAGAAAAGTACAAAGGAATGAAAACAAAGAATTGAATAAACGAGCAATTCAATGTAGTTCCAATGAGCAGAACTATCCCAGATCTGATCTGGAGATAGTTACTATAGTAGGATCTCCTTTCTCTCTTTTTCTTCTCAATTCTGATTCTCTGTTCTTGACCTCTTTCTCTTTTCTGCGACTCACTCATGATCTTCAACACTTTGCTCTTTCACTCTCTGAATTCATTCTACTCCTTCAACTGATTTATTTTTCTTCACACGTGAATTCTCTATTCTTCTCTCTGTCTACTCTTCCTCTCTCTCTTTCTATCTATCTCTCACTCTCAGATATCTTTCTTCAGTTTATCTGGTCTGATCTAGCCTGGTCTCCACTTATGCTATCGTCATTTTGCCTCTTCCTTCTTTATCTTCCGGATTCGTTACTTCTCAATCTTAGAGAGGTCCCTTTATATAGTAGGGAATCAGATGGAGTGGGCCCCACACTGATTCACTTCGGCGCGTGGAGGGAAGACTCCCGCCAAAGGCTCCTCATCTGACAAATGGCTTTAGTGATCCACGTGTCAGATCTGGTAGACGAGGTGAGAACATGTGGCTGAGTTTTCTTGGAGAGCAGGTCACCTTGGATCACGTGCTTCAATAATTGGAATCTTGGATCACGTGCTCCACTTGAATTTTTGCTACACTCAGAGACATAGTGTTTGCCTTAATCCTGCTAATCAGAAGACAGATATTTAGTCAAACACCTTATTCATTTGAGTGCATACTTAGGCAATAATCAGATGAAAACATATGCTCAGACTTATCACATGAATGTCCTGCAAATGCCTTAGAGAGTGGACAATGATGCACATACTTGTTGACTTGAAACCAGATGTGCATCGACTTCGGTCATGCATGTGCATTGACCTTGTTTCATCATATGCACAGACCTTAAACATGCACAGACCTATATGTGCACAGACTAGAAACTGTGCTTAGACCTTGAGTTCTGAATGTGCATAGACTCTAAAATGTGCACAGACCTGAATACTACATGTACTAGGACCTTCCAAGACACATTGAGAAATGTGCATCGACCTTATAGACAATGCTACAAAACGTGCATTGACCTCATAGAAACATTGTGAGGATAAAGGTCGACCTGTGTCATGACAGATGCAATGTGCATCGACCTTTGCCTTACACGAGGTAAATGTGCATCGACCTGTGTTTCTTCATGCAGAAACATGCATCGACCTTTGTTTTGACAAAGAAAAAAGATGCACCAACCTGAAGTGATGAAGACTTATGACATGCATCAACCTTACAGACATAGTGTGAAACCATGCATAGACCTTTCAGACATAAGTCTAGAACGTGCATTGACCTATCACACATCATGTAGCATGGTGCACTGACATGATAAGACTTGATGCAGAATGTTGCACTGACTTGATGAGAAGAAGATGTGAATGTGCATCGACCTTTGTTTTGACACTTAGATAAAAGATCTGGTTTGTTCAATATGAAGGATCTTATGCATTTCAGTCCCAATATGATTCATAGACTGTCATTATCAAAATCAGGGTTCCAACAATCTCCCCCTTTTTGATGATGACAACTATGAGTCATGCATATTTTTGCACAAGGTGAGAATTTCACACATTCATTGAATGATTCATTCAACGATGGGTTTGCAGAAATTTTCAATAATAGTCTTTGTTTTCATTTATTCAAAACAAGATGGACTGACATCATGGACTTACATGTAGTCATGAGAAACATAACAAACATTCAAAACAAAGATGCAAAACATGACATTTCTGTGTACAAGAAATAAAATCAAATGGATGTTTGACCGAACATCACAGCACACAAGTGATTTCAGAAATAGAAACTCAGAAAACTTGTCTTTCTCATTCATATCATTCAGAATATAGAAACTTGTCTTTCTCTCCCCATACATCTATCTTTCTTTGACCAAACATGACTTCCATACATCTATCTTTCTACTCTGCCCCATACCGACATGATCCCAGACCCAGACATACATGACCCAAACACTTTCTCCCCCTTTGTCATTATCAAAAAAAATAGGGTGAGGTCTTAGACATCAGCTGGACATGTTTTGCTGGAGCTTTCACCTCTTGATCTGGCCCTTCTAGTTGGTGTTCTGCTAGAACTACCCCTTAAAGGCACTGCCTGTGGAAAGGAATTAGGAATTCTATCCACCTTAGTACCTAGAGCTACAAACGTTGTCATACCCCGAGCGCGGAAGTTACCCAGGGTCGTGGCGAGTTTATATAGAACCAATCAATCAGAGCAATATATATATTTTTTACAAAAGATAGAGTGCGCAAAAGACTAAATAATGACTAAGATTAAATTTCTACAATGATACCAATAGTCCAAGATGACAATTATCAAACAACCAAATGATGATAATTCTAGTCCGTGACATTCATTATTCAAACCCAAATACTAGGCTACAAGCCTTAACAAGTTTCAATCGACTAGACAGACATAACGGACATAACTGGAAGTACAAGATAAATGACTCAAGATAAGCAAAGACGCGACTAGCTAATAGTAGATGATCGGTGACTCTAGCACTCTTCACTCAGTCTCATTCCCCTTCATGTGGATGTCGCTATCCGAATTACCTGAAAATGTTAGAATGAACTAGATGAGCGAATCGCTCAGTAGGAATTACATCTCAAGTTTGAGCAATCTTTAAGTGGTTTACATATTTCGTGCAGTGCAGGTAAGCTATGCATGCAGACAAGCGAGAAATCAAGAACTGAATAGAAAGATGAGCAAGATATCAACAACTGTATGGAAGAATATTGCATGGTTTCCAATATCAATGAGGCACTAGTAAGTGATTGCACAACATTTATCCAAGAAAGTAAGAATTCATGTTCAAGCAAGTAATATCAAGCATGTGTAATATCAAGTACATGTAATATCAAGTACGTGTAATGGAATTGGCTACTTCATTCAAGCAAGTACTTTTACCATTCTGCAGGCCTCAAGTCAAGTCAAGCAAGTCGTGTCATGAGAGAGTGAGTGGGATGTCTAAAGTCTAGCAAGCAAGTACTTCAATGCAATGCTTAAACACCGTGGTCAATAAACTCCCATGGGCACAAGTACCTTCAGGTGCTCCTCCCAGGACAAGACCGAGCCCTATATGCACAGCATTGGTCATGTTTGTTCGACATCCACTCTCATTTGTAGCCAATATAAAATTTCAAGGTGTTGGCCCAGAGTAGATGGCGTACAAGAAGAGGGGTTGAATTGTCCCCTTACCGAGATGGTGGATTTTTAAAAACTTTCTAAACTAATCATGGTGGAATTAAAATTAACTGCGTTAATTGATCTAAACTAAGGTGAGATACAATAGATCTCTCAATCTTTCTGATCTCACAAGGATTTTCAATGCATGGAACAATTAAATTAATCCTAACACGGATAGCGGATGAAGCGATGTGTAGAGGTGTAGTGAATAAAAATTTCTATGATTAACCTGTGAAAAGAGATAGAAGAAATGGACAAACGCATAGGCATTCCCACAAAGCACGTGTATTTTTAGGTGGTTCGGGACCACGACGGGCTCCCTACGTCCAACCCTCACTGAACCCGGTGAGGATTCACTACACGCTACTCACGTAGCAACCCGGGGACAAGCCCTAGCACCACACACATTGCTTCCAAAACAATACACACACGGGGACACACCCCAAAACGTTGCCACCGCAGCACACACACACACAACGTCGGGGAACACACCTCGGACACTAAAACCACACGGAGATGCAGCTCCGTCTACCACCACCAAACTTGGGGAAACTTTCCCCACAATAAAACCACACACGCGGAGATGCAACTCCGCTCAAACACGATGATATATCGAGTTTCACAAAATAAAGGATATACAATAATCACCCAACTTGAATAAATGCTCAGATAAAAGAGTAGAGATGAGAGAAGAAGAAATCCCCCTCAAATATGCAGTGAACCACATCCATTTGGGTAGTAGGGTGCGCTGGAACGTTTCTTCACGGAGTGGAAGCCAACCAAGGTCGTAGGAGACACCCGGAGATGAGTCTTCAGCAGATGCCTTTAGAACTGGAATAAATCCACAGTGATGAGCTTTTAGATGACGTCCTCCTCTTCTTCTTCTTCCTCCTCCAAGTAGAGGGGCGCCCCCACCCTTTCCTACAACCAGATAGACAATATTAGCACAAGCATCTTGCCGTCGAAGCAATCGCGGCCAGCATATATGAAGGAGAAAACCAGCAACAAAAGACATGAATGCCCATGCTAAAACCCTCTCAAAGCAACCCTAAGATATGTAGAGAAACCCTAAGGGTAATGGTGTAAAATACCAACCCAATCGGATCTCAACCCATGGAGTTCGCAACAAAAACGGCAAACCCGATTTGGGCCGCCCAGAGAAAGTGTCGACTCTTAGAGTCGACACTTTTCTCAAACTGTTCTGCCCCGAGATAAAAATCAAGACCCAGTCAAAAAGTGTCGACTCACTATGTCGACTCTTTTTGCAACCCATGCAAAAAGTGTCGACTCACTGAGTTGACTCTTTTTGCAGATAGTGCTATCTGCTCTAAAAGCAGACCCCAGGCACCAACAGTCGACTCATGGAGTCGACTCTTGCAGAGTAAAAATAGAAAACAACTCAATGCATTGAAATAAAGCCCAAAAACATTATACATGAATCAAATCCAATCTTGGCACATGAAAATCCATATAAACATAAACTTATACCAAGGATCCAAGGGATTGTAAACAAGAGTGAAGCTTACCATGGACTCCAACAAATTGTTGGCAAAGTGGAACCTGTTCATTCTGAAAATTCAGATCTATATCAGTCTTAAAGACAACCAACTGAATGCTCAAATACATTGGCATAGCTTGATTAACCTACATATCCTCATAAGTTCACATATCAATTAATGATTCAAGCAAGCCAACTATGAATGCCAAGTTCAGACTTTAATCTTAATCCAATGCAGCAAGAGTATAGCTTCATACATGAATGAGCTATTCCCAGTACAAATCAAACCATACATAGATTCCGTCCATGTCAAACTGAACCTTCACAACCCTCACATATCAAATAGACTCAAACAGTCCAATTCCGAATTGAATACAATAGAACCATTTGTGACAGCAAGTTCAGTCCAAAACCAGTTAAGGGCATTCCAGAGCAACCTGAAAAACCTTCAACCTGCATATTCATATACTGAAGTGCAGCCATATATAAGAGTGATTGACTCACTCTCAATCCATTTGAAGAACCCAATTTCAAAACACTTCTCCAGTCATGTTTATCTCTTCAATTAAGACCTTGCAGATTTGTCTCTCAAAAATACAGCTATGAGCACAATAGAATCACAATTATCAAATTCAGATCATTCTAGAGTTCTCATTTCAAATGTGATTCCGGTGATCCAACTTTAACACAAATTCATCAAGCCTCCCATGTCTACAAGTTCAGTTGAGAACAATCTAAAACAAGGAACAAGGCTCAAAAGAGCCAGGGGTCGACCCTTGCAGTGGAAAATAAAGAATCTGCCTAAAGGCAGTCCGGTTAAACCCAATGACATCCAATGCCATTTAATCAAGATAAAAGGTCTTATGACCTTCTATGAAAACATGATTTCATCAATGAAAAACATCATGTATGGAGTGCATCAAGAGACCAAGGTCAATGCATATAATTCAATGCATATAATGGAAGCATTATAGAAAGGATAGTGCATATGACCCAAGGTCTAAGCATATGAAGCAAACATCAACATGTGATCATCAAGATGTTTTCCACAAAACACGCACACATGATCTTTACTTCAGCACAAACACAAACCACACAATATATTGTAATCATCAAAACCATTAGCAAAGACCAAGAGGGAGTGCCACGAACCCAACAATCTCCCCCTTTTTGATGATGATAATATGTTGTGGCCATCCAAAACTCTCTCCCCCTTTGATATTATCAAAAAGTGGGAGGCGAGGTGATCAAGTATGAAAATTCAAAAGGAAGTAGATGGATATGTAACGCCAATGGAGCACGAACCCAGTAATGACCTAGCATATGGAAGGAAAATCCAAATCCTCAGTTTTTGAACTATATGAAGTGTATGATCAAACTATTCACTAGAGTATGACTCAACTAAAGTATATGCAAATGTTGTGCTGAATAGCACATTATTCTCCCCTATTGTCAGGAACAAAAACCTGACTGACAGTGGGTTATTTAGCATGTTATTTACAAGTATAAGCTAAAGATGCATTTAGATGGAATGAAGTATGATATGAACAAGACAGATCAAGCAGTGAAACACTCAAGCATGCATAGTTAAATATAGACTCATGCAGTCCCTTCGGGACGGGTGTAAGGATAATGCAATTGACTGTTGAACATGATGAACATGAACAATACTAAGAAGGTCATGCTTATATAAATGTAGTACTGAATTAACCATGAAAGATGACTGATTCATAAAGAACATTCACACAATCAAACCCAATGTGTATATGTGAAGATTGAGTAATGAATTCCAAACAATATGGATAACCAGATTTTTAAAGAACACTAAAAAGAACTTATCATCCATACACTTTCATACACAATGCTCGAATATTGGTAGCTACGTATAACCCCAATTTTTTTTAAATTACTATAGATGGTGTGACTAACCTTTTGACACGAGTTGTATCCTTTGTCTCAGGGACACTTCCCAGCTACTTGGTGGCGAATCACACTTATTTTTAATGTCGGTTTGTTTCTCCTTTCGACACGAGTTTCCTCCTTTATTTCAGGGGGGATTCCCGACTACTCGGATCCACGTTCCACTTATCCGGCTTTTTGATGGGGTAAACAACTTTTTCCTCACGAGATATGTGATTTCCATGTAGAGATTCAAGAGTCCTCTAAAGTGTTAAGATAAATAACTAAAATTCTTATTCAATTGAATCATTTATCTCAAAAAGGTGCAAAGTGTGTGGGTGGTTGTACTGAATGTAAGACATGAATTAGTTTAAACATAGTTATGTCTCCCCCTAAGTGTATGCACAGTTATGAGCAAAAACTCCCCGTTAATATGTGCCATGTAGCAAACATGTCTAGATCAAAGCAAATTTGTCTAGCATGGGAAATAGGGTCATAGGATATTTTCAAAGAAGGGTGATATAATTTATATACACAAAAACATCCATCAAGGTAAAGTTTTCATACAAGTTGATTACCGGTACGTGGCGGAGAACGTAGATCCGAAGACCACCCTCACGCATGGAGAAAACTTCCAGTTGGATATAATCCAACCTGCCACAATCGCCATTTAATATATCAGATAATCATGGCATTCAAGCACACAAGTATGGAAAGTATATGCAAATATATGAAGGTAAATATGAAGATTGAAAATTATTCCTATTTACAAGTATGCAAGGATGTGCATGATATGAGCATGAAAGTAAGTATGCAACCTGTGTATGCATAAGTCAATTATATATGCAGATGTGAACTGTTATTTACAAAAAGTGATTAAAAGTGTGAAAAACGTTATGTGCAATCTAAAGCATTCAAAAATTGAATCGTTATTTGTAGAAAATTAGCAAAAGTGTGAAAGACATTAAGCACAGACAGAGACATTAAAAAATGAAGCCATTTTTCTTCATGACTACCAAAGTCAACATATTGTAATATGAATTCAGATAAATGTCAAATTTGATTTTATTTACAAAATATGCTACCTAATAAGCATGGACAGTCAACATGACAATAGATTTGGAATTAGAAGCACACTATTTTTCTTAAAACTCAAACTCTCACCTGAGTTTAATTATCCAAAAGGAACCAGTACCAAATTCATTACCAGTAAAGCTCATCATTTCTCTTGCCTTGAATGATCTTCATTTATCAACAGATTCATCCTCCTCAAGGCACCCCTACAAAACAGATTCTCATTTTGGAGATTTGGGTGCCCAAGCCATCTTGGGTCCCGAGGGGTTAGTTCTAGCATGAGTGAGGGTATTCTTATATCTCCTAGAACACCAATCATCATCATTTCTCATTGTAGAACAGTCATCTATAGAATGGCCATTCTGACCATAATAAAAGCAGTGAGAAGATTTTTTCCTCAAAAACCAATTATCATCATTTTTCATTACATAACAATCATTCATTACATGTCCGAAACTACCACAGTAATGATATGAAAAATTCTTTTTGACGAACCATTCATCATCATTTTTCTTTGTGAAATAATTTTCAAACACATGACCATGTAGCCCACAGTAGTAGCAATGAACATTGAAGTTTTTCTTCATAGGTTTTTCATGATTTTTAGATTCATCAACAATTTTTAATTTTGACTTCAATGTCTCATTATCATCAAATTTCATCAAAGAACAATCATACATGTCATGACCAAATTTCCCGCAGTAATAACATGAAACATTCCTTCTTTTTCTTGAAGCATGAACAAACTCAGCAATGGGGGATTTTCCATGCACACAATGACAATGAATGATATTTTTCTGTTTTAGATTTTCTTTATCACATAAAAGCACAGACTCATTCATACTCTTGATTTCATCTTCCAATGTCAAGATATGCATTTCAAGATCAGCAATCTCTTTTTCACATGAAGTTACTTTTTCATTCAATAAGACATTGATAGCTTTATGACTCTCGATTTCATGTAACAATACATGCACTCTCTCAGATTCATTAACAGACATGCATTTTTCCTTTTCAAGGGTAAGCAGTTTTTTAGACATAGCAGAATTTAAATGCTTCAATTCTTCATTCTCCTTAGCAAGTTTATCATTCATAACAAGTTCATTAAGCAAAATATGATCACTATCAGTACAGCTCGATTTATCTCTAGGTTCCTTTTCAATGTTTTCAAGTTCTAAAATTTTAGCCATTAAGGATTCATTTTCAATTTTTAGAATTGAAATTGTTTCTCTATGATCATCAACCTCAAGCATGAAAGACTTGACTGATTTTTCAAGCTAAGTGCATTTTTCACATGAAGAGTTATCAACGCAAGAGTTTTCAATTTTCTTTTTCAATTTTCTGTTTTCAGATTTTAATGTTTTATACCTATCAAACAACTCATCATAAGCATTCATTAACTCATCATAGTTAAGCTCATCTCCATAATCAGAATTGAAGTTTACCTTTGAGCTCTCCTCGCTTTGACGCTCGATCTCATTATTGGCCACGCGACACTCACTTTTCCAGCTTTCTTCTTGGGCTTCGCTTAGCCTATCCCAGATCTCTTTAGCTGACCTACAAGATAAAAAAAAAGTAAATTGATTAGAGTCCACAGCAGCCTTAAGAGCATTCAAGACAAACAAATTATCAGAATTCTTTTTCTTATCCGCATCGGTCCACTTTGACTCATTTTTAGGAAGACTATGAGGATCATGAGTGATTAGATTCATTAGCTTCGAATAAGTATTACTAATCCAAACATAGAATTTTCCAATCCATAGAGCATAATCAAAACCATCAAAGACGGGAATCAAATTCATATAAGCCATCATAAAGTGATCCTTTCTCCTAGACCGTGAGGTCTACTAAAAAAATCAGAGACTAGGCTCTGATACCAATTGTTGGCCCAGAGTAGATGGCGGACAAGTAGGGGGGTTGAATTGTCCCCTTGCCGAGATGGCGGATTTTTAAAAACTTTCTAAACTAATCACGGTGGAATTAAAATTAACTACGTTACTTGATCTCAACTAAGGTGAGATATAATAGATCTCTCAATCTTTCCGATCTCACACGAATTTTCAATGCATGGAACAATTAAATTAATCCTAACACGGATAGAGGATGAAGTGATGTGTAGAGGTGTAGTGAATAAAAATCTATATAATTAACATGTGAAATAGGATAGAATAAATGGACAAACACACAGGCATTCCCACGAAGCACGAGGATTTTTAGGTGGTTCGGGACCACGACGGGCTCCCTACGTCCACCCCTCACCGAACCCGATGAGGCTTCACTACACGCTACTCATGTACCAACACGGGGACAAGCCCCAGCACCACACACGCTGCTTCCGTAGCAATACACACATGGGGACATGCCCCAAAATGCTGCCACCGTACACACACACACACACAACATCGGGGAACACACCTCGGACACTAAAACCACACGGAGATGCAGCTCTGTCTACCACAACCAAACTTGGGGAAACTTTCTCCACAATAAAACCACACATGCGGAGATGCAACTCCGCCCACACACGATGATATATCAAGTTTGACAAAATAAAGGATATATAATAATCGGCAACTTGAATAAACGCTTAGATAAAAGAGTAGAGTTGAGAGAAGAAGAAATCCCCTTTAAATCTGCAGTGAACCACGTCCACTTGGGTAGTAGGGTGTGCTGGAACGTTTCTTCGCGGAGTGGAAGCCAACCAAGGTCGTAGGAGACTCCTGGAGATGAGCCTGCAGCAGATGCCTTTAGAACTGGAATAAATCCGCTGTGATGAGCTTGTAGACGACGTCCTCCTCTTATTCTTCTTCCTCCTCCAAGTAGAGCAGCGCCCTCACTCTTTCCTGCAACCAGATAGACAATGTTAGCACATGCTTCTTGCCATCGAAGCAATCGCGGCCAGCATATATCAAGGAGAAAACCAGCAACAAAAGGCATGAATGCCCATGCTAAAACCCTCTCAAAGCAACCCTAAGACATGTAGAGAAACCCTAAGGGTAATAGTGTAAAACACCAACCCAATCGGATCTCAACCCATGGAGTTCGCAACCAAAACGACAAACCCGATTCGGGTCGCCCAGAGAAAGTGTCGACTCTTACAGTCGACACTTTTCTCAAAGTGTTCTGCCCCGAGATGAAAATCATGACCTAGTCAAAAAGTGTCGACGCACTGAGTCGACTCTTTTTGCAACCCATGCAAAAGGTGTTGACTCACTGAGTCGACTCTTTTTTTGCAAGCAGTACTGTCTGGTCTAAAAGCAGACCCCAGGCACCAAGAGTCGACTCATGGAGTCGACTCTTGCAGAGTAAAAATAGAAAAAAACTCAATGCATTGAAATAAAGCCCCAAAACATTATACATGAATCAAATCCAATCTTGGCACATGGAAATCCATATAAACATAAACTTATACCAAGGATCCAAGGGATTGTAAACAAGAGTGAAGCTTACCATGGACTCTAAAGAATTGTTGGCAAAGTGGAACTTGTTCATTCTGGAAATCAAGATTTATAGGAGTCTTAAAGACAACCAACTGAACGCTCAAATACATTGGCATAGCTTGATTAACCTACATATCCTCATAAGTTCACATATCAATTAATGATTCAAGCAAGCCAACTATGAATGCCAAGTTCAGACTTTAATCTTAATCCAATGCAGCAAGAGTATAGCTTCATACATGAAGGAGCTATTTCCAGTACAAATCAAACCATACATAGATTCAGTCCATGTCAAACTGAACCTTCACAACCCTCACATATTAAATAGACTCAAACATCCCAATTTCGAATTGAATACAACAGAACCATTTGTAACAGCAAGTTCAGTCCAAAACTAGTTAAGGGCATTCCAGAGCAATCTGAAAAACCTTCAACCTTCATATTCATATACTGAAGTGCAGCCATATATAAGAGTGATTGACTCACTGTCAATCCATTTGAAGAACCCAATTTCAAAACACTTCTCCGGCCATGTTTTTCTCTTCAATTAAGGCCCTGCACATTTATCTCTTAAAAATACCGCTATGAGCACAATAGAATCATAATTATCAAATTCAGATCATTCTAGAGTTCTCATTTCAAATGTGATTCCGGTGATCCAGCTTTAACACAAATTCATCAAGCCTCCCATGTCTACAAGTTCAGTTGAGAACATTCTAAAATAGGGAACAAGGCTCAAAAGAGCCAGGGTTCGACCCATGGGGTCGACCCTTGCAGTGGAAAATAAAGAATCTGCCTAAAGGTAGTCCGGTTAAACCCAAGACATCCAATGCCTTTTAATCAAGATAAAAGGTCTTATGACCTTCTATGAAAACATGATTTCATCAATGAAAAACATCATGTATGGAGTGCATCAAGAGACCAAGGTCAATGCATATAATGGAAGCAGTATAGAAAGGATAGTGCATATGACCCAAGGTCTAAGCATGTGAAGCAAACATCAACTCCATAGAACAGAATTGTACCTATAAATGATATGCATGCCAAACCTGCAAAGCAAGATATCAACATGTGACCATCAAGACATTTTCCACAAAACACGCACACATGATCTTTACTTCAGCACAAACGCAAACCACACAATATATTGTAATCATCAAAACCATTAGCAAAGACCAAGAGGGAGTGCCACGAACCCAACACAAGGGTTTAACCGTAGGATATTTATAAGGTAGATTTTTATGGAATGGAGTTCAAGGACATATTATTATGTAGGGATTAACCACGAGTAAACCATAACAAACGTATGATATGTCAGGAATTTGGGTGAGATCGGCACCTCAAAGGCTACCACAAGTACCTGAATTGGCGCCCTTTGGGCTGCCATTATATTATGAATTGGCGCCTGTGTCTAGGGGTGCCCATTTTGTCATAAGATAGGTTCAAAAAAAATCCATAATCTGGCTCAGGGAAATTGGCGCCCCTCTGTAGTGTCTTCATTTAAATGAAGACTCTGCAGAGAGTCTTCAATTTGTCTAAATGGTGCCCTGGACAGGGGCGCCCATTCCCTGGGACTTCTGAACACTGCGAGAAAATCAGACTTATTCCATGAAATGGTGCCCAGAGGGCTGCCTTCATTTCAGTAAATGGCGCCCTAGGGGCTGCCATTATTCAAGTAATGGGCGCCTGTTCCAGGGGCGGCCATTCTGTTTTCATTTTTCTTTTCTTTTCTATTAGCCCTATGGTAATGGTGACCCTCTGTAGTTCATTTAAATAAAGACTCTATAGAGAGTCTTCAAATTGTATAAATGGCACCCTGGACAAGGGCGCCTTTTGTTCAGGCTCATATACGTACTAGGCAGGTACGTTTGGGACACAAGTTACTATTCATTATTTCAAAAGTTCTCGGAATCAATAAATAAGGGCATAGATAGGTAGTGAAAAATATCAGGATCATAGAATCATACTCATGCAAGAATTTTATGGTTTAGTTTCATAGATATTAATTTTCTAAACATGGTGTTTATTAGTTACTGGAAAAGAATTGATGACTGTGTAGGAGGTCTTCAATTAAAGGGCGCCCAAGCTTGGGGCGCCCTTCAGAAAATGGTGCCCATGTGATGGGCGCCCCTTACCTGAAGGCTGAAGTTTTGGATTTTTGTAAAACATGATGTATATTTAGTAAAACCTAATATGTAATAGACCTAAGCATGCTATGTTTTAAGACCGTAAAACTAGTGTAACATGATATATTCAAAATATGTAAAAGTAGTGAATCAAACTATGTATAAAATCTATGTAACAGGCTATAGTTGATCTACTTAAAACTCGTGTAACATGCTATATATTTGTCCGTAAAGCCAGTGCATATTTAATTTCAGTATAGCCGTGTAATAAGGTATATAACTTGAAAGATGAATTCCATTAATTCTACGCATGCATGCTATGTTATCTAATTTAGCTGCTAGTTAGGCCAGATCTTGAGAAAACCTACCTGTTGGTGCGGTTAATGAGGTATAATAGTAGAATAGAATAAGAATCCTAGCCCTCCACGTTCTCTGTAGACAAGCTCCCAGCAGTAGGATGTGGTACTTAGGACGAAGATACCTTCCCGTCTCTTGCACGTGAAGAGAAGAAATGAGATCTCTCTTCCACAGGTGGAGGCGGGAAAAGCCACAGATAACCTTCTCTTCAGCGGCAAGATGACAATCGCAGGACGACAGTAAGGGTCATTGGATGGAGGGAATTGTTTATAGGGAATAATCGTAAGGGTCCATTGGAAACTAGATCCGAAGACCCAGTTGTGTATGTTCCCTCAGGGGTCCATTGCTAGCAAATGCAGGTTGTTTTTGTTTCAACCGTTTCTATAACTTGTGGGTTACTATGGGAAATGGCACCTTAGATAGGGGCACCCATTAATCAGCGCCCTTGTACAGGGGCGCCCATTAGTTGGGTGGCCACTGTAGTTCATGGAATTGGCACCCTTGTAAAGGGGCCCCATTCCTATTGCTTTAGACAAAAGCTGCCCCCTTCACGTGTTGGTCTTTATGGTGTATATATATATATTAATATATAGTGGGATGGTGGCACCTAAAGGAATTGGCACCCTTGCATAGGGGCTCCAATTTGGTGAATGGCGCCCTGGTAAGGGGCGCCCATTCCCTTTGTGTTGGAAAAGTGAAAACCCCCATACATGTTATCCATGTTTTGGGATTTAAGTGATGTTGGGCCTCTTGTATGTATATTTATAAAGTGGTCCTCACAAGGTATGTTTATTTTTATAAGGCCTTCATGTAGGGTTATTTATTTAGGAAAAAGTTCAATTTCCCTATCATTTTATCGAGGGTGCTACACCCTCCCCCACTTAAAGGAATTTGGTCCTCAAATTCAACTGCATATACGGGGATATAGAGGGTGCGAAGTACTTACAGACTAGAATAGCTCCGGAAATCTCCTTCGCATTGACTCCTCAGTTTCCCACGTGGCTTCTTGTTCTAAGTATCGATCCCATTGGATTTTTACCATAGGGATCGTCTTGTTCCTCAGAACTCGGACTTCTCGGTCGAGGATCTTCATCAACTTTTGCTCATAAGCCAGGTCCTTTTGTATCACTAAATCAGTGTGATCAATGACATGGAAAGGATCATGAACATCCTTCTTCAGCATAGAAATATGGAACACATTGTGCACTTCTGATAATTGTGGGGGCAAAGCAATGCGATAAGTCACCTTGCCTACTCTTTCCAATACTTTGAATGGACCAATAAACCTTGGTGTTAGCTTGCCCTTAACACCGAATCTTCTAATACCTCAGCTAGGAGATACCTTGAGAAAAGCATGGTCACCAAGTTGAAATTCCAGATCTCTTCTCTTGTTGTCAGTATAAATTTTTTGCCTGGACTGTACTATCTTTAGCCATTCTCGATTGAGGTGTATCTTCTCGGTAGAATCTCTTACCATATCTGGGCCTAGAATTTATTTTTCACCGACTTCATCTCAGCATATTTGAGATCGGCAACTTCTGCCATAAAGTGCCTCAAAAGGTGCCATTTGTATACTAGCTTGATAGCTATTGTTGTACGCAAATTTGGCTAGGGTGAAGTGGTCATGTCAGCTTCATCCGAAGTCTATAATACATGCCCTTAACATATCTTCAACAACTTGGTTTATCTTCTCGGTCTAACCGTCTGTCTTAGGATGGAAAGTAGTGCTGAAGTTGAGTCTCATCCCCAGAGAGTGTTGTAGGCCCTTCCAGAAATGAGAAGTAAAACGTGGCTCTCGATCAGATATGATTAACACATGAACTCCATGCAATCTAACCGCCTCCTTGATATACAAGGCAGCAAGGATATCAACTGACCATCGGCTCTTAATGGGCAAGAAATGAGCCTATTTAGTAAGACGGTCGATGATTACCCAAATTCTATCATGTCCGCCCCTAGACTTGGGCAAGCCCATGATAAAGTCCATGCCGATGTCTTCCCACTTCCATTTTAAAATATCTAGCGGATGCAATTTTCCAGCGGATTTCTGATGTTCCGCCTTTACTTGTTGGCATGTCAGGTAACGAGATACAAAGTCCGCTACCTCCTTGTTCATATTAGGCCACCAGAAAGTTCTTTTCAAGTCTTGGTATATCTTGGTGGGTCTAGGGTGGATCGTGTACCTTGATCGATGAGCTTCTTCAAGTACGTTTTTCTTCAACTTGGGACAATCGGACACACATGTCCGTTCATGGAATAGCAATCTATCATTGGGTGCTAGCTTGAAATCGAGTCTCTCATCTAGCTTGTCCTTTATTTCCACCAGTGCAGGATCTTCTTCTTATAGCTTCTTAATTTCAGGTAGCAAATCTGGATGTAGACTCAGATGGGATAGAATAATACACCCGTTTTTCTCATCTGCACTTATATTGAGTTCAGAGAATTTCTCCAGCAACTTCCATTCATGAATCATACAACTGGCTAAAATTGCTCTCGGCTTCCTACTAAGGGCATCTGCTACGGAGTTTACCCTTACCAGGATGGTATTGTATAATGAAATTGAAATATTTGAGATATTCGAGCCATCACCTTTGCCGCATGTTCAGCTCTTTTTGGGAGAATAAATACTTGAGGCTTTTATGATCAGAGTATACTGTGAATTATTCTCCCTAGAGATAGTGCCTCCAGATCGTCAAGGCAAATACCACCGTGGCCAGCTCTAGGTCATGCACCAGGTAGTTCTCTTCGTGCTTCTTCAATTACCGGGAAGAGTATGCAATGACTCTTCCATTTTGCATGAATACACATCCGAGGCCAATACCAGAAGCATCGGTATATACCCCGTACTTCTCTCCTTCAATTGGTAATGATAAGACTGGAGCAATGGTCAAGAGATTCTTCAAAGCTTGGAAACCCTTCTCACAGTCTTCATTCCACTCATAAGGCACTTCCTTGCGAGTCAATCTGGTGAGAGGAACAGCAATCTTTGAGAAGTCCTTGATGAAACGCCGGTAGTAACCAGCTAGACCCAAGAAGCTTTGAATTTCCATTGCATTCATCGGTTGTTCCCAATTCTTCACGGCCTCAACCTTTGCAGGATCGACAGAAATTCCATCCTTCGAGACTACATGGCCCAAGAAGTATACTTCCTTGAGCCAGAACTTGCACTTGCTGAATTTGGCATACAATTTATTTTCCTTTAATATTTGTAATGCCTTCTTCAGATGTTCTTCATGGTCTTCTTCGGACTTTGAATAAATCAAGATGTCATCAATAAAGACCACAATAAATTGGTCTAAGTAGGGCCTGAAGATGCTCCTCATTAACTGCATAAAGGCTGCAGGGGCATTTGTTAGCCCAAAAGGCACAACAGTAAATTCGTAATGACCATACCTACTTCGGAACGTAATCTTATGAATGTCTTCTTCTTTGATCTTCAGTTGGTGGTAACCAGAACGAAGATCAATCTTGGAGAAATATTTAGCTCTAGATAATTGATCGAATAGCTCATCATTTCTCGGCAATGGGTACTTGTTCTTGATTGTAAGGTGATTTAGCTGCCGATAATCAATGCATAGTCTCATCGATCCATCCTTCTTTTTGACGAATAGCACGGGTGCTCCCTATGAGGAAGTACTTGGCCTGATGAAACCATTTTTCAATAACTCCATTAGCTGCTCCTTTAACTCCTTGAGCTCTGCGGGGGACATTCGGTAAGGTGCCTTGGATACAGGACCAGCACGAAGGACAAGGTCGATTGTGAATGACACTTCTCTTTCTGGGGGTAAGTCGGTCAATTCTTCTGGAAAAACATAGGGAAAATCCCGAATTATACGGATGTCTTCAAGTTTAGTCTCCTCGACTTCCGTGGCAGTCACAAATGCTATGAAAGCCACCCATGCTTTACTTATAAGTTTACTAGCTCGGAGATCTGAGATAAGAGCTGATCTATTTCGAGGGCTAATGTAAACCAGCTCGGGATAATCCATAAAAGTTACTTTGCCATTTCGGCAATCTACAGTTGCTTGGTATGCGGATAACCAATCAGCTCCCAGTCTAACGTCAAACCCCTTCATATCTAGGCATATCAGGTCGATAGGTAAATTGTTTCCTCTAACCATAACCTTGCAATTTGGGTAGTGACGTCTGATATCAGATTCATTCCCAAGAGGTGTAGATATGATTAAGTCTAACCATTCCGGCTCCTTAGAAAATGAAGCAGCAAATTTCTTGGAAACAAATGAATGGGTTGCTCCGATATCAAATAAAACTAGCAGTCTTAGAGCAAACAGTTAGTGCACCTTCCACAATTCCACCTTATGTTGGTTCCGTCTCTTGAAAAGCTTGTAGATGGCCTTGTTTCTCCACCGGACGCTTCTCATCCTTAGTGGCTTGCTTCTTCATCAATGGGCAGTCTAGGATTCGATGCTCTCGGATCCCACATCGGAGGCAGGCTCCTAGGTTCCTCCAGCATTCCTCAGTCTTGACAGTATTTACAATCAATCAATCAGAGTTTATATAGAACCAATCAATCAGAGCTGGATGGGGGGAATATAACCGCCTAGATAGAGAGGCCAAATGAGGTCCGATTTGACCCAACGAGGCCCATCTCCTTAAAGTGACAGCCCCAGGGCCCACTTAATAAAGCCCAATAACTCACTTGAATCAAGCACTTACTAGGCGGTCTTCGGGTTGGGAAGTCCGAGCATCAGTTCGATCGGGAGAGCTCATTCGGAGCCCCGTATTCATTGCCCAAACCACGCACTCATCGCTCGGGAGACCTCTCCTGGGCTAGTGCCTCTTCCTCGGGCCAATTGATAGAAGCTTATCTGTATGGTCATTACGAGTCCCTTAATAGTGGGGAGCTCAAAGCGATAGGGGAGATCAAGAGTCTGCATGCTATAAAAAGCCCGCAAGGAGGACGTAACCTCCCCTGAAACTCCTTAGCTTACATGGATCATTCACTCAACGAGCCATTATTTAAACTGAAAAAACCCTACTATAGAGAGGTAAGCCAAAAATCCTGAGAAGGAACCACTTCACCTTTTGGTGGAGAGGGATCTCGCGCCCTCATCTTCCTCCTAACTCCTCCCTGCGCACCAGTGCTCTACTACGTTTGCTGACTTAATCATCGGAGGATCCTCCTCGGGGATTCATCCCTGGGCACCTCTGACGCATTTCCCTTCTTGCAGTTCATACTTCAAGGATGCGTGTTCATCTTCCTCCCCGCTCAAGAGTAGAGCGAGATCGCCCCTCTTCATCTGGCATCGTCTGTGGGAAACGAACAAAGAGCCATCATGGTGCAAAGAAGTTCTGGCAGGAGGACTACCGGCGACAAGGGAAAGGCCCTAGTGACGGAAGAAGGTGCACCTTCCCTCCCCATGGAGAATTCCTCGTCAAGCAACCACGCTAATGAAATACCTCTGTCGGTGGCGGGGGAACAACTTCCCGGTGGGAATACCGACGCCCTCCAAACCCTCAACGTAAAACTGGACATCTTTATGGATCCCATGAGGGCCCAGGTGGCCAGGGAGGAGAAGTCGCATCTCCCCCGGAGGACCCCCCCCCCCCCCCCCCCCGCAAAGATGCCTCCCAGCAAACCGCTGGAGGCCGTTTTACCCTCCGGGGGCGGCGGCTCATCTGCAACTAGTCAGGAGGACCATCGCATGCCCCTCCCCCGGAGCAGGAAGCCTCTTCTACCCCAAGGAGGGACAAGTCCGGAGTACACCGATAGTTCCCAGGAACCGAGGCCCCTGAGGAGCGCTGGGACATCATTCAAGTGCGTCCCCCCAGCCCCTCAGAAAAATGACAACCGAAGCTATCCCTCCGGCTGTGAGACTTTGAGAGGCGTTTCACAGAGCAAGAGCGCGCCCTCCGCGCCTTGCAGAAGACCTCTCTTGTGGAGGATGAGGAGCGAGCACCGTTCTCTGATTATATCTTGAAGGCCGAGATTTCCTCTAGGATCTCACTTCCGAACTTGAAGTCGTATGACGGCCAGGGAGACCCGACCGATCACTACGATAGCTTCGACGCCCTGATGAACTTGCATGGGGCGTCTGACGTAATCAAGTGCAGAGTGTTCGTGACAACTCTGGTTCAGGGCGCTCAGGTATGGTTCAGGGCCCTCACCCGCGGCAGCATCCATAACTTCAAGCAATTCGAGCGAGTGTTCAGGGAAAGCTTCACCGACAGCGATCCACCCCAGTCAGTAGCTGGATTACTTGCCCTCAAGCAAGAACAGGGGGAGAAGTTGTGGTGATGAGGGGGTACCCGTGATGAGAACCTACGGCGCGAGCTAGTGCTTCATTCTCCCACCTCCCTCGCCGAGCTAGTGACCCTGGCCCCGCGCCACACAGAGTGCGAGGAAGTCCTCAGCGCCTGCTGAGGCATGACAGGGTCAGGTCGGGAGGGGGACACGAAGCGACCGTCCGAGCAAAGGACGGGCCAAGGAAAAAGGCATAACTAGGACGGAGACCTCAAAGAGCCGTCCTAGAAGTATGAGCGGTACACCCCCCTTACCGCTCCCATCTACAAAATCTATGAAGACATCAAACGCTTGGGTCTCCTCTACCTGCCCGAGCCTATGAAGGCCAAGCATCGCAATCGTCGCAAGCATTGCCTGTTCCACAGCGATCACGGACATCACACCAGCGATTGCCATCAACTTCAAGATGAGATCGAGCGCCTCATCCACTAGGGACACCTATCCCGATACGTGTCCGGGCACAAGGAAGACTGAGGTGCCCTCGAAGAAATCGACAATGCCCCCCGTGGAGTCCACATCAATGTGATGTGACACAAATATGCAGCAAGCAAAAATGAACCCTTGGACTTAATTCACAATCACAACCACAAGATTGGGAGCAACTTGAGAGTCGCCGTCACACCGCGCGCACACGTTTCCCGGGGTGACTCGGTGATGCCGAGTCGAGATTGTGGAGAAAGCCCCTGGCTGGCTAGAGGACCAGCACCGCTAAGGTTGTCCCTCCCGAGGATATGAAGCCCACAAACAAGGGCGGCCGGGTGCCTTGGGGGCACTAGGTCACTCGCTCACTATCATCCACGGTGACCACACAAGGGTTGGTGGCTCCGGGGTCGGGCACTCTCTCACCGACCAGCAGATAAGTTTTGCAGATATGAAATGAACAGGAGTAATGAGCAAGGGTAGAGGCTCACCTGGTTGGTTTGAGGAAACCAACCCCGGTCGGAGACGAGGGCGAGCGGGGAAGTGTGGGTTCCCCGCACACTGCGCCGGTGTAGCTTGAACCCTATTTCAAAATTACATTCACTACTCCTCACACAGGAGGGTTGGACTAGGGGTGGGAAAGTAAGTTTTACATGCAAACACT
This sequence comes from Amorphophallus konjac, assembly GCA_022559845.1. NCBI lineage: Eukaryota > Viridiplantae > Streptophyta > Magnoliopsida > Alismatales > Araceae > Amorphophallus > Amorphophallus konjac. The sequence continues at coordinate 178,950,584 of CM040126.1, read as the reverse complement.
ACCTCCACGCAGGGAGGGGCGGTAAGCCGGCCAGGCGGGGAAGGGAGAATCGTCGGAGAACGGAAGAGGGAAGCCAGGGCTGTTTCCACTTGCAGGCTGTGATGACTGACTGCCGGTCGGTCAGTCTCGGGGCTATAGTTCGCGTTCCCGAATTCTTCCGAAGGCAAGACCAGCGTGGGAATCTTTGTATCTGGCACACGGATGGCCCAGAATTTTCTCGATTTCTTCTGCTGCAGCTGCCAGTCTGGGTCGAGCATCGAACAGGGTGACTGAAACTGGACGCAGCAGCTTACTGTTTCTGACAGCAACTTGCAGAGGTTGCCCCGTTCGCTCCCGGACTCCAAATCATGAGCCGTCTGAGTTTCTGGAACCGTGGCCGAACCCTCTGCGCGGCAAAACTAACAGGGCGGCTGTCTGACGTCGGAGAGGATGGGGAGACTCAGAAGAGTGAAGAAAGGTCACTGCAGAGTGTGGGAGGCAGTTCCGACCAGTCGAGGGAGAAAAATAGGAACTTTGGCCTCCGGACGCCGAATGCAGTTCTGCTTCTTGCTCCTGATAGAGGACTGGAGGAGGAAGAAGTTTTTTGAAGGGCTCGTGGTCTGAATCTTCTGTTGTTTGGCGTGGTGCAGCGTCGAACTGGGTTCTGGTACTCTGCAGGGGGAGCCCGGCGCAGTTGGGGGAGAACGGCTCTCCTGGACAGCCCCGAACTCGGAACGGGATGAGATCACCTCGCCTGCAAAGCTAACTGGACTACCTTTCCAGATTGGTATGGTACGCCTTCAGACGATGCCATATGAATCTGTGGGTGCTTCTGTAAGACAGCCCTTGCTCTGCCACCTGCAGACTGGACAGAGTGAAGATAATGGTGGAGGAACAAGGTTGATGGAAGGGGAGGGTTAGCAATGGTGGGGGGGTGAGGTGTAGATGGTTGATGGGGCGGGATGTTTCAGGGGTGGTGAGGTGGAGGCTAGGGGCGGAGATAGCAGGGAGAGGGACTGGGTGCGCAATGGCCAAGGGGGGGGAGGTGGTGGAGTGATGGGGGCGCAAGTAGCTTGGGGAATAGGGAGGGCTTCCTTTGGAGTTGGTGAGATGGGTTAATGAGGGATGTTAATGGTGGTCTAGGGAGATGGAGGGGTTGTCTAGGGGAGGGGAAAGGTTACTTGGGAGAGGGGAGTCTTCCTTGGGAAGGTGAAAGGGTGTATAGGGAATAGGAAGGGTTGCTTGGGAAGTGGGGGAATTGAAGTGAAGTTAAGGGCCTTGGGAAGGTGAAGGGGTGGGAGGGTGATGTGGCAGCTGAGGTGGCAAGGTGAGGAGAGAGAGAGTGGTGCGCAATTTGGAGAGAGAGGAGAGAGAGAGAGAGAGGGGTTCGCCCCCTTTAGAGAGAGAGGGAGAGAGAGAGAGAGAAAACACTTCAAATGGCTAAATTCTTCAATACTTCATTAACCTTCAAAAGAGGGATTGGGGTCCTATTTATAGGAAACCCACTTTTACATATAAGACCCTGACTTTTAACATACTAACAGATAACCAAGGAAGGGGGGGTGCGCCCATGGGCCTAGCCCAACGAAATAGGCCCAATAGCAAGCACCATAGCCTAGTGAGACTCGAACTTAGGGAAATGACTTAATAACCTAGGTACAAGACTCAAATAAAAGGTAAATTACATGATTATGACTCAAGTAAAAAGGAGAAAACAACAAGATGACCCAATGGTAAACACTAAGGTCCAATCCAGAAGAAGGGCTGCTCCCTAGCTGCCTCCGGGAGGGAGAGAGGTGCCAAGCCAGAGGGAATCGTGAGTGATGCCCTCATCAATTCTCCCGGGCTGTGAAGAGCTCGTCTCTGTCGAGTAAAGGCCCTCCCTGCTGCGGTACTGCTCTAGAAGATCGGGGTCCAACTGCTGGAGATCCTCCCGGCTCACCCAGGCATCGTCCGAGGGTGGTCGTCCCTTCCACCTGACCTGGTATCACTCATACGCCTTGCTCCTTGTGTTGGTGACCTGTTCATCTAATATCCACTCCACTTTATCACGCTGGTTTCTCAAGTTGGGTGGAGCTCTCTGAAGTGTGGGGGCGCTCTCAAGGGGTGGAATAGGCTGGATCTCCTCACTGGGTGTCACCGTGGGGCCCTTGTAGGGTACCAGGTTAGCCACATTGAATGTGGGACTTACTCCGTATTCTTCAGGGAGGTCCAATACATAAGTATTGGTGCCAAGTCGTCTCAGCACCTGGAAGGGGCCGGCTCCACGAGACCTCAACTTAGAGGTATTCCCAGGGAATAGCCTCTCAGTTCTCACCATAACAAAATCACCAACTTGGAATTCTTGGTGGCGGCGGTGGGAATCAGCTGACCTCTTGTAAATCTCATTGCTCGTGTTGATGTTTTTGCGAATATTTTCATGCATCTTTGTGGATGTTGACTCACTAGTGGATAATGGAGGTCCTGGACAACCAAATGTGGACCTAACATGCAGTGGTGCTACGTAGATTTTGACGGACCTAGGAGGACCGGGACATCCATAGATGAGACTATCATGCAAAGGGGTGTTTGATGCTGGGGGTCCGGGACATCCATGAATGCTTTCTTCATGTTTTGACTTCACATGGATTGACCTAGGGGGGCCTGGACATCCAGATGTAAACCTGTCATGCATCGGTCCTAGTGCGTGAGTGACACAAATGATGTGACTAGCCCGACCACATGATGCGAAAGGTTGTGATACAAGGATTCCTATCAAGATGGTCCCATCTGTGAGATTTGGGGGTTTCCACTCATGGGGATCGAAGCGGTTCTTGGGATGGGTCACTCCCTTATTTCCAAGGTTGATGTTACCCTTGGCATTGACTCTCATAGTGTGGGCGGAATTTCGGAATGGGTGGGTTAGGACTGACATGGTGGGTGAGGGTAGGAGGGAGTGGGTGGTGAGTGATGAGTACTTGGAAGCCCATAGGGAGTGGCCAAACAGATCAAGATGGGTTAAGGGGTGAGTGACGTGGGGGGGGGGGGGGTTTCAATCCAAGTGATCGCCCTAGGGTCCCTAGCACACATAGGGAAGTGGAAGTCATGACCCTGGTGGGACCCGATGTAATGCTCCTTGTAGGAGGGTAAGGGGGTGATGTAAGACTCATTAGGCTCGGGTAGAAATAATAGGAGTTTACTCATGCAAGGACCCTTGGTGTAAATGGAGGTGATGGTCCCGATAGAGGGGTGTGAGAAACTAAGGTACCCCATGTGGCTTGCTCCTAAGGCCCACATGTTTGTCACCTCTATTTGCCAAAGTATACTCTTAATCAAGTCCCTCATGGCTCCCACAAAGGAGAACGATTGGTAGGTTGTGTGGAATGGAGGAGTGGGCAAAATTGGGTAATGATTCTCCATAGGGGGGTGCATGATGTGGAGGAGGAGGTTTTGCTAAAGCCACTTAATGAGGGGTTCCCCTAAAATCACAGTTCTTATGGAAGGATGGGTGGGGGGACTTGGTTGGTCATCTGGCAACTCTAGGGGGAGGATGTTCGTAGTGAGGCTCGTTGTGGTCTCTTTGGATAAAGAGGAGCCTTCTTGACCCAACCCTTGGCATTGGGCTTCATATTCTTCCTCTCAATCTAGGGGAGCCTCATATTCCTCAATCACATTTTTATCCTTTTGGGGTGTGGGGGTTTTTCTCTCCAAGGGAATGGGAAGGTCTTTTGTGGATGGGGTGATGAAGGTTGGGGCATGGTGCACCCGGGGTGGTGAGGGTGTTCGAACTTGGGTTGGGTTTGGCAGTGGGAGAAGTGGAGACCTAAGTTGGGGTAGGATTGGGGTTGGTAGTGGAAGATGGGTGGGGGCCACTTTGGTTTGAATGGTGGTGGTGATTGGGATAGGAATCATTTGGGGTGGTGGAGTTTGGGCCTTAAGGGAGGTCTTGGGTTGACTGGGAGAGAAAGGTGGAGTGGGAGTGCTCCTTGGGTCATGGTTCTCATGGTAGGAGTGGGAGGGTTGGGGAGTGAAGATCTTCCTGATCTCAACCCTTATCTCTTCCAATAATTATAGGGGTCCTTTGGGTGGTGGGGTTTGGGTCCTAATGGAGGTCTTGGGTTGACTGGGAGGAAACGGGGGAGTGGGAGTGCTCTTCGGGTTATGGTCCTTACGGTAGGAGTGGGAGGGTTGGGGAGTGTAGATCTTCCTAAGCTCAATCTTCATCTCTTCCCATGATTCTATGGGTTCTTGCCGGCAAATCCTTCTTAAGCTCACTATGCGTTCCCACTTCTTCTTGGCTTGTCCCCGAAGTCGCCCTGTGGCCCTGCGGACTCTAGTGTGTCCATAGACCCTAGTCCTATCAAAGTGTTTATTCATGAAGGTTTCCCACCTAACATAATCACTAGGATGTGACCCATCAAAGGTGATACTCTCATTATAAGGATGTCCGAAAATGGGTGGTCGATCGGACCTTTGTGGAGGGTCGAGTGGGACCAAAGGTAGGTAGCCATGTAGATGAACCGAATGACTCTAAATGCTTATGCGCCCTAGGACTAACTTGTAGAGAGACAAGTTATGAACTTGCTCTGATACCATTTGATGCGACACAAATATGCAGCAAGCAAAAATGAACCCTTGGACTTAATTCGCAATCACAACCACAAGATTGGGAGCAACTTGAGAGTCGCCGTCACACCGCGCGCACACGTTTCCCGGGGTGACTCGGTGATGCCGAGTCGAGATTGTGGAGAAAGCCCCTGGCTGGCTAGAGGACCAGCACCGCTAAGGTTGTCCCTCCTGAGGATATGAAGCCCACAAACAAGGGCGGCCGGGTGCCTTGGGGGCACTAGGTCACTCGCTCACTATCATCCACGGTGACCACACAAGGGTTGGTGGCTCCGGGGTCGGGCACTCTCTCACCGACCAGCAGATAAGTTTTACAGATATGAAATGAACATGAGTAATGAGCAAGGGTAGAGGCTCACCTGGTTAGTTTGAGGAAACCAACCCCGGTCGGAGACGAGGGCGAGCGGGGAAGTGTGGGTTCCCCGCACACTGCACCGGTGTAGCTTGAACCCTATTTCAAAATTACATTCACTACTCCTCACACAGGAGGGTTGGACTAGGGGTGGGGAAGTAAGTTTTACAAGCAAACACTACTTCCACGCAGGGAGGGGCGGTATGCCGGCCAGGCGGGGAAGGGAGAATCGTCGGAGAACGGAAGAGGGAAGCCGGGGCTGTTTCCACCTGCAGGCTGTGATGACTGACTGCCGGTCGGTCCCGGGGCTATAGTTTGCGTTCCCGAATTCTTCCAGAGGCAAGACCATCGTGGGAATCTTCGTATCTGGCACGCGGATGGTCCAGAATTTTCTCGATTTCTTCTGCTGCAGCTGCTAGTCCGGGTCGAGCTTCGAACAGGGTGACTGAAACTGGACGCAGCAGCTTACTGTTTCTGACAGCAACTTGCAGAGGTTTACCCAACCGCTCCCGGACCCAAATCACCAGCCGTCTAAGTTTCTGGAACCGTGGACGAACCCTCTACGCGGCAAAACTGACGGGGCGGCCGTCTGACGTCGGAGAGGACGGGGAGACTCAGAAGAGTGAAGAAAGGTCACTGCAGACTGTGGGAGGCAAACCCGACCAGTCGAGGGATAAAAATAGGAACTTTGGCCTCCGGACGCCGAATGCAGTTCTGCTTCTTGCCCCTGATAGAGGACTGGAGGAGGAAGAAGTTTGTTGAAGGGCTCGTGATCTGAATCTTCTGCTGTTTGGCGTGGTACAGCGTCGAACCAGGTTCTGGTACTCTGCAGGGGGAGCCCGGCGCAGTCGGGGGAGAATGGCTCTCCTGGACAGCCCCAAATTCGGAACGGGATGAGATTGCCTCACCTGCAAAGCTAACTAGACGACCTTTCCAGATTGGTATGGTACTCCTTCAGAAGATGCCGTATGAATCCGTGGGTGCTTCTGCAAGACAGCCCTTGCTCTTCCACCTGCAGACTGGACAGAGTGAAGATAATGGTGGAGGAACAAGGTTGATGGAAGGGGAGGGTTAGCAATGGTGGGGGGGTGAGGTGTAGATGGTTGATGGGGAGGGATGTTTCAGGGGTGGTGAGGTGGAGGCTAGGGGCGGAGATAGTAGGGAGAGGGACTGGGTGCGCAATGGCCAAGGGGGGGGAGGTGGTGGAGTGATGGGGGCGCAAGTAGCTTGGGGAATAGGGAGGGCTTCCTTTGGAGTTGGTGAGATGGGTTAATGAGGGATGTTAATGGTGGTCTAGGGAGATGGAGGGGTTGTCTAGGGGAGGGGAAAGGTTACTTGGGAGAGGGGAGTCTTCCTTGGGAAGGTGAAAGGGTGTATAGGGAATAGGAAGGGTTGCTTGGGAAGTGGGGGAATTGAAGTGGAGTTAAGGGCTTGGGAAGGTGAAGGGGTGGGAGGGTGATGTGGCAGTTGAGGTGGCAAGGTGAGGAGAGAGAGAGTGGTGCGCAATTTGGAGAGAGAGGAGAGAGGAGAGAGAGAGGGGTTCGCCCCCTTTAGAGAGAGAGGGAGAGAGAGAGAAAACACTTCGAATGGCTAAATTCTTCAATACTTCATTAACCTTCAAAAGAGGGATTGGGGTCCTATTTATAGGAAACCCACTTTTACATATAAGACCCTGACTTTTAACATACTAACAGATAACCAAGGAAGGGGGGGTGCGCCCATGGGCCTAGCCTAACGAAATAGGCCCAATAGCAAGCACCATAGCCTAGTGAGACTCGAAGTTAGGGAAATGACTTAATAACCTAGGTACAAGACTCAAATAAAAGGCAAATTACATGATTATGACTCAAGTAAAAAGGAGAAAACAACAAGATGACCCAATGGTAAACACTAAGGTCCAATCCAGAAGAAGGGCTGCTCCCTAGCTACCTCCGGGAGGGAGAGAGGTGCCAAGCCAGAGGGAATCGTGAGTGATGCCCTCATCACAATGTCATCGCGGGCGGCGCGGCATCATGAGGAGATAGCAGTCGAGGAAGAAAGTGTCACGCCGAGCGGGCGAGCCGAGCCTCTGTTGAGCACCTTAAGGCCCCGCAGGCGAGCGAACCGCAGGCCCTGGTATTCTCCGACTAGGACCTAGAAGGGCTAACCACCCCGCATGACGACGCTCTCGTGGTATCGGCTACAATAAACCATTGTAACATAGACATGATCTTAGTTCACAATAGTAGTGCCCCTGATGTATTATCCTATGAATGTTTCCTCAAGATGGGAGAGAATCCATCTAAACTCCGCCCAATCCGAACCCCCCTCTGTGGGTTCAACGGCCAGGCAACTTATCCCGAGGGAGCCCTGTTCCTGCAAGTTACTATCGGCACCCCACCCAAAACCGTTATGGTTATGGTAGACTTCATCGTGATTAAAGGAATGATGGCATATAATGCCATCTTCGGACGAGGTATCCTCAGCCGACTGAAGGCGGTGCCCTCTACCTTTCACCAAAAAATGAAGTTATCTACGAAGTATGGCGTGGGGGAGGTTCGGGGTAACCAGGCATTGGCTAGATGGTGCTATATAATCTCGGTTGAAGCCACAAGGCCGGAAGGTAAAAGCAAAGGAGTAAAGGGAGCCGAGGAGGGACCAGCAACATCTGAGCCTGGTGGCGAGTTGCTAACGGTCTTCCTCAATGGTGACCCGACTCTACCACTTGAGGAACAAGAAAAATATAAAGATTTCCTTGCCCAGTACATCCAAGTCTTTGCATGGTCGGACAAGCACCTTCCCAGGATCCCGGGAGACGTGATAATGCACAAGCTCAACCTCGACCGAACAGTGATACCTATACAGCAACGTAGGAGAAAGCACGTCCCGGAGAAGCAAGCTGTCATCAAAGAGCAAGTCATCAAGGGACAGAAGATTGGCCTCTTTCGACCGGTCCTGTACCCTACGTGGCTGGCCAACGTCGTCCTGGTACCGAAGGCTTTGGGAAAGTGGCGAATGTGCGTAGACTTCACCGACCTCAACAAGGCTACCCCGAAGGATTGCTACCCGCTGCCGAGCATCGATCAACTGGTTGACTCAACCTCTGGCAACGAGTTGCTCAGCTTCCTGGACGCCTACTCTAGATACCATCAGATCAGGATGGACCCGGAGGATATCGAGAAGACCACCTTCATCACTGACATTGGCGTACACTGCTACACCCGAATGCCATTCGGGTTGAAGAATGCTAGAGCAACATATCAGAGACTAATCAACCACATCTTCGAGGGACAGCTTGGTCGAAACGTCAAGGCCTACATTGATGACATGCTCGTCAAAACGCCGAAGGCCGAAGACCACCTTGCCGACTTAGCTTAGACCTTCGACACCCTCCTAAGGTGCAACATGAAGCTCAACCCTGCTAAATGCGCCTTCGGAGTCAGATCCGGGAAGTTCCTAGGCTTCTTGGTAACTCTACGTGGGATCAAGGCCAACCCAGACAAGGTTCAGGCCATCATGAACATGCAGCCACCCACCTGCATCAAGGACATTCAACGCCTTACAGGGCACATTGCTGCGCTCAACCGCTTCCTGTCCCGGGCGGCCGAAATATGCCTACCCTTCTTCAAATTGTTGAGGGGACCCAAAATGGCATCTGCTACATTCGCCTAGGATGAGGAATGTTATAAGGCATTCACCGAGCTCAAGGAATTCTTGGCCTCGCCCCCGGTGCTGTCCAAGCCGGTCTCGGGCGAAGCTCTACACCTGTACCTCTTGGTGACCCCTTCCACAGTAAGCTCGGTCCTAGTCAGGAACGACGCGGGGGTCGAGAGACCAATTTACTATACTAGCAAGGTGCTTAATGAGGCTGAAAGAAGGTACCCCGCAACCGAGAAACTCATGCTAGCGTTGGTTACCTCAACCAAGCGCCTCCGACCCTACTTTCAAGGGCACTCCATCATCGTATTGACTGGCGAACCCCTGAAGAAGATTCTCTTTCACCCTGAAGCCTCGGGATGCCTCGTCAAATGGGCCATCATGCTCGGGGCCTACGATATCTCCCATCGCCCCCACTTGGCCATCAAAGGACAGGCCCTCGCGGACTTCATTGCTGAAAGCACGGTCCTGATTGAAGAAGCACTTTCACCTGCGCCCGGGCCCACTTGGGACTTGTTCATTGACAGGTCCTCCGACTCATTGGGATGCGGCGCTAGTGTCCTTCTCAAGTCCACTGAAGGAGCGGAGCTACGGTATGCCATGAAATTCAATTTCTTGGCATCCAACAATGCCTCCGAGTACGAAGCCGTTATCTTGGGAGAAAGGATGGCCCGACGACTGGGAGCCGAGCGAGTCTGGATCCACACCGACTCCCAACTGGTCACTAGCCAGGTTAACAGTGATTACGAAGCTCAGGAAGGACAAATGATCAAGTATCTCCAGATGGTCAAGAGGATGGCCCGACTCTTCGAGAGCTTCGAGGTAGTCCGGATAGCCTCGGAGGAAAACTCCCGAGCGGATGTCCTCTCTCGCCTGGCCTCCTCCCTCAACCCTGAAGGTACTCGGTCTTCCTCGAAGAGCTCATGCGACCGAGCATCGAATCCGAGCTTATGACCGTTGACCCGACACCCCCGAGCGACTGGCGGACCCCCTACATATCCTGGCTTTGGGATTCTCAACAGCCCCCCGACCCTCGAGAGACTCGAAAACTTAAGTACCAAGATTGACGTTTTGTCATGATGCATGATGCCTTGTGCCGCAAATCGTTCTCCGGTCCCCTCCTCAAGTGCATCAGCGCCGACGAAGCCAGCCGAGCAATTCAAGAAGTACACGAAGGCATCTGCGGCGCGCACCAAGGAGGATGATGGCTCGCTAGGATCTTGCTTCGACAGGGTTACTGGTGGCCCACTCTCTAGCGCGACTGCATGACCTATGTACAGAAGTGCAACCGATGTCAGTGCTTCGACCATCTGATCCACCAGCCTGCCGCGGAGCTCATCACCCTTGCCAAGCCATACCCCTTCACTTGGTGGGGAATCGATATTCTCAGGCCGTTCCCCACGGCTCAAGCTCAGAAGAAGTACGTCATCGTCACCATCGATTACTTCACCAAATGGATCAAGGCTGAGGCCACTACCAGGATCACCGAATCAGTCATATGGAGTCTTGTTTGGAAGTCGATCATTTGTCGCTACAGAGTCCCCCGAGTGATCATGGGCGATAATGGTCGGCAATTTGATTCTCATTACTTCAGAGACAGATGCGCCGACCTAAACATTCGCAACAACTTCACTTCGGTAGCCCACCCTCAGGCCAACAGACTGGTCGAGAATGCCAATAAAACTATCTTAAAAGGCATCAAAACCAGGCTCAACAAGGCCAAGGGAAGCTGGCTCGAGGAATTACCGAGCGTACTATGGTCGCACCGAACTACTCCGAGAATGGATACAGAAGAAACACCTTTCCAGTTGGTGTATGGCACGGAAGCCGTGATTCCATTGGAGGTCGGCAATCCTTCTCTCCGAGTCGTCCACTTCAAATCTGAGGTGAACGAGCAGAAACTGCTAGAAAACCTCGACTTAGTGGACGAGACCCGAGAGATTGCACATATCCAAGCAATGGAATACCAACGATGCATCACTCGATACTAAAACTCCAGAGTCCGAGACATGTATTTCCATCCAAGGGACTTCGTCTTGAGAAAGTCCGAAGCCTCTCGACCACTGGCGGCGGCGGGGAAGCTAGCCCCTACCTGGGAAGGCCCCTATCGAGTGGTCGAGACGCTCGGGAAAGGGGTGTATCGACTGTCCACCATGGAAGGAACACCCGTCCCTCGGACATGGAACGCAACAACACTTTGTAAATTCTACTTTTGACCATCTGGCAAGCATACACATGTAAGCAAAGTAGAATAAACACCATTTTTTTCTTTTCATTAAACTTTGGTGTACATCAAATAGGCCGCAACCAATACAACATATAGTTCAGCAAAAAATTACATCCACTGGCACTATGACACAAGCAGAACCCTCGGCCAACTCAGTAAGCACTCCTACGTCCAGCCACTGACTCTGTCTAGTGCAGAAACTGGCTCGGATAAAGGATAGCCGGGCCCGTTGGTTTGAGAAGCTAGGAGAAAAGGTGCCAGAGGGATTGGAAGGACAACAAAAAAAGAAAAAAGAGAGATGGGAAGTCTACCCAAGACAAATTAAGAGGAAGCTTGTAAGAGCTCCCCTTCTAGGCAATGTGATCGACAGAAAGGAGGGAGCTTAAAGAGCTTCCCCTCCCCTCAGGATAGCGTTAACGGGTCAGGGACAGGAAGGCGACATGCTCCATCATGGCGAACCCACTCCCAAACTGACCCCCGACTGTCGAACTCTCTTCCAAACTGGAATAGCAGGACCTTCCCTCCTACTGCCGTCCGCCTCATCATCTTCTGAAGTGCTTTCCATGCTCCGCCAAGATTGACAGCATAACGCTTTGCGGAAAGGGAAGAAGGAGAAACCGTCAGGGATGGCCTTAAGCGATGAAAGGTAGAGGAGACGCCCCTCGGACCTTTTATAGGCCGAAGGGGGAGCTGATCGCCTTAAATGACTCTCCCCTTAAAAAAGCACGCTAAAGGAGCCTTCCCTAAGATGGTTACCTCATTTCCCAACATCCCCCCCAGCGGGACGCGCGAAGCGGCAAGTCATTTAGGGTGGCATGGAAAAGTGGAAAGGTGCCAGTGCCATGTCAGTTATTTGACAGATCAGCACGCGTGATATCTGCAAGGAAAATCGGTGCCTTCTCCAACGACTACAGATACGGTAGTCAAATGACACCAAAAGCGGTAAGAAACAGTCAATTCAGCACTTAATATTGCCACTACTATACTTTCCAAAAAAACAAAAAGGTCTTACATGGCTACAAAAGAGAAAGAAAGAAAGAGCTTGTACATCAGGCCTCGGGCCCATCTCCATGCTTCGTAGACAAGGCCCCCTCAACACCAAACGATCTGCCCCCAGTATTCTTGGCGACGGCTGACCCAGGCACTGCCCCCACCTGTGTGGGCACTGTCTTGGTCGTGCGCCCTCCCGAGGCTGCTGGAGTTGGCAATCTCTCGGACGAGACCGAGGACTTCGGACTCCCCGCCTCGCTCGAGGTATAATGGGAAGAGTCGGTGGAACCACAGTTCGAGTCATAGCATTGCCCGGAAGAAAAACGAGCCCAGTCACTTGGGCCTCGGCCTCTATGATGGCCTGATTGAAGCACCGGGAGAAGCCCTTCCGAAGGCCCCGGCAGTAGCCCGACTCATAATAGGGGAAGGCAGTTTGCTGTAGAGTCGCGTGGTAAACCTCTAAGCATTTATGTTGCTCGAGTGCTTCCACCCCGGCCAGCTCTGCCTTCCTCTCAAGGTCGGCTATCCTTTATTCTTACTCGGACAGCCTCCTCTCGGCCTCGGTCGCGCATCCTCGGTCCCCCGGACTCGGTCCTCGAGCCCCTCTTGCTCGGCCTTCCATTGCTCGCCGCGCTCGACCTGAATCCTGCGCTCCGCCTCCAGGAGCTCATTCATCCAATCGACCATACGACGGGCCTGGGCCAGTTGCCCCGCCAACGACGGAGCCTCCGCCTGGCTCGACTGCACCTGTGCCCGGAGCGGGGCCACCTCCCGACGAAGGTCCCCAAGATCGAGGGTCAAATGCTCGACCTTCCGATCAAGTGCACCACGGGCCCATGAAAGAGTCTCCCGCTCCGACTCCACCCGAGCATACGCATCCACTGCCTCAGCTCCAAGCTGGGCCAAGACCAGGCCGCCTTCCATAAGTTGCTCGAAAAGCGTAGAGGGGGGACCCTTCCAGAGTTTCCCTCGCACTGCCCCCGAAGCTATGGAATGGCACCTCCGGTACAGAGAGGCCCAGACGCTGAAGGCACTGGTCGAGGGAGGGGAAATCCTCTCCAGAGCAACTGGGATTGGGGCATCTCTGCACAGCAATCTCGCCTCGGGGGCCCCACCTGTCAGCTCGGACTGGGTTGCCTCACCGCGTCCATCCCTGGCCTCAGTTGGCTACGATTGAGTCGCTTCATCCAACGACCATCCAGCCTCGACTGGCTCAGACCGGACCCCTTCGCCTAGCGCCCCCACTATTTCGCTCATCGCCCACACGTCGACCACGACCCCTCCTTCATCCGCTCCCTCTTGCTCCATGGAGAGAGAAGGCAACAGAGGAGCCTCATCGGCCGGGCGGGCGACCTCCGCCTTCCTCGCCCGTTTCTTCTCGACAGACAGAGCCTACATTGAAGACCTCAGTAGCTTCACCATGGGATCCTTACGCTTAACCCCCTAGTGTTCTGAAGCGTCATCCCGGATGACCAGCTTTCCCTTATCCTGGGCGCGGGATGAGCCCTCCGAAGCTCGAAGGTCACTCGGAGCCGGCGTATCATCAGCGTCGATGACCTCCAGCTCGGCTGGCAGTGCCTCATCCTCAACCGCTTGCCTCAGGTCTTAACGGAGGAGAACAAATTGTGAGAAGGAAGGCACTTACTGGATAAGAGGAGAACAAGTCCCTGAGACCCTTACCTATCAGCAACAACGCTCGAGAAAGGTACTCCTCGATGTTGGATGAGGTCACCAACTCAGCAGTCGCCTGGCGATTCGGCTGAAGGATAGCAGCATCCCTCTCCACCTCCGGGGAGACCTCTATTTGCTTCGGAGGGATATTCGGGTGAAAGTTGGGCACCGTCGAAAAATCCTAGACTACACCAACTGTAGACGCGCCCACCCAGAAATATTGGTGTGAATCATGTCACACCGACTTCAAAAAAATAAAATAAATTAAAATAAAAGAAAGAGGCTAAGCAAGAGGTTGCTAATGGAGTGTGATCGCCAGAGGGATTACCTTAAAAGGGAGGGAGAATGATCGCGAATACCTGGTAAGAAAAGTGATGCGGGATGGATTGTGGTTTTCCTCCTCCTCCTTCTACCGGCCGGCCGATGAAGGGGGTTTCTCTTTCTTGATTACCCTTAAACAAAACAACAACAACCAGAATAGAAGAGGATTAGCCCACTGTAGTATCAATCCACAATTAGAACAAGATGATAAAATATGAGCATAAAGAACACACCTTTTAGTCTTTTTAAAACCCCTAACAGAACTAGGGAGAGAATATATGATGCAAAAGACTAAAACCTTAGACGTACAAAGAATCAGACCACTATATGGTAAATGATGATGATGAACAATAGATAAGCTATCAAATGAAACCCATGCTGTTCCTGACAACAGTAGAGGGGAAAAAAAACACCGATGGTCTTCGACAGCAGAAGCAAAACTTTCTATGTCAACAATGAACGACAGGAAAAACACCAAACTGTAGTCTCTTCGTCTGCCTCTTTTTTTCTTAACCTCGCGCGAGTAGAATCCATGGCTCTATTTATAGGGTACAAACCACAGATTTAGTAGGATTAGAACTGGCAACACTCATCTACGGCAAGGCCTCTACTTCCCTAATCCATCAAAATGATTAAAACATAGTAGGGAACTCTCCAAGAAAGGTTCGTTCGAACAGGACACGGAAGGGGAAAAGATGACTCTCAGAAGGGCGTCAATTGAAATTGACGACCTGCCTCAAGGCGTTAATTAAACTGACGATCGAGACAAAGGCGTCAATTCACGGATTTAATTTTAGCAACAAAATTCTTTCCTTATTTAAAATGATGAAATGACGCCTGTACCAACGGGCGTTAGTTGATAAACGACCCTCTGGGGGACGTCAATTCTTGCTTTTCCAATTTGATTAGGATACGTAAAATTCCAGAAACTGACGCCTCTAACAACGGTCATCCTTTCATTAAGAGACGCCCAAGGATAAACCGTTATTTAAAACACGCCCCTCGTCAAGACGTTAATTCCAAAAAAATGCTAAGAAAATCACATAAAACACATAAAAATAGAAAAACTTCATATTACGGCAATATTGAAGTTCACTTTGGGGCGTCACATGGTGACATGAGATTTACTCAACATAATGTCAATTTTGGCGTGTCTACAGCTGCCCCGCCTTGGCATCTGCTTTGCAAGGGAGTGAGACGGAATGAAGCGAAAGTGCAACAAGCGGAATGAAGTGGAACGAGCTGATAAGTACATGCCAAGGTGTGATGTGACACGGCGCCGACACTAAGTGTTGGAAATCTTTCCAAGAATATGAATGAAACAACTCCGGATGATTACAAGAAAGTATTGATCAGTTGGACCGAAAGGATTAAACTATAAGAACTAAAAATGTGCACGAGGGCACGAAAGGGAAACACCATTGGAGAGCGGTTACCAGCCAATGTGGACGTGCTAGAACCAAAGTGGATTTGCAAGAGAAAGGTAAAATGAATTGAGATAGAGACCCAGCAGATGAACACTTTCAAGGAACCAGCCTGAACGGCTTCAAAGAGAATAAAGTACTTGATTTGGAAAGGAATATCTCATGCCAACTCAATTAAGAGCGAGCGACCTTCATTATTGACGTAATATGAGGATTTTCATCATTAAGCTCAAAGTCCTACATGATGCATGCTGGGTTAAAAGAAAAAATTAAAACAAACTAAAAATAGAAAATAATCAAGGATAATATTGTTAAGCCATCTTGATTTGGTCAAGAATCCAGATCTCTAAGCTGACACTAAGCCGAAGCTCGTTTCTCCGCGCATCAACTTAGAAAATGGAACCGTCGTCCCAGACCTTTAATGACTCAACGGCTTATCGTGCGATCAAGATTCACCTGGAATTATCACTGTTTTTGATGAAGGGGAACTCAAATTCCAGGTTTATCAGAACCACAAGGTCCTTGATATGCTATAATA
This sequence comes from Amorphophallus konjac, assembly GCA_022559845.1. NCBI lineage: Eukaryota > Viridiplantae > Streptophyta > Magnoliopsida > Alismatales > Araceae > Amorphophallus > Amorphophallus konjac. Next base: position 178,934,841 of record CM040126.1, on the reverse strand, counting down.
GCGTAGAATATTATATAGATAACAATGCTTACAAGAATGTATACAGGAAGATGGTGAGAGCAATAAGCACGAGCGAACTGAGAAAGGAGTGCAGTCACCGTGGTGCTTGTATGTTGATGCCCAAATGGTGGGACTAAGGGCTTCTTACCTGTGCTCAAAATTGTGTTAGTCCAAGATGTATGAAAACATAATCAACAACATTGAATTTGAGAATTTTTGATTTTTTGTTTTGGAGTATATGATGTGACACAAGTATGGGGTATGCAGCAAGCAAATGCAAACCTCGGACCTAATCGCATTCACAATCACATAGCAAGTAAAATGATAAATTGAGACCGAAACGCCGTCGCACACTCGCAAGCCCCGGGTGACTATATGATGCTAGATGGAGGTGATGGATCAAGACCCTAACTGGTAGAGTGCCAGCAGGGCTAGGGTTATCCTCCCGAGGGTACGTGGCCCACACTTTGGGGCTGGCCGGTGCCACTTGGGCACAAGGTTCCTCTCTCTCACGATGACCACGGTGACCACTCAATGATGATGGCTCCGGGAACGGACACTCACTCCCTTGCGCAACGGAGCTATGTCTACGAATATTAAACAAATAGACACTAATATGAATGGAGCAAAGCTTTAGAGCTCACCTGGTTGGTTTGAAGAAACCAACCCCGTTCGGAGACGTGGGCGAGCGGGGAAGTGTGATCCCGCACACTGCGCCGATGTAGCTTGAGCTGCTAGTTACATGAACTACGCCCCACGCAGGAGGGTGGAACTAGGGGTGGGGAACTCAAACATACATCAAACACTACCTCCATGCAGGGAGGGGCGATAAGCCAGCCAGGCGGGAGGGGGGTTTTAGACGAGAAAGATGGAACGGAGGCCGACGCCGATCCGCTTGCTTGCTGTGCACAGGGACAGGTGGTCGCTGCTGCAGTTGTAGATCGTTCTCAGGATTGTTGCCGATGACGAAACCAGTGAGGTTTGCTTCGTAACAGGTGTTGGGATGCCTCAGATTTATATCGAATTCTTCTGTCGTCGCTGGTGGTCGTGGTGGAGACTCGAACAGGATGCCGGAATCTGGGGTTGACAGCTCCAGAACGTGCGCAGCAGGATGCAGACGTTGTATCTCGGGCTCCCGGACTCAGAATCTCGATCTGTCGGAGTTGTTGGTTCCGTAGACAAGGCCTCTGCGCACCAAAACTGACGGGGACTCCTTATGAGGTCGGGGTGGACAGGGGAGCTCCGTTGAGTGGGATCTGGTCACGGAAGACAGCAGGAGGCAGACTCGTACGCCGGTGGGAGAAAATTCGTAACTCGGGCTCCTGGTGGGCGAACGAGGTCCCGTTTCTTGCTCCTGATCGGGCACAGGGAGAGGAAGATCTTTGGAGAAGGAACTTCCGTCTGGTTCTGCCGCTGTCGACCGTGGTTCGGCTTCTGGTCGGTCTCTGATGTTCTGCAACTGGTTCTTGACGCTGTCGGAGGAGATCGGTTCTCACAGGTGGCCACGAACTCGGAACGGGGTGCTTCCACCTCGCCTGCGTAGGGGACAGGGAACCCTTTCCAGAATTGTAGGATGGGCCTTCAGATGTTGCCTGACGACCTCGGGGGAGCTTCTGCCAACCGAGACTTCTTCTACCACCTGCAGTTGTAACAGATTGAGGGGGTGGAGGTGGGGTTAATGGTAAGGAGAAGTGGAGCTAGGGTAATGGGGAAGATGTGGGGTGATGGCAGGAGGGGAGAGAGTTGTATGGGGGATGAGAGGGTCGGATCTGGTCGGGGGGGGGGGGGGATGGAGCAGGAAGGTGGGGGCCGAAGTTGGTAGAGGTGGGGGTGGGGTTCGGCCAAGGCAAGGAGGTAAGGGGTGGGGAGGGTGTTTGCGCAACAAGTGGAGGGGGGGGGCTGGGGTTTGAATGGTCTAGGGGTGTGAATGAGGGTGTGGGGGAGTGGGAAGGTTGCTTGGGGAAGAGGGAGGGGTGTATTGGATGTGGGGAAGATGTATGGGGAATAGGAAGAGTCTCTTGGGAAGGGGAGGGAATTGATGGGAGTTAAGTGGCCTAGGGGAAGTGAAGGGTTGGAGGGTGAGGTGGCAGGTGGATGGGGGAAGGTGAAGGGGCAGATTCGCCCAAGGTAGAGGGAGAGAGAGAGAGGAGGAGAGAGAGAGGGGGCCGGCCCCTTTAGAGAGAGGGGGAGAGAGAGTGAGGAAGCTAGAGAGAGAGAGGGAAAGATGCACTTATGCTCAAAATTACTCAATATTTCATTACCTTCTCAAGTGGGAGTTGGGGTCCTATATATAGGGAACCCAACTTTGTACAAAAGCCCTTGAGAAAAAGGAAAATAGCAGATAACCAAGGGTGCAAGAAAGGGGCGCCCATGGGCCTAGCTCCCTAATGGGCCATACGACCAAACAAGTCCAATATGGTGACCCACTAGTAAGAGTACCTAGGACAAGACTCAAAAATAGAAGTGAAATACATCAAAAGGACTCAATAAAGGATAAAATACATCAAGATGTCTATAGTAGTGAAATCCAGTGCCGTCGAGGCCCCATCAAGTCATCCTATCCGTCTCCAGAGGGGAGAGAGGCGTCGAGCCAGAGGGAGCTCTGAGTGATGTCCCCATCAACTCCCCTGGACTGGGAAGAACTCGACTCTGTCGAGTAAGGGTCCTCTCGGCTGCGGTAGTGCTCCAGGAGATCCGGGTCCAGCTGCTGAAGATCCTCCCTGCTTACCCATGAGTCATCTGTAGGAGGCCGGCCCTTCCACCTGACCAGGTATCGCTCGTATACTTTGCTCCGGGTGATGGTGACCTGTTCATCCAATATTCGCTCTATCTGCTCCCGTTGGCCTCTCTGGGCTGGTGGAACGTTCTTGTGGGTGGGGGCTCTCTCAAAAAGTGGGACAGGCTCAATTCCCTCACTAGGTGTCACCGTGGAACCCCTATATGGCACCAGGTCAGCCACATTGAATGTGGGGCTTATTGCGTATTCCTCGGGGAGGTCTAACACGTAAGCGTTTGTGCCAATCCTCTTTAGAACCTGGGAGGGGCCTGATCCACGCGACCTCAATTTGGAGACATTCCCAGGGGAAAGCCTCTCAGTTCGTACCATCACATAATCACCTACGTAAAACTCCTGGTGGCGGCGGTGGGAGTCGGCCGACTTTTTATACACCTCATTGCTTTTGTTAATGTGTTTGCGGATTTCCTCATGCAATTCCTTCATGTGTTGGGCAAACGACTCAGCACTAATAGACACTCTAGCATGCGGTGGCAAAGGAATGAGATCTGTAGGGGTTCTAGGCTTGTACCCATGCACAGCCTCAAACGGGCTCATCCCTATCGACCTATTCACAGAGTTGTTGTATGCAAACTCGGCCTGGGGTAATATGAGATCCCAATTCCCGGGGCGATCCTCAACAAGGCACCGTAGAAGGTTCCCCAAGCTCCGATTGACAACTTCAGTCTGTCCATCGGTTTGGGGGTGGTAGGCTGTGGAAAACTTAAGCAGGGTCCCCATAAGATGCCAGAGGGTCTTCCAAAAGTAGCTGGTGAATTTGACGTCCCTATCTGAGATAATGGTCTTGGGTAGGCCATGGAGTCGGACCACCTCTTCAAAGAATAGACGTGCCACATGGGAGGCGTCTGAGGTTTTGGAACAGGGGATGAAATGAGCCATTTTAGAGAATCGGTCCACCACGACATAAATGGAGTCATGTTTCCTTTGGGTCCGGGGTAGCCCTAGTACGAAGTCCATGCTAAGATCTTGCCAAGGTCGGTCTGGGACTGGTAAGGGAGTGTACAGGCCTGTGTTTTGCTTGATTTGCTTAGCGGCTGCACATCTCTTTTGAGGCTGGGCCAATGGAATTGTCCTTCTACCAAGGCAATGGTTTTGTGAATCCCAAAGTGTCCAGCCAAGCCTCCTGCATGTAATTCCCAGATCAGAAAATCCCGTAGAGAGGTCCTTGGTATGCAAAGCCTATGGCCTTTAAAAATGTACCCGTCCTCTAAGATGAACCCTTGATGTTCCTTTGGTGAGAGGGTGGACAGAGTGGTATGGATTGGGCCAAAGTCCGGGCAAGCAGAGTACTCTTCCCTGAGTCTTTCTAATCCTATGACTTCCACCTGTATGGTAGCTAGCAAGGAAATTCTCCTACTGAGGGCATCGGCTGCTCGGTTTTCACTCCCAGCCTTGTGTTTGATTACAAATGTGTAAGCCTGGATGTGTTTGACCCATCGGGCATGCCGAGCATTCAGTTTCTGCTGGGAGTTGAGGTATTTCAGGGCCTCGTGGTCGGAGAATATGACAAACTCGTTAGGCAAGAGGTAGTGTCTCCAATGCCGGAGGGATTGTACCACCGCATAAAATTCCTTGTCGTAGGTGGAGTACCTCATCCTGGCATCACACAGCTTTTCGCTAAAGTAGGCCACTGGGTGTCCTTCCTGGCTAAGGATCCCACCAATTCCTACCCCTGAGGCATCGCAAGTCACTTCAAAGACTTTGGAGAAATCAGGGAGGCATAAGACAGGGGCTTGGGTCATTCTCTCTTTGAGCTCTTGGAAGGCTCTAGTGGCGGACTTGGTCCACACAAAGGTCCCCTTTTTGAGGCAATCGGTGATAGGGGCTGTGATGGTGCTGAACCCCCTGATGAACCTCCGGTAAAAGGTGGCTAACCCATGAAAACTGCGGGCTTCATGGAGGGTTCGAGGTTCAGGCCAATTGATGATGGCTTGGACTTTGTCAGGGTCCATGGATACGCCTTCTGTGGAGACAACATACCCAAGGAAGGTGATGGATTGGGTCATAAAGTGACACTTCCCTAAATTGGCAAAGAGGCTTTCCTTCCTAAGGGTGGTGCAAACTTGCCTTAGATGACTGAGGTGGGCTTCCTTGGTTTGGCTGTAAATGAGGATGTCATCAAAGTAAACTACCAGGAAGACTCCAATGTAGGGCCTTAGGACCTCAGTCATAAGGCGCATGAAGGTACTTGGGGCATTTGAAAGCCCAAAAGGCATCACCAGCCATTCATAAAGCCCATCCTTGGTTTTAAAGGCTGTTTTCCATTCATCCCCGGGCCTTATCCTAACCTGATGATAGCCACTTTTGAGGTCTATTTTGGAAAATATGGTGGCTCCGGCGAGCATGTCCAGCATGTCGTCAAGTCTAGGTATGGGAAACCTTTGACAGTAATTTTGTTGATGGCCCTGCTGTCAATACACATCCGCCATGTCCCGTCCTTTTTAGGTGTGAGGAGGGCCGGGACCGCACATGGGCTTTTGCTTAGCCTAAGAAACCCCTTTCTAATCAGTTCCTCCACTTGCCTCCTTAACTCAGCATGTTCGGTGGGATTGAGGCGATAGTGGGGTAGGTTTGGGAGGGTGGCTCCTGGGACAAGGTCTATAGCGTGCTGGACATCCCTCATGGGTGGTAGTTGGTCGGGGAGTTCCTCCGGAAAAACGTCCTTAAATTCTTCCAAGAGAGGGTGGATTTCCACGGGGTGAGGGTTGGAGGGAATTGCCTCCCCAAGGCATATGACAATGGCACAAAGGGGTGCCCCCCGGGTTATCTCTTCCTCGAGCTCCTTCTTGGTGATAAGGTGGAGGCCTTTGATTGTCGGATTAGCAGAAGTGTGACTTTGTGTTGTTGATTGGGTTGGAGCAATCGAGGCCTTGGGTTTTGGTGGTGTAGGAAGGGTTCCCTTGGTGGGTGGTTCTTTTTGGGGAGGGGAGGGGTTGAGACGGATAGTCTTCCCCTCGTGGTCAAAGGTGCATGTGTTTGTTTTTCCATGAATGGTGGCATTGACATCATATATCCAAGGTCTCCCCAATAGGATGCTTCCTACAGCCATAGGTATGATATCACACCATATTTGCCCTTTGTAGGATGAAAAGGTGATGGGGATAAGGCAACATGTGTTGACGGGTAGGGAGTGGTTATTTATCCATGACACACGGTAAGTTTGGGGTGGGATGTAGGGGTAAGTCCTAGGAGTTTGACGGTGTCCGGAGACACGGCGTTGACACAACTCCCATTGTCTAGGATGATCTTCCTAACATGGTCCCCGATTTTGACAAATGTGTGAAAAATGGAGGTCCTCCTCCAATCATCCTCTTGTGGTTGGGTGAGGGTGCACCTTATTACTCCTAGGTGACTGGAGTGGGGGTCCTCTTCTACCCCTTCATTAAAGAATTGTTCATTGTATTCCCCTTCCCATTCTAAATTGGCCTCATATTCCTCAATAGTACCCTCATGTGTCTCCTGGGTAGTAGAAGGTCCACTCTCAATAACTAGGCTTGACAACCCCTTAGAGGGACAGTGGGAGGCTATGTGGCCATAGCCATGGCATTGGAAACACTTGATCGTGCTACTCATTGGGGCCTTCCCTTTGGAGTTGTCTTCCTTTCTAGGAGGAGGATTGGGTGTGGTAGGAGGTGGGGAGGGTCTTGTGGGAATTCCCCCACTGGGAGGAGGTGTCTTTAACAGAGGAGGGAGGTTGGGACGTGGTCCTGACCCCTTGGGAGGGACAAACCTATGATTTCTAGAGAATCTCTCAACATCCCGGGCTATTTGATAGGTAATTTCCAAGCTATGCACTTCCCTCATAAAGAGCTCCCGTTTGATGTGGGGAAGGAGACCATTCCTAAACCAGGATAGAGTAACGGCTGGATCCTCAACCACACCACACCTTAGGAGGTATGAATCAAATTTTTCAATATACTCTTCCACGGTTTTTCCTTCTTGGGTAAGGCTTTGCCATTCATCAAGAAGAAGTTGGCTATAGGAGATGGGAAGGTACTTGTTCCTAAGCTGATCTTTCATGTCAATCCAAGTGTTAATGGGTTCCTCATGCCTGATCCTCCTTTGGTTTTCAACCTTTAACCAATAGGTTTTGGCTAGTTTAAGGAGGTGCATTTTGGCCAACCTAACCTTCCTCTCCTCGGACATGGGGTACCACTCAAAGTATTGGTCCATGCCATGCTCCCAATCTTTGTAGACACTAGGGTTGTGAGACCCATCAAAATTAGGGGCTTCCACTTTGATCATTCTTAATAGGAGTTCATCATGATCCTCACGTGGTCGCCTCTCATAGTGTCGAGGTTGAGGAGCCCTCTCTTGTTCACGATACCACCCATTATCTAGGTCTTCCCTATCATGTTCATCCCGCGGAGGGGGAAACCGTTGGGCATAGTTCCTAGGTGGGAGTCTCTCATGATGCCGGGGCTGTTGAGGCCTCTCCGGTTCGTGGTACCACTCATTCTCAAGGCCTTCCCTACCCGGTTCAACTGGAGGAGGGGTGACTCTTTGGGCAGGGATCCTAGGTGGGGCCCTTAATTCCTCTAGTTTATCCATTCGGGTGCTAAGTCCATCAAGTTTCTCAAGGATAGCCCTAAGGATAGGGTCAACTTGCTCCATAGGGGCAGGGGGGACTTCACTAGGGATGCCTTGGTTGCCCTGAGAATGGGAACTCATGGGGGAATCAGAATTTGGGGGGTTGGGTTGGTAAGCAGTGCCTCGACGGGTAGACATGCACGAAGGTGAAGAGATCGACACACGGGTGAACGTGCAAAAGCCCTTGGACCTAGGCTTGTAGAGACAAGTCTAAAACTTGCTCTGATACCAATTTGATGTGACACAAGTATGGGGTATGCAGCAAGCAAATGCAAACCTCGGACCTAATCCGCATTCACAATCACATAGCAAGTAAAATGATAAATTGAGACCGAAACGCCGTCGCACACTCGCAAGCCCCGGGTGACTATATGATGCTAGATGGAGGTGATGGATCAAGACCCTAACTGGTAGAGTGCCAGAAGGGCTAGGGTTATCCTCTCGAGGGTACGTGGCCCACACTTTGGGGCTGGCCGGTGCCACTTGGGCACAAGGTTCCTCTCTCTCACGATGACCACGGTGACCACTCAATGATGATGGCTCCGGGAACGGACACTCACTCCCTTGCGCAACGGAGCTATGTCTATGGATATTAAACAAACAGACACTAATATGAATGGAGCAAAGCTTTAGAGCTCACCTGGTTGGTTTGAAGAAACCAACCCCGTTCGGAGACGTGGGCGAGCGGGGAAGTGTGATCCCGCACACTGCGCCGATGTAGCTTGAGCTGCTAGTTACATGAACTACGCCCCACGCAGGAGGGTGGAACTAGGGGTGGGGAACTCAAACATACATCAAACACTACCTCCACGCAGGGAGGGGCGATAAGCCAGCCAGGCGGGAGGGGGGTTTTAGACGAGAAAGATGGAACGGAGGCCGATGCCGATCCGCTTGCTTGCTGTGCACAGGGACAGGTGGTCGCTGCTGCTGTTGTAGATCGTTCTCAGGATTGTTGCTGATGACGAAACCAGTGAGGTTTGCTTCGTAACAGGTGTTGGGATGCCTCAGATTTATATCGAATTCTTCTGTCGTCGCTGGTGGTCGTGGTGGAGACTCGAACAGGATGCCGGAATCTGGGGTTGACAGCTCCAGAACGTGCGCAGCAGGATGCAGACGTTGTATCTCGGGCTCCCGGACTCAGAATCTCGATCCGTCAGAGTTGTTGGTTCCGTAGACAAGGCCTCTGCGCACCAAAACTGACGGGGACTCCTTATGAGGTCGGGGTGGACAGGGGAGCTCCGTTGAGTGGGATCTGGTCACGGAAGACAGCAGGAGGCAGACTCGTACGCCGGTGGAGAAAATTCGTAACTCGGGCTCCTGGTGGGCGAACGAGGTCCCGTTTCTTGCTCCTGATCGGGGACAGGGAGAGGAAGATCGTTGGAGAAGGAACTTCCGTCTGGTTCTGCCGCTGTCGACCGTGGTTCGGCTTCTGGTCGGGCTCTGATGTTCTGCAACTGGTTCTTGACGCTGTCGGAGGAGATCGGTTCTCACAGGTGGCCACGAACTCGGAACGGGGTGCTTCCACATCGCCTGCGTAGGGGACAGGGAACCCTTTCCAGAATGGTAGTATGGGCCTTCAGATGTTGCGGACGACCTCGGGGGAGCTTCTGCAAACCGAGACTTCTTCTACCACCTGCAGTTGTAACAGATTGAGGGGGTGGAGGTGGGGTTAATGGTAAGGAGAAGTGGAGCTAGGGTAATGGGGAAGATGTGGGGTGATGGCAGGAGGGGAGAGAGTTGTATGGGGGATGAGAGGGTCGGATCTGGTCGGGGGGGGGGGGATGGAGCAGGAAGGTGGGGGCCGAAGTTGGTAGAGGTGGGGGTGGGGTTCGGCCAAGGCAAGGAGGTAAGGGGTGGGGAGGGTGTTTGCGCAACAAGTGGAGGGGGGGGGGCTGGGGTTTGAATGGTCTAGGGGTGTGAATGAGGGTGTGGGGGAGTGGGAAGGTTGCTTGGGGAAGAGGGAGGGGTGTATTGGATGTGGGGAAGATGTATGGGGAATAGGAAGAGTCTCTTGGGAAGGGGAGGGAATTGATGGGAGTTAAGTGGCCTAGGGGAAGTGAAGGGTTGGAGGGTGAGGTGGCAGGTGGATGGGGGAAGGTGAAGGGGCAGATTCGCCCAAGGTAGAGGGAGAGAGAGAGAGGAGGAGAGAGAGAGGGGGCCGGCCCCTTTAGAGAGAGGGGGAGAGAGAGAGTGAGGAAGCTAGAGAGAGAGAGGGAAAGATGCACTTATGCTCAAAATTACTCAATATTTCATTACCTTCTCAAGTGGGAGTTGGGGTCCTATATATAGGGAACCCAACTTTGTACAAAAGCCCTTGAGAAAAAGGAAAATAGCAGATAACCAAGGGTGCAAGAAAGGGGCGCACATGGGCCTAGCTCCCTAATGGGCCATACGACCAAACAAGTCCAATATGGTGACCCACTAGTAAGAGTACCTAGGACAAGACTCAAAAATAGAAGTGAAATACATCAAAAGGACTCAATAAAGGATAAAATACATCAAGATGTCTATAGTAGTGAAATCCAGTGCCGTCGAGGCCCCATCAAGTCATCCTATCCGTCTCCAGAGGGGAGAGAGGCGTCGAGCCAGAGGGAGCTCTGAGTGATGTCCCCATCAGTATATGTTTTTCTCGGATTTATTTTGAAATTTTTTTGAATTTTCATGGAATTTATTTGAGAATTTTTAAATTTTTATTCATTTATTTGATAATTTTTGAATTTTTATTGAATTATGAGAATTTTTTGAATTTTTATGGAATTATGAGAATTTTTATGAATTTTTATTGAATTTAACTGTGGGATGGGTAGACTTAGGGTGATGTATGGATTTTGACAATGCAATGTACAGACTTAGTAGTGGAACGTATGGACTTGGGAGCGTACAGACTTGAGAACGTATAGACTTTAGCAATGTATAGACTTTGGCAATGTGCAGTGTGCAGACTTGTGAAGGGAATGATGTATGGACTTTGAGAAGGGTGTATAGACTTGGAGAGGATGTGCAGACTTGTGGAGGGAAGGATGTATAGAATTGGGCTTTGGGAAGAGAATGTATAGACTTAGGAAGGATGTACAGACTTGGGCTTTGGGAAGAGAATGTATAGACTTAGGAAGGATGTACAGACTTGTGGAGAATGAGCAGACTTTGGAGAATGAATGGATGTATAAACTTAGGAAGTATGGATGTATAGACTTATGAAATGCAAAGACCCAGAATGTACAGACTTATGCAACGTATAGACTTGGATAATGAATGGAGGAATGTGATGTATAGACCTCAGAATGTACAGACTTATGAATGCTTAGACTTCAGAATGTAAGACGGATGTTTAGACGCTGAATGTTTAGACTTTGGAGATGGAAGATGGAGGGAATGGAATGGAGGGATGCAACGTGCAGACTTGTGAAGGGAATGTATGGACTTCAGAACTTTGCACCTATGATGCTTAAACTTATGCAAATACTTCCAGGCTTGCACAACTTGCACTTAAAAATCATCAGTCCACATGAAAGAATGATCGACTCGTGAAAGAATCCTCAACTTAAAATATCACATGATCATAAGTGCATAATATAAATGATTCCAATTAAAACATATAGCACTTAAGTTCATAAAAATGCTGTAAGGCAATTCAACATGCAAGCCCAGAAATTGACGACCATAGGAAGCGGTGTCAAAATGATAAAAGACAACTAGCATAAAGGCGTTAATTGCATTGAAGGCCCGATTAGGAATTGGAAAGCAAATGACGCCCTCCAGGGAGGCGTTAAATAAAAGACGACCTGAAACAAGTCGTGAATTCAATAAATGACGCCCTGAACCCTATCGCTAATTCACTGTAATTCCGAAACACCATGCTTCCGTCCCAGAAACAGAAAGCTTGAAACCAATCCCATGCGAGGATGCCCAACAACCATCAAGGATATTCTCTAAAAGCCCTCTTTCCTATATGACCGGCTCATTGGGGTTGAGCAATAGAGTGATGAACCGGATTCCTCAAATCAAGAGAAGAGTGGAATGGAGGGAGCACCTCAAGGTGATGCCTAAGAATCTTTTCACATGCGCCCCAAGACTACTCAAGGTTCAACAACTCCGTGCACGATTCTCTCCCGGGACGGACCTTCGACTAATAGGTGCCACGGAATTTACACTATACAACTCTCATAGGTGCCTTCCCCAACTCGGGCTCCCACGGTGATTATTCGAGGACTTATCTCATCTCCCTCTTATCAAGACAAGGGACATCGGCAGCAATGAAGATGGAGAAGAAACCACAACAATTCAAGCTTTATGGACAATCAGCAAAGCACATCAACCTGTGGAAGGCTTAGAAGAAAACAAGGATCAATGGAAAACTTATGTAATAGCTTTAAGAAGTCTAAGGCCCAAAATGGCTCATTAGATGTACAATGATCTTTTCATTAATAAAACAAGGATAAACTTCCATTAGAGCCAATTATAATGCTTCTGATTAATTCTTCCAAGAAATAGAGTTTCTGTTCTGAATAACGACTTAGCGAATGGCGTCAATTCCAAAAGTAACGCCTTCGAACACGTCGTCAATCATTAATCATTTTCTGAAATCAAAAATATCAATTCCCATGATTGACGCCTTCCGCAAGTTGTGCTAATTGATTCACGCCTCAGGACAAGGCGTTACTTTGATTCAAATTCCAAAGATTTACCGTTTAAAATCTAAAAATAACGCCTTCAGATAAGCCACTTCTTATGTAAATAACGCCTGCAACGAAGTAGTCAAAAAAACTGTAATGATTACTTCAATCACATCTATCAATTCCATTAAATGCGCCTAACGACGGTTACGGATTCCCACGCAAAGATACAATGACGCCCCCACGCATGTTGTCAAATCTTGAAATAACGTCCAACATAGTATCCGTCAATTAAAAAAGAGACGCCTTTCCTTAGGTCGTTAATTAATTTCGACCGTTTGATTTTCCTTTCCCTCCTTTCTTCTTCTTCCTTCACCCTATTTCCCTCTTTCTCTCTTTCTGCAACCCTAACCGAACCCCCTCTCCAACTCTATCTCTCTCTCTCACTCTCTCTACTCTCTCTACCCTCTCTACCCTCGAGCCATGGCCGGCGGCAGACACAAGCGCCAACAGGTCTCGGCCCCCGACGTGGTGGACTTGGAAGGCGAAGAAGTCGTGGAGAAACTTCCTCCCACGGCGGCCGAGGAGGCTCCGGCGGCGGAGCACGGCGAGGAGGAAGAAGCAGTTGAAGAAGATGAAGGTGAGGACGAGGATGATGATGAAGATGAAGGAGAAGAAGAGGAAGGAGGAGATGAAGAAGGAGAAGAACAAGAAAAAGGAGGAGAAGAACCACCGGCCACGGTAGCGGTGCTCCCTCGCCCCGGCCAGCTACGACGGCCACGGCAACCCCGGCCCCAACTCCGGGGAGGACTAGTGGTGCCCGAGCGACGAAAGGTAAGCCTCAAACCCCATTTTTTTATTTTTCTTCAATTTATTTCCATTTTCCACGATGGCCCATGGCTATCGGGTGACACAGAGAAAAGACGCCCCCAGGGGTGTCATTAATTAAACAACGCCCCCCACCGGGGCGTCAATTTCAATTAATTTTTTTCTGAAAAATGTTAATTCATGAATCACGCCCTGTAGCATGTCGTTATTTAAAAGTTATCATGTTTAGCATCATGTTGTTATTCTCCATGCTTCTTCTTTTTTTTTAATTATTTTCAATATATGTATGCCCTTGTTGATTTATTTCGCATGCTGTTTTATTTTTAAAAAAACCTGGGAAAACAACGTCCCCCATCGGGGCGTCAATTCAATAAAAAACGACCAATGGAGTGGTCGTCAATTAAAAATTTCCAGAATTTCTTTTTTAGGCCAAAATTGCTCATTTTGAACGACGTCCCGCACAGGGGCGTTACTTAAACAACTGACGACCCAGGGATGGGCGTCAATTCAAAAATCTCCCAGAAATTAGGAAATTAGTTTCAAAACAACGCCTCCCACAGGGGTGTCTTTTAAATAAACAACGACCCAGGCTGGGTCGTCAATTCAATGAATGCACAGTATTACCGGAAACCCATTTGTAAATAACACCGCCCCTAGGGGCGTCAATCATGAAAACCACGACCCAAGATATGTCGTCAATTAACCAAACAGCAAATATCACAGTAAATGAACTTCCACATGAAGTCTTAAGCAAAAATTTCTTTTTATATGTATGTAGGGGTTGATGAGGACGCGGATTTCTTGGGTCCAGGTCCGGACAGCTTATTACGGCCTCCCCGAGTTCTAGAGAGCTAGGGTAGACGGCATGGGGTTTGGGGCTTTCCTTAGCATTGAGCCAGTCAGACCCGACCTACCCTTGATCTAGGTTTTGAGAGACAGATGGGATAGGTCGAGCCGGGCATTTCTGATGCCGTGGGGTCACATGGTCCCTAGCTTAAGGGATGTGGCTAGGATTACCGGGTTGAGGGTAAACGGCGAGGCGGTGAGCGGGATCACCCTCCCCGATTATAGCGAGCTTACCCAGAGACTGCTAGGGCTAGAGACCGTCTATGAGACACCTAGCGAGTGTAGGACCATCTTCCGTACCGACCTTACCATGGCCATGGGTTTGGGTGATGCTAGGCATAGGTCTAGGGAGTCCCTACAGCAGTTCTCACAGAGGTTGATAGACGGGGCTAGGGCTGCCTACTGCCAGGACCTAGCCGACAGGGAGAGGGTAGACCGAGATCTGAGGAGGTTTTTATTCTTGATGCTCGGGAGGCTACTGCTTGGCACAAAGGGCGATGTCATCAACTGCAGCTTCCTATGGATTCTCAAGGACTTGGAGGGAGTCGGCCGATACGCTTGGGGAGCAGCGCTGCTGGCGCACTTGATAGCCGACCTATCCACGGGGAAAGGTCGTGAGACGACCGTCAGTGGCTTTTCACCATTTCTTCAGGTATGCATTTTTCTCTTTTGTTTTCTTGTTAGAATGCATATGCATATGAATGCTTTGCTAATGCAATGCATGGATGCAGATTTGGAGCCATTTGTACATGCCGATGGGACGCGCTGACCCACGGCCTGGAGGAGAGGGATCCTTCCCTCTGGCACGACGCTGGCTACCAGTGGTGACTGGAGCCCCACTTGCCTACGAGTTGCGAGTGTTACGGAGGGAGTTCCGAGACTTCCCTGCCTCACTGGTGCATATGATTAATGTGATGCATTTTTTATTTATTAATTGTTATGATGAGATGATGATGATATGCATGTTTATGGATACAAGTGCGGTGGAGACCCTATGAGGGGATGACCGATGAGGGCCAATCGTGGGTCGTAGCGGGCCGACCTCGTTTTGGGCATGAGCTTTGGGTTCATTGCCTGAGCGAGATTGAGCCGCTACGGCTCAGGCTGGTGATGAGGACCCTCGATCTACACCAAGAGTGGATCGAGGTAGCAGAGCCACGTGGGATAGGCAAGAAGACGCGCGGTCGCACGAAGGTGATCGACTGGAGAGTGCGGTTCTCGGACCAGTACGCCGACTGGTGGCGTGGCGGGACCCGAGTCACCTCAGAGGCGACGGACAGCTCCGAGTACCTCTGACGCTACTGGGAGGTTTACGCCGGCCGACCCCAGATGAGGGTCTTGGGGGTATGTATGAATGCACTTATTTCTAAATTAAATGCAAATGCTTATGTATATCTATTATGTGACTAATATGTGGTGAATGCAGGACGCACGGGACATATCTGCGATGGACATGCAGACCCACCTCCATAGCTTGGAGGCCCAAATGGCTGCCACACGGGCAGACCTTGAGACCCTGGTGAGTGTTTAATTTATCTATATGCACATGAACTCCCGAATTATTGATGATTAGCCACTGGCAATCTTAATCTTAATAAATGCAGTGTGCCCAGTAGGGAGCAGCAGGGAGAGAGATAGGAGAGGCCTCTAGTTCGAGAGGACCTAGTGCAGAGGCGACTGCACTAGCAGAGCAGCTTGCCGGAGCAGTGGCACGGGCCTAGGCGGCAGAGCGCGACCTCGCCACACGGGTATGCCTTAAACTTAAACTCAATTTCATTCAATTGTTTATATGATATGCTCATGAAAAGTTGTGTTTACAGACTGAGGATCTCCGTGCCGCTCTTACCTGCATCGAGGAGGGACAGCAGGCGATGGCCTCTCAGGTGAGTTTTATTTATTTTCAGTTGTATATTGCCTATTTCATGAATTATTGAACTGTGGAACTGATGAGTTGTTTGAATGTTTGCAGTCCTCAGAGTTACAGGCGGCACATACCCGGGCTACCCTGGCCGGGGCAGAGTTGGCGATCCACGACCAGCGGGTCGTGGAGCTGGAGCGGGCTTTGAGGCGGCGAGAGGAGCTGCCTCAGGACGTGGCGGAGCTGCGAGTAGCTCTCGAGATGGAGCGGAGAAAGCGTGCCCGTGAGCGCGAGGAGCACCAGGTAGACCCTGCCCGCGACCTTGAGCAGCACCAGGCGGATAGTGCCCAGGATCGAGAGGAGCGGTCTGCTTGCGAGCGGGAGCTGACAGCCTTGAGGGCCCAGCTAGCCGTTACACAGGAGCGGCTACGAGCGACCGAGGAGCGGCTTCAGCGAGGTCGGGAGCGGGCGCGAGCTGCAGGGTATGCCTTTACCAGCTCTGCTTTTGTGGCGGGTTCCTCTCTCTGGCAGAGGAGCGAGGCAGAGGAGCCGGCTCGAGCTCCAGCTACTTCCCGAGGGTCCATGCCCCCTCCACCAGTGCCTCGTCGGGAGGACGAGAGTGAGGCAGAGAGTAGGAGAGAGGAGGGTGGAGGCGAGAGCTGAGAGACTGTACTTGTACTCCTCCACCCTCACACCTGTACCCAGATAGTTATGATGTATATATATAAGATTGAAATTTTTGTTACCTGAGCACTTGTGTAGCTGTGTACTTGTGTCTTCTTTTCCTTCTCGCCTTTTACTTTTGCCCTGCGCTTGTAGTTCACACTTGAACAAACAGGTTAATACATCTGTTCGACTTGGCCCCTTGCTCAATAAGCAAGGGATGTCTTTAGTTTGACCTTGATAACGGGTCAAGGGGCCAAGTCTTTAATCAATGAAGGCAAATGATAGATAAAATGCGCTATGCAAGCAAGCAAATGCTAACTAGAAATAAAAGATGCCCCGTGCAAGAATGCAACCAAGCATATGAGAAACAAAGGGCTTGAAACTCCACAAAAAAAAAATTTGTTCTAAAAGTGGCGCCCCCGATAGAGTTGCTAATTTTGAAAAGAATGCCTAATCTAAGAGACATGAATTAAAAAAAATTTGAAAAATTTTGTTTTGGAGGTAACTATAATACAGGGCTTTGAAACCTTAACCATCATAATCAAAAATTTATTAGACTTTCTCAAGAGACTTAACAACAGAGTCAACGTGGCTTGTTCTTAGGCTTTTACTCATATTCTCTTGCAGCCCATCCTTCTTAGTCGGTCTTCGTCATTCTTCGAGTACACAACCCACCATGGAGGGAGAAGAGAAGAATGATTAAGGAAGCTCACGAAAGGTTTTCAAAAATGGGGCACGCTCCTCCCCTGCCCTAATGCCTGTTGGGATTCGGTCTTTGGCTTTGGGAAATTTTGTTGCTCTTTTTGCCCTTATTCATGCACGCTTACGACCAGGGTATTCCCTGCGGGGACTTTGCCCTCTTGACATGCTTTCTTTTATCATAACTTCCTTTTCGTTTCTTTTCTTGAAACAGATAAAGACCTAATTATACTTGGGCTTTAAGCATTTGGTTCCCTTTTGGGCCCTGACTTCCACCTACTAGGGCGACGAGCAGGCTTGGTTAGTAACCCCTAACTTGTATTCCCTCTCGCGAGCCGAAGGGAAGAGAATAGGTAAGGCTTTTACACTCTTAGTTTGGATCAGACTTTCCTCAAATTCTGGGCTGCTCGAGCTTAAGATTAAAGCGTGTAGTGTGTGCGTGAATTGACCCAAGAGTTAAACCGTCGAGACTGAAGAATGAAATAAGGATTTTGATTGTTTTGGCATCGTGGCCCATGTACCATACCGGCCTCAAAGATTTTTCTTCTTCTTTTTTTTGTCTTTTTATTATTTTTATTATTTTTTTATTTTCTTCTCTTTTTTTGGTCTTTTTTATTTTTTTTTATTTTTGATTTTTGGTTTGGTTTGTTTTTTTAGGGGTAGTATTTCTTTAGATAGAGACCATTCCAAGGATGAGTTAGCTCTTCGCCTTCAGCATTAATCAATTTATAAGCATTGCCAGGATAAACATCTTTTATGATAAAGGGCCCTTCCCAGTTTGGTTGGAGTTTTGAACGATGTCCACCAGGTTTTACAAAGATTCTTTTAATTACCATCTCACAGATTTTGAATTTTCTCTCAATTACTTTCTTTTGGTAAAAACGGGAAAGCCTGTTTTGATAAATACGCACATGCTCAGCGGCGACCAAATGCTTCTCATCCAGGAGTTCCAACTGGGCAAGGAGAGATTCACGCCATTCATCAATAGAGAATTCCTTATCCAAATGTACTCGCAGAGAGGGAATGAGAATCTCATAAGGAACTACCGCTTCCATTCCATCAGTGAGGGCGAAAGGGGTCTACCCAGTAAGGGTACGAATGGAAGTGCGATAGGCCCAAAGAGCTTCCACCAGCTTTTCTGGCCAGTCCGCGAATTTATTAGCCTCACACGTTTTCTTAACAATTTTAATCAAAGTTTTATTAGTTGCCTCTGCTTAGCCATTGCCCTACGGATAATAAGGAGATTAATGATGCAATGCAATGTTATACCTGTTGTAGAGATCTTTAAGCTCCTGAGAGATGAATTGGGGTCCATTGTCGGTGACGATGGTACTTGGGATGCCAAACCTTGCGATGATGTTCTTCATTATAAACTTGCAAACGGTTGACGCTTTAATCTCCACGTATGCTTCCGCTTCCGCCCACTTGGTGAAGTACTCCGTTGCCATGAGGATGAATGACTTTTGCTTTGTAAGGAGGTTGGAATCACCAAGAGGTCCAATGATATTGAAAGCCCACATGGAGAAAGGCCATGGGGAAGACATGGGATGGAGTGAGGAAGCAGGAGAATGGATCTTATCGGCGTGCAGTTGGCACTTAACACACCTTCGGACATAGATAGAACAATCCTCTTCTAAAGTAGGCCAATAGAAGCCCAGCCTAAGGATCTTCTTAGCTAGCATCTGGCTGTTCACATGACCACCACACACTCCTGAATGCGCCTCTTCCACGACCTTCCAAGATTCATCATCGTCGAGTCATCTTAATAAAACACCTGTGAGCCCTCTTCTGTAGAGCACATCTCCAACCAAAACGTAATGTTGAGCCACTCTTCTAATTGCTTTCTTCTCTTCCGTAGTGACTTCCTCAGGATAGGACTGATCATTGCAATATCTGGAAATCTCGTAATACCATGGTTTCTCCTCATCAGCCAATTCTTCTTCCCAATCTAACAACATGACCTCCTTGTTTTTAAGAGTTTCACTCTGCCTGACCTTCTCAAGCACCTTGTCCCTAATGTCGAGGAATGCACGATCCTTAATAGCTGGAGTGTCACGCTGATGAATGAGGGGAACATGGAAATCTCGTTCAGGAGGGAAAACTAAAGCAGAAGCCAATGAAGCAAGGGCGTCAGCTAAGATGTTTTGGCTACGAGGGACATAGACAAAGATCAACTTGGTAAAGAGTTTGGCATAAGCTGAAGCAAGTTCCTGGTATGGCTTGAGCTTAGGATTGATAGTGCGGCATTTGACGAGCACCTGGCGGAGAATGAGCTGACTATCACCAACGATTCGTAATTGGGTAACACCATATTCATGAGCGGTTTGCAGGCCTGTCAAAAGAGCTTCATACTCAGCTATATTGTTTGTGACCGGGAAAGTAAGCTGAGCGGTGAACGGCATGGTAACCCCTTCTGGTGTTAATAGAAGCATGACGATCCCTTTTCCCTGGGAATTTAGAGCTCCATCAAAATGTAATGTCCACATAGGATCGTGGGGTTGATTAATGAACATTAGTTCCTCATCTGGAAACTCTGAATTGATTGGATCAAATCGGGGTAGAGGGTGGTGAGCAAGATGTTCGGCAATGGCGTTGCCTTTGATAGCTTTCTGTTGAATGTAAGTGATGTCGAATTGGGAAAGGAAACTTTGACAGCGTGCTAATCGGTCGGTAAGGACATATTTTTCAAGAAGGAATTTAATCGGATTCATGGGAGCAATGAGATGAACCTCGTGAGCTAAGAAATAATGCTTTAACTTCTGAACTACCCAGACTATAGCGGCGCAAGTCTTCTCCATAGCTGAGTACCTCTGCTCACAGGGGTTGAGAAGTTTAGACAAATAGTATGCTGCCCTCTCCTTCCTTTCTTCATCTTCTTGCGCAAGGACAGCACCTACAGAGTCATTCAAGACAGAGATATAGAGAATGAGCGGTTTGCCTAGAATTGGCAGCCTCAGGACTGGAGGATTAGCTATATAATCCTTCAGTCCGTCAAAAGTTGTCTGACACTTGTCATCCCAATTAAACTTGACTCCCGGCTTAGTAAGCTCGTAAAATGGCCTGCATCTTTGTGAATGCTGGGAGACAAAGTGGCGAATAAATTGCAACCTCCCGATTAATCCTCGAACTTCCTTCAAATTCTTGGGAGGAGGCATATCTCTGATGGCCTTCGCCTTATTAGGATCAACTTCAATTCCCTTTTTGCTGATAATAAATCAGAGCAATTTCCCCGATGAAACGCCAAATACGCACTTCTTGGGGTTCATCTTCAACTGATACTCTCGTGATCTTTGCAAGACTTTAGCTAGAACCCAAGGGTGCTCAATCCTTGTTCTTGATTTTACTACCAGGTCGTCCACATACACCTCAATATATATGTGGATCATATCATGAAAAATTGCCATCATAGCCCTCTGATAGGTGGCTCCAGCGTTCTTAAGTCCAAAAGGCATGACCACATAGCAGTATGTACCCCAAGGTGTAGTGAACGATGTTTTCTCTTGGTCTTCCTCAGCCAGGCGAATTTGATTATAACCCGAAAAACCATCCATGAAGGAGAGAGTCTCATATCCTGCCGTATTATCAATCAAAACATCAATATGAGGGAGGGGGAAGTCATCTTTAGGACACGCACGGTTGATGTCCCGAAAGTCTATACAAATCCTGACCTTTCCATCCTTCTTCATGACTGGGACGATGTTAGCCACCCAATTGGGATAGAGGACAACTCTAACAAATTTAGCCTTATGAAGCTTGTCGACCTCTTCTTTCATCTTTAAAGTCATATTAGGGTGGAAACGTCTCAACCGTTGTTTGACCGGGACAGATGCTGGCTTAAGTGTAAGCCGATGTTCAACGAGCACAGGGTCTAGTCCAGGCATATCTTCATAACTCCATGCGAACGTGTCCTTATATTCTTGAAACACCAAAATAAGCGCCTCCTCTTCGGATGACGGTAAGTTTTTACTAATGAGGACAATCCTAGGGTCTTCTTCAGTACCTAGATTTATCTCTTTGGTAGGCTCTTCTACTGAGGTTGATGGTTCATCAAATCTCCTCATGCAACTGGCAAAAGCATCAGCCTCGTCCTCATATTTTTCATAACTTTCATCCCCTTCTTTAACAGGGTCTTCATCATTCATAATCTCATAAACACCAAAACCCTCATAAGAAACACAAGTATCCTCATATTCCAACTCCGGCAAGATAATCGGGTTCTCCACAAATTCGGGGATGGCTAAGCAAGCCTGACATCTAATGGCTAACTCTCTGAGAAATCTACGGGGAATCTGCTTACCCTTGGATTTCTTATGTGAAACTACCCCATGAGTCTTAATATCAGAGGAATAAGAACAACTAGCCTGATTACTAAAATCTAAAGAAGAGAAATGGGGGGCAAAAGCGGGTACAGAAGGGGATACAGATGAAGACCCCTCGCCAGAGGGGTAGAAAAGATTTATCAATGAATCCTGGATGAGCGGCCCCTGGGTCGGGACACCCTCAGAAAGGAGATAGGAGGTCTCCAATGGAGATGGAGGATTGAAAAGTTGGATTTTTGGCTTTTTTTTTAATTTTCATTTTTATTTTCTTTTTCATTTTCAAAGAGGAAGCAATGCGAGGAGGAAACAAGAGGTGGAGTTGAAATTGACAAGTTGGCAAAAGATTGAATGAGTGATGACCCACGCGGGGGTGTGATGGAGAGTCTGGAAAATTGCTCGAGGAGCAAGGGAGGAGTTGGAGGAGAAACTTGAAGTGAATTTGGGGAAAAGTTTATTAAGACCGCGGGTGGTCTAGGAACGTCTGAGAAAAACAATTGATCAATCAAACAGACAACAGCCGTCGGGTGAATGGACTTGGTAAAGAAAAGGCTGGCCCACAGCCTATCTGTAGTTAAGCTCTCCTCGAACGGCACATCGGGCTCTCCGGTGTCTGTATAGTTGCTCAATAACTGGCTTTTGTTTGTTATCACAGTGGGCTTTTCAATCAACTCATGGATTAGTGGTGGTCATTCAAGATCTGTCGGCATAAATAGACGGCTCAAGGTAATAGTAATATCATTCATATCAAACCATCTATACCAGTCACATTCCGGATCGTCCATTTTCCTTCTTTTGTCGGGCCTTAAAGACTCCAGGGCTTTGTATATGGCCAATGGAGCAATATGACGAGCAAACTGCCTTGCATGCACATCTTGGCAGTCTAGCATAGAAGTGACTATTGTAGTCTGCTCATTATTTTGAATGCCACCTTTGACAAAATGTGTTTGCAGGGTCCATGTAAGCGGTTGGCGATCTGTCTTTAAAGTGGATGTCATAATTGCCCATGGTTCACTTTCATTCTTACTCGGCCCTTTATAGCCTAAGCCGCTCCGTATAATTAAATTTTGTGGCATGACAAGCTTAGCTCTGCCTTGAAAATTGACACCCAGGCCTTTGCCGACCTGGTACCCCATTTTCATCAGAATATTCCATCCAGGAGTATTCATTATGCTCTTCTTCTTCTTCCCCTTGGAAGTCAGGGGTGTCATGGCAACTATTGTAACTGTCATGGATGGCATTCTCCGTGGGTTAGTGATATCTGACACCGATAGCAACGGTTTATTAGAAGGCCAAATAGAAGGAACTGACGTTGCTAAGTGTATGTCTTCATCTGGCAGAATCGGCATGCTAGTGACTTTGATAATGCTGCCCTTATGTGGAAACTTGAGGCATTGATGATTTGTAGGGGGCACTGCATCTAGCTGTTGAATATAGGGGCGGCCCAGGATGCCATTAAATGTTGGATCCATGTCCAAGATGTGAAAATCTGCTGTGATTGTAACTGGGCCCAAACTGACCTTTAATGTTATCATGCCCAAAGGAGGCTTCTTGGTGTTGTCGTAAGCTGTGACTGTTATAGTGGACGGCCGAATCTGACTTTCCGGAATGCCGCACATCTTTAAAGTGCTGGGTGGCAATACATTGATGGATGCCCCAGTGTCCACCAAACATTGTTTTACTGCCACCTTGTTAATGTCCACTGTGATACACAGAGCATATTTTCTCGTCGGTTGAGGTGCTAGTTCATGTTCATAAAAAGTGATTGCCGGCTGACCGCTAGCGGGTGTTAGGACTATGGTTATATGCTCGGCAGGAATGTCTTCATTAACCATAACCTTCTACAGGTATTCCTTTAAGGCCAATTGATGGGTTGTTGACCTTTTTATCAGCTCTAAAATAGAAATTCTTGCTGGGGTCCTGTCCAGATGCTTTGGTAAATCATATTGAGTGCCTGGGACAAACTCTTGCTCCTGTTCTGGCTCATTGGGCCCTTGTGCGGGCTCTTGCTCCCTCTGAGGAAAAATGCGGTGGAATATTCATCCACTGCGGAGTACCATAGTTTGGTTTGGCGATGCCTCTGTCGGGCTAAGTGTGGATGGAGGGTTAGCGGAAGAAGAAGGGGTGTTAGTGTTGGCCGGTGTTGGAGGGGTGTTCAAAGAAGAAGCCCCCGTAGGGGGTGTCGGAGAAGGGTTCAAAAAAGGAGCCCTCGTGGGAGGCGTAGGAGAAGTGTTCAAAAGGGAGGCCCCCGTAGGAGGCATAGGCGAAGTAAGGGGTGCCTGAGTGTGGGAGGAAATAATTGGTTGAATAAGGAGAGGTCTGGGTACAAATGGGGGGTGGACTAACGGTGAAGGGATCCTTGCCGGTGGAGGGGTAATGGCGGTGGATGTAACGGGTGTCGATGATGGGCGGATGAGGAGTGGCCTAGATGGTAAGGGTGAAGGGTTGGTGATGGGTGGTGGAGTTTGCTGCGTCATGGGCTGCGATGGCGGAGAACGGATAAGGAGAGGCCGGGTTGGCAAGGATGGGGCACTAATTGGAGCAGATGGATTAACGGGGCGTAGAAGGGAACGGGCCAAATGAGGAGTAGGAGAAGGAAGTGTGCGTAAGAGGCGCGGAGGTTGATTTGAATTGTGATTAAATGCCCTGATAGAGGCATTTTCTTCATGCCATCCCTGCCCTCTCTCCACCTCGTGGAGGGATGTGACAGGGTTTACATGCTGATTTAGGGGGTGCTCCGGTAGTGGATTGTGGACAATCCCCATATCTTGCTGCGGTGCTGGAGCTTGCTGTTGTGCTTGTCGAGCTGGTTGCTGTGGCTACTGAGCCTGTTGTTGCCGAGGAGGTCTTCTTGCTTTTAGAGTGGCGATGAACTGCCTCATCTCGTCCCAATTAATACCGCCTTAGTCATTTAAATCATAGATATAGTCTTTGAAATGAAAACATTGGTCAATATTGTGACCAGGCGAGCGGTGGAAAACACAGTAGCAGGACGTGTCAACGTTAGCGGGCCACGCCATCCTTTCTTTCGGCAACATGAGCAAGTTGGCGGCCATGAGGGCATTGAATATGTCAGGGAGACTTTCTGGCAATGGTGGATACTGGGCCCTTTTGGGGCCTTGTGGTCTCCTTTGTTGTTGTTGTGGTGGGCCATAGTTTGCGGGTGGTGGTACTTGGTGGTATTGTTGTGGAGCTGGGGGGTCCGGGCGAGGCGTTTGGTTTTGTGGAGGAGCAAAGGAATGTTGAGGAGCAAATTGGTGTTGTGGGGGTGAGTTGAAGAGGGGGTTTTGTTGTGGAGGTGGCGGAGGTCGTGGGTTAGATTGTCGGAAAGGTGTGGGGTTGCCAACCACGCCAACCTGCTCATTAGTGACGGTACCCTCAATTGTGGCACCGCTATTGTTGACATTTGTATTCTTCTTGACCAACCGTGGTCTCTGTTCAAACATGCCCATGATGGGCAAATCTTTCATCTGAGTTTGAATGTATCGAGCTCTCTCATAGAGCTCTTCCATGGTAGTCAGCATGTTGATGGCCAATATGTGTCGGAACTGAGGAGTTGCATTTAAAATAATCATCTTGACCTGTTCCGGCTCTGACAGTGTATCTTTCAACTTTTCGGCCATCAATCGCCATCTATCAGCAAATATAATGAAGTCCTCCTCAAGCTTCATTTTCTCGGCGACCAGATCAGTAACTGATAGGGAGGGTCCGACCCGGTCCCTATATTTCTGCAAGAATTTCTTTTGAACCACATCAAAGTCACTAGCGTCTGTCGATTCTAAGGAGTAGAACCACTCGAGGGCTCGCCCCTCTAGAGACCGTCTAAACAGATAAGCCAATAAGGCTTTGTTACCCTGCCAAAAGGAAGTTTCATACATAAAATCCTTTAAATGAATAAATGGATTGCCAGTCCCGTTGTATCACCGAAAATTCGGCATCTCAGAAGGTGGTAGATGAAAAACTGGCAATGTGGGGAGAGAAATCTCCGGGCATTCTTCGCTGCGGTAACCTTCTTAAGTTGTTCTTCCATGCTAGCCAACTTTTGCAGCAGAAGAGTATTTGTGTCTGACTCGACTGGGGCCGAATTTGGAGGGAAGAAATTTGGCATAGGCGTCCTTAGAATTTGAGGAGGTGGTGGGAATTGGGGCCTAGCCGCAGAATAACTTCCTGTTGAGCCGGCATGGCCACAACGGGCGTTGGTGGACGTGAAGGAATTTTGTGTAAGACCGCCGGGTCATTAGCAAAATGATAGCCACTCGCAGTCGGAGGGGGGTTGGAAGATGAAGAGGGAACATCTTTCCCTTTCAAAGCGGCCTGAACTGCCTGCCGCTGGGAATCATCCAATTGTGATAAAGCGTGAATTAAATCATTGACATTGAATGATGGGGAAGTGTTCTCCGATGTGTTTTGATTTGAGGGTTGAGCTTGGGAAGAAAGCTCGACTTCGTGAGTTGCAGTATCAACCACGTGAACTTGAGAATAATAGGCATTGGAGGGAGGATAGTTTCCCTCATGGTAAGTAGAATCTTGGAGGGGGACCTCATAAGATGGATTTGCATTCTCATACATATCGTCATAGAGTACCCGTAGCTTGCCATGTTGATGATTTTACCTGAACGAAGTTGCATTTTTAAGAAGAAAGAAAGCTTTTCTTGAAGGAAATATAACCAGAACAATCACCCAATCCAATCAAGCTTATGCAAACAAGTTGTAATGAATGCAAGCTTTTAGATTTGTGTTTGAGGTTAGGGTGAATTAAATTGAAGAGCAATTCACTCCCTTTGCAATGTGAATCCTAGTTATAAATTTTGGGTGTAATCTCCGGGTCAACTAGATTCTTTCTCTCTCCTCACCAACGATGGGTTATCTAAACCTCAGGTACTTCAAGGTACAACCAGCCCGGCGTCCGTGAGGGAATCCACGGGTGCGGGGACTTACGGAGGTCTTAGAAAACGAATTTCCAATCCAAAGAGATGGAATGCTCAATGGAGGGTCGTCCCAATTCCAAGAGAGGTGCGTGGGATCCTAGTATAGAGAGAGGAGGTCTCTCAACAAAATGCCACAAAGATGCACAATAATATAATCAGATCCAACAAGTATAATCAAATGATGAATAGAGGAATCAATCCAGCAGAAATAGCCACAGCAAACAGGTTTCTGTTGACACACAGGTAATTAGCGACTTGGCAGAAGTCGCTGCAAGAAGAAAACACGACAGGGGGGCTATGGCGAATCACTATAAATTGCACCGATAATGCAGAAGCAGCGCCTTGGTGTGAGGCGCTAAATGTAAAAAGGACGCCTCCAGCAGGGGCGTCAAAAGATATGGGGGCACAACCTCAAGATAAAAGACGCCTTGGCATTAGGCGTTGAATGGATAAATGACGCCCACAGCATAGGGCGTGAAATCACAGGCAGAGATGAAATAAACAAGAGATATGCTAAAATGACGCCTTTGAGGAAGGCGTTAAATGAGGAAAAGAGGCCTTTGGGGGAGGCGTCAATTAACAAAATGACAGAAACACAGCAGTCAGGAACCAAATTTCTTTCTTAAAGATGAGGTGGATGATCACAAACTGGCTAATCCCAATGGGGAGTGTGCACGTGGTGCACAATGGAGGGTGCCGCGTGGGGCACAATGGAGGGGTACTGAGGGTACCAAAGGGAGGGGCACACGTGGGTGCCAAGGGAAAGGGCACACGTGGGTGCCAATAGGAGAGGGTAATCAAAAGAAAAATAGTGGAGGTCCCACCGTGATCGCCAATTTGTGAATCGTGTCACACCGACATCAAAAAAATAAAAGAAAGAGGCTAAGCAAGAGGTTGCTAATGGAGTGTGATCGCCAGAGGGATTACCTTAAAAGGGAGAGAGAATGATCGCGAATACCTGGTAAGAAAAGTGATGTGGGATGGATTGTGGTTTTCCTCCTCCTCCTTCTACCGGCCGGCCGATGAAGGGGGTTTCTCTTTCTTGATTACCCTTAAACAAAACACAACAACCAGAATATAAGAGGATTAGCCCAGTGTAGTATCAATCCACAATTAGAACAAGATGATAAAATATGAGCATAAAGAACACACCTTTTAGTCTTTTTAAAACCCATAAGAGAACTAGGGAGAGAAGATATGATGTAAAAGACTAAAACCTTACACGTACAAAGAATCAGACCACTATATGGTAAAGGATGATGATGAACAATATATAAGCTATCAAACGAAACCCATGCTGTTCCTGACAACAGTATAGGGGAAAAAAACACCGAGAGGTCTTTGGCAGCAGAAGCAAAACTTCCTATGTCAACAACGAACGATAAGAAAAACACCAAACTGTAGTCTCTTCGTCTGCCTCTTTTTTTCTTAACCTCGCGCGAGTAGAATCCAGGGCTCTATTTATAGGGTACAAACCACAGATTTAGTAGGATTAGAACTGGCAACACTCATCTACGGCAAGGCCTCTACTTCCCTAATCCATCAAAATGATTAAAACATAGCAGGGAACTCTCCAGGAAAGGTTCGTTCGAACAGGACACGGAAGGGGAAAAGATGACTCTCAGAAGGGCGTCAATTGAAATTGATGACCTGCCTCAAGGCGTTAATTAAATTAACGACCGAGACAAAGGCGTCAATTCACGGATTTAATTTTTGCAACAAAATTCTTTCCTTATTTAAAATGATGAAATGACGCCTATACCAACGGGCATTAGTTGATAAACGACCCTCTAGGGGACGTCAATTCCTGCTTTTCCAATTTAATTATGATACGTAAAATTCCAGAAACTGACGCCTCTAACAACGGTCATCCTTTCATTAAGACATGCCCAAGGATAAGCTGTTATTTAAAACACGCCCCTCGTCAAGACGTTAATTCCAAAAAAATGCTAAGAAAATCACATAAAACACATAAAAATAGAAAAACTTCATATTACGGCAATATTGAAGTTCACTTTGGGGCGTCACATGGTGACATGAGATTTACTCAACATAACGTCAATTTTGGCATGTCTACAATTGGGTCTTCCACCCCTAATGAGAAGAGTCCTTCATGGAAAAGGACACGCAACTCCTCTTCCGCTTCGCCTGGATGAAGAAGAAGCCCTTCCCCGCATGAAGGTTCTCCTTCAGCTCGAAAAAATAATGGAAGAGTTCCAGCGAGGTATTCACCCCACTCTGGCCACAGAGGAAAATGAAGGAGAAGATAAGGATATAAGAGTTGGAGACCAGCTGAACCGGAGCCAACCGGTAAAACCGAAGCAAATCAGCGACAAAGGAATGGAGGGGTAGGCGGAAGCCGCTCTTCCAGGCCAAGAGAAGAGAGCAGAAGAGGCCAGAATGAGTGGCCAGACTGGACTCGTGAGGTTTAGGTGCCAAAAATTGGAACTGCCAAGGCAACCCATACTGCTTCTCCAGTCGCTTCAGATCAGCCTCACCCAGCTCGTTACGGATAGGCTCTGACAGTACCATAAAAGCTCTTGGGGCCTGTCCTTCACCTCGCCCATCGGCCTCAAGATTCTGGTCTGCCATTTTATAGACAGAAGAACAGGAAAAAGAAGGGGAAAGCTCGAGACCAGCGGACTCCGGAGGAGAAGGACGCTGACGGATCACCACCACGGTAATCTCTTCCAGCTCCGCAAAAGCCACTGTAATTCTCCGCGCCTCCGAACTGCTCTCACGGCGCATGAGCCCCCCTCAAAATATAAATGCAGTAGAAGGCAAAATCCTAAACCCCGGAGATAAGGGGACGCAAACAACGCGCCATGCTTACAACCCTTAAATGGAAGCGGCGCGGCATTCCGATCTTCTATAGAGGGGCCTTCTTGCAATAATTTTCAAAATTATCACCAGGACAGGTGTATTTTCAGGGCAAGCCACATCATGTGGCCCCTACCAGAGAAAGATCTCTACCCAACCAGAGCCACAAAAAGTCCAGCCCAAATGCTACTCATCCGAGCCTAATTTTGGCTCGGGAGTAGGAGGGGGATAGGTGGAGAGGGGAAATATAACCGCCTAGACGGAGAGGCCAAACGAGGTCCGATTTGACCCAACGAGTTCCAGCTCCTTAAAGTGATAGCCCCAGGGCCCACTTAATAAAGCCTAGTAACTCACTCGGATCAAGCATTTCCTAGGCTACCTTCGGGTTGGGAAGTCCGAGCATCAGTTCAATTGGGAGAGCTCCTTCGGAGCCCCGTATTCTTTGCCCAAACCACGCACTCATCGCTCGAGAGACCTCTCCTAGGCCAGTGCCTCTTGCTCGGGCCAGCTGATGGAAGCTTATCTGTACGGCCGTTACGAGTCCCTTAAAAGCAGGGAGCTCAAAGGGATAGGGGAGATCAAGAGTCCGCATGCTATAAAAAGCCCACAATGAGGACGTAACCCCCCCTAAAACTCCTCAGCTTACAGGGATCATTTACTTAACGAGCCATTATTTAAACAGAAAGAACCCTACTGTGGAGAGGTAAGCCAAAAACCCTGAGTAGGAACCACTTCACCTTTTGGGGGAGAGGGATCTCGCGCCCTCATCTTCCTCCTAACTCCTCCATGCGCACCAATGCTCTACTACGTTTGCTGACTTAAGCATTGGAGGGTCTTCCCTGGGGATTCATCCTTGGGCACCATTGACTCGTTTCCCTTCTTGCAGTTCATACTTCAAGGATACGTGGTCATCTTCCTCCCCGCTCAGGAGTAGCGCGAGATCGCCCCTCTTCAAGAGCAATATATATTTTTGACAAAAGATAGAGTGCGCAAAAGACTAAATAATGACTAAGATTAAATTTCTACAATGATACCAATAGTCCAAGATGACAATTATCAAACAACCAAATGATGATAATTCTAGTTCGTGACATTCATTATTCAAAGCCAAATACTACGCTACAAGCTTTAACAAGTTTCAATCGACTAGACCGACATAACGGACATAACTGACATAACTAGAAGTACAAGATAAATGACTCTAGATAAGTAAAGACGCGGCTAGCTAATAGTAGATGATCGGTGACTCTAGCACTCTTCACTCGGTCTCATTCCCATTCATGTGGATGTCGCTATCCGAATTTCCTAAAAATGTTACAATGAACTAGATGAGTGAATCGCTCAGTAGGAATTACATCTCAAGTTCGAGCAATCTTTAAGTGATTTACATATTTCATATAGTGCAGGTAAGCTATGCATGCAGACAAGCGAGAAATCAAGAACAGAATAGAAAGATGAGCAAGATATCAAGAACTGTATGGAAGAATATTGCATGATTTCCAATATCAATAAGGCACTAGCAAGTGATTGCACAACATTTATCCAAGAAAGTAAGAATTCATGTTCAAGTAATTAATATCAAGCACGTGTAATATCAAGTACGTGTAATAACAAGTACGTGTAATGGAATTGGCTACTTCATTCAAGTAAGTACTTTTGCCCTTCTGCAGACCTCAAGTCAAGTCAAGCAAGTTGTGTCACAAGAGAGTGAGTGGGATGTCTAAAGTCTAGCAAGTAAGAACTTCGGTGCAATGCTTAAATATCGTGGTCAATAAACTACTATGGGCACAAGTACCTTCGGGTGCTACTCTCAGGACCAGACCGGGCCCTATACGCACAGCATTGGTCATGTTTGTTGGACATCCACTCTCATTTGTAGCCAATATAGAATTTCAAGGGTTTAACCATTATAGGGTATTTATAAGGTAGATTTTTATGGAATGGAGTTCAAGGATATATTATTATGTAGGGATTAACCATGAGTAAACCATAGCAAACGTACGATATGTCGGGAATCTGGGTGAGATCAGCGCCTCAAAGGCTGCCACAAGTAGCTAAATTGGCGCCCTTTGGGCTGCCATTATATTATGAATTGGTGTCTGTGTCTAGGGGCGCCCATTCTATCATAAGATAGGTTCGAAAAAAATCCATATTCAGGCTTAGGGAAATTGGCACCCCTCTGCAGTGTCTTCATTGAAATGAAGACTCTGCAAGGAGTCATCAATTTGTGGAAATGGCACCCTAGACAGGGGCGCCCATTCCGTGGGACTTCTGAACACTACGAGAAAATCAGACTTATTCTATGAAATGGTGCCCAGAGGGCTGCCTTCATTTAAGTAAATGGCTTCCTAGGGGCTGCCATTATTTAAGTAATGGGCGCCTATTCCAGGGGCGCCCATTCTGTTTCCATTTTTTTTCTTTTCTATTAGCCCTATGGTAATGGTGCCCCTCTACAGTGTCTTAATTTAAATGAAGACTCTGCAGAGAGTCTTCAATTTGTATAAATGGCGCCTTGGACAGGGGTGCCCTTTGTTCAGGCTCATATAAGCACCAGGTAGGTACATTTGAGACACAAGTTACTATTCATGATTTCAAAAGTTCTTGGAATCAATAAATAAGGACATGGATAGATAGAGAAAAATATCAGGATCAGAGAATCGTACTCATGCAAGAATTTTATGGTTTAGTTTCATAGCTATTAATTTTCTAAACATGGTATTTATTAATTACTGGAAATGAATTGACGACAGTGTGGGAGGTCTTCAATTAAAGGGCGCCGAAGCTTGGGGCGCCCTTCAGGAAATGGTGCCCAGGTGATGGGCGCCCCTTACCTGAAGGCTGAAGTTTAGGATTTTTGTAAAACATGATGTACATTTAGTAAAACCTGATATGTAATAGACCTAAGCATGATATGTTTTAAGACCGTAAAACTAGTGTAACAGGATATATTCGAATTCCTTAAAAGTAGTGAATCAAACTATGTATAAAACCTGTGTAACAGACTATAGTTGATCTACTTAAAACCCGTGTAACATGCTATATATTTTTTCGTAATGCCAGTGTATATTTGATTTCAGTAAAGCTGTGTAATAAAGTATTTAACATGGAAGATGAATTCCATTAATTCTACGCATGCATGCTATATGTTACTCTATTTAGCTACTAGTTAGGCCAGATCTGTAGAAAACCTACCTATTTGTGTGGTTAATGAGGTATAATAGTATAATAGAATAAAAATTCCTAGCCCTCCATGTTCTCTATAGCCAAGCTCCCAGCAGTAGGACGTGGTACTTAGGGCGAAGATACCTTCCCGTCTCTTGCATGTGAAGATAAGAAACGAGATCTCTCTTCCAAAGGTGGAGACGAGAAAAGCCATAGATAACCTTCTCTTCAGCGGCAGGATGGCAATAGCAGGACGACAATAAGGGTCATTAGATAGAAGGAATTGTTTATAGGGAATAATCGTAAGGGTCCATTGGAAACCAGATCCGAAGACATTTGTGTATGTTCCCTCAGGGGTCCATTGCCAGCAAATGCAGGCTATTTTTGTTTCAACCTGTAACACCCTCAAATATAGTTAAGTTGTACTCTATATCACCGAGGCACCTTTTGAAGTATCAGCTCAGTTCTTGAAAGAACTCCGAAGTTAAGCGTGCTTAATGGGGAGTAGGACTGGGAAGTGTGACCTCCCGGGAAGTCCCCCATTCTGGAGCCGATCATTGTTAGAAAGGGACAAAACCGTGAGGTCGGCAGGCCAAAGTGGACAATACCTCGACGGTATAGAGTACGGGGCGTGACACAACCCCTTCTGGAACTTGTGGGTTACTGTGGGAAATGGCGCCCTAGATAGGGGCGCCCATTAATTAGTGCCCTTGTACATGGGTGCCCATTAGTTGGGTGGCCACTATAGTTCTTGGAATTGGCACCCTTGTAAAGGGGCACCCATTCTTATTGCTTTAGACAAAAGTTGCCCCCTTTACGTGTTGGTCTTTATGGTGTATATATATTTATTAATATATAGTGGGATGGTGGCCCCTGAAGGAATTGGTGCCCTTGCATAGGGGCTCCAATTTGGTGAATGGCACCTTGGTAAGGGGCGCTCATTCCCTTTGTGTTGGAAAAGTGAAAACCCCCATACGTGCCATCCATGTTTTGGGATTTAAGTGATGTTGGGCCTCTTGTATGTATATTTATATAGTGGTCCTCACAAGGTATGCTTATTTTTATAAGGCCTTCATTTAGGATTATTTATTTTGGAAGAAGTTCAATTTCCCAATCATTTTATCGGGGGTGCTACAAACTTGGCCATTGTTTTTTTGATCATTTTGATGAACCTGTGCTTGAAGCTTTTTCACAGTGGAGGTGAGATCCACAAACCAAGATTGCAACATGCTACACATGTTTTCTAATTGAGAGGTCTGTTGGTGGTGGATTTCAGCCATGGAGGTAGAGGCACTAGTGGCTTGAGAGGTAACCACATCTCTAAAATTGCCAGCCAAATTCTGAACTTGCTCTTGGACAATGTCCAGTTTGCCATAAATGTTTCCAAGTTGTATGATGCTTCCTTGGACTTCATCAGAAATTGTATTGATCCTTTGAGACATTGCCTGCTGGTCTTGTCTTACTAAGTTCAGCTTGTTTTTTGTGTGTTCCTACTCTATCTTTATATAAAAGGCATGAATAAGAGATTGAGTGATTTTCAAATGTGAGGAGGCTTGAGTGTCTCTCAGCTTACTTAAAAAGTACCCTGCATGATTGCTAACTTCCAGTAGGGAATCCATAAAACTGTGCAATGTCTCATCTGACTTGCACTTGTCATAAACAAATTTATGCCATTGACTATTCACTGTCTGTTATATGTGTATCATCCTGGCATCTAATCTCTGAACTGTATAATTCATGTGCATAAATTGAGCATTCATTATCCTAAATTGGTTCATTATAAGATTTACCAATGTAGGATGCACCTCTGCATCTTGTGGTCCTGTCCCTAGTGCAGCTGAGCTGGAGGCTTGGAATTCAGGTGGAATGAAGGGTTCCTCAGGTGACAAAGGTGGCTGAATCCCTAAAGCCATTACTGGCCCATGATATGGTCCATAGTAAGTAGCGGGACCTATAAATTCTTCTTATGGAACTTCAGCCTCAACTTACTGATTTTCCTGAAGTACTTCTTCTTGTGGCACTTCCACTCCTTGCTGCTCAGGTTGTTCAAGTTGATCTTCAAATAATTGTTGCTGCTGTTGTTCTATTTGCTCATTGATATTGTCAATGTGTTGGTCCAATTGTTGCATGACTTGCTCATCTGATAGGAACTGTCCTTCAATCTCATGGAGGACTTGTTCAGGATGTTCCTCTCTTTCAATCTCTTAAGGTTGCTGCTCCTCATGAGCTATCTCTTCATCTATTTCCATGTTTTCATTTTCAACTAGTTCCTGTTCATCTGGTTCATTATCTTCCTCAACTGCCTGTGAATGATGTTCTTCCTGGAGCTCTGGAACAAATTCTTCTAAACCTGATTGAGTTTCCTATTCTGGCTGTATTGCCACTTCCTGCTCAATCAATGATGGCTACTGCTCATGTTCAGCTTGTTCATCTGGCTATTGCTGTTGCTGTTCAGATTGTTGTTCAACTTCTACTTCTTGTTGTTGTCCCTCTCCACTTGTTGCTGACCCTCGTTATCTACTGGTTGTTCTGCCCCTTGCAATTCAGACTTATTACCTTGTTACTATACTTGACTAGCCCCAGATTTCTTAAGCTTCATGGATTTCGAAATGAAATCCATGTTGTAGACATTAACTTTAGGGATCTCTTTGAAAGTCTCATCCTCTAAGGAGATATGTACTTTCTTAAGAAATGTTGTCAAGTGAGCAGCATACGGTAGATGTCTCCTAGACTCCTTGTAAGTACCCATAATCTGAATGATCAGTTCTGGTAGACATATTATTATCCTTTTGAACATGCAGAAGAATATAAATCTTTGGGACTCAGTTAGTCTCCCTCTTCCTCCACCTTGTGGGGTTATTATGGTTGTAAACATGTGATGCAATAACCTCTTAAGTGGGGAAAACTTGTTGGCATTAAACTGAGTTAGTCTGGTCTGTTTCTTATCCTTTGGATTGCTAGGTAAATCAGTAAGAATGGAGAAGGCTTCATGCTAATTGTACTCAAAATTATCTTCATAACTCCATCTTTAGGAATCCTAAATACTTTATGAATGAAATGTCTAGTGATTCAATCTTAGTTCCTTTCACATGGGTCCAAATCTTAGACTGTTCCCCATCAAATTTTAAATTCTTATAGATTTCTATAACGAGTCTAGGATAATAAAATCTATGTTTCCCCATGAACTTCTTCCATTTTTGAAACTTAATCAAATCTAATAGTTCTGGAAATTCAGCAAGCATTTTCTCATCGTGAAAGTCCACATACCGTGGGAAAATAATTTTGGCAGTTTCAAGCACTGACTCTGCTTGCATGGAAGATCTATCATAATCTTTTTTTTTCTTCAAGCTCTCTACAAGTTGTCTTTGCGGTAGATGTCCGGCGCCGCTTGGCTGGTGCTTCAGACACCTTTTCCTTTCCCTTGGTGGATTTCTCTTTACGCAAACCAGAGACGATACCTTGATCATGTACCAACTTTGTTCTCCTTTCCTTTTGAGGAACGTCTATGATTTTGATAGACAAAGTGTCCACCGGTTGCTGCTCCTCCGTAGCCTTTCGCTTCCCCTTGCTTTTGGCGGCTGGAGAAGACATGATTGATAGAGAAGGAGACGGAGGCTGAGAGCACTGATTTGAGAGGAATGGAGAACACAAATGGAGAAGGTAAATGGAGCATACAAGATTACGGAAGGGATGAGAGAGCACAGAGGGTTGGGGTGTGTCGATGCAAGATGAAGCCTCGACGAGGATGAAGTGGGTTTCAAAGTGATGATGACTTTGAAATAGGGTAGAGTTTATACTTGCTATTCTACCGACTTTACCAATTTCAAAAGTCAATTCCCAGACTGCCCTTCACTTTCAATTAAAATGCCTTTCTTCACACTTATATGGTTTTCAGCTTATGAGGATTATATCTTACTGCATTAATCTTCTGAAATTAATCCTTTGAAGCAAAATCAATGGAAGTAAAATTATCTAAACAAGGTATTACGCCCAGTCAGAAAACTATTAATCTTACTTGTCATTTTCATTAGGCAAAGCTGATTTAAATCTATCTTATATTGAACTTAAAATAGTTTTTCAATTTTTGAAAAAGAGCCTAGAGTCAACCATTGTTGACACCCGGTTTTTGTAGATAAGTTGAGTCATTTCTCTTTCTCACATTTATTGATGCCTCAAGTTGACCGTTACTCGTTGGGGTATTTGCTGGCACGTTTTGGGACAATTTTGTGAGCAGCCTCCCTCCCTGGCTCGGTCCGAGTTGATTCAGGGCTTAATGGGCCTTGATTTTGGTTGATTGAGCTTTTCTATAAATTTTGAGCACCCATATACATGTACGGTCAACCACCAGCCATTCAAGCCCTGTGCGGTTGACACTTGGCAGTCCAAACATTTAATGGGTGTTTTAGTTAATTTTCTGAATTATCACCGACAATCACATATATGGCCTAGTTTTAGCCGCATAAGACCATTGTACGGTCTATACTAAGCCGTCTATCTTTCAAGAGTCCTAACGTCGGTTAACTGTTCAATTAATTACCTATTTATCTTCTTATTTGTGATTTATCACCGATAGGATTGGGCGGTTTACGAAGAGCCGTTCAACCATGAGAGAGTCCAACGGTGAACTTATCGGTCAGTTCAGTGGATAAATTAATTATCTCATGATTTATTTGAGTTTCCACCAACAGGTAGGAACGACCCCTTTATGACAGCTCATCCAGTTGTGCGGTCTATCGTTAGACCGTTCATCCTCTCGAACTAGGAAGTCGTTAAGACTGTCTTCTATCCATTCGTGGCTTTTCTCCCAACTTTCTCTGATGATTTCTCTGCGAATCCTTAACCATTTTCAGTGCC
This sequence comes from Amorphophallus konjac, assembly GCA_022559845.1. Taxonomy (NCBI): domain Eukaryota; kingdom Viridiplantae; phylum Streptophyta; class Magnoliopsida; order Alismatales; family Araceae; genus Amorphophallus; species Amorphophallus konjac. Next base: position 178,897,867 of record CM040126.1, on the reverse strand, counting down.
GTTTCTTCTAGATGAAAGATAATTGAATTATCTTCATCTTTTATTTAATAATCTCGACCTAAAAATGCCTTAAAACCCTAATTTCGGGGTTAGCATTTGGGTGCTCTATAAATAGACCCTAAAGGCTACCTTTGAAGGGGGGGGGGTTTGGTCGACGGCGAAGCCCTACCGAATCGTTGAGCGACCTACCACTAGGGAGGGAGGCCTTCTACGTCTACACGGGCCTCTAGTTCAAGGAGTATTCTATTTTGAGTCATTGTTTCATTTAGTCCCATTGTTCTTGTTTGTTTGCATGCATCGCTTCTTCCACGTTTCCCCCAGGTTTTCTTACTCTCATACATCATTCACACACACCCTCCTATGTTTTTGACTCCCCTAGGGGTTGAAAACCCCCTAGGTATCCCCCATTCCTTTTGGTTATGTTCATTCCCTTCCGTTCTAGCATTTACTACGCTTCATAGTTCTAATATTGGGTTTTCTCTTGTGTTTTCTACATTTCTTTGCAGGTCAGCGACGCACTAGCACGAGGCCCATCCTTGTTGGCCGGCCGGAAAGGGTGGAGGTTGAGCTTTCACATCTTAAGACATGGTGGCGTTGGGCGGTTCCATCCTGTCCGTCCTAATGGAAGTGCGGCTGGTATTTCACAGTTCATTTTATTCCCGCGGCCAGTCCTGAACTGTTCTTCCTCCATCGCACTTCATCCCGTGTTCCACCCCAGCACTGACGAGCGGTCTGTCGAGCGGCCGCGCATCCTTAAGGCGGTTCTTCACGGGCCGCACATCCCTGCAGTGCTGGTTAAAGGAGAGTGTCTCCCTTTCTTTTCTAAGGTACGACGTGTTCATCGCGTCTGGCATCTTGGTGGCGATCACACAGTTCACATACTTTTGTCCCCTTCTACCTTTCATTTATTTCTCACATTGATTTAGTAGAAGGGATAGGAAGGACTTTTAAGCCAGTAGGGAAATAAATATCTACATCCCCATTTTTTGGTGATCACGGTGGGACAACTAGTGCCCATCGTGTTAGTGGCTTGCTGACCCTCTCCTTTGCTTTGTTAGTCCTCGTTCTCGAGTGGTTTCAGGTCTATCTTTACTGTTCATGTTTCTGTCCTCTAGAACTTGTGCGGTTCTCCCAAAGCCGTCCAACGGATTCTACGGTCGAAGACTCACCGCTCTTCCCTACGGACAGTGCCATTCCTTCTGCCACCCTGCTGCCTCCAGCGGTCTTCTACCGCCCGTACATCATTCCGGCGGTCTGTCACCGGCCGCCCAAATTCCAGGCTCAGGTGCGTCTCTGCCTTCACAGTGTTAGTTTTCAGTGACGTTCTGCGGTTGCTGCAGGCCCGTTCCAGAGCCCGCACGGTCTGTCGTGAGACCATCGATCCAGGTACGATCTTGCCTTTCACCAGTCTATTTTTCTCTCAGTATTTGTCATCACTCCCTGCCAGTGAATGGTCCACCCAGGACCGTCAACCTCCCTGCCAGTGAACGGTCCACCCAGGACCGTCAACCTCCCTGTGCGGTCTCACAGAGACCGTCCTTGTCGTGCTATAGTGCACCCGAGCCTCATCTTGGTTGCCATGCCATATTATTTTCGTGACATTTGGTGCTATTCTGATCTCCCCGTGCTATCATTATATTGTTGCATGATAGTGTTCATTTCATTTTCTCATACTTGCACGATCATTGTCTGCTAGATCTAGGCTAGACTTTGCATGCACTCCGGTGCGCATAGGGGCATATATACTCTTCATTTAGTTGCATTTCCACCGAGGTGGGGTTTCCTCTCGTCTCCATACTCCTTGGAGCCAACTAGGTGACCTTACCGAGGGCCTCCGTAAGCCCCCGTGAGCCGTGGATTCCCACACGGACGCCGGGCAGGTTGTACCATACCTTCACTTAGTCTAGGGCTTTGCATCCGTAAGAGGGAGAGTCCCTTAGAGTCACCCAGTTTCCCATTCATATCCTGGTTAGGTACCTTGTGGTTGAGTGAATTCATATAGTAATTAACCCACTAAGGTCCTAAAGAGGAACTTATAAAATTTTCGTGCATCATTCATAACCTGGGTGTTTAATTGGTTGATTCTTCTCTCGTCTCTTCCCTCCATTGTGTGTTGACTCCTTATCATTTTGTTAATTAGGCCCATAGACTAGTTCATCCTTGCGTCCCTCCATTTAGTTGCATTTGTCATAGGCTCGTTTCTTTCCTTGTATTTCTTTGAAATTCACTGTATAAAGTCTCCCTTTCTCCCGTGGAGCACTTCTCTTCTGTCCACTATTCCTCATCTTCCATGTCCTCTTACCCCCGCATGCATTCTCTTCCCATGCGGGCCCATCACCTCATTCATCTAATGGGCCTTATTCTTTTCACAGGCCTTCTTCTTTCAACGTGCCTACTCCCTTTAACGGGCCTTCCTATCCTGCCCGTGCTGTTGCTGGCCCAATCAATTCTCATCCCCACACACCTGATCCTTTCAGGCCCATATATCCTTCTACTCCCAGAATGGGCTTTTCTTGATGGGGACATCCCTTGCCCCTCCACATTTTCTGAAGCTCGGATTGATCATCGGTGTACGCCATTATGTTCCTCATGTGTTAGTGAGTCAAGTCATGTAATTTCTTTATTTTTATTTGAGTCTTAATCATGTAATTTTCCCTTTATTTGAGTCATGTACCTAGGTTAGAAAGGCATTTTCCTAAGTCGTGTGTCATTATGTTATTTCATTAGGCTATTGGGCCAAAATAGTGGGCTAGGCCCAAGGGCGCCCCTCCCTTGGAGTATTTGGTCATTATGTCAGTTGTCAGGGTCAGTATGGTCATGTGAAATGTCTTGTGCCTATAAATAGGCCACCACACTCCTCATATGTAAGAACTAATGCATGAATATTAAATTCCAGAAAAACTCCAAATCCCTCTAGCTTCCTCTCTCAATATCTCTCTCTCTCTATGGGGTCCCCCCTCTCTCTCTCTCTCCCTCCACCCCAATTTTTGGAATTTTCTCTCTCCTCCCCATTCACCCCTCATTAAGACCTCTCCCCTTCCCCATACACTCATTTAACTCCCCCCCCCAACCCAAGGTGGCATCCTCCAATCCACACCCCACCTCCCAACCCCCAACTACCCAACACTACTTCCTAAGCACCCCTTCCTCTCCCCAAGGTTGAAGGGGCTCTTCCCAAAGCCCAAATTCGAATTTCCCTCCCCTTGGGCTGTGCCCTTTCATCTCCCCCCACCCCCAAGCTCCCAAATTCGCCCCCCACCTCCCCCTTGGTCAAACCAAGTTCACCCCCCTCCCCCTTGCTCTCCCCTTGCACATCTCCTCATTCTATCTCTGTTTCAGGCAGCAGAGTTGCAGCGACTTGCAGAGGCAGCCACGACCGTCCCCCACAGATTCAGGTGACAAGGCCTACATTGCTGGAATCGCTTGCGAGTTAGCTTTCCAACAAAGGTGGTCTCGCCAGCTTCCGAGGTTGGAGCAGTCCGTAGGAGCCGATCTCCCTCGATTGTGCAGAAGACCCCAGGCAGAGAGCCAGAGCGAGAGTGGAAGCTCGGCCACGGCGAACCTTTTGGGATTCAGAACAAGCGTTCTTCAGAAAAATTCTTCCCTCTCAAGTCATGTTTCATCCTCAAGAATTAGAGATGCATTTGGACATTGGCATCTCAAGTTACAAATTTTCTACTCCAAGTGTGTCAGGTCAGTTTACAGGAGCCAGAACCGACACCCCTCTACTCATCTGATCTTCCCGGTCTTCTCCGACATCTGCCGACCTCGCCGTCAGTGCCGACAGAAAGAAGACTCGACCACGGTTCCAACGGTTTAGGTCTTGCCTCAATCAGAGATTGGTAGTGATCGTGGCACCCTCTGCAACCCGCCACATTGTTCTGCACCAGACAGAGGCAGAACCAATCAGTCCGGTTCCAGACTCTGTCCTGGCCAGCAACTACTGTACCAGGCTCAGCAAAAATTCAGAGATCATCCTTGGTTCGTTAGCAAGCTTTTGGCGCAAGTCTCATCAAGTTATGAGCTCAGTGGAATTTTTGGCAGCGTCAAAATCGACCCCCTGTCCAGAAATACAGAAGAAAGCCAGAACCGGCGGAGCTCGGAAAGTCGGTCCTCTTTGCATAATTCCCCACCCCGCTTGGCCAGCTGAAGGCCCCTCCCTGCGTGGAGGTAGTTTTGGCTGTAATTCACTTAATCCCCACCCCGAGATCCCCCCCATGCATGGGGTGTAGTTCATGTCATTATTAAGTCGCAGGTTTGAAGCTTCAATCGACGAGGCGTGCTGGTGCATACCCTCGCCTCCCCGCTCGCCCCCATCTCCGGCCGGAGTCGGCGTCTTCACGCCGGCTAGGTGAGCTCCTAAACATCCCTCATTGCTGTAATGGACTTGCTTAGCTTAGTATTGCTTTAGTTACTCCGTCGGCGGAATGAGAGTGTCCGATTTAAATTGCCACCAAATTGAGTGACCACCGCGGGCGAGTTGTGAGAGCATCCACTTAACCCACACCCTTGGTGTGTTGGCCGCCCATGATTTGGGCATCCTAGGCCCATTTGGGATTCTTCCCAAGCTAGCCAACCACTGGAGCCTAAAGGTCCCGCCTTGGACCCTCTCCAACATCGCCTAGTCGCCATCGGGTACTAGTGTGCGCCATACGGGTGAGCTCGCTAGTGTGAGTCCGCTGCTCAAACTTGAATGCTTGCAAATAGGTCTAAGGTTGGTTTTACATCAAGTGGTATCAGAGCAAGTTCACAACTTGTCTCTATCAAGTTGGTCCTAGGGCGTGTCTATGCATTTAGAGTCTTCGGTTGCATCTCTTTTGTCCACTAGCATGGCTACTTCATGTAAGTCACATCTATCTCACTCGGCCCTCCGCAAAGGTCCGATTGACACCCCTTTGGTCGTAGTCCTATTTGAGGACCTTATCTTTAATGGATACCACCCTAGTTCATATTTAGAGTGGGAGGAAAACATGGACAAATACTTTAAGAGGAATCCAATGACTGAACCCATGAGAATCTACCTTGCCAAGAGTCGACTTGTGTACCATGCCGAGGATAGGTGGAAGTTCATTGAACAATTTAGGAGCGTTATGAGGCTAGAGCCTATTAACACATGGGAGAACATGAAAGCCGAACTTAGGAAAGTCTACACTCCCCGACCTCCTCCCTCCTACCCGGGTTACCAAAACTCGAGGGGCACTCCCACTCCTCCAACCCCACCCGTCCAAACCCTTACCACTAGAACCCAAGTGTCCAAGGCCTCCACCTCCCCACCTAACCCCATGAGGGCCCCCACACCCCAACCAAAACCCCCTTCCCTAACCTACACTAGTCAAGCCCCTTTAGCCCCCACTTCCACCCCAAACGATCCCAAGGGCAAGAGACCCCTAACCGACCCAATTCCCTCCATGATGACCACCACTCATCCAACCCTCACCATTCAAAACCAAGTGGACACTGTGTCCACCCCTCCACCTAGGCCCATAATGGCCACCACCCCCAAACCCAAAACCCCTCACCAAACCCGTACCCCACAAGCCCCCTTGACCACCACCCCAAACCCATCATCGTCCCCAAAAAGGGACACATCTCCCAAAACAAATCAACCCAAAACCCCTCACCCAACCCACCTCCCACTTCCTACACCAATCTTTCCCCAACCTAGGCTTCCACTACTTCCCCTCCGTATCCAAAACCAACTTTCCCATTACCCACCACCCCGGGTACACCATACACCAACCATCATCACCCCACCCTCAATAGACCTTCCCATTCCCTTGAGAAAGGAGACCACAACCATCCACATGGGAGTAGATACCATTTCGGAACCCATCCCCATCCTTGAGGAAACCCAAGTTCATACCTATGGTGAGGAAGAATCACAAATGTCCCCTCCACATAGCTTGGACCCCCAAGAGCCACAAGCCTTCACAAATAGCACCGTAATCATAGATGGGCCCCTAGCTAGATGGCTAAAGGAGAGACCAATTCACCCGATCATGTCCTATGTTTACCCACCCATGGAGCAAAAATTTCCCATTGTACCCTTCCACTCCTATCACATCACAATCCAATCCTACTATGAGGTAGAATGTTGGGATGATCTCCTCCAAGGTCTAGAGTGGCAATTAGACTTGACTTCTTTGTTGACCCTAGGGGCGGACCGACCCAAGAGCCTTGACCTCATCCATCCATGCATTGGGTCTATCACCTCGATTTGCACTATTGGTTGCTACACTAGTGACCTCCTTTTCATTCTCCCCATAGTGGAAGAGCCCATCCCGGTCCACTCCCCTACCATTGTGATTCCTAGAACCTTTACCAACCAACCCACCCCATACACCGGCCCAACCATTTCATTAGAGGAAGGCGACTCCCCACCATATGAGGACCTTAAGGACATAGAGTACCCCTATCTAGGTGACCTTTACCATGATCCCTTTGACCCTTTCCTATGGGAGCCTAGATCTCTATGTAACCCACTCACCTTATTCACCACCCACCTTACCCTATCCTTACCGCCCATATTAACCCAAACCCCTCCCTTCCTAGAATCGGGTTACACCAAGGGAGCATTGACCTTAGGCAACATAAACCTTGGGATTGAAGAATTGTCCCACCCCATGATGCCTCCCTTCTTAGATCCCTTTGATCCATACGAGTGGAAGCTCAAGGGCCACCCCACACCCATGCACATGGAAGTCATCTCTAGGATAGGAGTGCATGAGTCTTGGCACAACACACCACTTGACATGATTAGAAAGTCGGGTCCATTCATTCACAACACCCACATGTCAAGTAGGAAGCATGAGTGGTCCCTATTTGGGTGTAACGGTCCTCCCCAATTCATCATTGGTCTTATGAATGCTAGGAGCATACATGGATGTCCGGGTCCCCCGACATTCGTCATACCCATGCATAAAAGGTTCATCTATGGATGTCTCGGGCCCCCTAAGTCTATCACAGTCCTCATGGCATCAAAGCATGATCGAACTACATTTGGCTGCCCCGGACCACCTTTACATACCATACATTGTCCACTCCCACCGCATCATAAAGCATGGCATATGCATCCAAGCAAATATCAAGTAGCAAGCGGTGAGATTCACAATAAGCAAGCAAAAACTCATGAGCGCCACTTGAAACTCCAAGTTGGTAACTTGACGATGATGATTTTGGAGTGGCTCTACCCTGGGGTCACCTCCAAATTGAGGGCACGAGGACTTGGACCTTGCCAAGTTCCGAGTGGCTTTGGCAACCCGGCTTATGGGTTGAACTTTCAAAAGGGTTTTTGGGATTCTCCCCATCTCTCATGTGGCGGATCCAGCACCCTCTAGGGGCACCGCGGTGGATCCTAGTGAGTGCCTTGAGCTTACACCTATCCTTGCGAGAGACACCTTCGGAGTGCCACCACAAATTAGCCCGAGAGCCCGACGTGAGCATACGGCAGCAATACTAGGCAAGCAAGACATCATAGCCAGCATGAGGGTATGACCGAGCCACTTTGTCGAGCTGAAGCGCCGTTCCCCGACTATGGTCGCGGGTTGAGTATGGAGATCGTGGATCGCCCAGAGCCGCAGTTCGGTGTGCTACTTCCCCCGTGGACCCACACTCGACAGGGTCGAGTTTTCCCCACCCCGGGGGTATGATGGGGACATCCCTTGCCCCTCCACATTTTCTGAAGCTCGGATTGATCATCGGTGTACGCCATTATGTTTCTCATGTGTTAGTGAGTCAAGTCATGTAATTTCCTTATTTTTATTTGAGTCTTAATCATGTAATTTTCCCTTTATTTGAGTCATGTACCTAGGTTAGAAAGTCATTTTCCTAAGTCGTGTGTCATTATGTTGGTTCATTAGGCTATTGGGCCCAAATAGTGGGCTAGGCCCAAGGGCGTCCCTCCCTTGGAGTATTTGGTCATTATGTCAGTTGTCAGGGTCAGTATGGTCATGTGAAATGTCTTGTGCCTATAAATAGGCCACCCCACTCCTCATATGTAAGAACTAATGCATGAATATTGAATTCCAGAAAAACTCCAAATCCCTCTAGCTTCCTCTCTCAATATCTCTCTCTCTCTTTATCCCTCTCTCTCTCTAAGGGGTCCCCCCCTCCCTCTCTCTCTCCCTCCACCCTAATTTTCGGAATTTTCTCTCTCCTCCCCATTCACCCCACATTAAGACCTCTCCCCTTCCCCATACACTCATTTAACTCCCCCCCCCAACCCAAGGTGGCATCCTCCAATCCACACCCCACCTCCCAACCCCCAACTACCCAACACCACTTCCTAAGCACCCCTTCCTCTCCCCAAGGTTAAAGGGGCTCTTCCCTCAGCCCAAATTCGAATTTCCCTCCCTTGGGCTGTGCCCTTTCATCTCCCCCCACCCCCAAGCTCCCAAATTCGCCCCCCACCTCCCCCTTGGTCAAACCAAGTTCACCCCCCCTCCCCCTTGCTCTCCCCTTGCACATCTCCTCATTCTATCTCTGTTTCAGGCAGCAGCGTTGCAGCGACTTGAAGAGGCAGCCACGACCGTCCCCCACAGATTAAGGTGACAAGGCCTACATTACTGGAATCGTCTGCGAGTTAGCTTTCCAACAAAGGTGGTCTCGCCAGCTTCCGAGGTCGGAGCTGTCCGTAGGAGCCGATCTCCCTCGACTGCGCAGAAGACCCCAGGCAGAGAGCCAGAGCGAGAGTGGAAGCTCGGCCACGGCGAACCTTTTGGTATTCAGAACAAGTGTTCTTCAGTAAAATTCTTCCCTCTCAAGTCCTCTTTCATCCTCAAGAAGCAGAGCTGCATTTGACATTGGCATCTCAAGTTACAAATTTTCAACTCCAAGTGTGTCAGGTCAGTTTAAAGGAGCCAGAACTGACACCCCTCTACTCATCTGATCGTCCCGGTCTTCTCCGACATCTGCTGACCTCGCCGTCAGTGCTGACAGAAAGAAGACTCGACCACGGTTCCAACGGTTTAGGTCTCGCCTCAATCAGAGCTTGGTAGTGATCGTGGCACCCTCTGCAACCAGCCACATTGTTCTGCACCAGACAGAGGCAGAACCAATCAGTCCGGTTCCAGACTCTGCCCCGGCTAGCAACTAATGTACCAGGCTCAGAAAAAATTCAGAGATCATCCTTGGTCCGTTAGCAAGCTTTTGGCGCAAGTCTCATCAGGTTCTGAGCTCGGTGGAATTTTTGGCAGCATCAACATAGACCCCCTGTCCAGAAATACAGAAGAAAGCTAGAACCGGCGGAGCCCGGAAAGTCGGTCCTCTTTGCATAATTCCCCACCCCGCTTGGCCGGCTGAAGGCCCCTCCCTGCGTGGAGGTAGTTTTAGCTGTAATTCACTTAATCCCCACCCCGAGACCCCCCCCCTTGCATGGGGTGTAGTTCATGTCATTATTAAGTCGCAGGTTTGAAGCTTCAATCGACGCGGCGTGCGGGTGCATACCCTCGCCTCCCCGCTCGCCCCCGTCTCCGGCCGGAGTCGACGTCTTCACGCCGGTTAGGTGAGCTCCTGAACATCCCTCATTGCTGTAATGGACTTGCTTAGCTTAGTATTGCTTTAGTTACTCCGTCGGCGGAATGAGAGTGTCCGATTTAAATTGCCACCAAATTGAGTGACCACCGCGGGCGAGTTGTGAGAGCATCCACTTAACCCACACCCTTGGTGTGTTGGCCGCCCATGATTTGGGCATCCTAGGCCCATTTGGGGTTCTTCCCAAGCTAGCCAACCACTGGAGCCTAAAGGTCCCGCCTCGGACCCTCTCCAACATCGCCTAGTCGCCATCGGGTACTAGTGTGCGCCATACGGGTGAGGTCGCTAGTGTGAGTCCGCTGCTCAAATTTGAATGCTTGCAAATAGGTCTAAGGTTGGCTTTACATCATTCCTTCTTCTCAGGGTGGATCCCTTTATTCGGCCCATCATCATCCTGGTCTAAACTTTCACTCTCTTGCTCAGGCTGGCCCACATTCTTTTCCGACTCTTCCCACCGAGGAGATGATCGCTCAAGCCCAACGCCAGCTTGATGAATTGCAGCGACGAATTAATCCCCAAACTTCTTTGGATGCCCCATTTGTCTTTCAAGGTCTTCAACTTCCACCACATTCACAAACTCCGGCTTATCATCGCTATGGTGGAGGCGGTGACCCCTACGTGCATTTGAAGGAGTTAATTTATGAGTCGGCCCAATTCCGACATGACCAATGTTTAATGGCTTATCTGTTTGGTCTGTCGTTAGAAGACCCGGCTCCGGAATGGTTCTTTTCATTGTCGCGAGAGCAAGTGGTGAATTTTCAAGCCGTCCAAGTAAGATTTATTCAGCAATTTCAAGACCAGGTCGGGCCCAAGTACTCTATGGTAGATTTGGCCCAAGAGAAGATGAAGCCCGATGAGGAATTCTCCACGTTTACTGACCGCTAGCGTCGCCTAGCCGCGCAACTTCCGGGGCTTATTCCGGACAGCGAGTAGATTAAAATGGTTATTTCTAATGCAACGCCCGAGCTCAAATGCATCTTAGCCTTGAATGATATCACCTCATGGCAACAACTCTACAGTCGACCCCGCTTCATTAGCCAACAACTCCTAGTTTCCCTTGACCATGAGTCTCCTCCACCTTCGCCTTCCACATACACTTTCCCTCTGCCATCCCCCATGTCACGCCCCGAGCGCGGAAGATTACCCGGAGGCGTGACACGTCTATATAGATCGTGTCAATCATGTAAATATCAGAGTGCGCAAATAACTAAGATTTAACTCAAAATTAATACAAATAGTACGAGCTGATAATTTTCACAACTAATCAAAGGACAAATACATATGTTCCCAGAGTCCAACGACTAGGCTTCAAATCTTAAGCAGTTCTAATCAAGTTGACTAATACAAATGACATAGATGAATTGATACAATTGACATAAGTGAACTAATACAATAACACAAAGGACATGACAATTTGATAACTTCACTCTAACACTCATCACTCAGTCTCATTCCCTTCCGAGTGTTGGTTGACATCTAAATTACCAGAAAATATTAGAAAACAACTAGATGAGCGAATCGCTCAGTAGGAATTACATCTCAAGATTTAACATACTTTATGTGGTTTACAAGTTCAATTAATGTCAGTAAAGCTATGCATGTAGATGAGTAGATATCAAGGATTGTAAAAATCGACAAGAGCAGTGAAGGAATAACAAGTGAGAGTATAAGGATTTCAACTTCAATGCAGCAATAGCAAGAGATTCAAGTAAGTAATAACTGGAATTAACAAAATCTTTCCAAGAGAGTAAGAACTCATGTCAAGCAAGTAATAGAAAGTAATATAAATTCAAGCATGAAAAACTGGAATGGGCTATTTATCAATTTCATTCAAGCAAAAACTTTACCCTTCTGCGGGTCTCAAGTCAAATCAATCAAGTAATATCACATGAATGAGTGGAATGTCTAAAGCCTTGCAAGCAAGTACTCAGGTGCAATGCCAAACACCGTGGTCAATAAACTCCCATGGGCACAAGTACCGTCGGGTGCTCCTCCCAGGACCAGACCGGGCACTATATGCACATCATTAATCATGTTTGTTGACATCCACTCTCATTTATAGCCAATATGGAATTTCAAGGTTTGACTAGTATGATGTATAAGGTGGAATTATGGAATGAAATCCAAGGGCGCATTGATGTGTAGGGATGAACTAGGTGTGGAAACCAGTAACGTTTGATACACGGAAAAAAACTAGATAAGAGAGGTGCCTTATGAGCCACCTGACAATTTTAGAAACGACACCCTCACTATGGGATGCCCTTCTTGGGAACTATACAGGGTTTAGAGGACCCTGTCAGGAGTTAAATGTCACCTCTCAGGCTGCCATCTATCAGTGGAGATGGAAAAAGTGAAAGCCTAACGATCACGTTAACGCAATGAGCCAACTGTGTTGACCTAGCAGTTCATCGTGTCAATGCGGTGAATAGGCTGAGTCGACCTTGTGAACAGGCTGGGTCGACTCTGCAGTTCATCTCGTCAACGCGGTGAACAGGTTGGGTCGACCCTGTGAACAGGCTGGGTCGACTCTACAGTTCATCGCGTCAACGCGGTGAACAAGCTGGGTCGACCCTGCAGTTCATATCTGCTCAAAATGGCTTAACGTATTAATCTTTTATTAAGCTAGGGTTAACTGGATGATTAGTTTAACATCATGCCGTTAGAAGGCGCCCATGGGGCTGCCATCTCTTAGAAGAAGGCGCCCTTGGGTCTACCACCTTCTATTAGAAGGCACCCTAGGGGCTGCCATGAATTTTTTTTTATATAGGTGCCCAAGGGGGGGGCCTTCACAGAGGGGCAGTTTACCCATTTCCTATTTAAAATGAGCGTCTGTTCTACAGCCGTTGTTCAGTGAATAGCATCCAGGTCAGGGATGCCCTTTGATTTAAGTTGATTTAGGTAAAACTGATGACATGGATAGATACAGAAAACTGTAAGGATTATAGATCTTTATTCATGCACTCGTTTCATGCTTTAGTTGCTTAAATATCAGCTTTTTAACATGACGTATCATACTCGTTTTCATTTTTAAAGGAACTAAATGGAGACAAGGTTTCTGGATAGGCTACCTAATAGATTAATTAGGTATGCTAATTAGTTAGTAGATCAACTAACATGTTAATTAGGTATGTTAACAGGTTAGCTAATAGCTAAACTAATAGGTTACGTAAAAACATGATAAAACTTGCGTTACACGAAATATCGTATGGATATGAAGCTAATACATGCCAACTACCCTAGATTGAAGCTAATACATGCTAATCAATGCTAATCATCTTGGGTATAAGACTAGTACATGCTAATTATCTTAGGTACGATGCTAATACATGCTAATCATCCTAGATTTAAGCCAACACATGCTAACTATTCTAGGTGTGAGACTAATACTTGCTAATACTTGTTAATACTTGCTAATTATTCTGGGTATATAGCTAATACATGTTAATTATCTTAGGTATGAAGCTAATACATGCTAATCGTCCTAGATTTAAGCTAACACATGCTTTATAAACACTAAATATCGCATGGAAATGAGTCTAAGACTAAATGCCTAGACTAATCATCCTAGATTAGCTACTAGTTTAGTTAAAAGTTGAGAACACCTACCTTGTTAGAAGATCTCTAGCAGTAGCAGAACCCTTCTAGGTGACTATGTAATACCTGCAGAGCTTTGCCCCAACCTTAGCTAACCAAGAATGGGGGTAGCAAAGGGTATGTTATAGGGTCTGGTATGACCGGATAGGGGGGCAAGATCTGGAATAATGGGGCTTTACAGCTTGTACAGGCTGGAGAGATAAGGGATAATGTTTGGACAGCCAATCCCTGGCCCATATCGTAAAGTCTGTCTCCCACATTCATACACGATCCCTCTTCAATGTGCACACTTTCAAAGTCTGTACATCCTCAAAGTCTATACATTGGCCTCCTCAAAGTCTATACATTGGTTTCACAAAGTCTGTACATCCTCTCCCTCTCAAAGTCTATCTGTACATCCTCTCCCTCTCAAAGTCTATACATTGGCTTCCATCACAAAGTACCCCTCTCCCTCTCAAAGTCTATACACTGGCTTCTATCACAAAGTCTGTACATCCTCTCAAAGTCTATACATTGGCTTCACAAGTCTATACATCCTCTCCCTCTCAAAGTCTATACATTGGCTTCCATTGTTGAGTCTTGTTGAATCTTTACATGTTTTGATGATGACAACACTATAAGTCTTAGTGGAGTTCAAAAATATCTCTGTGAAATAAAAAATAACAAAAATATTTTTTTTCTGTGAAAGTGAACCAAGAATATTTTTCTGAGAAGAATAAACATTCATTTCACTTTAGGTATTTTCAGGGACTGTCTTCCTGTTGGTTGGTACTTCGTCATGTTTGTGTATAACACCTCGTGTCGCACTGTTTACCTTCGTGTCGTTTTCGTTTTAGTACTGTTTGTGTTTTCAACACGCCGTGTCGTCCTCTCGTACCTCGTGTTGCTTTAAGATGTGTTCTGTTTGACCTCGTGTCGTTAGCACTTAGTTGCTCATCTCGAGTCAGTCCTCTATGTTTTGCTCTTGTGTCTTCGTGTCAATTACTGTAGTTCCTCGAGTTGTTCTTCTGCTTCCACTGTTTCATCGCGTGTTGTTGAAGACGTGTCTATCTCATGTCTTCGTGTCGTGTTTCCTAGACCTCGTGTCTTTGTTGCTTTGTGACTTCACCTCGTGTCGGTTTCAGTTTTCATCTTCGTGTTGTTTTTTCTCTTTTAGACTTCGTGTCCTTCTCGCCTTGACCACACTCCGTGTCAATTCCTGTATCTGGTCTTCGTGTTGTGTCCGGGTCCTTCGTATTATTTCAGTGTTTATGTACTTCGTGTCGTTTTCTTTGTTTCATACTGTTCTCATCTCACTTCGAGTCGGTTTTTCGCTTTAGACTTCATGTCTTTCTCGCCTTGACCACACTTCATGTTGCTTTTCGTAGACCTCGTGTCTTGCTTGTTTGCAACCACTTCGTGTCGGTTTCTGTTGTCAGCCCGTGTCGTCCTCGTCTTCGAGTCGTTCGAACGTTCGAGCAACCTTGTACTCGAGTTGTTTTCATTTGTATTCGTGTCTTCGTGTTATTTTTATACACTCGTGTCCTCGTGTTGATTTTGCATTCGTAAGCTCGTGTTGGTCTAGTATTTGTGTCTTTTTGTTGTTTCTATTTTCGTGTCTTCGTGTTGCCTTTCCTAGACCAAGTGTCTCACTTGTTTTATAACCTCACTTCGTGTCGTTCCCTTCGTTGTGTCTGATCTATTATAGTGTATCTCGTGTCGTTCTTTTCTTATCTCGTGTAGTAGTCACGTCGTGTTGTTATTATATACCTCATGCAGTTTTGGTTTTTGTGGCCATACAGCGTGTTAATGGATTTAATCTCATTACAGGTCCGAGGAAGAACATTCCTCACACCTGGGCTGCACGTGATCCGAGACAAGAGGAACCAATCTGCTAAAGGCACGTGGCAGGAAGCTTCTGGATCGAGCGTGGGAGGCACACGCGTTTTGTGCCCTATCCACCTGCTGTTGCTGCTATAAATAGAACCCTTCGTCCTCAGATGAAGGTGATCGAAAAAGAGAGGAATAGAAGAAAAAGTAGAAAAGCAGAGAGTCCTTCGATCCAGAAAAATGAGAGTGAGAGCAGAGAAAGAAAAAGAGAGAGCAGAGAGTGAAAGAGGAAGAGAGCAGAGGAGAAAGAAAGAGAGATAGAAAGAGAGAGAGAGAGTTCGTGGAGAAGAAGGACGAAGCTACTGAAGATCTGTCTACTGGACCGTGGATCAAATCCAGGCCAGTCAGCTCCGTTGAGAGCCACATTTGTGTTTTCATCTTTTACAGCTTTCTGATTGCTGTGTTATTTTCGTTTATTATTTTTTCGTTGTTTTTCTGATTATCTTTGGTCTTCCGATTGCCCTGTTGAGGATCGGGTTCCTCCTGTTGGTTCAGGAGAAGGGAGATCTGATCTCCGGGTTGCAAGTGACAGGTTGTCACTTGTGGGTTCTCTCTGGTTAGAGGAAGGGAGGCTAGTCCTCCGGTTCTGGGCTTGTGGTTGCAAGTCCAGGTGTCCCTCCTGGTCTGGAGGAAGAGAGGTCTTCGACCTCTAGTTTTCAAGTGGCTGGGAGTCACTTGGGTGTCCCTCCAGTTGGGAGGAAGAGGGAAGTCTGTTTCCCTCGTCAAGCTGTGTGGCAGCAACTATTTGCAGACTGAGTCTGCTTGGTTCTAGCATTTGCTAGTGAAGCCTCACTCCGGTTGCGAGTGAGGGGTGGATGTAGGTCTGTGGACCGAACCACCTAAATATCTTGTGCAGTGGCTTGCTTGATTGTTTGATTGCTTCCGCTAGATGCTTGGATAGGCACGCCCATGAGTTTGTATTTGAGTTGAAACGAATTAGTTCTATCGTGTGCCCTTATCTAGCATCCTTATTTTAATTTGGCCATTTTCTGTAGAAGGATACATTCACCCCCCTCTGTATCCAGGCCAAGCACCCTAACAGTTGGTATCAGAGCGGGTGTCTGCATATAAGGTCCAGCGACCTGCAGATTCGTTCTTGCGGTCTTAGGTGCTTATTTGCCTTTAGTGCATCAATATTCCTGTTGCATTGAATTTATCTGCTATTTGCCTCAATGGCTTGTCCACCCGTCTTCAGTGGTTTTGATTTCAACCAGTGGCACAGTGCTTTACGTGATTATGTTAAATCCGTTGATCCAGACCTGTGGAAAGTGATTTCACATGGTCCTCATAAATTACCAAAGAAAAGGTCCAAATGGACTGACAGTCACGAATCAATGTATGAGGAGAATCAGACAGCTATAAATCTGATGAAAGCAGCCACTGACAAAGCTTTTCACTCATGTTTCCTTGATTGCAGATCTGCAAGGGATATGTTGGAAATGATGAAGAGAGCCGGGAAAGGAAATCAAACAAGCTGCATGATGGCCAACAGAAGCGATCAAGGCAGCAATCAAACAGAAGAAGATGATGATGATGAGGTAAATCTCTTCGAGAATTTCTCTCTAGAAGATTGGGAGAATGCTTATGCTGAACTAATTGAATCTCATGAACTGTTAAGAAAACAGTATAAAAAATTGAAGAAGGGTACTGGTTTAGATAGTTCAAGCTTTCCTTGTAGAAATTGTGGTGAACTGAAAAATGCTCTTGATGCTAGTATGTCTGATAATCTGATGCTGAAAGAATTTGAACGCGTTAAATCTCACTTAAACAAGCTGAAAAATGAGAATGACTCTCTCAGAAAGCTCTCTAAAGAAAATGAAGAACAATTAGAGAAACTTAAACGAGAGAATGATTTGCTGATTGAAAAATTTAATGCCATAAAATCTGTAAACATAGAACTACAGAAAGATTTTGAAAAACAACAAAAGGAATTGAGGGAGTTTGAAGCTAGGAGAGAAAGCATGGTTGACTTAGAAGATCAGCTTCTAATAAATGAGTTAATTCAAAATGATAAGCTTAAAGAAGAAGTTGAAAAATTAAAATTGTTAAACAGTGCCATGTCTGAAAGACTTCTCACATTGGAGAAAGGAAAAGTCATCTGTACAAACGAAACTGATGAAGTAGATGAGCTGAGAAAGGAAATTGAAGAATACAAAACAGCTAATAAGGTTTTGAATGAAACTGTCAATTATAGTGAACAAGAGATCGCTAGTTATGAAATACACATTGCATCTCTTGATAATGAAATTCAGGATCTGAAAAGCTCCTTGTCAAAGTTTGTGAGTGGTCAAGAAAATCTGGACAGGTTGTTAGGAATTAAGGTAAATACTCAAAAGGAAGGGTTGGGCTACAACAATGTCAATAAAAAGATTTTTGAAAACAAGCTGACGACATCCTTTGTCAAAGCTTCTGATATAGCCACAACCTCAGAAAGTAAACAACCAAATGTTCAGAAGAATCAGAAACAAACTGAAAAGTTGAAAAAGGGTGATGGATCCAAGCTAAGAACTGTTTTCATTAAATCTTCTGAACAGGAAAAGCCTTCCACTTCATCTCCTATTCAGTACAAGTCTAAGAAAATAGGAAAATATGATAAAAATCAGAAAAGGACTGAAAATCAGAAAATAAGTGAAAAAGGTCCATCAGCATTTGCTGATCACAGTCCTCACACACACTCACATGCATCTAAAAGGAAGAATATCTGTCACTACTGTCATAAAGTTGGACATCTGATGCATGAGTGTAAGTTGATGGAGAAGGATGATAAGAATGCTAGGAGATCTTATGATAAAAATCCATCACTTCAGAAAAGAAATGTCACATGCTCTAATTGTGGTAAATTAGGTCACTCTATTGCTCATTGCTGGTTTGCTAGTGGTAAGAAAATCTTTTATTCATATCATGCTAAATTCCCTACAAACCAACATGTTTTTAATAAAAATAAATCTGTTTCAATGAACCAGCATATCATCTGTTTTAACTGCAACAAAATGGGTCACAGGGCCTCTGAATGCTGGTCAGGTTCCTTTAGAAGAAATTCTTTCATTTGCTCTCACTGTAGAAAGCATGGCCATACAGTCAAGGACTGTTGGCATATTCAGGGTAGAAATGTGAATCTCAAACATGCTAAATTCCCTGTAAGACAATTTGCAAAACCTTCATGTCATCATTGTGGGAAGCCAGGTCACAGGGATGCAACCTGTTGGCTGGCAGGATATCAAAACCAAACCAGTTTTGGTAAACAGAATTTTTACCCTGTTAACAGAAAATCTCATGTGTATGCACATAGAATTCATGCTAATAAGAATATGCATAAATCAGATCTGAAAACTACTCCTGGAAATGTGTTGAGAAAACCTGCTAGAAATAATAATGCAATGTCAGGACCCAAGACTTCTTGGGTACCTGTTTGTGCAAAATAAACTTTGTTTTACAGGTGTGCCTTGGGACTGGAATAAAAGGGGTAATGATCCAAGGCACTCAAGAATGAAAAACCCCATTCTCACACTGTTCAGGTAATCTCTCTGCATGTCCCATTTTGAAACTTATTGCATATCTGGTTTGATGTATTCTTACATATCCTGCTCTTAGTTTCATCTAGTGCATGCATATTGAATCTGTTCTTGCATATTCATTCATCATCTGCAAGTTGCATTATTTTCTGAACATGCACTCTGAAATTTCTGAAAATCTGAACTGAATGTGAATGCTGTTTGAAAACTGTATGTGCATAACTCACAAACATACATGTTTAATTTTCATGGCAAACACTGCATTCAATAAATAATTAATACTTCCAAGAGTCGTGAGTGAGATGTCCTTGAGTGGGCTGAAAAGGAGCTTGACAGGCCATTTGGTTTCTGAAGAATTTTGTCAGCCGATGCAGTTAATGTGGTGTGAAGATTTGTCATCTCATGAGGTTGCAGTTTGTTGCCCAAGAGCTTCTCTGGATGTAAGACAGAGCTTCTTCAAGAATACTATATTTGGATGTGTCCTTGGTGCTTAATGTCTTGAGTGATCTCTCACTTGTTGGTTTGCTGATAGGAGTGCTGCTCATCTCATCTCATCTCTCTCCATTCGGTCAGCCACCTTCTTATCTCTCTCCTATCACTTCTGGATCATAAATTCTCTCAAAGAAATTATTTTTACAGTCTTCTTGCTCTTATCAGATGTGATCTGTATACCTTAAACCACCCAATATCTAATGTAACAACTCATACCTGTTAATAAAGAACTTCAATGAATGGGGGTTATATTTGGTCATTGATCCTTCTAAGTTATCCTCTCAAGTGTTGGTCAACATATTATAAAACTTCCTGTTAAATGAGAAAAACTTGTTGAGGATCTCGACTTAACTGAAACTTATGTGTAGAGAGCTCTGAGATAAAATATTGTGTTAAGTAAGATATCTGTCTTGTGTCTAAAATCATGAGAAGTGCCACTAGGGAATACGCCATTCTTTGTGGCAGAGCAATGGCTTTTGTGGAGAAATAGACACTCTAGATCAGAGAAGTCTAGAGTTTCTGTCATGATACAACTAGCTATCTCTGTATAGAAATGTTAAAATAAAAAAAAAGGAAAAGTCAACAAAGAAAAATTTCATTGGCTTTGATTGGCATAAAGGTAGTCCGTCCTGAGTAACCAGGGTTTCTGGTGTCTGATAAACATGTCTCCTTGTGTAAAAAGGGACTATTCTACCTTGTGCTCAACAAAATTGGTTGACCCTGTATGCCTTCTCTTGTTCATTAAATGAAGAAATGAAATCTGCTTAACATCGATATGTTATTTCATTGCTTGACAAACATAAGGAGTAATTTAATCGTGACTCTCTCTAGGTTAAGCAACTTTAACAGCTAATTTTGTGATCATGTTGATTTAACATCTTGAGGTAACTGACCATGGAATTTGGAAGAATATAACTAGTCCATATATTGAAGGGCAAACTGTAACAGGCAGTAGCTGCGTTACATATTGACTGAGGGTAGTTTGGGTATTTCCAGAAAAAGTTTGATAAGAGTAAAAAGCAACCCGACAAAACCTTTCTTGTTTCACACGCCTTCATCCACAAACCCTCATTTCCCCTTGCCGCTTCCTATTCATCTTCGTGCCGCTCCACCTTGAGCGTTCCTTCAAACACATCTCCATCCTTTCCCGCTCACTTCCTTTCCCCACAGAGATCTCTTCCTCTCTTGGGTCTAGCTTCACTTCCAGTAGCAACCGGCAAGAGAGAGTTGATACTCTGGAAGTTACGGCAGATGGATCAGCAGATGTCAGCAGCTCATGGTGAAAGGAAGAGGAAGGGAAAAGAAATAGTTGAAGAGCCTTCATCTAAGCAACAGAGATGTCTTGAGCCAGAACCTGCTGCGGAAGTGTCTTCAGAACAAGGTACCAGGATTTCTCAGTCTACCGTGTTCTTAGAAAGTGGGAAGATCATTCTTCCTAGAATAATAGATTTCGGATATGAAACCATGGTCTCGAAGTTTCCAGAACTGTTGAAAATCTTTGAGTTTCAGGAGTGGAGAAATTTCTTAGAAAATCACCGTGTCTATTACCCTAGGCCAGTAATGGAATTTTACAATAATTTGTCCTTGAGCCGAGACAAGTCTGCCTTGTTATCATCTGTTAAAGGGGTCGAGATAACTGTTACATGTGACTCCCTCCACAAAGCCCTCGGTATTCCAGATAAAGGGGAGGTAGAGAGAAGCTTTCGATACAGTCTTCATGAAGCTTTCTCAGTCATTACTGGTAAACCCAGTAATATTCATGATAAGGGGCAGTTGAAGCTAAAAGCTTATCAGACATCGTCATTTCCTCCGCTTCACAAGCTCCTTCAGAACGTCATTGCTTCCATTATCACCCCACAGACTGGAGCTAGAGGAAGAATTACAGACACACAGAGATTTCTACTGTTCTGTCTGATAAAGAATGTAAAGATATGTTTGCCAGAGATCATTTTTACTGTCAGGAAGGGATGTATTGGATCCAAGAGACACCTTCCCTATGCCGCCCATCTGACAGACATCTTCAGGTATTCAGAGATTTGCTTGGATGGAGAGGCCGCATCTGAGGTTAAGGCCCGAAACATATTCAATATGAATTTTGTTTCAGTGTTTTTGGGCTTGGAGGGCTCTTCCATAGTGGGGCAAGTTAAGGCCCAGAAAGTTAAGGAATCACAAACTCAGGGGGAGCATCTGGAACAATCTCAAGACTTAACCCAAACTAGTGTGCAATTAGTTTCTGAGATTGCTCAACAGGAAACACCAGCTGAACAACCAGAGTCTATTTTGCCAGCTGCACCCACTGAAGTATCTTTTTCCTTTCAGAGGCTGGTTGAAGTTGCATCTGAAGAAATCAGGCTGTCTGAAGAAAGTATTCAGGCTGATCTGGATGCAAACATTGATGGTCTGTTTGATTCTTTTGGGAAGATATCTGAAGAGGAGATGGTGCCCGTGGAACAGCCTGATCAAGAGCAAGTAAGTTATGATCAAGAACTTACTGACTTTGTTAATGTCATTCTAAGAGAAGCTGTGGAGAAAAGTTTGGAAGAGGCTGAAAACGTAGTTACATCTGAAATTCTAGAACAGGCACTTGATGAAAGTCCTGCAGTTCAGAATCTCATGGAAGATATAGTGGATGAGTGTCAGGAGAAAGCTCCTGTCATAGAACTAGATACAGAATCTTCAAGTGAAGAAGAGGCACCTGAAGGTGTAATTCCTCAGAAAGAAACTCAAGCTGAAGATGAAGATCAGGTCCCAGCTGAGAGTAGTCATATGCCAGTACAAGAGGAAGCAGCTGAGAGAACTGCTCCTGGCAGTGAATTTTTTGGTACACCTCTAGGTCCACCTAGACTTCTATCTGCACAGGCGCCCAACATTGAATCTGCTCGGGCACCCAACATTGAAGAACTTCTCATAAACTTGACTCAGCAGATGCAGAAACAAGATAAGAAATTAGATGATCTGCTCACATATGTCACTCTCAACATCAATCAGGTACATTCCAGGCTACTGAAGCTTGAGATATATCTCCTCACTGAATGGAAACAGTTCCTACTCAACAAAAAGGCTTCAGATGATGCCAACAGATCCCTGATGCAAGGTCTGCAGGAGGTTTGTTCAAAGATAGCAAAAGCACTGAGTGAGTCACAAGATGTTCAAATTTCCTCCTTCAAAATGTCTACCAACATAATAGATCACTGCTTTGAGATCAGAACATCTTTAGAAGTTTTGAAGAAGTCATCCAGTGCCCTAGGTCCAGGCATTCAGCAGGTCTATGATAAATTGGTAGCCTTCTTAACAGAAATGACAATTCTGACTGACAGATATGAAACTGTCAATATTCGCCAAGACGACATCATTTCTGAAGTGGCAAATGTCAGAAGCGCTGTGGTGTATTGGCTAGCTGAACTGTCAAATGACCTAAAGGAATTTCAGTCAACCTTGGGTTCAGCACCTGGTCAAGCTTCTTCCAGCAGAACTACACCTCAAGAATATTCTTCTGCTTCTCCAAGGGGGAGACCACCACATGGCAGGCCGCGTGGCCCTCCTAGCAGACAAGGCAGATATTTTTCTTAAAAAGACAATGCTCTGTATCTTGTTGCCCATTTTGAGGCTTTCTCTCTCACACTCTTGGACTTATTAATTAAATTTCATATCATTTGCATTATTGCATCCTTCTTGTTTCCTTCTTTTTGATGATGACAAAGGGGGAGAAATCAGGCCTTTGCTAGCTCGTTGAGAATGTTTAATGTTTGTTATTCATTGAGAATGGCTATTTGACACTTTAAAAATGTTTTATAATGGTGCTGATGTTTGTTTAGCCTTGGAAAGGCTGAAATCTTTTTTCTCTGCAAAGACTCAAGACTCATAGTGTTGCCATCCATCAAAAAGGGGGAGATTGTTGAGTCTTGTTGAATCTTTACATGTTTTGATGATGATAACACTATAAGTCTTAGTGGTGTTCAAAAATATCTCTGTGAAATAAAAAATAACAAAAATATTTTTTTTTCTGTGAAAGTGAACCAAGAATATTTTTCTGAGAAGAATAAACCTTCATTTCACTTCAGGTATTTTCAGGGACTGTCTTCGTGTTGGTTGGTACTTCGTCATGTTTGTGTATAACACCTCGTGTCGCACTGTTTGTCTTCGTGTCATTTTCATTTTAGTACTGTTTGTGTTTTTAACACGCCGTGTCATCCTCTCGTACCTCGTGTTGTTTTAAGATGTGTTCTGTTTGACCTCGTGTCGTTAGCACTTAGTTGCTCATCTCGAGTCAGTCCTCTATGTTTTGCTCTTGTGTCTTCGTGTCAATTACTGTAGTTCCTCGAGTTGTTCTTCTGCTTCCACTATTTCATCGCGTGTTGTTGAAGACGTGTCTATCTCATGTCTTCGTGTCGTGTTTCCTAGACCTCGTGTCTTTGTCGCTTTGTGACTTCACCTCGTTTCGGTTTCAGTTTTCGTCTTCGTGTTGTTTTTTCTCTTTTAGACTTCGTGTCCTTCTCGCCTTGACCACACTCCGTGTCAATTCCTGTATCTGGTCTTCGTGTTGTGTCCGGGTCCTTCGTATTCTTTCAATGTTTATGTACTTCGTGTCATTTTCTTTGTTTCATACTGTTCTCATCTCACTTCGAGTCGTTTCTTTGTATTCTATCTTCGTGTTGGTTTTTCGCTTTAGACTTTGTGTCTTTCTCGCCTTGACCACACTTCGTGTTGCTTTTCGTAGACCTCGTGTCTTGCTTGTTTGCAACCACTTCGTGTCGGTTTCTGTTGTCAGCCCGTGTCGTCCTCGTCTTCGAGTCGTTCGAACGTTCGAGCAACCTTGTACTCGAGTTGTTTTCATTTGTATTCGTGTCTTCGTGTTATTTTTATACACTCGTGTCCTCGTGTTGATTTTGCATTCGTAAGCTCGTGTTGGTCTAGTATTTGTGTCTTTTTGTTGTTTCTATTTTCGTGTCTTCGTGTTACCTTTCCTAGACCTCGTGTCTCTCTTGTTTTATAACCTCACTTCGTGTCGTTCCCTTCGTTGTGTCTGATCTGTTACAGTGTATCTCGTGTCGTTCTTTTCTTATCTCGTGTAGTAGTCACGTCGTGTTGTTATTATATACCTCATGCAGTTTTGGTTTTTGTGGCCATACAGCGTGTTAATGGATTTAATCTCATTACAGGTCCGAGGAAGAACATTCCTCACACCTGGGCTGCACGTGATCAGAGACAAGAGGAACCAATCTGCTAAAGGCACGTGGCAGGAAGCTTCTGGATCGAGCGTGGGAGGCACACGCGTTTTGTGCCCTATCCACCTGCTGTTGCTGCTATAAATAGAACCCTTCGTCCTCAGATGAAGGTGATCGAAAAAGAGAGGAATAGAAGAAAAAGCAGAAAAGCAGAGAGTCCTTCGATCCAGAAAAATGAGAGTGAGAGCAGAGAAAGAAAAAGAGAGAGCAGAGAGTGAAAGAGGAAGAGAGCAGAGGAGAAAGAAAGAGAGATAGAAAGAGAGAGAGAGAGTTCGTGGAGAAGAAGGACGAAGCTACTGAAGATCTGTCTACTGGACCGTGGATCAAATCCAGGCCAGTCAGCTCCGTTGAGAGCCACATTTGTGTTTTCATCTTTTACAGCATTCTGATTGCTGTGTTATTTTTGTTTATTATTTTTCCTTTGTTTTTCTGATTATCTTTGGTCTTCCGATTGCCCTGTTGGGGATCGGGTTCCTCCTGTTGGTTCAGGAGAAGGGAGATCTGATCTCCGGGTTGCAAGTGACAGGTTGTCACTTGTGGGTTCCCTCTGGTTAGAGGAAGGGAGGCTAGTCCTCCGGTTCTGGGCTTGTGGTTGCAAGTCCAGGTGTCCCTCCTGGTCTGGAGGAAGAGAGGTCTTCGACCTCTAGTTTTCAAGTGGCTGGGAGTCACTTGGGTGTCCCTCCGGTTGGGAGGAAGAGGGAAGTCTGTTTCCCTGGTCAAGCTGTATGGCAGCAACTGTTTGCAGACTGAGTCTGCTTGGTTCTAGCATTTGCTAGTGAAGCCTCACTCCGGTTGGGAGTGAGGGGTGGATGTAGGTCTGTGGACCGAACCACCTAAATATCTTGTGCAGTGGCTTGCTTGATTGTTTGATTGCTTCCGCTAGATGCTTCGATAGGCACGGCCATGAGTTTGTATTTGAGTTGAAACGAATTAGTTCTATCATGTGCCCTTATCTAGCATCCTTATTTTAATTTGGCCATTTTCTGTAGAAGGATACATTCACCCCCCTCTGTATCCGGGCCAAGCACCCTAACATCCATCACAAAGTCTGTACATCATCACAAAGTCTGTACCCTCTCAAAGTCTATACATTACAGCTCAAGTCTATACATTGGCCATTTGTGCAAAGTCTATACATTACTACAACTCCAAGTCTATACATTGCAGCTCAAGTCTATACATTGGCCAGTTGTGCAATTCAAAGTCTATACATTGCTGCAGCTCAAGTCTATACATTGTTGCAGCCCGCAACAAAGTCTCTACATTGCTATTGCTAGCCTATTTACCAAGTCTGTACGTTGCTAGCCTATAATGTATAATTAATTGGCACAAAAGGTAAATGGTGGATGCTAGGATTTGAACCTTGGTCATTGGGTTGAAAGGCAAGTTACTTAACCAACTACAGTAGGAAGCCACTTGTCAAGTGAATAATCTTTACATATAATAACTTCGTGTTCAACTTCTTACTTAAGCTTCCTCTAGAGTTTCTCTAATATATTTTTTTTATTTGGGAAACATTATTAATAAATATATATACATTTTTTTATACGGGGTGCTACACCCTCCCCTACTTAAAGGAATTTGGTCCCCAAATTCAATTGTATAAGGGTATTGTCGAAAGTATAGGATACTTACAGTCTAAAATAGTTCTGGGTATCTTCTTTTCATGGATTCCTCGGTCTCCCAAGTTGCATCTTGCTCCGAACATCGATTCCATTGGATTTTCACCATAGGGATTGTCTTGCTCCTTAGAATTCGGACTTCACGGTCGAGGATCCGCATCAGCCTTTGCTCATAAGTAAGATCTCTTTGAATCACCAAATCAGCATGGTCGATGACATGGGAAGGGTCGTGCACATATTTCTTCAGCATAGAAATCTGAAATACATTGTGCACTTCTGAGAGTTGAGGAGGTAATGCAATACGGTAAGCCACCTCGCCCACTCTTTCCAATACTTCAAATGGACCGATAAACCTTGGTGTAAGCTTACCCTTAACATCGAATCTTCTAATACCTTGGCCAGGAGATATCTTGAGAAATACATGGTCACCTACTTGAAATTTCAAATCTCTCCTTCTGTTATCAGCATTAAATTTTTGCCTGCACTAAGCTACCTTGAGTCTCTCTCTGATAAGGTGTATCTTTTCAGTTGAATCTCTAACCATATCTGGGCCTAGAAGTTGTCTTTCACCGACTTCATCCCAGTATATTGGAGATCGACAACTCTTGCCATAAAGTGCCTCGAATTGTGCCATCTAGATACTGGCTTGATAACTGTTATTGTAGGCAAATTCGACTAGGGGTAAGTGGTCATGCCAGCTTCTGCCGAAATTTATAATACATGCCCTTAACATATCTTCAACAACCTGATTTGTCCTTTCAGTCTGACCATCTGTCTGGGGATGGAAAGCAGTGCTGAACTTAAGTTTCATCCCCAGAGAGTGTTGTAGACCCTTCCAAAAATGAGAGGTGAAGCGGGGGTCTCGGTCAGATACGATCGAGATGGGAACTCCATGCAATGTAACCATCTCCTTAATATACAGGGCAGCAAGTACGTCGACTGACCATCGACTTTTGATGGGTAAGAAATGCGTTGATTTAGTTAACCGGTCGATAATTACCCAAATTCCATCATATCCGCCCCTAGACTTGGGCAAACCCATGATAAAGTTTAGGCCAATGTCTTCTCACTTCCACTTGGGAATATCCAGCGGATGTAACTTTCCGGCGGGTTTTTGATGTTCCGCCTTCACTTGTTGGCATGTGAGGCAACGAGACACAAAGTCTGCTACCTCCCTTTTCATGTTAGGCCACCAGAAAGTTCTTTTCAAGTCTTGGTACATCTTAGTGGCTCCAGGGTGGATTGTATACCTCGATCTATGAGCTTCTTCAAGAATCTTCTTCTTCAATTCGGGACAGTCGGGCACACATGTCCGTTCATGAAATAGTAATCTACCATCAGGTGCCAGCTTGAAATCTAGTCTCTCGTCCAGCTTGCTCTTTATCTCCACTAGTGAGGGATCCTCTTCTTGTAACTTCTTGATTTCAGGTAGCAAATATGGATGTAGGCTCATATGAGATAGAATAATACACATGTTCTTCTCATCTGTGCTGATATCAAGCTCAGAGAATTTCTCCAACAGTTTCCATTCTTGTATCATGCAGTTGGCCAATATTATTCTCGGCTTTCGACTAAGGGCATCAGCTACGGAATTACCCTTACCAGGATGGTACTGTATAGTGAAGTCGAAATCCTTGAGATACTCAAGCCAACGCCTTTGCCGCATGTTCAGCTCCTTTTGGGAGAATAAGTACTTGAGGCTTTTATGATCGGAGTACACAATGAATTGTTCTCCGTAGAGATAGTGCCTCAAGATCTTTAAAGCGAATACTACTGCGGCCAGTTCTAAGTCGTGAACTGGGTAGTTCTCTTCATGTTTCTTCAATTGTCGGGAAGAGTATGCAATGACTCTCCCATTCTGCATCAATACACATCCGAGGCCAATACCAGAAGCATCGGTATATACCTCGTATTTTTCTCCTTCCATTGGTAATGATAAGACTGGAGCAGTGGTCAAGAGATCCTTCAAAGTTTGGAAACTCTTTTCACAGTCTTCCTTCCACTCATAAGGCACTTCCTTGAGGGTTAACCTGGTCAAGGGAACAGCAATTTTGGAGAAGTCCTTTATAAAACACCGGTAGTAACCATCTAGACCCAAGAAGCTCCGAATCTCAATTACATTTGTGGGTCGTTCCCAGTTCTTCATGGCTTCGACCTTTGATGGGTCAACAGCAATTCCGTTCTTCGAAATGATATGGCCTAAGAAGGATACTTCCTCGAGCCAAAACTCACATTTGCTGAATTTGGCATATAGCTTGTTTCCCCTTAATATCTGCAATGCCTTCTTGAGGTGTTCTTCATGATTCTCTTCGGTCTTTGAATAGATCAGAATATCATCAATAAAGACCACAATAAATTGGTCTAAATAGGGCCTGAATATGTTGTTCATTAACTGCATATAAGTTGCGGGGGCATTTGTTAGTCCGAAAGGCATAACAGTAAATTCGTAATGCCCATACCTGCTTCGGAATGCAGTTTTATGAATGTCTTCTTCTTTGATCTTCAATTGGTGGTAACCAGAACGAAGATCAATCTTGGAGAAATATAAGGCTCCAGATAGTTGATTGAACAGCTCATCAATCCTTGGCAGTGGATACTTGTTCTTGATTGTAAGGTGATTTAGCTGCCGATAATCTATGCATAATCTCATCGATCCGTCCTTCTTTTTGACGAATAGCACGGGTGCTCTCCATGGGGAAGTACTCGGCCTGATGTAACCCTTGTTCAATAACTCCATTAGCTGCTCTTTTAGTTCCTTCAGCTCAGCAGGGGACATTCTGTATGGTGCCTTGGAAATAGGACCAGCACCAGGGACAAGGTCGATTGTGAACGACACTTCCCTTTCCGGGGGTAAGCCGGTTAAATCTTCTGGAAAAACATCAGGAAAATCCCAAATTACACGGATGTCTTCAAGTTTAACCTTCTCGACTTCCGTGGCAGTCACGAGTGCTATGAAAGCCATGCATCCCTTATTCATAAGTTTACTAACTCGGAGTGCTGATATAAGAAGTGATTTACTCCGAGGGCTATTATAAACTAGCTCTGGGAAATCTACGAAAGTTATCTTGCCATGCCGGCAATCTACAGTTGCTTGGTATGTGGATAGCCAGTCGGCACCTAGTATGACATAACAACCCTTTTTATCTAGGCATATCAGGTCAGCAGGTAAATTATTTTCCTTAATCATCACTTCACAGTTTGGATAGTGATAAGTGATATCAGACTCATTCCCAAGAGGTGTAATATGACCAAATCTAACAGTTCATGTTTCTTAAAAAATGAAGCAGCAAAGTTCTTGGAAACGAATGAATGAGTTGCTCCGATATCGAATAAAACTTGAGCAGTTTTTGAACAAATAGTGAGAGTACCTTCCACAATTCCACCTTTAGTGGGTTCCGTCTCTTGGAGAGCTTGCAGACGGCCTTGTTTCTTTACCGGATGCTTCTCATCTTTGGTGTCTTGTTCCTTCATCAGTGGGCAGTCTGGGATTCGATGCTCTCGGCTCCCACATCGAAGACAAGCTCCTAACTTTCTCCAGCATTCCTCGGTCTTATGACCAGCTTTATCACAATACTTGCAAATCTCCTTTGATGGTGTGGTGGTGGAGAATGGCATGTCATTCTTCTAGAATTTCTTCGCCTTAGAGGGCTCCCCTCCCATGAAGAATCGCTTCTTGTTGAAGGATTGTTTGAATTTTCCCGGGCTTGTGATGGGTTCCTTCTTGTCTCTTCCTCGGATTTTCTCAGCTAATTCGGTGGCGTCTTCTAGTAGTTGAGCACGCCGAACCATCTCCGAATAGACTTGGATGTCCATCGGGGAAAGTTGTGTGATATAATGGGGCCGAAGCCCGTTGAGGAATCTTCCCGCCTTCATCTTTTCCGTACACACCAAGTGGGGTGCATACCTAGATAATCTGGAGAATTGGGCCTCATACTCGGCCACTTTCAAGCCCCGTTATTTTAGAACGGCGAATTCCACAACTTTCTTTTCCTGGATATGATCGGAGAAGTACTTGTTGTTGAAATGCTCCATGAATTCATCCCATGTGACATGGTATTCTGGCAGTGTTGCTTCTATGGATTCCCACCAGCATCGAGCGTCCCGCTCTAGTTGGAATACGGCAAGTAAACCTTCTCTTCATCCGCGCATTGCATCACACGAAAGATTCGTTCCATCTCCTTTAGCCAATTCTCGGCATCCTCGGGGTCGGACGAACCCGTGAACCTCGGTGGGTTCATGTTACGGAAACTTCGGTGGAGATCTCCCGCTCCACGATTTGCTCCGCCTTGGGCCACTTGCTGTAGTGCCTATGTGAGGCCTTGCACGGCGCGCTGCATCTCGCGCCATTGTGCTCTTTCCGCAGCCATGATCCTACAAAAGAGTTAAGTATGATAAAGATTAGATTTACTTGTAAGGTCGAAAGTCATTGTAGAACTTAACCCATGGCTCTATCCATCTCACCGGGTAAGGTATATCTATCCTTGAACTTGGGTTTTACCTATCCTTGGACTCAAGTTTTTACTTAGATTTTAATTTCTAACCGTTTATTTTTTCTAGTTCCCTAGGTTTGAAAACCTAGGCTCTGATACCACGAAGACTGTCACGCCCCGAGCGCGGAAGATTACCCGGAGGCGTGACACGTCTATATAGATCGTGTCAATCATGTAAATATCAGAGTGCGCAAATAACTAAGATTTAACTGGAAATTAATACAAATAGTACGAGCTGACAATTTTCACAACTAATCAAAGGACAAATACATATGTTCCCAGAGTCCAACGACTAGGCTTCAAATCTTAAGCTGTTCTAATCAAGTTGACTAATACAAATGACATAGATGAATTGATACAACTGGCATAAGTGAACTAATACAATAACATAAAGGACATGCCAATTTGATAACTTCACTCTAACACTCATCACTCAGTCTCATTCCTTTCCGAGTGTTGGTTGACATCCAAATTACCTGAAAATATTAGAAAACAACTAGATGAGCGAATCGCTCAGTAGGAATTACATCTCAAGATTTAACATGCTTTAAGTGGTTTACAAGTTCAATTAATGTCAGTAAAGCTATGCATGTAGATGAGTAGATATCAAGGATTGTAAAAATTGACAAGAGCAGTGAAGGAATAACAAGTGAGAGTATAAGGATTCCAACTTCAATGCAGCAATAGCAAGAGATTCAAGCAAGTAATAACTGGAATTAACAAAATCTTTCCAAGATAGTAAGAACTCATGTCAAGCAAGTAATAGAAAGTAATATAAATTCAAGCATGAAAAATTGGAATTGGCTATTTATCAATTTCATTCAAGCAAAAACTTTACCCTTCTGTGAGTCTCAAGTCAAATCAATCAAGTAATATCACGAGAGTAAATGGAATGTCTAAAGCCTAGCAAGCAAGTACTCAGGTGCAATGCCAAACACCGTGGTCAATAAACTCCCATGGGCACAAGTACCTTCGGGTGCTCCTCCCAGGACCAGACCGGGCCCTATATGCACAGCATTAATCATGTTTGTTGACATCCACTCTCATTTATAGCCAATATGGAATTTTAAGGTTTGACCAGTATGATATATAAGGTGGAATTATGGAATGGAACCCAAGGGCGCATTGATGTGTATGGATGAACTAGGAGTGGAAACCAGTAACGTTTGATACACGGAAAAAAATTAGATAAGAGAGGTGCCTTATGGGCCACCTGACAATTTTAGAAACGACACCCTCAGTGTGGGATGCCCTTCCTGGGAACTATACAGGGTTTAGAGGACCCTGTTAGGAGTTAAATGTCACCTCTCAGGCTGCCATCTATCAGTGGAGATGGCAAAAGTGAAAGCCTAATGATCACGTTAACACAATGAGCCAGCTGTGTCGACTTAGTAGTTCATCGCGTCAACGCGGTGAATAGGCTGAGTCAACCCAGTGAACAAGCTGGGTCGACTCTGCAATTCATCGCGTCAACGCGGTGAACAGGCTGGGTCGACCCTGCAGTTCATATCTGCTCAAAATGGCTTAAGGTATTAATCTTTGATTAAGGTAGGGTTAATTGGATGATTAGTTTAACATCATGCCGTTAGAAGGTGCCCATGGGGCTTCCATCTCTTAGAAGAAGGCGCCCTTGGGTCTGCCACCTTCTATTAGAAGGCACCCTAGGGGCTGCCATGAAATTTTTTTTTTTATAGGTGCCCAAGGGGGGGGCCTTCACATAGGAGCAGTTTGCCCATTTCCTATTTAAAATGAGCGTCTGTTCTATAGCCGTTGTTAAGTGAATAGCGTCCGGGTCAGGGACGCCCTTTGATTTAAGTTGATTTCGGTAAAACTGATGACATGGATAGATAGAGAAAACTGTAAGGATTATAGATCTTTATTCATGCACTCGTTTCATGCTTTAGTTGCTTAAATATCAGATTTTTAACATGACGTATCATACTAGTTTTCATTTTTAAAGGACCTAAATGGAGATAAGGTTTCTGGATAGGCTACCTAACAGATTAATTAGGTATGATAATTAGTTAGTAGATCAACTAACATGTTAATTAGGTATGTTAACAGGTTAGTTAATAGCTAAACTAATAGGTTACGTAAAAACATGATAAAACTTGCGTTACACAGAAATATCGTATGGATATGAAGCTAATACATGCCAACTACCCTAGATTGAAGCTAATACATGCTAATCATCATGGGTATAAGGCTAGTACATGCTAATTATCTTAGGTACGACGCTAATACATGCTAATCATCCTAAATTTAAGCCAACACATGCTAATTATTCTAGGTGTGAGACTAATACTTGCTAATACTTGTTAATACTTGCTAATTATTCTGGGTATAAGGCTAATACATGTTAATTATATTAGGTATGAAGCTAATACATGCTCATCGTCCTAGATTTAAGCTAACACATGCTTTATAAATACTAAATATCGCATGGAAATGAGCCTAAGACTAAATGCCTAGACTAATCATCCTAGATTAGCTACTAGTTTAGTTAAAAGTTGAGAACACCTACCTTGTTGGAAGATCTCTAGCAGTAGCAGAACCCTTCTAGGTGACTGTGTAATCCCTGCAGAGCTTTGCCCCAACCTTAGTTAACCTAGAATGGGGGTAGCAAAGGGTATATTATAGGGTCTGGTATGACTGGATAGGGGGGCAAGATCTGGAATAATGGGGCTTTACAGCTTCTACAGGCTGGAGAGATAAGGGATAATATTTGGACAGCCAATCCATGGCCCAGATTGTAAAGTCTGTCTCCCACATTCATATACGATCCATCTTCAATGTGCACACTTTCAAAGTCTATACATCCTCAAAGTCTATACATTGGCCTCCTCAAAGTCTATACATTGGCTTCACAAAGTCTGTACATCCTCTCCCTCTCAAAGTCTATCTGTACATCCTCCCCTCTCAAAGTCTATACATTGGCTTCCATCACAAAGTACACCTCTCCCTCTCAAAGTCTATACATTGGCTTCCATCACAAAGTCTGTACATCCTCTCAAAGTCTATACATTGGCTTCACAAGTCTGTACATCCTCTCCCTCTCAAAGTCTATACATTGGCATCCATCACAAAGTCTGTACATCATCACAAAGTCTGTACCCTCTCAAAGTCTATACATTACAGCTCAAGTCTATACATTGGCCATTTGTGCAAAGTCTATACATTGCTGCAACTCCAAGTCTATACATTGTAGCTCAAGTCTATACATTGGCCATTTGTGCAATTCAAAGTCTATACATTGCTGCAGCTCAAGTCTATACATTGCTGCGGTTACTGCGGTGGCTCAAAGTCTATACGTTGCTGCAGCCCGCAACAAAGTCTCTACATTGCTATTGCTAGCCTATTTACCAAGTCTGTACGTTGCTAGCCTATAATGTATAATTAATTGGCACAAAAGGTAAATGGTGGATGCTAGGACTTGAACCCTGGTCATTGGGTTGAAAGGTAAGTTACTTAACCAACTACACTAGGAAGCCACTTGTCAACTGAATAATCTTTACATATGATAACTTCGTGTTCAACTTCTTACTTAAGCTTCCTCTAGAGTTTATCTAATATATTTTTTTATTTTGAAAATATTATTAATATATATATATATATATATATATATTTTTATACGGGGTGCTACACCCCACGAGTCAGCACTCCACTACATATCCCTCCGCGAGTCGGCCTTCCGTTCCCACTTACCCATATACCTCCCCATGTCGCTCCACTACATCTTCCCTCACAAGTTAGCCCTCCGTTGTTTTATTTCAACACACCTCTCCTCTTCCGGTCAAGGAAACGTCACACCCCGAGCGGGTGGATGCCGTCAATTATATTCCCACTCCCTCCACACCTCCACATCATTCTAGCCCTCCGCCTTCACCTACGCAATTCCCCTTGCCTACGCAACCTCTACTACCATCCCCACTACGTTCTCATACCCCCCGGCATCCACCTTCTCCAAAGTAGGTTCTCCACCTTTCGTTGCCAGAATCTTTCACAGATATTTTCAAGGCTTTGATGGCCACCCATGCGTTGCAACTCCCTCCGGTCATGCCTCGCCAACCTGTGGTCAAAAATTTATTCCAGTTCTGTGAGTTTCATCGTCAACAGAGGCATTTGATTGAAGGTTGTCCCGAGTTCCAGGAACTTGTTTACAGCTTGGAAGACAAGAGGATGATTGATTGGACTGTCATACATCATGTTATTTTGGATCTTCGCAAACAGCAGCAGCAGCAGCAAGCGCCACCTAGGTAGCCATCTTCGTTTCAAGACCAGGGGCACCCCTGTGATTCTTCAGTTGATGAAACACCCGCTCCGTTGTCTATCTCTTCTCATGTCCCATCTCCTTCACCTATCCAAGCCTCTGCTCAGGCAAATACCCCTCCTTCACCCTCCACTTCCACCACCACTATTGCTTCCAAGGCCGCTCGACGTATCATGTCGATACGTCGAAGAGCACCACCACCTGCCACTTCATCCACTCCACCACCACTTTCACCCTCACCCCTATCGCCATCTCCATTATCCCCATTGTCATCACCATCACCGTCGTCACCTCCTATCATGATGATCCCAGTTCCATCGCCGTCACAACCATTCCCGCTACTGATGTCGCTCCCTTCACCATCATCGTCCGAGCCTGAGCAATCTACCTCTACACCCACGCCTCTACCTTTGCCTTCCTCTCTTCCCACACCCCCACCTCTGTCTTTGCCTCCACTAGAGCCCATCATCGCCGCTATCCCTACACTGCTCACATTGACTCTACCCTCACTTACGCCTTCTAAACCTTCACCCACACCTGCCAAACCTTCTTCACCCCTTTCTCCGCCTATTTCCACCCCACGGAGTGGGTGTTCATTCCCTTTGGTGCCCCTCGGGTTTGGTCCCCAGGGAGATGAAAAGCCGAGCCAGGCGTCGATTGTGCATTACAAACCTCATGTTTTCATTTGCCGCATGCCAATCTGAGTTCTGGTCCCTGGTTGTTTTGGGGATGATCAGCCTGCGCTTCCCACGACGATTGCCAAGAAGAGTTCCTCAGTGCTAGTGCAAGTTTATTATCGAGCGAGGTCGGTGGCAATCTCTTTGCTCGCCGGAAAATTCACTGTTGATGTTGTTGTTTCTCCTCGCTCGATCGCTGTTCAATTCACTGGCCAAGAGGGGTTCTCGACCCAAATGGTGCTAACCCACACGGCCGCCAAAAGTTTAATGAATTCATCATTTAAGGGGCAATTGGCCGTATCTTCGAGATTGGCCAGGGGCATTCTGCATTTTCTGTCTCATCTCCCTCGGTTTTTTGTTGAGTAGGCCACATCAACGCCGCGCATCACCCTCCCTCAGTTCCGTCCAGCACTTCTAGCAAGGGAGTTATACTTCATGCCTGATTACCGAGTGGAGATGCCTAATCTTAAGCTATTGGTGCCGAGCAACAAAACTCCATGTTTTTTCGGTCTTCGTCCAGTTGAGGAGTTGTTTATTCAAGAATGTCCATCTACGGTTAGCACCGCATGTCTAGGGGCAACCGCCCTGATAAAGCAACCGGTTCATAGTCAGGTCAGGCCATCTGCCAGGTGGACCCGTTACTTAAGAAGACATGCTAGATCAAGAGCCTCGAAGGACCGAGTTCATGCCAGGCAGAGTTATTGCAAGCATATTTCTACCAAGAAGAGGCGGCGACATAAGTATAAGGACCGATAGTTGCGTATTCGGGTGCTCACTCGACCTCCTTCTTTTGTCCATTCATCATTTCTTTTGCTCAGATCTTATCCTTGGGTGATGTACTTTCCACCACCTGACCGTATTTCTATCATCTTCTCCTATCCTCACCATTCTAGGTCCCGGCTTATGACCTCCTCTTCCTCTTATCTAGGGGCATACTCTAGTTTTCTTCCCCAGGTATATCCGGATGCCACTTCTCATCATTTTGCCCCGGCTTTGTTGGGGGTTCCTTGTGTTCGTTCCCCGACCTTGTCGGGTAGATTTTCTGAACCTTCCCCGACTTTGTCGGGCGGCCATCATTTTCCCTCTCCAACTTGGTCGGATGGTTTCCATTTCTTTTCCCTGACTTTGTCGGGCAATCGTGTTGCTTCTTCCCCGCCCCTAGCGGATGAATTTCATTCGTCTTCTCTGACCGTGTCGGATGATTCTTATTCTCATCTCTCTATTCTTTCGTCCTCACCCTTTCGGGGTCATTACCCTTTTTCTTGCTATTTTCAAGGCTTTAGTCCGCCTTGATCCCAGCCAATCTTTGCTTATTCTGTATCTGGTTCCTTGTTATCAGGGTCTCTATGCCTTAACGATGGAGTTCTATCCCTCGTCCCTCTTCTTTTTTATCCTTATTTCGTCTAGTTTGGTGTCCACCGCTCCTCCGTGTAGAGGAATTTTCAAGCCTCGATATCCTCTCCCTTTCATCCTGTCAAGCAAGGAATACAAAGCTCGTGCTGTACGAAGCTCGATGATCAAGACCGTGTCAGGATGTTATTACCACACTGTGGATATGCAAGGTATCGTTATTTTGTGCAAGAAATATGCTGTCATTGCTAATATTTTTGTTTATTCCTGCACGTGCTTATAATGCTATTCCTCAACATGGTTAAGTGACTTTTAGAAATTTGCTTAGTTAGCTTAGTCCAAAAAAACAAATAAAAAAGTTAGCTTCTGCAGCATCCCTTAGGCTGGTGATAACTCTGTGTTAGGAGTCTAGTTTCTTTCCCTGATTGTTGAGGGTCACCTTTGAGTATGGATTTTTCACACACTACACGGCGAGCCATAGCCTATCTCTCTAAGGCACACCGTTGCTGCTTTGGCCATACTTTGGGTATGCACAAAGGCATTTTATCTTCTCTACTCGACCAAATGCAGGGGCAAGAGATTGATGGATAAGATGACTAACATAGGCGCTCCCTAATACGAGAGAGGTCTCAAATAGGGGCAGTCTTGACCCTCAAAAGTGAGCTTTCATGCTATATCTGGCCAATAAGGGCTACCAAAATGAGAAAATGAATCAATGCAAACTTATGAATCAAAGGCATGGCAAGAGTGGCAGTACAGTTCCCCGCGAGATGTCATGAGCCCGGTCGCATGCGTGCCTGATAAATATGGGTCTAAAAATCAAAGACACAAAGCCTTGGCGCAACAGGCTATCTCTTTGAGGTGTAGTGCCCTGGAAGGAATTCGAGCCTTGATATCTCCCATCCTACACGAAGCTTGTCTCTAATTTTTCCTTCTGCTTCTCCCTCTTAGGCTGAATTGTATCCCGGGTATGGCTTAGTAGGGGCACCGTTCTTTAGAAGCGGTTGGTTGTGGTAAGCCACCCTCATATGCACGCCCTGCTTAAGGGAAGCCTTTAATGAAAGAGGTAGGAACGGCGATGCATGGCCAGTAGTTTGAGCCCGTCTTTAGGTGCTGCAGATTGCTATGTCAAAATCTTAAAAAAAAATCAAATATTACCAAAAGTCTAAAAAATCAAATACTTCAAAAAATCCAGAAAAATGAAATACTATTGAAAATCTAAAAAAATCAAAAAAAAAATACAACAAAATCTAACAAAATGTATCTTTTTCATGCATTTGCATTTATTTTAAGGACATATACATAATCCGTTTGCTAAGTGTGCAGGTTGCAAGTACCCAGGCATTACTTGCTATATCTTTGTGCTCTGCCTCTTGTCCACATCTTTGATATGTTCTTTCCTTCTTCGATCCACTCTCTCGATCTGTTCTGAAGCTCATGTCCTTCTCAGCTTTTGTTTGCAATGATTATATCTATATGAGAGGGCTTTACCTCACGATTATGAACCTGGCGGTTCTGCTTCATTCGGATCTTGGATTTTGATTGAAGGACGTATTTGTTTGTCTTTTATCCCACCGTGTCCTTGTCACGTGTTTATGTCCCACCGTGTTGTCCCACACATGTTATTTTGTCCCTCACCGAGTGTTGTTAGTTATCTTGCACATGCTGTTAGTCACCCATTTATGTCCCATGTTCTTGTCCCAACCGTGTGGTCATCCGTCATGTTCTTGTCCCAACCGTGTGTTGTCCCACCGCGTTGTTGCCTTGTCACAGCGTGTTCATGTATGCATGTTGTCTGTTCATGCCATTGCATATGTGCTTGTTTGCCTTTGTTATGTTATGTTGCATTGTCTCCCATTTCATTTGATCACTATGTTATGTCGTGTTGTTTGTCGTTCAGTTAATCGTTATGTTATCTACGCTATGTTTATACTTGCTTGTTTATCATATTTGTCTTATGATGAAAATCCATAAAAATCAGAAAATGAAAATAAAAAAATGTCATTTCACCTGCGCAGGTAAGTTAGGTATGGCTCTCTATCCCTACACATTGTTGGATTACTATATGGTATCTATATTGTTATATTATCTCGAGAACCGGCTGGTGATTCATGTGTTCCAGGATTTGATGTTCCCCTTTAACAAAAATGATGATGATCCAGGTTCACGTGTTTAATCTCCGGACAGGCCGTTAGGTTGGGAAAGCCTGGGGAGGATGATTCTATCCTGCACGCTGTGGTTGCAGATAGTGTCTTGACTCCGATTCTCCCAGCTTAGCAATACTATTCTCGAGTATTTTATATTTTAACCTTTCTTTCCATTTATTTTGATGATTTTTTTTTATTTTAGCCCAGCATGCATCATACGCATCTTTAAGCATTCACCACCCATGGCTTGCCTTCTAATGTCCCGCCAGTGATGGATAGCTGTGCGTTCAGTGCTTGAGTAAGAGGAACAATTCCACTCTGAGTTTGAAGGTCTTCTCTGGTTTATTCGCT
The DNA here is from genome assembly GCA_022559845.1 of Amorphophallus konjac. Lineage (NCBI taxonomy): Eukaryota > Viridiplantae > Streptophyta > Magnoliopsida > Alismatales > Araceae > Amorphophallus > Amorphophallus konjac. Next base: position 178,858,737 of record CM040126.1, on the reverse strand, counting down.
TGGCTTGGTTGATTAAGAGATCCCTGTTTGGAGTTTTAGTCCATTTCCTCACTTTTGCTTATTTCGGTCTCCTCATTGGTCCGAAGGATTGTGTCCCCCATGAGGTTGATCGTGTGTTTCTTTTTATTTTTAGTTCCTCTAGACTGGTGTCGCTTTTGGTCTAACTATTCCTTGTGGTTGATTCAGAGTTTTTTGGAAGATTCTTATCGCTTGTTGGTGAAAACGGGTGTCGTTTTGCCTTAACGCCCGATTCTCAGTCCACTTCGCTTCATTTTCACTTCACCTCCATGCTTCATGTCACTTTCGCTTCACCTCCGCTCGTTCCCTTACAAAGCGGACGTTAAAGAGAGGCATCTGTTGACACATATTTTTTGCCGATAAGTTGAGTCATTTCTCTTACTCCCATTCATTGATGCCTCGAGTTGACCGTTACTCGTTGGGCTTTTTGCTGGCACGTTTTGGGCCAATTTTGTGAGTAGCCTCCCTCCCTGGCTAGGTCCAAGTTGATTCAGGGCTTAACGGGCCTTGATTTTGGTTGATTGAGCTTTTCTATAAATTTCGAGCACCCATATACATGTACGGTCAACCACCAGCCATTCAACCCTGTGCAGTTGACACTTGGTGGTCCAAACATTTAATGGATGTTTTAGCTAATTTTCTGAATTATCACCGACAAGCATATATACGGCCTAGTTTTAGCCGCATAAGACTATTGTGCGGTCTATACTAAGCCGTCTATCTTTCAAGAGTCCTAACATCAGTTAATTGTTCAGTTAATTACCTATTTATCTTCTTATTTGTAATTTATCACCGACAAGATTAGGCTATTTGCGAAGAGCCGTTCAACCATGAGAGAGTCCAACGGTGAACTTATCGATCAGTTCAGTGGATACATTAATTATCTCATGATTTATTTGAGTTTCCACCGATAGGTAGGAACGGCCCCTTTATGACCGCTCATCCAGTTGTGCGGTCTATCGTTAGACCGTTCATCCTCTCGAACCAGGAAGTGGTTAAGACTTTCTACTATCCATTCATGGCTTTTCTCCCAACTTTCTCCAATGATTGCTCCGCGAATCCTTAACCATTTTCAGTGCCGTTTCTTCCAGATGAAAGATAATTGAATTATCTTTATTTATTAATTTCGACCTAAAAATACCTTAAAACCCTAATTTCGGGGTTAGCATTTGGGTGCTCTATAAATAGACCCTAAAGGCTACCTTTGAAAGGGGGGGGGGATTTTCGGTCGACGGTGAAGCGCTGCCGAATCATTGAGCGACCTACCACCAGGGAGGGTGGCCTTCTACGTCCACATAGGCCTCCAGTTCAGGGAGTATTATATTTTGAGTCATTATTTCATTTAGTCTCATTATTCTTGTTTGTTTGCATGTATCGCTTCTTCCATGTTTCCCCCAGGTTTTCTTACTCTCATACATCATTCACACACACCCTCCTATGTTTTTGACGCCCTTAGGGGTTTAAAACCCCCCAGGTATCCCCCATTCCTTTTGGTTATATTCATTCCTTTCCGTTCTAGCATTTACTACGCTTCATAGTTCTAATATTGGGTTTTCTCTTGTGTTTTGTACATTTCATTGCCGGTCAGTGATGCACTAGCACGAGGCCCATCCTTGTTGGCCGGCCAGAAAGGGTGGAGGTTGAGCTTTCACATCTTAAGGCGTGGTGGCGTTGGGCGGTTCCATTATGTCCGTCCTAATGGAAGTGCGGGTGGTATTTCACCATTTGTTTTATTCCCGCGGCCGGTCCTGAACCGTTCTTCCTCCATCGCACTTCATCCGGCGTTCCACCCCAGCACTGACGAGCGGTCTGTCGAGCGTCCGCGCATCCTTAAGGCGGTTCTTCACGGGTTGCGCATCCTTGCAGTGCTGGTTAAAGGTGAGTGTCTCCCTTTCTTTTCCAAGGTATGGCGTGTTCATCGCGTCTGGCATCTTGGTGGCGATCACACAGGTTCACATACTTTTGTCCCCTTCTACCTTTCATTTATTTCTCCCATTGATTTAGTAGAAGGGATCGGAATGACTTTTAAGCCGGTAGGGAAATAAATATCTACAACCATTTTTTTGTTTTTCAATTTACTTGATTTAGCATTCTAATATGACTACACCATTTTACACAGGGAGACATGTTGACAAGACATCAGAATCCCTGGTTACTTAGAGCAGTCTACCTTTATGCTTCAAATTATGAACAGAGATAGCACCTTTCATCATGACATGACCTCTAGATTTCATTGATATAGATGGTCAGTTTCTCAAATAGATATAACAATGCGCTGCCTTTTTCTCATTTTAATTTAATGGCGTATTCCCTGGTCTTATATCAGATTCTACTTAAAGATAGTTTAAGAACAATATAAGAGCATGGTCTTCTACCAGATTTTTTTATTACTTGTAATTTTCAGATTTATGAAGATCATCTGAACAATTCCAATTTTATAGTGTCTTAAGACCATTGAAGATACATTCAGGGACAATTTTGAACAATTAAGATAGGATTTAATCTTCATAGATAGAAAATCATATTTCTGTAAAGTCCAACAAATTTTATTTTGGATCTGGGTGATCTTAGTAACCAACAATTGATGGTTAGTAAAGGTGACAGATTTCAAAACTTACTCCCCCTGAATAATAGATTCCAATGACAGACTCCCCTTGAAAGAGTATTGCCATTTCAGAATTGGGAAAGACTTGTCATAGAACTCAGATAAGAGAATGCAAGTGGAGAATTCAACAATGTCAGGATAAGCAAGGTAGCTAGGTAGAAGGCCACATAGAAGCAAGGGTAAAACTTAGGACAGATTTGCAGACAACCAAGGACTAAGTCTTACAAGCTTCACATCTAGCATCAGCCTTCTGTATAGCACAACAGCACATAACCTTCAGCTTGTTCTTGATGTAGTAAGGTCAGAGTTTATGTATTTGCATCGACCCTCTAGCTCAGAGAGGTCTGTGCAACTTTTCCCAAACATTCACCTACTATCTTAACCATGTCTTGCACTATAGCCAACAAGAGTCTCAGCAACCAACACTTCACCTCTCATAAGATTAATCTCAAGGATAGGCATCTAATTCTCTGTAGTAAGGTTGAGGTTCTTCCCAAATGCTTCAGCTAGCCAGAGAACTAAGGTCGATGTACCTTTTTCCTACTTCGACTTGCTGGCATGGTAAGGTCGGTGTACATACCATATGCATCGACCTGATAGCCTATTCAGATATGATGTTCGGCCTATTATCAAAATAGCATTTCAGCACTTCAACCGGCAGCACTAGCACAGCTCATATTCTGACATTCAGTGACAACCAATATTACTAAGGAACTTCAGTTCAGCTCCCCCTCACTATCTGATGTGGTTTCAACCAAACACCAATTCTTTTCTTATGGTACACAGTTATGCAACAATGAAATGCACATTACAAATTTAACACTACATGCAAGTTTTGGACCCTTGGTACTTGGCAGAGGCTAGCCTCTACGCATGATGTGGGTTTCCAGACAGAAGTAATCTACCCTTCTCCCAGCAAACCATTTGATATACCAAGGAGTCATGCAGACCTATGCATCTACTATGAATATGAATGCCTGACATAATTCAATTCTAGCATGAAAATTCTCATGTGAGCCATACATGTGGCAGATGATCAGTAATTCAACATTCATCACAAGACAGCATCAATTAATGACATTAATTGATGAGATGGCATTAAATAGCATTAATGGATTCAATTCTGAGCAAGCATGCAGAAACTCAAAAAGTATTATTCAAGCAACAAGATAAAAGAAACAAGAATGAGGTTTGACTGACCTTCATGTGTCTTGATCTTTATTTAACCCCTTTATTTTCTGCCATCAAGGCACTCCTGCAAACAGAGAATCATTTTGCAAACCTAGGAGCCCAAGAGTTCTTGGGTCCTGTTAGATGAGTAACACCTTTAACAGGTGTACTCCAAGCATTCCAAATAGTTGAATTGTCAAATTTCATCCAATAACATTCAAGCATAGTATGTCTAGGTTTTCTACAGTGATGACATATTAAATGTCTACGGTCTGAAATAGATTTATTTCGAAGGAACACATTTTTGTTTACTGGAACCAGAGCATGATCATATTCAGAATTTTTCATCCTAGCAAACCAGCAATTTTTAGCAAGATGTCCAAATTTCCCATAATTGAAACACTCAGCTTTATTATTATGAAACATGTGTTTTCTAGCATGAGTGTTCTTAGTGTGACTATTTTTGGCATAGAGTTTGCTAGCCATTTGATCATCCTATTTCATTATTCTACAGTCATCAATCAGGTGACCAGTTTTGCCACAATAATGACATGAAAATTTAATTTTATGACTCTGAGAATGAATAGAAGGCTTATGAACATTAGGTAATGGTGTGGCATTATTCACATTCATCGCAGAAACATCAACAGTCTTTTTCTGTTTTCCTGTCTTTTTCATATTTATATTTTGGTTTTCAATTCTTTGAGTAGTGAATTGAAAAATAGGTGGAGCAGAACTACAAACAAAAGAAGTTTGAGTTTTATTTCCAAAGTTCTTTTTATTTACAGGGTTATAGCCCAACCCTTCCTTCTAAAAATTTATTTTAACTACAAAGATCTTATCAAGATTGTCCTTCCCTTTATCAAATTTGGACAGTGAATCCCTTAGATCTTGAATTTCAGAGTGCAAAGAGGAGACATTAGTTTCATAGTTAACAATCTCCGTTTCACATGAAATTATTTGTTGATGTAAAGTGTCATTCAAGCTCTTGAGGGTCTCAACTTCCTGTCACAATTTCATTTCACAGTTAGCTTCATTTTCTTTCAAAACAGATTTTCCTTTTTCGATATCTGACCATTTTTCTGACATGACAGTATTTAAGACCATGATCTTTTTATTCTGTTCTTTCAGATTGCCATTTTATTCCATCAAGGTTTCTTCAAATTGTTCAACTTCCTTTTTCTTTTCAAGCAAACATTCACTTTCTTCTTTTAAAGACACAATCAGATTTCTCTGCATTTCAACATCAAAATTAAGATCATCAATTAATTCCTTCAGAAAGCCACATTCATTACATATAGATTCATTTGAACATGAGTTTTTAGCTTCAAGGAGTTTAATTCTGAGATTATCATTCTCAGATTTCAAAGTATTCAATTCAGATTTCTCATTATTAAACTCCTGTAATTTCATTTTAAGTTTGTCAATTTTAGCTTTCAGTTCTTCAACTTCAACATGATCAGATTCAGCATAGTTGACAAATTTCAGTTTCTTTTTCAATGATTTAGTTTATTTTCTTATTTTCTCATACATCTTAAACAAATCAGTGTAAGCTTCCTCCCATTGATCCACTGTGTAATTTTCAAAAGAAGAACTTACCTCTTCTTCAGTAGTTACATCACTGGCCACAAAATATTTGTGATCTTCCTTCTCTTCATGGACTGGATTAATCTTATCCAAGATTTCCTCCGCAGTCCTGCACATAGTGACACTAGGAAACATGTTAATATCTATCGCCCTCTTTACCATCTCCTGAGCTTTCAAATTTTCTGCATTCTTTAGTCTATCAACGACTTTCCATTTAGATTGATCCTCTGGAACATCGTCTGGGCCGTATGCAATTAGAGCCCACAAGTTCGAATCTACAGAGATCACATAATCTCGGAATCTTCCTAGCCAAACATAAAAACTAGAAACGTCAATTTTCGGAAGATTAGCCATGGAGAACAAATATAAATCAGAGAGTGGAAAGCAATAGAAACACTGAGAGCAAATTGCACCAGGAGAGAAGGCAGGATCAGATTTGTAGATCGTTGGATCTTATATCGTAGAAACCTGCCCTGATACCAATTGTTGGGATTTAGGTGCTATGCAAGTAAGCCCGGCAAAGATCCAGAGGGGGGTGAATGGATCTCCGTAAAACGTTTTGCAGAATAAAATAAATAACTACACTAGATCTGAAAAGATGGATTAAGCAGAAGAGACGATGCAGAAATTAAAGAGAATATTCTAGCAAAGATCAAGTGTATATGCTCATAGAGATCGTTCCCAATCATGCATCTATCGAAGCTGCACACGCAAAGATAATCGCAGAAAACACAGGGAATTTTAGGTGGTTCAGTTTTCACCTACATCCACCCCACACTCAGACCTGAGTGTGGATTCTGCTGACACATAGCTTGAAATGCTGATCCACAGCTTTGGGGATAAATCCCTACAACTGCTGAGCAACATAGCTTGCTATCCTCTGAGCATTACAGCTTAACTGATGAGGGCATCCCTTGCCCCTCCACATTTTCTCCGGACTCGGATTGTTCGTCGACAAGTGCCATTATGTTAGTCATGTATTTTTGAGTCTAGTCATGTAATCTTCACATTTTATTTGAGTCAATATCATGTAATTTTCCCTTTATTTGAGTCATGTACCTAGGTTAGTGAGTCATTTTCCTAAGTATTGTGTCATTAGGTTGGTTTGTTAGGCTAGTGGGCCCAATTCATTGGGCTTGGCCCAAGGGCACCCCTATCCCTTCGGTTATTTGTCATTGAGTCAAATGTCAGGGACTTTTGTAGAAATGTGGGTTGCCTATATATAGGACCCCATTCCCCTCATTTTGAAGTAATGAACAATTGAATGAAAATTGAAATCCACTTCCAAATCCCACTAGATCTCTCTCTCTCTCACTCTCTCTCTCTCTCTAAGGGGTCCCCCCTCTCTCTCTCTCTCTCCCTCCACCCCAATTTTCGGAATTTTCTCTCTCCTCCCCATTCACCCCTCATTAAGACCTCACCCCTTCCCCATACCAGCCAAGTTCACCCTCCACCTCTTACTCTCTTGGCCATCCCCTTCCCCACCCCCTCATCTTCTTCTCATTCAGCCTCTATTTAGTAGAGAGTTGCAGCGACTTGTAGAGGCAGCCACGACCGTCTCTCAAAGATTCAGATGGCAAGGCCTACATTTCTGGAATCATCATCGAGATAGCTTTCCAACGGTGGTGGTCTCGCCGGCTTCCGAGTTCGGATCTGTCGGAGGAGCGTCATCTTCAACGACTGCGCAATCTGTCCCAGACTGAAGACTAGAGCGATCTTGGAAGCTGTTCTGCGGTCAACCTTGGAGAAATTCGAGCACACTTCCTTCTACAAAATTCTTCTTCGTCTAGTCCTCCATCAGTAGCAGAAAGAATGATGCCAATCGCTCTCCCGAGCTATTTGTTCTGAATTATTTCGTCGGAGTGTGCAGTCTTCCACCAGTGGACTCATGTTTGACCTGTCGTCATTTATCTGGCCACCATTCTCATCTCCGACCTCGGATTGTGGCCCCATCAACTTCTGCTCGAAGCTACGCCGACCACGATCGCGTCACCGCCCGTTTCATTCCATTTAAAGTTCGGGAGCGACTGCAGCGCCTTCTGCAATCCACTGAATCAGTTCTGCATCAGTCCGAGCAGAGTGTTGCTGTCCTGCTCCAGTCGCCGATCTGATCAGCCCCGAGGTCCAGAGCTTCCCAAAAAATTCAGGCATCATCCCCTATCAGTTGGGAAACTTTTGGCGTAGGTTTCGTCAAGATCTGAGCTCTGTGAAATTTGTGGCAGTGACATCACCGGCCCCCTGTCCAACAATTCTGAAGGTTGGCAGAACCGACGGGGATCGGCAAATCGGGTTTCCTTAGCATAAGTCCCCACCCCGCTTGGCCGGCTGAAGGCCCCTCCCTGCGTGGAGGTAGTATTGGATGTAATAAGATTAATCCCCACCCCAAGATCACCCCTCCTACGAGAGAGGTGTAGTGGTGTAATCTTTCCATTTCAGGTTGAAGCGACACCGACGCGGCGTGTGGGTGCATACCCTCGCCTCCCCACTCGCCCCCGTCTCCGGCCGGAGTCGGCATCTTCACGCCGGCTAGGTGAGCTCCTGAACATCTCTCATTGCTGTAATGGACTTGCTTAGCTTAGTATTGCTATAGTTACTCCGTCGGCGGTAAGAGAGTGTCCGATTTTAAATTGCTACCCAAATTGAGTGACCACCGCGGGCGAGTTGTGAGAGCATCCACTTAACCCACATCCTTGGTGTGTTGGCCGCCCATGATTTCGGCATCCTAGGCCCATTTGGGGTTCTCCCCAAGCTAGACAACCATTGGAGCCTCAAGGTCCCGCCTCGGACCCTCTCCAACATGTCCTAGTCGCCATCGGGCACTAGTGTGCGCCATACGGGTGAGCTCGCTAGTGTGAGTCCGCTGCTCAAACTTGAATGCTTGCAAAATAGGTCCATATGTGGTGTCACATCAAGTGGTATCAGAGCAAGTTCACAACTTGTCTCTATCAAGTTGGTCCTAGGGCATGTCTATGCATTTAGAGTCTTCAAGTGCATCACTCTTGTCCCCTAGTATGGCCACCTCATATCGACCTTACCAATCGGCCCACTCCATAAGTCCAAGCCACCAAGAGATGCCTACCACTAACACCCATAACTTCCCTGGCCATGTCAACTACTTCATGAAAGCTTTGACCTATGCCAATGAGCGGCTTGATAACATATCGGGCCGACTCAACCAACTTGGAGAAAATAGGCCCGCCCCAAGGACGGACGATAGGATGGTCCCTTTCCCACTTCCCACCTTTGATAGAACCTCTCCTAGAGAATATTTAGATTGGGAAGCTACAATGGACCAATACTTCACTTGGTATCATATGTCCGAGGATGAAAAGGCATTGGTTGCCAAAATACAACTTACCAAACGGGCAGAAACTTATTGGATGCAAATTATCGGGCTAAAGGTACTTAGAAGGGAAACTCCCATCACCACTTGCAAGGACATGAAGGAGCAACTTAGGGCTAGATATGTTTCCCCCTCATACTCAAATCACCAAGACCTAAGGAGCACTTCAACTCCTTCATCCCCACCTAGCCAACCCATGACCCTAATTCCCCATTCCACATCACTTCCCACCTATCCTACCCCAACCACCACACCAGCACCCTACCTACAAACTCCCACCACAACCATATGTCCACAAACCCAATTGGACCCCGTGTCCACCCATCCACCGAGGCCCATAATGGCCACCACCCCCAAACCCAAAACCCCTCACCAAACCCATACCCCACAATCCCCCTTGACCACCACCATAAACCCACCATCATCCCCAAAAAGGGACACATCTCCCCAAACAAATCAACCCAAAATCCCTCACCCAACCCACCTCCCGCTTCCTACACCAATCTTTCCCCAACCTAGGCCTCCTCTACTTCCCCTTCCTATCCCAACCCAAGCCCATGCTTGTTCACCACCCCGGGTGTGTCATACGCTAGCTATCACCAAACCACCCCCCATAGATCCCCCTACTCCATTAGCAATAGAAGTTGCAACCCACACACCCACCCAAGTGGAGAAGGATGCCCATCCGGATCCACCTCCCAACATAGAGGAAATCCAAAGGCCAAACAACTCACACACCTCTAGCCTAGCTCCTCTAGAGACACCCAACCTCACCATAGGTAAGTCCATACTCCAATGGCTCAAGAAAGGTTTCACCATTCCTAGTTCACAACCATGCCACCTACCCATGGGATATCAATCCCAAATCATTCCCATTCAGCCACATGTCACTTATCAAACTTCCTATTGTGTGGAAGATTTGGGAGACTTAGTGAACTACCTACATTGGCAAATTCACTTGACCAATATGCTAGCCATGAGACCGTCCGAAACTTACACCATTAGCCTAGCATATCCCACCATTGGCTCCATCACTTCCATCTACACTAATGGCCAAGTTACTAGTGAGATCATCCTCCTTCTTCCCATGGAGGAAGAACCTATCCTATTCCACTCCCCAACCATAGAGATCCCAAGTGCTTTGATCGGCCAACCCATTAGCAACTTTGGCCCAATTATTGAGGAGGAGGACTCACCATTCGAGGACCTTGAGAGCATAGAGTACCCCTACCAAGGTGACCCTTACCATGATCCCTTTAACCCTTTTCTATGGGAGCCTAGATCTCCATGTAACCCACTCACCTTATTCCCCACCCACCCTTTCCTACCCCCACCCACCATGTTGGGCCAAGCCCACCTCATCCATGACCCAGGTTACACCATAGGAATCATGACCTTAGGCAACACCTGCCTAGAGATCAAGAAGGTGCCCCACCCTATATCCACCTACCTAGATCCCTTCGACCCTTTTGAGTGGAAGCTCAAAGACCACCCCACCATCCCACATGAGGAAGTCATCTTTGGGAAAGGAATTCATATGTCTTGGCACATCACACCGCTTGGCATGATTAGTTCGTCGGGTACATTCATCCATATCACCCACATGTCAAGAAGAAAACATGAGTGGTCAATATTTGGTTGTAATGGTCCACCATCATTCATCATAAATCTCAAGCATGTTAGGAGCATTCATGGATGTCCGGGTCCTCCAACATTCATCACACTCACTCACAAGAGGGACACCTATGGATGCCCCGGTCCTCCCAAATCCTTCAAAGTCTTCATAACATCAATGCATGATAGGTCTATATGTGGTTGTCTTAGACCCCCTTTGCATACCATACATTGTCAACTCACACCGCATCATAGTACATGGCATATGCATTCAAGCAAGTATCAAGCAACAAGCGGTGGGATTCACAAGAAACGAGCACAAACTCCTAAGCACCACTTTGAGTTCCAAGTTGACAACTTGGCGATGATGGCTTTGGAGTGGCTCTACTTTAGGGTCACCTCCAATCTGAGGGCACGAGGACTTGGACCTTGCCAAATTCCGAGTGGCTTTGGCAACCAAGCTTATGGGTTGAACTTTCAAAAGGGTTTTGGGATTCTCCCCATTTCTCATGTGGCAGATCCAGCACGCTCTAAGGGCACCGCGGTGGATCCTAGTGAGTGCCTCGAACTTACACCTATCCTTGTGAGAGACACCCTCGGAGTGCCACCACAAATAGCCTGAGAGCCCGACGTGAGCACACAGCGGCAATACTAGGCAAGCAAGATCCCATCGCCAGCATGAGGGTATGACCAAGCCACTTTGTCGAGCTGAAGCACCGTTCCCCGACTATGGTCGCGGGTTGAGTATGGAGATAGTGGATCACCAAGAGCCGCAGTTCGATGTACTACTTCCCTGGTGGACCCATACTCGACGGGGTCGAGTTTTCCCCACCCCGGGGGTATGATGAGGGCATCCCTTGCCCCTCCACATTTTCTCCGGACTCGGATTGTTCGTCGACAAGCGCCATTATGTTAGTCATGTATTTTTGAGTCTAGTCATGTAATCTTCACATTTTATTTTAGTCAATATCATGTAATTTTCCCTTTATTTGAGTCATGTACCGAGGTTAGTGAGTCATTTTCCTAAGTATTGTGTCATTAGGTTGGTTTGTTAGGCTAGTGGGCCCAATTCATTGGGCTTGGCCCAAGGGCACCCCTATCCCTTCGGTTATTTGTCATTGAGTCAAATGTCAGGGACTTTTGTAGAAATGTGGGTTGGCTATATATAGGACCCCATTCCCCTCATTTTAAAGTAATGAACAATTGAATGAAAATTGAAATCCACTTCCAAATCCCACTAGATCTCTCTCTCTCTCACTCTCTCTCTCTCTAAGGGGTCCCACCCTCTCTCTCTCTCTCCCTCCACCCCAATTTTTGGAATTTTCTCTCTCCTCCCCATTCACCCCTCATTAAGACCTCACCCCTTCCCCATACCAGCCAAGTTCACCCTCCACCTCTTACTCTCTTGGCCATCCCCTTCCCCACCCCCTCATCTTCTTCTCATTCAACCTCTGTTTCAGGCAGCAGAGTTGCAGCGACTTGCAGAGGCAGCCATGACCGTCTCTCAAAGATTCAGGTGGAAAGGCCTATATTGCTGGAATCGTCATCGAGATAGCTTTCCAACGGTGGTGGTCTCGCCGGCTTCCGAGTTCGGAGCTGTCCGGAGGAGCCTCATCTTCAACTACTGCGCAATCTGTCCCAGACTGAAGACCAGAGGGATCTTGGAAGCTGTTCTGCGGTCAACCTTGGAGGATATCGAGCACACTTCCTTCTACAAAATTCTTCTTCGTCTAGTCCTCCATCAGTAGCAGAAAGAACAATGCCAATCGCCTGCCTGAGCTATTTGTTCTGAATTATTTCGTCGGAGTGTGCAGTCTTCCACCAGTGGACTCAGGTTTGACCTGTTCTCATTTATCTGGCCACCATTCCCATCTCCGACCTCGGATTGTCGCCCCATCAACTTCTGCTTGAAGCTACGCCAACCACGATCGCGTCACCGCCATTTTCGTTCCATTTGAAGTTCGGGAGCGACCGCAGCGCCTTCTGCAATCCACTGCATCAGTTCTGCATCAGTCTGAAGCAGAGTGTTGCTGTCCTGCTCCAGTCGCCAGTCCGATCAGCCCCGAGGTCCAGAGCTTCCCAAAAACTTCAGCCATCATCCTCCATCAGTTGGGAAACTTTTGGCGTAGGTTTCGTCAAGATCTGAGCTCTGTGGAATTTGTGGCAGTGACATCACCGGCCCCCTATCTAACAATTCTGAAGGTTGGCAGAACCGGCGGGGATCGGCAAATCGGGTTTCCTTAGCATAAGTCCCCACCCCGCTTGGCCGGCTGAAGGCCCCTCCCTGCGTGGAGGTAGTATTGGATGTAATAAGATTAATCCCCACCCCAAGATCACCCCTCCTACGAGAGAGGTGTAGTGGTGTAATCTTTCCATTTCAGGTTGAAGCAACACCGACGCGGCGTGCGGGTGCATACCCTCGCCTCCCCACTCGCCCCCGTCTCCGGCCAGAGTCGGCATCTTCACGCCGGCTAGGTGAGCTCCTGAACATCTCTCATTGCTGTAATGGACTTGCTTAGCTTAGTATTGCTATAGTTACTCCGTCGGCGGTAAGAGAGTGTTCAATTTTAAATTGCTACCCAAATTGAGTGACCACCGCGGGCGAGTTGTGAGAGCATCCACTTAACCCACACCCTTGGTGTGTTGGCCACCCATGATTTGGGCATCCTAGGCCCATTTGGGTTCTCCCCAAGCTAGCCAACCATTGGAGCCTCAAGGTCCCGTCTCGGACCCTCTCCAACATCGCCTAGTCGCCATCGGGCACTAGTGTGCGCCATACGGGTGAGCTCGCTAGTGTGAGTCCGCTGCTGAAACTTGAATGCTTGCAAAATAGGTCCATAGGTGGTGTCACATCATTAACTATCTGCTGAGCACTACAGCTTAGCTATCCGTTGCCAAACAGCTTGACTGACCGCTGAGCATTACAGCTTAGCTAATCGCTGCCAAACAGCTTTAAGTGTAAAGATGAAACAAAAGTACAAAGGAATGAAAACAAAGAACTGAATAAACGAGCAATTCAATGTAGCTCTAATGAGCAGAACTATCCCAGATCTGATCTGGAGATAGTTACTATAGCACGATCTCCTCTCTCTCTTTTTCTTCTCAATTCTGATTCTCTATTCTTGACCTCTTTCTCTTTTCTGCGACTCACTCACGATCTTAAGCACTTTGCTCTTTCACTCTCTGAATTCACTCTACTCCTTCAACTAATTTATTTCTTCACACGTGAATTCCTTATTCTTCTCTCTGTCTGCTCTTCCTCTCTCTCTTTCTATCTGTCTCCCACTCTCAGATCTCTTTCTTCAGTTTATCTAGTCTGATCTAGCATGGTCTCCACTTCTACAATCTTCGTTCTGCCACTTCCTTATTTCTTTTCTGGATTCGTTACTTCTTAGTCTCAGAGAGGGCCCTTTATATCGCAGGGAATCAGATGGAGTGGGCCCCACACTGATTCACTTCGGCGCGTGGAGGGAAGACTCCCGCCAAAGGCTCCTCCTCTGACAAATGGCTTTAGTGATCCACGTCTCAGATATGGTAGATGAGGTGAGAACACGTGGCTGAGTTTTCTTGGAGAGCAGGTCACCTTGGATCACGTGCTTCAATAATTGGAATCTTGGATCACGTGCTCCACTTTAATTTCCGCTGCTCTCAGAGACATAGTGTTTGCCTTAATCCTGCCAATCAGAAGACAGACATTTAGTCAAACACCTTATTCATTTGACTGCATAGTTAGGCAATAATTAGATGAAAACATATTCTCAGACTTATCACATGAATGTCCTACAAATGCCTTAGAGAGTGGACAATGATGCACAGACTTGTTGACTTGAAACCAGATGTGCATCGACTTCGGTCTTGCATGTGCATCGACCTTGTTTCATCATATGCACAGACCTTAAACATGCACAGACCTATATGTGCACAGACTAGAAACTATGCTTAGACCTTGAGTTCTGAATGTGCATAGACTCTAAAATGTGCACAAGCCTGAATACTGCATGTGCTAGGACCTTCCAAGACACATTGAGAAATGTGCATCGACCTTATTGACAATATACAAAATGTGCATCGACCTTATAGAAACATTGTGAGGATAAAGGTCGACCTGTGTCACGACAGATGCAATGTGCATCGACCTTTGCCTTAGACGAGGTAAAATGTGCATCGACCTTTGTTTTGACAAAGATAGTAGATGCACCGACCTGAAGCGATGAAGACTTATGACATGCATCAACCTTACAGACATAGTGTGAAACCATGCACAGACCTTTTAGACCTAAGTCTAGAATGTGCATTGACCTATCACACTTCATGAAGAATGGTGCACTGACATGATGAGACTTCATGCAGAATGTTGCACTGACTTGATGAGAAGATGTGAATGTGCATCGACCTTGGTTTTGACACTTAGATAAAAGATCTGGTTTGTTCAATACGAAGGATCTTATGCATTTCAGTCTCAATATGATTCATAGACTGTCATTATACAAACTAGGGTTCCAACATCATGGAGATCAAGGAGAGAAGAAAATAGCGCCGAGACCGCTGCAGCAAGCACCGCAACCACAGCCACTGCAGCAGCAGCAGTAGCAACCTGCGCAGGATCTGGGGATTCACCATAACCCCATGCCAAACCATCTGCCAGCTCTGAATCCTTCACCGCCAGCACCAGCTCAAGTAAACCTTGTCCAACGTCTGGCCCCCAATGTCGGACGGTATTATGATGATGAGTCATCTGTCCAGAAGCTTATGGCCCCCCATCATACCTACCGCCACAATTCCTTTCCCTCACCTTCGCCTCCCACACCTATCATCATTTCGAACAACCATCAAGCTGTCACCGCTGCGCCAACAACGCCTACCGTTCCCTACAATCCCCTCATCCTACCATTCACCTCTCCCATTGTGCCACCTATTCTCGCTCCACCATAGATGCACATTCCCCCCATCGTTGTCCCCCCGCCATCTAATCCTCCACCTAGTATTCCTCCGACAGGACCCATTAACACCTCCACTATACCCAATACCCCCGCTACTATCACAACACCCACCCCTGCACCTCCAATTCACCCCATTGGGCCAATTAAGCCGCCTCCCATGGGCACTTCTGATACCCTACCGGCCTAAAACCTCGCCCTTCGGAGTGGGCATTTGTTTTCATGAAATTACCCTACCCCCAGTTCCCGCAACTAGTTGCTAGTCAGGAAGAAGCAGATTCATTACCTGGCACGCAGTATGATGTGCTACATCACCTGGATCGGATGCCAGCTAAGATCTCAATTCTGGAATTGATCAAGTGGTCCAAACTACACCAAGATGCTTTGCAAGACTTTCTTAAGAAGGTCCTTGTGAATGAAGACATGGCTGTTGATAGCCTAACATCTACTCTGGCTACGATTTCCAAGGGGGCGGCCATTACATTCTCTGAGACTGAGCTAGCACCCTCGGAGGCTCACCAGATGCCGCTTTGCATTTCTATCACTTTGAATAAGGTCAGTATTGATGTGACTTTGGTTGACACCGGGGCATCTATTAATGTTTGTCTGTTGAGCACCCTGCGAGCTTGCAACATTTCAGAAGACCTGCTAAAGCCCACCCCCACCACGATTGCAGCTTATGATAACTCAAGAAAGGCATGCCATGGGGTAGTCACCGTGCAAGCCGAACTCAGGCCATTGACAATGCCCATTGAATTCTATGTGTTGGATATTGATCCCATGTTGAAGCCCATTCTGGGCCGCCCATGGATTGACAACCTTAATGATGTGCCATCTACCGCCCACCAATGCCTCAAATTTCCATTCCAAGGGTGGGTGGTGAAGGTTAAAAGCATCTCCACGGTCCAGTCTGTTGAAGCCATCTCTGACAAGATCTTGCCAACACTATGGCCCAACAATAGGCCTGTTATCTCTGTACTGGATCTTTATTTCCCATGGGCCTATGCGCAACGGAAGCCAGCCATCGCGCAGGTGAACGTCAGGGTGAAGCCCAAGATAAGAGACCCCAAAGGCTAGAACATTATATTGAAGCTGGGTTATCAACCAGGTAGAGGTCTTAGTGCTCAATTGCAGGGGTGAACTAAGCCGGTCCCAAGGGGCAGGAAGATGATTAAAAGAGGCCGGGGCTATCGAGAGTCACCACTGTCAATCTTGGGAGATGCACTGCCATTAACCTGTGATTACCGCCAACATTTTGTAAGATGTCCATTACAGCCAGGCACCTTGAAGCCGCCGCCAAGCCAGGTCAGAAAAGAAGACGCCGCTTGCACAGTTTCTGGCCCACCGTTGCTGCCTAAGGGGCCCGTTGATGATATGGATGATTTCTGTGAAGCTTTTGCCAGCATGTTTCATGAAGAAGATTGCCCGAGAAGCCCGGAGGTGCGGCTCGTAGAATACACGTGCGGAAAGGTAGCTCACCGTCCGTAAGAAAGGGGGAGCTCATCTGTTGTTTTTACTTGATCTTCTTCCCGCCTGATATCCCCTTTTCAAAAGTTGGATTTCATACCCCGTTCACCTCCCATGTTGATTAATCCATTGTTGTTTCAGATTCCAACAGATTTTCTCACTGTCAAAGTTTGTGATTGTGGGCGCTACCCACCCATTGATTTGTGCACTCCTTTCTTCTCCTCGTCTGACCCCTTCCTTGATCTTTTCTATCCTTCCATGTATCCTCTTGCACTTCCTCCTCCTTCACCCTCCTCTCCATCTTGTTATGTGGTCTCAACTAGTCTTTGAAAAAAAATGTCAATTTTGAAATGGAGATTTCAGTTGAAGATTATGTTGTGCTTGGTCCATCCTCCTCCCAGGGGCATGAGGCCCCTGCTTCCCTTCCATTAGATCTTCTCTTTCCTAGGTTAGAAGTAAGGTATGTCGAGTCTAGAGAAGTAGGGTCTTGTTCTGGTGTATCCAACCCTTCCTCTACGCCCGAGGCGCGCCCTGTGATGCGTAATTCCAAATCCATTCCTGATAGGTTCTTGCAAGATTTAGCTCAGCGTTGTCATGCCCTCCTCAAGTGCCCAGAATTCGTTGAGACGGCGATTATCCTAGAAGAGGATGAGGAGCAAGACGGGGGTGTAGGGCGATGACAGATTATATGTTCATGAAATTGTGGATGGAAAGGACCCGGTTGATCTTGAGGACAACAATGTAGATGACAGTACCGACCTATATGCGCAATGTTTAAAGATTGTTCGATGAGCCATCGTCGACAGTGGATGAACCTACGAAAGAGATTAATTTGGGAATTGATGAGGACCCCAGACCTATCATTATTTCTGTTAATCTCCCTCTGATTGTTGAAGATGAATTGATTAAGGTTTTGAGGGAGTATAGCGATTCTTTCGCCTACTCATATGAGGACATGCTGGGCCTCGACCCCGCCCTAGTGGAACATCGGCTTGGGCATAAGCCAGGGGCAACCCCCGTGAAGCATAAATTGAGAAGATTATACCCCCACATGGCCTTGAGGATGAAAGAAGAGGTCGATAAATTGCATAAGGCCAGATTTATTCGGGTTGTTTTATATCTTCAATAGGTGGCAAATATAGTCCCTATTATCAAGAAGGATGGTAAGGTTCGAATTTGCATTGATTTCAGGTATTTAAATAAGGCATGTCCCAAGGATGATTTTCCGCTGCCTCATATAGACGTGTTGGCGGATAACACGGCCGGGTATGAAGCTCTTTCATTCATGGATGGTTACTCAGGGTACAACCAGATCCGTCTTGCTCCAGAGGATCAAGAGAAAACTTCCTTCACCATGCCCTTGGGTACTTATTGCTATGTGGTGATGCCGTTCGGATTGAAGAATGCGGGTGCCACTTATCAACGGGCGATGATGGCTATCTTCCACGATATGATGCATGTGTATATGGAAGCCTACGTGGATGATATTCTGGTGAAGTCAAGGATGAAAGAAGAACACCCCGCTAGCCTGGCTAAGGTGCTGCAGAGAGCTAGGGAGTACAAGCTTAAGATGAATCCGAAGAAGTGTGTGTTCAGAGTATCATCAGGGAAGCTATTCGGTTTTATAGTTAGCAAATAGGGGATTCAAATTGATCCTAATAAAGCCAAGACCATTATGGACATGCCCCTGCCGAAGAACATCACAGATCTTCAAGGATTCATCAGACATCTACAGTTCATTAGGAGATTCATATCCCAACATTCTTAGAGGTGCCGTCCGTTTTACGAACTGCTAAAGGTGGGGGTTAAATTCGAATGGAATGAAGAATGTCAGAAGGCCTATGAGGACCTGAAGGTTTATTTGTCTAATCTCTCGGTTTTATAGCCTCCTGTCCCTGGGAAACCACTTATCCATTACATTTCTGTCATTGAGGACTCCCTAGGAGCTATCCTGGCGCAAGTGGAGGACGAAGGTAAGGAAAGGGCAGCCTATTACCTCTCTAGGTTGTTCAATCCTTTAAAAGCCAAATACACTGCCATGGAGAAGACTTCTGCCGTGCTGGTTTGGGTAGCTCAGAAGTTGAAGCATTATTTCTTAGCCCACCAGGTTAAGTTGATCTCTAGAATGGATCCCATCCGTTACCTCTTAGAAAAGTCTATCCTTTCTAGTAGGTTAGCTCGTTGGCAGAGCTTCCTCTCCTAATTCGACATCACCTTCATCGTTCAGAAGGCAATCACAGGATATGCCATCATTGAGCATCTTGCCCAACTACCCATTCCCTGCACTGATTCTATTCAGGACGAGTTCCCTGATGAGCATCTCGTTGTTCTTACCCATCATCCCTTCTGGTCTCTGCACTTTGATGGTGCACTCAACTCTCAAGGCCGAGGGATAGGTGTCGTTCTCCTCACTCCGGAGGGAGTGACAATTCCTCTTGCATATCAGCTCTCTTTCCCTGCTACCAACAACATCGCTGAGTACGAAGCTCTCCTGTCCAGGTTGAAGCATGCCTATCTCTTGGGCGCGCGTTACTTGAATATCATAGGAGATTCTCAGCTGGTGCTATGCCAAGTTCTTTCTACCTACTGCACTCATGACCCGAAGCTCAAGCCATATCAGGATATGGTCACCCTTTTGGTTAGGCAATTCTGCAAATTGATTTATATCCATACTCCTTGATCTCAGAATATCCTCGCCGATGCTCTAGCATCGCTTGCTTCCTCTTATCTTTTCCTCTCAGTCGGGGTACTAAGACCACCGTGGTCCAGAGACTGGACGCCCCTTCCCTTCAGGATTGTTGGTTCGACAACCTTAGGAAGTCTGTAGATGTGAAGGCTGAGAAGAAGGATTTGAAGGAAGTTTCGTTGGCAGAACTAGAAGAGATCTTGGAAGAAGATGAATTGCCGTGGTATCATGAATTTGAGCAGTATTGTAAAGATGGATCGTTCCCAGAGTCGGCAAATGCTGAGCAGCTTAAATCCATTAAAAGGGCCGCCTCGAGGTACACCATCATTGCAGGAGAATTGCACAGGCGCGCTCTCAATGGAATGCTTATGAGATGTCTGGATGATGATGAGGCTTGGAAGGTGGCTGGAGTAGCCCATTCTAGCTTGTGTGAAGGTGAAGTCAATGGCCAGGCGTTAGCGAAGAAGATTCTTAGGCAGGGCTATTATTGGCCCACTTTAGCGGGAAAGGGCAAGGAGCATAGGTGTGTGGACGCACTAAAATTCGGAGGGGGGATCCGTTCGTTTGTTGGTCAGGGTTAATTCTTCTATTTAGTGCGAGGGCGTGCCAGTCACAAAGTGACGATTTATTCGGGCTTCGTGGAAGCCCATGGTGCGCTCGATCTGACTAATCAGACAATTGTGTGGTTCGTGTCGGGACCGAAACCCGCCGTGCCGTAAAGGACACGGCGTTATTTACATCCCCCATACGGGGGAACACCCTTGATTGATTGTCGGGAATAAGGGCCCTACGGCCTAAAGAGAATACTAATAATGCAGGAGGACAGTGAAAGATGAGCTATGCTAGAAACCCGTCTCGGGACGTGAATGTTCAGACTATGTCGGCCACTCATGGGCCACTTCATGTTCGGACGAAGCTCCGTGCTTGTAGCATCAAAGACGGTGACAAAACCGCGTGAATGTCTGCCACGAACAAGGCAAGTTTAATGAGAATACGGGATTGGATCCCGGTAGAAATGGGTCAAGTTGATAGACTGTTGGCCGGAGATGATTTCGAACTGTGGCCATGTCGGAAATTCCGTAAACCACGTCCGATACCATGAGGTGTCGTCGATTTTCTCTTTGCACCCAGTCTGAGGGAGTGGCTTATTAAGTGCATAGCCCGAGCTTACTAACGTGCGCCCTCACACGCGGATCGACCTGCGCGGTCAGGTCGCGGGGTTTCCGAACACGTTTCCCCGGAACAAAATTTTAATTATGAGGGGATTATGCTATTGCCGTCGTTCCGATCATTGAATTAAGTGGTTTATTCCCATTCTACTTTGTTTATTGATTTAGCCCTTATTCTCTTGTTTATTCATTAATTTCAATAGCTTTCCTTCTTCTTTTCATTCTTTTAATTTACTTTTGCCACGCCGTATTAGCAAGTTGTAATAAGATGGGCGCGCCGGTTAAGGGGCGCCCGGTTGACATATAAAGGGGCGCGCCGTTTTAACGTTCAATAGGGGAGAAATGGGGGGCGCGCCGTTTTTGGGCTTCGGTAAGATGGAGATGGGCGCGCCGTTTTAATGTTGAATGGGGAGATTGGGGGCGCGCCGTTTTAACGTTCAATAGGGAGAAATGGGGCGCGCCGGATATGGAGGGCAAGGAGAGGGCGCGCCGTTTTAGCGTTTAGAGAAAGAGATGGGGGGATTTTGTGAGGAGGGTTGAAGCGGCGCGGTGGATAGTTATATGGAGGTTGTTTTAAAGCTCTGTTTACCGTGTTTTCTTTTCCTTTCACCCGTAGATTGATTCAAGGTTTGATTTGTTCGTTCTGTTGATAGATCAAGCTGGTAATGAGAAGGTTTTAAGAGTTTTAACCATTTTTAATCGTTTATTATGATGAAACATTATGAACGTCTAAGAGCTTTATTCAAGTAGTTTGCTCACAGAGGCCTCACTTCGTTCTTCATTAGTTCAACTCGTTCACCTGTCGTTGAGCGTTCTTAGCCCTGGCGAAAATCGGGCAGCACCTCCCCTAGACCGGGGCTTGCCAGAGAGAAGCAAAAGTCACCACGCGGATTACTCCCGGGTAAACTCTCAAAAATGCGGAGCAGCCTCACGGCGGTCCGTTAGTCCGAGTATGAGTGTGGAACGCTCGAGGGCCAGCCTACGAGAGCGACCACGACTCACGGACGACGATATTCGGGGCGAGACGGAATCTATGCCACAGTAGGGCAATGAATGTTCATCCGACAGTGGGTACCTTTGTGGGTCATGCCATGGAAAGGCAGCCCTCATGGGCCAGGGATGACCGGAGAATGAGAAGACGGAGCAGAGAATGGAACGGAGAACACAGGAGTTGCAAAACAGACTTTTCTTCTTTTTATTCATCCATGCAATGGGAGAAGAGACTTCTTAACAGAGGGAGTTCATTCTGAGAAGAAAGTAGAATACATCGCAAGAGAGAGGGGGAGGAGGATATTGACAAGAAGGAAAAGGAGAATACAGATCACTCTTTTTTTTTCACTCACCTCTCACTCTCCCCTCCCTTCACCTTCCCGGCGTGAGGGCGGGCTTGATACACTCCTCCGGCGGGCTCTCCTTCACTCAGAAGCTCCCTCCCCTCCCTTCTTTCTTCTCTTCCGGGACACACACGAGAGCCTCTTTTCTTCTCTTTTTTTTCTTCTTCTGTTCCCTTCTTCTCTTGATCATCTCTCTTTTTGCTTCACAATGCTGCCCTATATATATATCAGCCGGCCTGGGAGCGTCCCTGCCAATTCCACCTCGTCCGCAACGATGTCAGGAGCTGACTGTCTGTGCTGGATGCCGTTGATTCGTCCCGTACACTGCTGCTCGTCCGAGGATGGGATGCTCGTAGGTTTGCTGTGGGTTGCTTTGCCATTGAGCTTCTGTGCTGTCGAACGGAGGCGGAGACAGAACGTCGGGCATTGAATGTTCTCTGTGCATCTCATTTATGCCGAACAGAGTATCGGCTGGCGGATGGGATGGCCGTCGAGTTAAAACGGCGCGAGGGAAGGTAGTCACGTCGACTAAACATCAAGAAGGCGCGCCGGATTAAGCATTGAAGGGCCACGCCATTCTAACATTTGAAGGAGAAGTTAGTGGCGCCATATGAAGGTGTAAAGGGGGAGGCCTCTTTGACGGGAGTGCGCCGGACGGCCAAGGGCAACAAAGGGGCGCGCCGTTTTAACATAAAGAAAGGGGGTGGCGCCGTTTTAAGGCGTAAAGGGGGAGACCTCTTTGACAGGAGCGCGCCGGATGGCCAAGGGCAACAAAGGGGCGTGCCGTTTTAACATAAAGAAAGGGGGTGGCGCCGTTTTAAGGCGTGCCGCTTTAAGGCCCTTCCGCGCCGTTTTAAGCACCAAACGGATTCTTTTCGAAGTCGAGGCAGTTTGTACGAATGTTGGCATTCCCATAATGTTCCGGTTGCGTTGCATGGCTTCCATAATCTTCTGTTCGTAGCCTCCGAGACTCGGTCCCAGACTTTGCGTGACTTTCGGTGCAAGTTGAGACTGTGTCGGAGTTCCCGACTCTTCTTCGATTCAACTCTCGGCACGACCGACTTGTAGAGTTGTGGCCATATCTTCCCCCCCGGGGGGGGCTTCCTTATCGACTAGCGGACCACCAAGCGAGTCCTTATCTTGATCGGGTGAGGCGTGAGGTTTCTCTGGTAGTCATGTATTCGACTCGCGCTTGAATGTGTAGACGCGAATGTCGCCATGATCATCATCGTCATTTTTTTGGCGTCCACAAGGTGTCTCGAGTGCCAACTCCATGCTGATAAAATTCGTGCTCCTGCTTCATCTCTCCATTCTCTCTCTGCTATTTGGCCTTTCTCTATGTGGACTTTTGACATTGTTGGCCCACAAGGTGATCCTAATTCTCAGACCAAATAGAAATCCTTCATCCTTATCGCCATTGAGTACTTCACCAAGTGAGCCGAAGCTGAAGCGTACACAGAGATCAAAGCCACCACAGTTTTTTGCTTCATCATGAAGCACATCATCTCGCCATTCGAAGTTCAAAGCAGCATCGTCACTGATAACGGGCTTCAGTTCATATCGTAAGAGCTCCAGGACCTCTGTAAGAAGTTTAATATTGCATCACGTCATTCATCTCCATACTATCCCAAGGCAACGGTCAAGCCGAGGCCACTAAAAAAACCCTTCTCAAAATCATAAAGAAAACATGTGAATCTAAAAAAATTTCTGATTGGCCTGAGAGATTGGTGGAAGCTCTAAGGGCTTATCGTACCTCTGTCTGTACTCTCACGGGGCAAACTCGTTATGCCCTCACCTTCGGGATGGAGGCGGTAATCCCATATGAGATTTTAATCCCTTCCCTAAGGGTGCAGCTCGATAAGGAACTTAATCTGGACGAGCGTCGAGAGGCATTGCTAGTCCAGCTGGAACTCTTAGATGAGAAGAGACTCAATGCGGCCGATCACGTTTCTGTTTATCAAAATGAAGTTTCGCGTTATTTTCAAAAGAAGGTAATTGAACGTAAATTTTAGGTAAGTGATACGGTTTTGAAACGTAAATTTATTAGGTCTGAAGGTCCTACGTCTAAATTACAACCAAATCAGGAAGGTCTATTCGTAATTAGAGAGGCTTATTCAGGGAATGTGTATCATCTTGTTAACGCGGAATGGCGAAGAGTTGTCTCACGTGTGGAACGGGTTTTACCTTAAGTGTTTTTTTCCTTAGAGTCAGGCTAATGACGGCCCAGTAGCGAGGTGTTCCTTTCCCTAATCACAAAGGATGATCCCTAGCATGGCCCTCACACAATACACGACGTCCCTGGTCAGATTTCCCTTTTCTGCGCGACACCGTTTCTCCTCTGGCCATATTTGGGGAAGTGAAAGTCCTTGTTTTTCCCTCTTTGGCTAAGTGTAAAGGCAAGTGGTGAATAAGGGGGGGATGACCAATCTAGACACCCCGATGAAAGGAAGTCTCAAATAGGGGCAGTCCGTTATGACCTGATTCCACATAAGAGAAAAGAAACAAAGAACAAAGAAAGAGGAAAAAAGAAATAGAAAGAGGCACAAATCAAGGCAAAAGTCGAAAGCTTCTCTAAAGCTCGAAGCACAAAGCTCAGTTGCTCCCAAAATATGAAACTACACATGGCAAGAGTGGCAATACAGTTTCTCCGCGTGACATTATGAGCCCGGTCGTATGAGTGCCTAGAATAGATGAAGGTTCGATGACGGACACAAAGCCCCGATGCAAGAGATCGAATCTCTGAAGGGGTTGTCATGAGAAGAACTCAAGCCATAAAAACCTCTATACCTATCCTAGGCTTGCCTCCCGAATTCTCTTTGCTTTTCAAGGACTATACCATACCCTGGGTGGCTATAGTAGAGGCACTGTCATGCGAATTGGTCCCTGGCCACATATTGTCACCTTCAGCGCACGTCATACTTTGGAGACTCCTATTGAGATAGGTGGGACTCTCGCTGCCGGGACAAAGTTAGCTTTCAAAAAAAAATTTCAAAAAAATTAGATATTTGAAAATCCAAAAAATCAGATATTTTAAAATAAAAAAATCAGATATTTTGAAATCTAAAAAAATTAGATATTTTAAAATCTAAAAAATAGATATTTTAAAATCTAAAAAAATCACATATTTCAAAATCTAAAAAATTAGATATTTTAATATCTAAAAAAATAGATATTTCAAAATTAAAAAATTAGATATTTTAAAAAATTCAAAAAAATCAGATTTCCGAATCTTCATCATTCTTGCATTTCATGGCATGTATTGCATTCATTTTCTTATCTTTGCCTATTTAATAAGGTTTAACCCCTTGACCAAATATCAAGTACTGGTTGTGGTTAACTTGCTCCAGGCAAGGGGTTAAGCCTAAGAATAAATCTAACTTATTTTCTCATTTTTAGTGTGCACAGAAATAGGTCGCAACGCTCAAATCCAAGGCTCACGGATTCCCTGTTCCCTCTTATTTGCGGTCTTCCCCTAGACCGTTACATTCAATTGGTGGCCAATTGGCGACCGCATTTTCAACCGGGAGCCGGGTCTCACAGGCTCCCTATTCCTCCCCCTTTTACGATCTTCCCTTAGACCGTCTCATCACGTTACCGGCCTCTCAAGGACCACATTCCCCACCTGAGAGCCAAGATTCACAGAGTTTTCAGTTTCTTCCCTGCTTGCGGTCTATCGGGATACTGCTAAATGGCATTAGCGGTCATTGTGGAGACCCCCTTTCAATCCGAGAATTCTATGCATCTGAACATTCAAGCTAAAAGAAGGAATTTCATAACAAATGTTTCAACCAATCTTTTATTCATTTATTCAATGTTCAAAATACATCATCATCTCAATAATTCTCTCTATACATCATCATAAAACTCAAAGCTCACTCAACCTCACATCCGCACGAGGTCGAATCTCGCGTAGCGCCTTCACGTAAGCTCGATAGTTCTCTTGATGTCACGCCCCAAATCGATAGCAGCGGAAAGTGTCGTTTACTCTGAACGTGGCAGATAAACAGTCGTGTCAATCAGAACATAGTCATAAGATAATATATAATTTAATAAAAATATAATATCATTTCAAATATAAGTTTATTATAATTTGGACCCAATAAAGGAAAGACACAACAAAGAAAAAATTACAAGAGACTCTTGACTAGACTAATCTTGACATAGACACAAGATAACCAGACGCAGGGATTCATCTAAGTTGTTGGAGAACTATTGTACCCGGACTATTTCCTGGCAAAATAACAAGGAATAAGGGTTCGGGCATTTCTTCGAACACCTTCAAGGCAAGGGCTATTTATCCCTTTCTACAACCCTGCGGGTCCCTACAAGGGCCCTGACCAACTTGTCGTGACACGCAGCGGCACAAGCAATTGTCCGGGGTCAACCCCGGCCACTCACATACTGGCTTTGCCCGTATCCTACATGGCTGCCCGGGACCACCCGGGGGCGACCCGACGTTAAGCCACGCCACATGGCACTTAGTGAAAGGGCCATGTTACCACCCCAAGACACCTCTTTCAACCCTCCAAGGTCAAAGGCCGACCGAAGTAAGTCAACCACAGGCTCTGGAGGTCCGCAGCACGTGCATACGGCTCACACACGTGTGTTTGGCATTTTTCCGAACACCTTGTGGGCGCATATGTTCCAGCCCTTCCACAGAAAACCACGGGCCACCCCGTGATTCTAGCACACTAATTGGGTCCTACAATGACCCCCTAGTAAGTCGGGGTCACCCCCGACCCTCAGATACGTGGCGACGAGCCACTCAACTTTAGCACTCGGGCCAACCCGAGGCAACCCTGCCAACCAGCTGTGCAACATGGCACGTAGCTCGAGGCATGACTCACACCCCTGAGATGCCTCCTCTTAGCTCCCATGAGCTCCCATCTTCAACCCAAGGCCCACCTTGGGGCCCCTCGGCCAGCTACCCAAGTCGTTCGGCAATCCGGGGTGTGTCGGGCATTTACCCGAACACCTTGCGAGCGGCTACGACAGCTCGAAGAACAACGACCCCCACGGGCCCATCCCAGTTTCCCGAAGCACAGCGTCCTTCAAAGGATGCTCACAAAAGACACAAGGACAACTAGGGGCCATCCCTCAGGGTCATAACTGGCCACAGGGTCAGTTCGCATTGGGGCGCGGTCGCGCGCCCCCTGGGAGGGCGAACTCCCCTAGGGTCGCGCCCCCTCTCCAGCTTGGTGGTCCCACGACCCCACTCAGCCTCAGTTCGTCCAATTTGTGGTCCTACGATGCGGTTCGTGTGCCGTACCAGTTCGAGAAGTTGACACGTGGACGCGGGAGTGTAAAGCGACAGCACGCGGGAACTCCACAAGTCGACGTGCACACAAGCCTCCGCAAGCTTCAACGTATCCTCCCAGAGCTAACTGTCCTTTTCATCTTAGTTAATTTAGGGGGAAAAAGGCCAAAAAAATGAATTTTATAGGGTGGGGACTGCTCCCTCTCTCCCATGGCGCAATTCGCCTAAACCCCATGGAGGGGGTTTTACGCGGACCAGCCCAGCCCCTTGGGTGGTCCGCGTAAACCCCTTCTATTCAATAAAAAAAAATTGTTTTTTAAAATTAAAAAAGACCAAAGCCAGCCCGCCTAAACCCCCCCCGGGGTGGGGTTTAGGCGGACCAGCCTTGACCCCCAGGCTGGTCCGCTTGAACCCCCTGGGGGAGGGGGTTTACGCGGACCAGTCAGCCCCCTGAGGCTAGTCCACGTAAACCTTTCCCAGCCCATTCTTTTTACAAAAAACACCCTCCGAGAGGGGTTTACGCGGGTTGGCTTGACCCTATCAACCCACCCCCCCTAAACCTACACTATTCATGGGGTTTACGCGGGTTGGCATGACCCTATCAACCTAACCCGCCTAAACCCTTCCCAACCCTTCAACCTCTCTATAAAAGTCCCTTAGGAGTTCAAGGGGTAGACACACGGAGACATATGCATACAGGAAGCCCCGGGACATCCGGCCTTCTTCAAGCTGCTCCGGACAAGGAGCTAAGAAGAATTGTGTGTGGGTGACTTGTGCGTCGGCTTAGTACCCCGGGAGTATGTCGTTTGCACTTCCCTCACGCCGTATTTGGCCGTAACGTACACGTCAACACCCACCATGCACGAGACGTTATGACAAGGGCGGACGTCCCCTCATGCTGGGATTCCCCCTCGCATGCCTGTCGGTTCCAACCCCGCACGTACCATGACGTCACGCTCTCCCAGAATTATGATGTCACATTCGGCCGCTCTACTCGAGTAGGGACCGGCCCTCGCCCAGACACTTGATCGATGCATCCCCCCAGTCATCCAGTCATAAGCCCCCCTCGCTCGGCGCCGCCACCATGGCCCGCGCCACAAGAGGGGCCCTCTGTAAAACACATATGTGTTCGTCTATCAAGCACTGACCCGGGGATTGATCATCACATCGGAGTTGTCCCATGGCATGCCCCAGTTGTACCCTGACCACTACGGCCCACCTGTAAAGACATGATTACATCGCCAATTGGAGGAATGCTCTCGCATCTGCGTTCAGGCCCCCAGCTCTCTATCTACACCACGGCATCCGTGCCTGACATCCTACCCCCAGTAAACACCCCTCAGTCAAACACGCACCCATAGCTGCTGAATGCCCCCAGCACTCTACCCACGGCTTTAGACATATATATAGTCTTTTTCTTCAGCTTAGAACGAAGGTATTCAGATTCAATCCGATGTAAATAAACACCGGTTGCTTGCGGCCGGTGGGGAAAGACGTCCAGTACATGATTCCCGCAATCGCCTATGCACTCGCACCCATGGAACCCCTTCTCTCCACGTGTCGCCTGATCGCCCGAGCCCACGTGCCGCGTCCTGGCGACGCTTCCCCGGTCAACCCTTGGTCCCATGAGTGATTGTTGAGAAATCGACTGGCACGCCCGCAGCCTGTCCGGTTAATCCGTAAACCTGACATTCTCGTGCCATTCGATCCCTTTCGACTTTCTACAAAAGGAGAGTGCCCGATACCACCGTGAGAGGCATGCAACCGTAAGGAGGATACCCAAGATACATCAAACTCTCGTATTTTCCTTCCTTGCTGTATCCCTTCCTTCACCCCGGTCATTCGGCATAAAAATCCGTGCAACAGAGAGGATGGCACGCCCGGTGGGACATTGATAACGCGAAAGTTCATCGTTTAAAACATGCGTATCAATCTTAAAATTTCCAACTCGCACTAGATGAAAGTAAGACGTAATAAAGTGGCGAGAAGGGTCGAATCCATAGAGAAGAAGAGATTTTTAGACTTAAAAACTTTGGAGTCCATTTGAAAACACTTGTGATTTGGCTTTGCTTAAAGAAAATAGTGCATGGAAATAAATCTATCTAAAGAATATGAGTGGGATTGAGAAGAGAAATTTGGAAAAGGGAGGGAGAAAAGGGAACACAATTTGCCAAAATAAATTTTATTGTTAAAGACATGAAATTTACAATCTATGAAAATTGAGATTACAACCAATATAAACTACAAGATAAGTGAATAAATTAGCGCCATGAGAGGATGATGAACGTCGTCGTCTCCTCCTCGCCGAGTCTTGGAGAGGATCGCTCCGCCTTGAAGGAGATCGCCGTGGAAAGAGGTGGATGAAGAAGCCGTCGTCGTCCACGTCATGAGCCTTGGAACGTTGCCCGCCTTGATGTGTACGTCACCATGAAAGGAGAGTTGTGGATGACAAACTTTGGAGAGAAATATAGAGAGGAATGTGGAAGGGTTTGTGTGGAGATGAAGAAGGAAGAAGATGAGAGAGTAAAACAGTGGGAAAATAAATATAACTCGTAAACGGAGAAGAATTGGACGAAGTAATATAAGAAGAAAGTCTAGATCTACAAGAGAAAAAAACTTTAATGAAGAACTCAGAGAGAAAAGAAGAGTAGAAGAGCTTCAAAATGGAGGAAGAACAGAGTGTAGTGTCTTGGATGAACAGTAAAAATACAGGACATCACCTTGAAAAAGAGGATATAACTTAAAAATGATATAGATTTGGAAGATGTTTCTGACGAATAAGTTGAAGATATTTTAAACAAAAAGAACTTTTATGAAGAAAGTAAGAGGAGAAAATGACTATAAGGGTGAGAAACAAGGGGAAGAACAGAGAGAAATATTGGTTCGCAGATGAACATGATAGCACAGTGAAAAATACGAAATAGCTTGAAAACCAAAATGAATTAGAAGATTATACAGAATAAGAAGTTGTATAGGACTTAAAAACAAAGAACGTTCATGAAGAACACAAGAGGAGAAAATGAACATACGTGAGAGAAATCGACGACCTAAGATGTGAAAGAGAGAGGGTGAAAATTGCCAAAAGAAGAACTCCCCTTCTCCTCCTTGTCGTGGGCTATTTATAGGAAAAGTTGGGTCAATGGATGGTGGAGATTGTATCAAAAGGAGATGGATGGCTGGGATTTAGGTAGAAGATGATGTATGGGGAAAAGGAAAAGGAGGTGGGCAGCCCCTTTCTTAGACTTTGGGCACCCCATTTCCCAAGGCTCATCATGTCTCTCCTTTATTTCAAACTTTGAATGTCCTTTTCCTCCTTTTCAAATTTGAACTTTGAATTCCTCCTTTTCAAACTTTGAATTCAAAATTTTGAACTTTCTTTTCCCTCCAACCAAAATATTTTGAATTCTTTATTTGACTTGGTCAAAGTGGTGATGACAGTTTTGCCCCTGGCTTCTTTTGTAATTACCTTCGGTGTTCTGCACACACATAATTGCAATCTATTCCATAAAAATTACCATAATGTGCATATAAATCTCAAATGCTCATAGTTATGCAATGCAGAATTAATGCCCATGACTCTCAACTTCAATTTATCAAATAATATCACCAAATTAATCAATTTACGTGAAAGCACTAATTTAAATGCGAAGTTGAGGTTAACTATGAAATATGTATAATTGCTTAATTATATGCACATAAAATAGTGTACATGAAATGAATTACTATAGAAAATGGACACTTATTAGACATCTCTCGCCTTCCTTCTTTTTGCTGAAGAAAAGTCTGTGTCAGCCCGGAAGCCCAGGTGCGCTTTCCCTATCCTTGTAGGAGAGGCAGAGGAGGGTACTTGTGCGTGCATTCTCTAGCAGCTTCCGGTTCGCGTTCCGGCCGTCAGACCATGCTCGGCGACTGTCAGCAACCATCGCCTCTATAGTACTCAGCTTCCTAGCAACCATGGTGACCGTCACCTATGGTCCCAACGTCCTTGACACCCATGCCCGGGTGGGCTACTTGGCGACGCCGATCACTTTCGGTAGCTTCTCCCCCGTCATCGGATCGCCCTACTTCTTGGGTGTGATCCCAATGGCTGTTCCTCAGCCAACCCCAGTTCCTCTGTTGGCTATCGTGGTCGATCCGCCACGCACACTTCCAGCACCGTCGGAAGCATCTTCAAGTCCTTTATGCAACGGTGGTAGTCTCGTCCCGTTCGGAGTTCGTGGCTGACCGGGGGAGCCGTCATCGCCGGACTTTACGTCAGCTCCCTGATAGTCAACCTGAGGCGACTTGTAGAGGCTCTCACGGCCATTCTCTGGAAGATCTGGTGGCAGGGCTTTGCTGGGGTCTTCTATGATGAGTCGTCTTCCAGATCCAACAAGCGGATCCCCGATTGGACCTCGGACAAGTGAGTTCCGATTTTTTTCCCTTGGGTGCGTTATTCTGTCCACTCTGGGATAGAACAGACACTTGATTACTATTTGGGATTCCCTTGCCTACTCCGACCTCTTCCGGCATCGCTGTGGGTCTCATTTTGAAGAGGACTCAATAACGATTCCAACGACTCTGGCCACGCCTGATTTAGAGCTCGGGAGCACTCGTGGCGGCCTCGTCTTCCTGCTATTGTGGTACCGTAACAGTCAAAACCAGAACCCAGGGACCCTGTTCGCGGCCCTTTCTCCTACCAACACTACCAAACAAGAAATTCCACAAAAATTGGACGTCATCCTTATCCAATCCCGAAGATTTTGCCACTGGTCTCGTCGACATCAAAATTCGGGAGTGGTCGCAGCGGTGCCGACATCGACTGCCTGTCCCCTATTCTAGAGCGCGGACAGAACCAACATCCTCCATTTAGTTAGTTCTTCATTCATTCTCCCCTCCCCGCCTGGCCGGCTTACTGCCCCTCCCTGTGGGAGGTAGTGTTTGAATGTAATTTTAACTTCCCTTCCCCAAGTTCACCCCCTTGCATGGGGCATAGTGATGTAAAATCTTGAACAGGTCGAAGTTACACCGGCGCGGCGTGTGGGGAACCCACGCTTCCCCGCTCGCCCTTGTCTCCGAACGGGACCGGTTTCTTCAAACCGGTCGAGTAAGTGCTCTACCCTTACTCTCATTTGGATGCCTTGTTCCTTCAATATTAGTTCATACGCTCCGCTGGTCCGTGAGAGTGAGCGCCTGGCCCACAAGCTCCTTTGCTTCAAGTGGCCGCCGTGGGAGAGAGTGTGACCCGTGCCCATCTACACCTGGTTGGCCCCTTTGAGTTGGGCCTCCGTATCCTTTGGAGGTCCCTTAGTCTTGCTGGCCCTCTACCAGCAAGGGTCTAGCCCACACAACATCGACTCGGCATCATCGAGTTACCCCTGGTTTTGGGTGAGTGTCGGGTGAGTTGGCCGATATCGGCCCGTTCTACTTACAACATGTGCTTGTTTGATTAGGTCCAAGGGTGTGTCACATCAATTGGTATCAGAGCAAGTTTAGACTTGTCTCTATCAAGCCTAAGTCCTAGGACCATTGCATTGAGTCAACCATCCGTCAAGTCATTCCCCTCCCTTGCATGTCCACCCGTAGTGGAGCCATGTATCGACCCGATCCATCCTCTTCGGTTCCCCTCGTGGATCCCAATCCCCAACTCAATCAAGATGCCCGTAGAGAGGAACCCCAAAGGTCAAATGGACCGGGTGGATGCCACCCTTGCCACCATCCTTGCTCAACTAGAGTCCCTTTCCACTCGGCTTGCTCGGTTAGAAGAGCATGAGCCCCACCCAAGGAACAATGGTCCAAGAGCCCACCCTCCACATGCTAAAATTGATAGGGAGGATAGGAATGTTGACCCCTACCATGACTATGAGAGGCCTCGCCACCACCAACTTAATGAAAGGCGACCACGGGACGACCACCAAAGGAACAATGGTCCAAGAGCCTACCCTCCACATGCTGAAATTGGTAGGGAGGATAGGAATGTTGACCCCTACCATGACTATGAGAGGCATCACCACCACCAACATAATGAAAGGCGTCCACGGGACGACCCTGCCGACCCTCTCTTAAGGATGATCAAGGTAGAAGCCCCAAACTTTGACGGTTCCCATGAACCAAGTGCCTACTTAGAATGGGAGACCGTCATGGACCAATACTTTGAATGGTACCCTATGTCCGACCCAAGGAGAGTGAGGTTGGCCAAGATGCACCTCACCGAATTAGCCAAGACTTATTGGCTAAACCAAGAGGGGTTAAGGAGGGTTAGGCGGGAAGAGCCTATTGACACTTGGGAAGGTAGGAAGAACCAACTTAGAAGTAAGTACCTACCCCTATCCTACCACCAAATGCTCTTATATGAGTGGCAAAGCCTCACCCAAGAAGAGAAGACCGTGGCTGAATACATTGAGAAATTTGACTCCTATCTTTTGAAGTGTGGAGTTCATGAGGACCCGGCCGTCACCTTGTCCCGATTTAGGAATGGACTCCAAAATCACATCAAGAGGGAACTATTCAGAGGGATGTTGACAACCTTGAACAAGCCTACCAAATAGCTTGGGATGTTGAACGATTCTCTAGAATCCCTAGGTTTGCACCTCCCCAACCGACCGATCCCAAAAGCATGGGGCCCCGAACCCCCCCCCCCCCCATGAAGGCCCCTAGCCCAAGTGGGTATGCTCCATTACGACCTTACTATCCCCCCTCCCACCATCACTCCGACCAAGGCCACCCCTAGCCACCCTCCTCCACGGAGGGAAGAGAGTTCCAAGGGCCCAAATATAGGAGGGACCACCCCGGGTAGTGGGCGTCAATAGTGCTATAGATGTCAAGGATTTGGACACTTCACGGGGCAATGCCCATCCAAGGGGTTGTCTAGTTTGCTAGTGGAGGAAGGAGCTCCCCCACCCCAAGGGGAACTTGAGAGCACGATTGAGGTACATGAAGCCTCACTAGATTGGGAGAAAGAGTACGAGGCCCAATACCATGAGTCAAGATTAGACCACACCATGACATCCATCGACTCCCATCTAGGAGTGATTAGATGCACCCTCACTAAACCCCAAGAGGAGGACTGGCGTCGAACCTCAATCTTTCACACCTTTGTTAAGGTAGGGGGTCATGTGAGAAAAGTGATCTTAGATTGTGGGAGTTGTGTCAATGTCGTGTCCCCCGACACCGTAAAGCTCCTTGGGCTTACTACCACTCACCACCAAAGTTCTTACCGGGTCTCATGGATCAACAACAACTCCATCCCGGTCAACACCTGCTGCCTTATACCCCTCACCTTCTCTTCCTACCATGGCCAAATATGGTGTGATGTCATTCCCATGGAAGTAGGTAGCATCCTACTAGGGAGACCTTGGCTTTATGATGTGGATGCCACAATATTGGGTAGGACCAATACATGCACCTTTGAGCATGAGGGAAAGACCATCCGTCTGAATCCCTCCCCACCACGTCCCATGCCCAATAGGGACACACTCCCTGAAGGACATCACCTCACCACACCACAAGCCTCAGGGAACTCCACCCCTCCCACACAATCCCTTGCCCAAAACCCCGACCGAGGTGAGACTTCGAGGTTGACCAAGGGCCTTCATCTCATCACCAAAAGAGAGCTTGAGAAGGAAATAGCTCAAGGGGTACCTTTATGTGCGGTGGTCATTTATCTAGGAGAGCCTACTCCCTCCAACCCCCATCCCATAGAAATCCGGCATCTCCTTGACGAAATTCATGATGTGTTCCCGGACCAACTCACTCCCATGCGTGATGTGCAACACGCAATTGATCTAGTTATGGGAGCCACCCTTCCCAAACTTCCTCATTACCGCCTCAATCCCATGGAACATGCCGAACTTCAAAGGCAAATAGAGGAACTCATTAGGAAGGGCTTCATCCGCATTAGCAAAAGCCCATGTGTCGTACCGGCCCTTCTCACTCCCAAGAAGGATGGATCATGGCAGATGTGTGTGGATAGTCGGGCAATTAATAAGATCACCATCAAGTATAGGTTCCCCATCCCTAGGCTTGATGACATGCTTGACATGCTAGCTGGAGCCACTATCTTTTCCAAGATTGACCTTAAGAGTGGCTATCACTAAGTTAGGATTAGGCCCAGAGATAAGTGGCAAACGGCCTTCAAGACCAAGGATGGCTTGTATGAATGGTTGGTCATGCCTTTTGGGCTCTCAAATGCCCCAAGTACTTTCATGCGTCTCATGACAGAGGTCTTTAGGACTTTCATTGGGGTCTTTATAGTGGTCTACTTTGATGACATCCTCATATATAGTCAATCCCAAGAGGCCCACCTCGACCACCTTAGGCAAGTTTGCACCGTCCTTCGACATGAGAGTCTATTTGCCAACCTAGGCATGTGCCACTTCATGACCACGTCCATTACATTCCTAGGATTTGTGGTATTTACCCAAGGTGTCTCCATGGACTCCGAGAAGGTCCAAGCTATTATTGATTGGTCAGAACCCCACACCCTTCATGAGGTCCGAAGCTTCCATGGGTTGGCCACATTCTATAGGAGGTTTATTCGGGGATTTAGCACCATCATCGTCCCTATCACCGATTGCCTCAAAAAGAGGACTTTTGTATGGACCAAACCAGCCTCCAAAGCCTTCCTAGAGCTTAAGGAGAAGATGACCCAAGCCCCGATCCTATGCCTACACGATTTCTCTAAGGTCTTTGAAGTCACATGTGACGCATCGGGGATAGGAATAGGAGGGATCCTTAGTCAAGAGGGTCACCCAGTGGCTTTCTTCAGTGAGAAGCTATGTGATGCTAGGACACGGTACTCCACTTATGACAAAGAGTTCTATGCCGTGGTTCAGTCCCTCCGACATTGGAGAGACTATTTGTTGCCCAAAAAATTTGTCATCTTTTCCGATCATGAGGCCCTCAAATACCTAAACTCCCAACAAAAGTTGAATGCCCGACATGCCCACTGAGTTGAGTACATCAAATCCTACACCTTTATCATCAAACACAAGGCGGGAAGTGAGAATCGAGCGGCGGATGCCCTTAGTAGGAGAGTATCTTTGTTGTCCACTATCCAAGTGGAGTTCACTGGATTCGAGAGGCTAAAGGATGGGTACCCTGGCTGCCCAGACATTGGGCACATCTATACCACCTTGACCACCCATTCTAGCAGGGAACATGAGGGTTTCATCTTGGAGGATGGGTTCCTCTTCAAGGGGCCAAAGCTTTGCATACCACGGACCTCACTCCGTGATTTTTTGGTTTGGGAGTTACATGCAGGGGGGCTAGCCGACCATTTTGGGGTTCATAAGACCATTGCTCTAGTTGAGGGTCAATTCGTTTGGCCAAGTCTTAAGAGAGACGTGGCCAATATTGTGGGCCAATGCCGCACATGTGCTTCGGCCAAACAAGTGAAGCAAAACACTGGCCTTTATGCCCCTCTCCCCATCCCCGACCGTCCATGGCAAGACTTAAGCATGGACTTTGTGTTAGGCCTACCCAGGACTCAAAGGAAACATGATTCGATATTTATGGTAGTTGACCGATTCTCTAAGATGGCCCACTTCATACCATGCTCCAAAACCTCCGATGCCTCCCGTGTGGCCCGATTGTTCTTTGATGAGGTTGTTCGCCTCCATGGGTTACCCAAGACCATAGTCTCGGATAGGGATGTCAAGTTTACCAGCTACTTTTGGAAGACCCTTTGGCACTTGATGGGTACCCTCCTCAAATTCTCCTCTGCCTACCACCCTCAAACTGATGGCCAAACTGAAGTTGTCAATCAAAGTCTAGGGAACCTCCTTAGGTGTCTTGTTGAGGATCGTCCGGGGAATTGGGATCTCATTCTACCTCAGGCTGAATTTGCATACAACAACTCTGTCAACAAGTCCATAGGGATGAGTCCATTCGAGACTGTACATGGGTACAAACCAAGGAAACCCTCTGACCTCGTTCCCCTTCCTCAGCATGCTAGAGTGTCTATTTCAGCTGAGTCATTTGCCCAACATATTAGAGAGTTGCATGAGGAAATTCACAAGCACATCAGCAAGAAGAATGAGACTTATAAGAGGCAGGGTTATTCTCATCGACGCCACCAAGAATTCCATGTGGGTGACTTTGTGTTGGTGAGGATGGAGAGGCTCTCCCCGAGAGCTACCTCGAAATTGAGGCCTCGTGGGGGTGGTCCATTTCAAGTTTTAAGGCACATTGGCACTAACACCTATGAGACAGATCTTCCCGAGGAGTATGGAGTGAGCCCCACATTCAACGTGGCCGACCTAGTTTCATATAGGGGTCCCACGGTGGTGCCTAGTGAGGATATTGAGCCTACTTCCCCCATTGAGAGAGCACCCACCCGTGAGGAGAGTCCACTAGCCCGGAGAGCCCAATGTGAGCTAATTGAACGAATATTGGATGAACATGTCACTGCCACCAGGAGCAACGAGTACGAGCGCTATCTCGTCAGGTGGAAGGATCGACCTCCTTCGGAGGATTCGTGGGTGAGTCGAGAAGATCTCCAGCGGCTGGATCCCGACCTTCTTGAGCAGTACCACAGTAGGATGGACCCCTACTCGACGGAGTCAAGCTCTTCACAGCCCAGGGAATTTGATGGAGGCATCACCTACGACTCCTTCTAGCTCGGGTCATCGTCACACTCCGGAGTTGTGTGAGCTCGGGCATCACTCTATGTGGGCTCAATTATCCATTTTAGCTTTCTATTTGAGTCATTTGATGTATTTTTCCTTTTATTTGAGTCATTTCCCTAGGTCTTTGATTTATTTACCTAAGTTTGAGTGTCATTAGGTTGGTTAGTTGGTTAATGGGCCCAATTCATTAGGCTAGACCCAAGGGCGCCCCCTACCCCCTTGGTTATTTGTCATTGTATCAAGAGTTGGGGACTAATTGTAAAATATGGGTTGCCTATATATAGGACCCCATTCCCCCCATTTTATGTCAATAAAAGTTGTCATTTTGTGAGTTCAAAATTTAAGTTTCTTGTGGAGAGAATCCATTAGTGGGGTGAGAATCCCTAGGGAGAGAATCCCACCCACCCCTCTCTTTCTCTTCCCCCCCCTTCCCAAAATTCAAATTCCACCTCTCTCCTCCACCTCATCCTCCACCCAAGCTTCCGCCTCCACTACCTTTCCACTTCCCTTGGTGCACTCATTACCCCTCCACCAACTTGCACCAAATCTCTTCCCTCCCTAGGAGAATCTTAGTCTTCCCAACACAATCCTCCCTCTTCCCCATGCAATCTTCCAACTCCCAAGAGAAGTTTGAATATTTTCTCCTCCACTCTCTCCTCCCACAAGCCATAGACCACCCCAAATAGGAAAACCATCATCCCTCTTCCCCTCCCTCCTAGTCCCAAATTCGTAGATCACTCTCTTACCACCTGCTAGACCACCCTCCTGCCCCCATTATCCCCCTCCCTCACCTTGGTTTTCCCCCTTCCATACCCCCTAACACTCAAGGGTTGTCTCCACACCCATCCACCCTCTTTTCCTTCCCATTTACCTCATTTCCCACCTCCCTTCTTCAGCCAGCACTTCCTAATTCACAGGCAGCAGAGCACCAGCGACTTGCAGAGCCAACCACGACTTCATCCCAGCGTTTCTGGGCACTTAAGAGGTACCGTCGAAAGCATCTTCAAGTCCTCTACGCAACGGTGGTGGTCTAGTCCCGTTCGGAGTTCGTGGCTGACCGGGGGAGCCGTCATCGCCGGACAGCACGTCAGCTCCGTGATAGTCAACTTGAGGTGACTTGTAGAGGCTCTCACAGCCATTCTCTGGAAGATCTGGTGGCAGGGCTTAGCTGGGGTCTTCTACGACGAGTCGCCTTCCAGATCCAAGAAGCGGATCCCCGATTGGACCCCGGACAAGTGAGTTCCGAATTTTTTCTCTTGGGTGCGCTGTTCTGTAAACTCTGGGACTGAACTGACACTTGATTACTTTTTAGGATTCCCTTGCCTACTCTGACCTCTTTCGGCGTCCCCGTGGGTCTCATTTTGAAGAGGACTCAATAACGATTCCAACGACTCTGGCCACGCCTGATTCAGAGCTCGGAAGCGCTCGTGGCGGCCTCGTCTTCCTGCTACTGTGGTACCGTAGCAGTCAAAACCAGAACCCAGAGACCTTGTTCGCCGCCCTTCCCCGACCAACGCCGCCAACCAAGAAATTCCACAAAAATTGGACATCATCCTGATCCAATCCCAAAGATTTTTCCACTGGTCTCGTTGACATCAAAATTCGGGAGTGGTCGCAGCAGTGCCGACATCGACTGCCTGTCTCCTATTATAGAGCGCGGACAGAACCAACATCCTCCATTTAGTTACTTCTTCATTCATTCTCCCCTCCCCGCCTGGCCGGCTTACTGCACCTCCCTGTGGGAGGTAGTGTTTGAATGTAATTTTAACTTCCCTTCCCCAAGTTCAACCCCCTTGCATGGGGCGTAGTGATGTAAAATCTTGAACAGGTCGAAGTTACACCGGCGCGGCGTGTGGGGAACCCACGCTTCCCCGCTCGCCCTTGTCTCCGAACGGGACCGGTTTCTTCAAACCGGTCGAGTAAATGCTCTACTCTTACTCTCATTTGGATGCCTTGTTCCTTCAATATTAGTTCATATGCTCCGCTGGTCCGTGAGAGTGAGCGCCTGGCCCACAAGCTCCTTTGCTTCAAGTGGCCGCCGTGGGAGAGAGTGTGACCTGTGCCCATCGGCACCCGGTCGGCCCCTTTGAGTTGGGCCTCCGTATCCTTGGGAAGTCTCTTAGTCTTGCTGGCCCTCTACCAGCAAGGGTACAGCCCACACAACATCGACTCGGCATCATCGAGTTACCCCCGGGTTTGGGCGAGTGCCGGGTGAGTTGGCCGTCGATATCGGCCCGTTCTACTTACAAATTGTGCTTGTTTGATTAGGTCCAAGGGTGTGTCACATCACCCCGGTGTGAGCGACGTCACGCGGTTTGGGGTG
The DNA here is from genome assembly GCA_022559845.1 of Amorphophallus konjac. NCBI lineage: Eukaryota > Viridiplantae > Streptophyta > Magnoliopsida > Alismatales > Araceae > Amorphophallus > Amorphophallus konjac. Next base: position 178,818,620 of record CM040126.1, on the reverse strand, counting down.
CGAAGAAGACGTGGAGCACGCGGGCTCCTCTTTGTTTGCTGTAACACAGAAATAAGAGAAGGGAGAAGGGGCCACCACGGGAGATTGCTCCGACGGGGCGAGCGGGACACATGTAATATAGCAAGATATGGGGGTTAAACGGCCATAGCGGGAAGTGACTCGCCGCGGCCTCGGGGGGACGGGAATGGTGCAGAAATTAAATAGCAAGAATTGAAACGGCCATTGGGGAAGTGACTCGCCGCAGCCTCGAGAATATGAGCAGATAAGAATATAACAGAATATAAGGAGAATATAAAGAGCGGGAATTTAAACAGTCATTGGGGAAGTGACTCGTCGCGGCCTCGAGAATATGAATAGATAAGAATATAACAGAATATAAAGAGAATATAAGAGCGGGAATTTAAACGGCCATTGGGGAAGTGACTCGCCGCGGCCTCGAGAATATGAATAGATAAGAATATAACATATACGAACGGGAATTTAAACGGCCATTGGGGAAGTGACTCGCCGCGGCCTCAAGAATATGAGCAGAATATAACATAATATAAAGAGAATATAAGAACGGGAATTTAAACGGACATTGGGGAAGTGACTCGTCGCGGCCTCGAGAACAAGATGTGATCGCCAGGGGCCAAAAGACCCCAAAATACAGAAAGTGATCGCGCCTACCTCAAGAGCGGGAGATGGCGGGTTGCTTCTTCCTCCCCTTTCGGCCGGCCGACGGAGAGGGCTTTCCTTGGGTACCCTTACAAAACAACGACAAACAAGTAATGAGTGGATTAGAAAGATGAAGGTGTAGTATTCAAATCCTTGCGATAAAAATGACGAAATGATGGCAAGACACACACCTGGTTGGTGTTATCTTTTAAACCCCTCTCGGACTCGAGTAGGAGGAAAATGAGATGATGGATGCAAGAAGTATATAAGAAGAGGCGCCCTTATGAAGGGGGATAGAGAATGTGATATGATGAATGCAAAAGAACTATGAAGAAAAGGAAAGGATTGGCTTATTGGATGTGCCGGTGGTGAAATCCGGCAGAGCTCCGGCAGCGTAGGGACAACGTGGAAGCACGGTGGATGAAGATGACCTTCCTCTCGCGAGCGTGGGCACCCGAGAAGCCGGCAGAACCTCCACCTACAAAAGACCCCACGGGTTAGAAATGACTCCGGTAGCCTCTGGGCTCCGGCAGCCTATCAGATCTCTTAGAAGCTCCCCCAGAACTGAGGGGGTTGGCCTATATTTATATGGCTCCGGAGGGTGGAGGCGTCCAGGACCCTGGACACCTCCATCAGGGAAAAAAATATATTTTATTCTATTTTTATTCATTTTTTCCGAATATTTTCATGGAGGCGTCCAGGGTCCCGGATGCCTCCATAAGTCCCACCGAACTCCACCGAAAGTCGCACGCGGTTTAACACAACACGTGGTTTTGGAACGGCGACCCGTGATTTGGAAATGTGCGCGTCCAGGCGACTGGACGTCTCCACAATTTGGATTCTTTCACACACGACAAACCGTCGTTCGGTGGGCGGCGCCCCGTGAGTGAGTTGATGGAGGCGTCCAGGGGCCTAGACGCCTCCAAGAAAATATATTTTTATTTTTTATGTTTTGTCTTTTATGCCAACTGGCATTTTATATTTTTGTTTTCATGGAGGCGTCCAGGGACCTGGACGCCTCCATTAATATATATATTTTTTTCATTTTTTTGGGTTTTGAAAAATAAATAAAAAAATGGGGGTGTCCAGGCGCCTGGACGCCCCCATGAAGACCCGCCTGGGTCCTCAGACGAGGCGTTGGCAGCCGCCCGGCAGATACCCTTCCTGGTTCCGATGCGTCTAACTGGTGTTGATGCCGTCCGAATGCTGCAACGAGACGGTTCCGGATGTTGACAAGGGCGGAAGAAGACTCAAGAAAAGGAAGCACTCGAGCGATTCAAAATGCGTAAGCCGTCGCGGGGCGTCGTATAGTAATATGAGACTTTCTCTGGAGACGTCAGGAATGGCGTGTCTACAGCTGCCCCGCCTTGGCGTCTGCTTTGTAAGGGAGCGACACGTAGTGGAATGGTATCGAAGTGGAGTGAAGTGGGAGCGGACTGATAAGTTGATGCCAAGGTGTGATGAGACACGCTTTTAACGTTACTGCTTGGAATCTCTCTTGAAGTTTCAATGAGGCGACCTTGAAGGAGGTCTTTCAAATTTTGATGATTTGCTTGGACGGAGATCAAATAAGGGAGGGTGAGATGTGCACTCAGGCACGAAACAAAAAGAGACCAACTTCTCGGTGTGGAAGTACTTGGGTCATAAACCTGCAGGTTTCACCTTTGGTGAGCGATTACCAGCCAATGTGGAAGTGCTGCGGCCAAGGTGGGTCAAACAAGGTAAAAAGTAAAGGAATATCTGAGGGTCTGTCCAAACAAGGGTCTCCTTTGAAAGAGCAGCGTAGGGCCGTTTCAAGGAAACTCAGTATTTCATTCGGAGTGGAATATCTCATATTTGTAAGAATTGAAGCACAGCGGCTTTCGCAATCGAATCACTTGAATGATCTTCCGCAATAAATCAAAGTCCTATATGAATGCATGCTGGGTTAAAATAAAAATTTAAAACAAATTAAAATAAAAAATAGCCAAGGATAATATTGTCAACTTGTTAAGAACGGGTCAGGATACCGATCCGGTGAGCCGACACTAGGTTGGGGCCCGTTTATCCGCGCACCAACTCACTGAATGGAACCAACGTCCCCATGCTATCACAAGTTGACGGCCTATCCGTACAACCTAAATTCTTCCGGGATCATCACCGTTTTTGTTGAAGGGGAACTCAAATCCTAGATTCGTTCGGGCCGCAAGATCCTTGACATGTTCTAGTAGCATAGGTATCATATACTACGATGCATGACAAGGTGGGACCAACCAATGAAAGGCGGGACAGGAGATAGGACAAAGACGTCCGTTAGTAAAACTTGCACAGGCCAGCATGGATTAATAACATCAGAAAGTAACAGAATCGTAACAGAATCGCACCACAATGGAAAGGAGATCTAGGAAAATCCTGACATTGACTGCTGATGTGACATGTTCTGTCCTGTAGCGATCTTCCCTTCCTATAAGAACTCCCCTTAGGCTAGTTCATTTAAATGCACCAAGGTGGGCTTTGGAAGCTCAGGAGAGGAAGGAGAGGAGAATCTAGAGATTTCAGGATGGAAGGAGAGTCTTCCCGCGTCATGAAGTGGACCAGGCCTAGCAGTGAGATCAGGCGACTCTCCGACCTCGAGGGTCATCTGAGTGGGATGATCATGTCGCATATGGTAAGCTGATTCATTTCAAATTTCTCCACGTGAACCTTCTTCTTACTTCCTTCCTTTCTTTTTGTTTTCACTTCCAGCCATATCCACTCTTCCCAGGCCCGAGGAAGTTTTCTAAACTGCCATGGCTTTCAAAGCTAACTTCCAACATCTCCATCGGCATGAGGGCCATACTCTCGAAGTGGCATCTGGAGGGGCTCTTTATTCATGCCAAACACTACGAGAAGATTCGTATGGACTGGGCATCTATGGGCGCACTAGTGGAGATCTGGCATCCCCAGACCCACACTTTTATCTTCCCTACCTTCGAGGCGACCATCCTCCTCGAGGAGGTGGAACTTCTGCTCGGATTGAAGAAATTCAAGAGTGACGGGAAGGTGAAGGCTATGCGGATGCTGACACGGTGGACTTCTGAAAGCGTCCTTGGAAGCTTCATGCCGCCCGACGCAGCCCGAAAGGTTCGTAGTCAAAACGGAATTGATTTGTAAAAGCTCACGGAATGGGTCATGGAGGCCCTGAGAGGGTCACCAGACGATGACTATTTGGAGGGAATCATGAAAGGGTTCACCATTTGTCTGGCGGGTGCTCTCTTATTTCCTTATACCGACAACATGGTGGAGGAAGACCAACTGAGTGCTATTCGTGGGATCTGGAGTGGAAAGAGGGTGGGACCCGCCGTCCTTGCCTATCTTTACAGCGGCCTTACTACCTCGAGCATGGGTAAGCCTCCATTTGGTTGCGCACTTGTCTTGAATTGCTGGCTTGATTTGCATTTCAAATTCGACCACCGCGAGGGAATGCCAACGGCTTCGAAGCTTTTCCAACAAAGCCCGCTTCATCACATAGCCGACGTGTTAGGCTTTGGTGGCACTGTAGCGAACCGTGTTCCGTGGCTGAAGAAACGTGAAGACTAGCGGTCCCACTTTTGAACCATGAGACAAAGCTTCTTTACTTGCGCACCAGCATGTCTACTTTCGCTCGAGCTCCTCATGAGGTCTTCTTGTGAAGTTGATCTCCAACTGATTGGTGCGACTGAGTTTATCCTTTACAACGCGCATCGGTGCTGCCTCCAGATCGGCATTCCACGTCATTCGTTCCCACTATCAACTGGCATCGTTCCTTTGAAGAAGAAGGAGTTGGGCACTGAAGCGGATGTGAAGGAAGCGAAGGCCGTCAAAGCACCCTGGAAGACAAGTGTTGCGGGAAAGGCCTTAGCGCATGTGGGGGAAGAATGCGAGCTGTGGAGAGCTTATGTAACCGAACTGGGGAAGTTAAGGCCTAAGGCGCCTAAGCCCCTGATGTAAGTCGTTCTGCTTTCTGATGGAATAAAATCTGGCATTTTGATGTTTTGGACCACGTTCCCTTTGTTATGATTTTTATTTTTCCATTTTTCTATTTTTGTGTTTTCTTTCTTTTTATGTACCTATTTATTCATAATATGATAATATGTAAATATATGTATTAAAAAATTATTTTTAATGGGGGCATCCAGGGGCCTGGACGCCTCCACTTTTTTATTTATTTATTTATTATTATTTTTTTATTTTGGGGGCGTCCAGGGGTCTGGACGCCCCTACAATTCCTTTTTTATTTTTTTGGTTTTTTATTTGGGGGTGTCCAGGAGCCTGGACGCCCCTAATTTTTTTGAATTTTTTGAAAAAGAAGGAAAAAAGTGGGGGCCTCCAGGCGCCTGGACGCCCCAAAGAAAAGGATTTTCTTATATAAGGGGGGCCTCACCCCCCTTTCACTTCTACTGTTCATTCTGAAGACTCGTTCACTCTAAACGACCCATTCCCAATTCCAATGGAGCAAGGAGGCCCGAGCCAGGGTGGGGAGAAGCGGAAACGACGGGCTCGTCGTCCGAGGAGGCTGAGAGATGACGCTGAGGAAGCTGCCGTGGCGGAGGAGATTGCGGCGGAGGAGGAGGCTCCTCTTTTGGCCGTTGAGGACCCTGCGGGCGCTGGTGACGCGGGAGAGGACGAGCACGATCCGGTAAGCCCCTTAGACTTCCATTCTATTGGTTCACTAGGCTAAACGGGCGGACGAGAGGCTGTGTGGACAAGGCCGGGGAGTGAGTGAAGGAGGCGTCCAGGGGCCTGGACGCCTCCACATTTTCTTTTTTTTTCTTTTTATCTATTTATTTATAAAATAAGATTAAAAATAAGGAGGCGTCCAAGGCTTGGGACGCCTCCATGATAATATATATTTTTTTATTTATTTTTGTTTTTTTGTTTTTTTTGGATTTTTCTAAAAGTAAAATAAACAAAATATAGAGGAGGTGTCCAAGGTATTGGACGCCTCTAATAAAAACATAAATATTTTTAAAAATAAAATAAAAAATAAAATAAATAAGTAACATATACAGTGTTATCGTTTATTACTATCCATGCTGCTGATGTGTTGCCCTATTAGTTTTGTGGTGTGCAGGGCGTGATGAAGGGCCGGATCAGCTGGTCTCTAGTGGTGGCAGCGTACCGTGGGCTGCCAGACTTCTAGAGGGCGCGTGTGGACGCCATGGGCTTTGGAGCCTTCCTCAGGATCGAGCCCTTCCGGCTCGACCTTCCTCTTATCCAGGCATTGAGGGAGTGGTGGTATGCGCTGAGTCGGGCGTTTCTGATGCCCTGGGGGCACATGGTGCCGACGCTTGAAGACGTAGCTCGGATCACCGGGCTACGAGTTGACAGAGAGGCAGTCAGCGGGGTCACCTACCCCGACTACCGAGAGAGTGCCCTGGACCTGCTGTGGTTAGAGACGAGCGTGACCGACAGAGACAGTAGGGTAGTCGGCCGAGTGGAGATTATGGAGGCGCTCGGATTCGTCGACCCGCGCCAGCGGGTTAGCAAGACTGGAGCGGAGTTTCTGGCACGACTTGAGGGAGATGCCCGTGCAGCTTTCACCAAGGACCCGAGCGAGCGGGAGCTGGTGGATCTAGACCTCTGGAGGTTTCTTTTCTTCTTCCTGGGCCGCCTTCTGCTGGGGACGAAGGGTGACGGTATCCACTGTCGCTTCCTCGGGATCCTGGCAGACCTTGACAGAGTGGGGCACTACGCGTGGGGAGCGGCTCTGCTTGCCCATTTGATTGCTGATCTCTCCCAGGCTTCAGAGAGGGAGATGACAGTCAGCGGCTTCGCACCTTTTCTCCAGGTACACAATTTATTTATGCATTTTACCATAGTTAAATATGCAATTGCTCGTGCTAATGATGTATGATGGATGCAGGTGTGGAGTTATTACTACTTCTCGATGGGGAGGGCCAGGCAGGGGAACAGGAGAGCCGTTCCTCTAGCGCGACGGTGGAGGCCGGTCGTGGTAGCGGCACCACACAGCTATCAGCTGGCGTCACTTTGTCGGGAGCTGAGCGAGTATCCCGAGGCCATGGTATGATGCGTATGATTTTTTTTGTTTTTATGCATGTGACTGAATGGTAACTAACATGATGTATGTATGGTGATGCAGGTGGTGTGGTGGCCCTACCTGGGCATGGGCGATGCTGGCCAGCCCAGGGTTGTAGTGGGTCTTCCTCGTTTCGGGCGGGACGTGTGGGTCCATTGCCTGAACGAGATCGAGCCACTTCGGCTGAGGCTGGTTATGAGGACGTTGGGGCTGGCCCAAGAGTGGGTCGATGTAGATGAGCTTGTCCGCATTGGGTGGAAGACCAAGGGGAAGGCGAAGATCATGGACTGGCGTACGCGCTTCCTGGCATAGTACCAGGACTGGCAGCAGGGCGGGGTCCCAGTGGTGTCCCATGTACAGGACAGTACTGATTACCTGAGACGGTACCGGGCTACGTACGGGGACCGCCTCTTCCTTGGTGGTATGGCAGGGGTAAGTGAAATGAAAATGCTTCACCCTTCTATATGTAAATGCATGTGGCACTAACTTATGTGCAATGCAGGATGCTCGTGACAACATGATCGCCGACCTGCGGGCCCAGTTGGCGGACGCCAGGTGGCAGTTGGTGGCCATCCGACAGGAGTTGGAGATCCTGGTGAGTTTATGCGATGCATTTTTTGTGACTTGGATTTTTGATACTTGGCCTCTAACTGTCGTTTGCTCTGTGTTTCAGCGGGCCCACCAGACAGCGGCAGCCGGGATAGCTGGTGGAGCGGGTTCCAGTTCATGGGGCCCTCCCCCGGAGATCTCTGCCCTTCAGAAGCAGCTGGCGTATGCGGTGGCCCGGGCCGAGGAGGCCGAGCGTGACCGCGAGGCTCGAGTGAGTGCCTACTTGGCCCTGACCCTCTTTCTAGCTGCTTTCCTTCTATCACTGCTCTCACACGGTGCATGCGTGCTTCGACAGGTGGCCGAGATTCGGGAGGCCCTGGCCCGTGCTGTTCGTGCCGAGCAGGAGCGCGATGCTCGGGTGGCGGAGCGTGACGCCCGGATTGTGGAGCTGGAGGAGGATCGGCGATGGGAGGCTGAGGAGCTCCCTCGTGATGTGTTGGATCTGCGGATTACCCTCGAGCTGTCGAGGAGAGAGGCGATGAGAGAGAGAGAGAGGAGAGGGAGAGGGATAGGGAGATCCTAGAGAGAAAGAGGGAGAGGGAGAGAGAGGACAGAGAGAGAGAGAGAGAGAGGAGGGGAGGGCGGAGCGACTGCGAGACTGGGACGATAGGAGGGCTCTGGAGGCCCAGCTGATGGAGCTCCGATTGAGTCTCGGCACCGCGGAGGGGAGGCTTCGAGAGAGCGAGGAGCGGTACCAGAGGGCGAAGGAACGCGGGGCGCGACTTCGTCAGTCTGGTTCTTTTTCCATGGGCAGCTATCTGGTTTCTTCGGCCGAGGAGCGTCGTCGTGCCTTTGAGGCTGGGGTGCCACCGCAGGGCGAGGCGAGCACGGCTTCTCAGGGTTCGCAGAGGTCGCAGAGGCCCCCCAGGGATTCTCGTCAGAGGAGAGAGGAGAGAGATGATCAGGAGGGTGGTAGCGAGAGTTAGAGAGTTGCTTGTACCCCCACCTTCCTCACTGTATGATGTACTATTTGACTATTATATGAAACAGATCTTGTGTGGTGTGCCCTTTTCTTTCCCACACTTTCTTTCGCACCACGTTGTTCACGCTTCACGAGACTTTTGCCCTAGACAGAAGGGAACTACTTTGCACTGAGGGATTTTGTTCCTTTTCTTGCTTTCTTTTGGGCGCGTCGAGGCGCGAGGATGCGTCTTAACCTTCGAATTCAAATTTAAAGCGTCGGACGTCCTTTCTTCGTCCGTGCCTTACCTGCAACGAGCCCGCCTCTGCCAAAATTCGCTCGCCCGTCTTTGTTTTCTTCCCCTCGATCGATGGAGTTCGCGGTCTGGACCACGGCGAAGGTGGAGAGGGACGCGGGACCCCTCACGCAAGGAGGGACGCGCCACAGCACGGAACGGCATCCATGGAGGAGGAAGGGCCGCTTCGGGCCCCCGAGGGACCCGAGGGGCCCGATGTCGCGGAGGGAGGTGAACACGTTCTGGTAGGTCCTTCGATCTCTTCCTCTTTTGATCCATTTTGAGTTTTGAAGCGAGCCGCGCGAGGGGGGAAAGGGTTCGGCGAGTGTTGCACTCAAATGATGGACGCATCCTAGACAGGAGACGCGTTCTTTGTTATGATGTGAGGCCCTTCTTTCTTGGTGAAGGACATGGCGAGGACCCTGGGCCTGGCCGATGAGTGGGCGAGTGCAGACGAGCCGAGCCGCGTCAGGAAGGAGAGTCACGGCAAGGCGAAGCATGAAGACTGGCGCATACGTCTCCCTGGACAGCGAGGGAGCGTACTGGTGCAGGATAGTGCCGACTTCCTGCGGCAACAAAGAGAGAGTTATGCGGGGCTTCCCCAAGCTGGGGATAGGCGCGACGTCAACGGCTCCCGTGCCCAATTAGCCGAGGTCAGGCGGCAGCTGGCCGCCACTCAACAGGAACTGTCGCTCCTGGTAAGCTAAGTGCTGCATCTTCTATTTTTAAATGTGGAGCTTAGCTGACTGCTATTGTTTGTTCATTCCAGCGTGCCCAGCAGACAGCGATGGTGGGAGTGACCGGCGGCGCATCTTCTAGTTCCTCGGCCCCTTTTCTTGAGATTGCCTCCCTCCGGGAGCAACTTGCCGGTGCGGTGGCTCGGGCTGCCCGGGCGGAAGAGGAGCGTGATGCCTGGGTGGCGACTGTAGCAGAGCTGCGACATCGTGGTGAGGATAGACCTTCTCCAGACATCCTAGAGTTAAGGGTTCTTCTGCAGATGATGAGAAGAGAGGTAGAGAGAGAGAAAGCCGAGAGAAGGTCCGAGCGACAGCGGGATCAGACCGAGAGGAGGGCCTTGGAGGCCTGTGGACACCAAAAAATGTCGATGAGGATCATACGGCATGCACGTCTCGACATTCGAGAGCAAGCCGAAGATGGAAATGCCGAATAAACCTCATGCCTCACCCGATCAGGACAAGAACTCGCTTGGTGGTCCACTACCTGCTAAGGAAGCCCCCCAGGCAGAAGATACAGCTACAATGCTCCGACCGGCCATGCCGAGAGCTGAATCAGAGAGAAGTCGAGAACTCCGGTACAATCTCGGCATGCACAGAAAGTTACACAGAATCTGGGACCGAGTCCCAGAGGCTACAAACGGAATATTGCAGAGGTCATACATTACAACCGGAACATTCTGGGAATGCCGACATTCATATAAACGGCCGCGACTTCGAGAAGAATCCGTTTAGTGCTTAAAACGGCACGAAGGAGCCTTAAAATGGTGCGCCTTAAAACGACGTGCCCCCCCTCTTAAAACGGCGCGCCCCTTTTCTTTTTGGCTACACGGTGCGCGAAGGGGCATCTCCTTTGATGCTTAAAATGGTGCCCCTTTGAATAGGGCGCTGTTTTAACCCCTCATTCTATTCTCTGAAGTGCTTCCCCGGCGCGCAATCAACCCATCCTGTCGGTATGCCGATGCTCTGTTTAATGATGTGCAGAGAACATTGAATGCCCGGCGCTTTGTCTCTACCTCCGTTCGACAGCACAGAAGCGGCAACGGCGAAGCAGGCTCCGGCAAATCGCAAATGTCCCATCCTCGGACGAACGCCAGTGTACTCCACGAACCAGCATCATCCAGCACAACAACAACGTTGTTGCGAACAGGGTAGAGGTGGCGGGAGTTTTCTCCCCCACTGTCCGTTCTATAAAAGGCATGCCCCACTGGTGAAGAAGAGGAGAGGCTCGAACCACCCCCCCCAGATAGGCTATTGAAGTGAGAAGAAATGGCCACCCGAAGGGAAGAAGCCCCCGTCCCTGTGCTTGCTAGGTGAAGAAGAAGAGAGATTGAGCGTGAGAGAAGAGAGGTGAGCTTGGAGGGGGAGGAGCTTGTGCTCCGTTCCCCCCCTATCGATGTATTTCTTCTTTTCTCTCTGATGTATTCCCCCCTTTTGCTTTGCTGTCTTTCCCCTTGCGGATGAATAAAAGAAAAGCTTTTTTGCAACATATGGTGTTCTTATGCTTTCCTCTCCCTCCTCCGTCTAATGCTTCTCTCTTTCTCTCCATAGAATGTATTTTCCTTTTCCGTTTGTAACGCCTTCTCTTCCATTTTTTTATCTGTATCAAGTTTCCTTCCCCGTTGCGTGGATGAATAAAAGAAGAAAAGCCATCTTTTTGCAACTCTTGTGTTCTCTGTTCCATTCTCTGCTCCATCTTCTCATTCTCTGATCATCCTTGGCCCTTGAGGGCTGCCTTTCCATGGCACGACCCACAAAGGTACCCACCGCCGGATGAATATTTATGGCCCTTGTGGCAAACACCTGTCCCGTTTGGAAAGTTCCTCACCCGTGAGCTGTGGTCGTTCTTGTAGGCTGGCCCTCGAATGTTCCATACTCACATCTGGGTTCGGACCGCCGTGAGGCTACTCCGATTTTTGAGAGTCTACCCCAGAGCAATCCGATTGGTGGCTTTCCTTTATCTCTGGAAAGTCCCGGTCTAGGGGAGGTGCTGCCTGATTTTTGCCAAGGCTAAGAACGCCCAACAACTGGTGAACGAGTTGAATTAAGGAGGAATAACCGAGGCCTCTGTGAGCAAACTATCTGAATAAAACACTTAGATGTTCATGCTGTTTCATCATAATAAACGATTAAAATGGTTAAAGCTCTTAAAACCTCCTCATTACCAGCTTGATCTATCAACAGAATAAGCAAATCAAACCTTGAATCAATTTACGGGTGAAAGGAAAAGAAAACGCAGTAAACAGAGCTCAAAACAACCTCCATATAGCTATCCCGGCGCGAGTTAAAACGGCGCGGCCATTGCTCCACCGCGCCGCTTCAACCCTCCTCACAAAATCCCCCCATCTCTTCTCTAAATGCTAAAACGGCGCGCCCTCTCCCTTGCCCTCCGTATCCGGCGCGCCCTCAATCTCTCCCCTGCCCTCCAAAAACGGCGTGCCCTCTCCCTTGCCCTCCATATCCGGCGCGCCCCCAATCTCCCCATTGAACATTGAAACGGTGCGCCCTTGGCCGCGCCGGTTTAGCCCTTTCTTTGTTTCTCTCGACAATAGCATAACCCCGCGACCTGACCGCGTAGGTCGATCCGCGTGCGAGGGCGCACGTTGGCGAGTTCGGGCTTCACACTTAACAATTCACACCCCCGGACTGGGTGCAAAGAGAAAATCAATGATGCCTTGTGGTATCAGACGTGGACCTCGGAGCCTCCGACATGGTCATGATCCGAACACATCTCGGGCCAATAGTTCGTTAACTCGACCCGCTTTACCGGGATCAAATCCCGCAACCCCACATTAAACTTGTCGTGTCTACGGCAGACATTTGCACGGTTTTATCATCATCTTCGATGCTTCAAATGTGGACTCGCGTCTGAACAATGAATGGTCCGACCGTGACCGACACGCACGTATACCTTGGAACCTTTGTTTCCCAAGACTGTGCGTGAAGAGAAAAGTAATGACGCCCCGTGGCATCAGACGTGATCCTCGAAAACCCCGATATGGCCATAGTCCGCAACCACCGCGGGCCAATAGATCATCAGCTTGACCCATCTTTGCCGGGATCCAATCCCGCACCCACATGAAACTTGCCATACCTACGGCAGACATCCGTGCGATTTTATCGTCGTCCTTGGCGCTACTAATACAGACTTCCGTCCGAATAATGAATGGTCCTTTAGTGACCGACATATATGCCGGGATTTGATCCCGCAATCCCATGAAACTAGCAGTACCTACGGCAGACATCCGTGTGTCTTTGTCGTTGTCTCCGATGCTTCGAATATGGACTTTCATCCGAATACTGAATGGTCCGTTAGTGACTGACGTATATCCCGGGATCTAATCCCGCAACGCCACATTAAACTTGCCGTACTCACGGCAGACATTTGTACGGGTTTATTTCCGTTTACGTCTTCAATACGGATCTTGTCCGAACATAAAATGGTCCATGAATGACCAACAAAATCTGAATGGAACGAGACGGCTCTCGTCTTCCCCAACCGCGCGTACGGGAATATCAATAAGACCTTCGTGAGTCACGTCTGGACCTCGGGTTCACCCCAACCATGGTCATTACCTGACCCACATCTAGGCCTATAGCCAGCTATCTCTATATACGTCTTTGTTTTAGAATCTAGTCCCGGGACACTTTCCCGTTGCCCGTCGGCACCGAAAATATTAATGATGCCCACGCAAACCTCGTTTGGACCGCGGGAGGCGCCCCCAGAATGGTCTGACTTGATCCCGCACCGGGCCAATAAACTCGCTGATTTCCGACCACTCTAACCGAGATTCAACCAAATGCCTCCTATCCCTTTGAACAGTAAACTTGCCGTACCCCGGCATACATATGCTCTAGTTTTCCCCGTGATGATCACGATTCTCTGAAGCCGGACGCTCGTCCGAATATCAAAATGGTCCCTTGAGTGATCGACATATTTCGAATGCTTGTTTCCCTAGACATAGAGCTTTCCGACTGATTCGAGACCGCTATCGGCTAGTTTCTCTCGATATAATTTCCTAGCCATGAGGCCCTGATTCCCGACGATTAATCAAGGGTGTTCCCCTCTCCGAGGGGATGTAAATGACGCCGTGACCTTTATGGCGCGGCGGGTCTCAGTCCCGACACGAACCACACAATCGTCTAATTAGTCAGATCGAGCGCACAATAAATTGTCACTTTGTGACTGGCATGCCCACGCACTTAATAAACGCCAATAAACAAATAAACAACGATTTATTAGACAAAAAGTTCATCCACAAGGCCCAAGTGAGGGAGCTCCAGCTAGGCCTTCAGCCCGTCGTGCAGAGGCTAGGAGGGATGGAGACGCGCTACGAGAGAGTGCGAGAGTACGGGGAGCGACTGCGCCAGTCTGGTCGCTTTGCCGCTAGTGGCTTCTTTGCCACGCCAGGGGAGGAGCAGCGAGTCATTGCTGTGGAGCCGATGCCACGAGGCGAGTCGGGTGCTACTGCACGGGGATCCAGGAGGCTTCTGAGGGACCCTCACCTCAAGGGAGAGGAGAGGGACGCCTAGAGGGACGAGCATGAAGATAATGGCACGAGTTGGCGCGCTAGTGGACCCGCCTCCTCTCTATGATTGTAGTGTTTATGACAGCTTATGTAGAATTATGAATGGAGTGATTTAATTTTCTGCTGCTTATTTATTCTCTTGTGCATTCCTTCTCCCCTACACTTCTTCTCCTTCGCACTGTTCCCATGTGATGGGTCTACCGAGACTCCACCCCAATCGGAGAATCGCGTCTTGTTTGTGACTATTTTCCACGGGAATCCGCCGTCGAAGTCAATAATGACGGCCCTGGATGTTGTGTCAAATTTTGCGGACGTCCTCTAAAACATGATAGGGTATCCCTAGACAATCATAGGGTGCTAGTCGTCATATTCTTCGTCCAATCAATCACCCTGTGCTAGCGGCGAAGTGACACACGGGACCGCATAGTAGGTGCCTCATTGCCAGGGCTATCATTAAAGGTGATGGAGGCAATCTTGGCCTGCACTCCTTCCATTTCTATAAATTCTTGTCCCTTTTATCCTCCCAGGTATATCGAGAGCTAAATCGAGGAGCACAAGTTCTCACGGGACAGGAGGAGTTCAAAATTCCGAGAGTTGGATGGAGGGCGAATCTTCCCACTCCTCGAAGAGAAGCAGGTCCAGTGGTAGTAGTTCCAGGAGGCTTTCGGACCTCGAAGGGCACTTCAGCGAAAGGGCCCAATCACAACTCGTAAGCGGAGCTTTCCTGCCCTTTTCTCATTCTTTCTTCCTTTCTCATGACAACACCCTTCTCCATTTCTTATGCACGCACAGAGTGTGATGAAATCACACATTTCATGGGAGTTAGCAGTGTCCGCATACAGGGGTCTCCCAGATTTTCAGAAGGCGAGGCTAGACGTGATGGGATTTGGCACCTTTCTTCGGATCGAGCCTCTCGAGCTCGACCTGGTCCTGATCCAAGCCTTGTGTGAGAGATGGGACCCAATGAGTCGGGCATTCCTGATGCCCTGGGGGCACATGGTTCCCAGCTTGGAGGATGTGGTCCGGATCACAAGCCTGAAGGTGGAGGGCGAGGCAGTGACCGGGGTCACTTATGCGGATTACCGAGAAGGTGCTCGGAAGCTACTGGGTTTGTACCTAGATGGTCGGAAAAATAGGTCGGTAGCTAGGGCGTCCCTCATGGATGCATTAGCGCTCATCGACACTCGTCGGTGGGACGACGAATCCTCAGAAGAGTTCATGGAAAGGATGGAAATAGGATGCCATGGAACTACACAGATTTCGACAACTGAGAATGATGCAACATAGATTTGAGGAGATTTCTCCTCTTCATTTTGGGGAGATTGGTACTGAGCTCGAAAGGGGACGGTATCCAATGTCGCTTCCTGGAGCTGCTATCAGACCTTGAAAGAGTAGGATACTATGCCTGGGGAGCTGCCATGCTGGCACACTTGTTTGCAGGCCTGTTCCAAGAAGTGGATCGTGAGATGGCTGTGAGTGGTTTTACACCATTCATCCAGGTATTTTTGGTTTTGCTTTTTTTGTATATATTTTTTTGTGTTTTTTTGCAAGGTACTGATGACCTGCGCCGAGCAGCTGTGGAGCTATTATTACCTCCCCATGGGGAGAGCTCGACATTGGCGACCCGCGATGGTGCCGCTAGCCAGGCGGTGGGAACCCATCATGAGTGCGGCACCCCTAACCTACCAACTGATGGTGCTAAGGCGGGAGCTACATGAGTTCCCTGCAGTGATGGTAAACTGGAGACCCTACTCAGACATGGTCGATGCCGACCAGCCTTGGGTTCTAGCAAGTCATGCCTGGTTCAGACGGGAATTGTGGATGCACTGCCTGAACGAAATCGAGCCGCTTCGGCTACGATTGGTTATGAGGACGTTAGGACTGGCTCAGGAATGGGTGGATACGGCTGCGCCACCTCGTGTCGGGAGAAAGACGCGGGGTCCGGTGACCTGTATTGACTGGCGTGTGTGATTCCCAGAACATTACGAAGACTGGCAACGGGGTGGCATAATCGTGGAATCGCAGACACGGGATAGCGAGGATTACCTGCGTCTATACAAGATAAGGTACGCAGAGCGGTTCTAACCCCGGGGACTTGCGGAGGTAGGTCTCCCCTTTTCCTCTTTTCTTCTTTCTCCCTTTTTGGTTTTCTGGTGGAAATGCTGACTCGTATGGCTGCAGGATATCCGTGATACGATGATAGCGACTTTACGAACTCGCTTGGCAAAGATGGAGCAACGGTTGGGCGATGCCCGCGGAGCTACGAGCGCCTTGGTAGGTGTACAGTGCGTTCCTAATTAAAACCATAGATTCCAGATGTTGGCTGCTAATTCACGCGGTCGTAGCATGCCCAGATTGGCGCGGCTTCCCCAGCGATGGGAGTAGGTGGTGCCTCATCCAGCTTGTGGATTCTCACCTCAGAACTTGACTTGCTTCATGAGCAACTTGCTCACGCCACGCAGCGTGCTGCGGAGGCAGAAGGGATGCTCTGTATACAGGTAAAAGTTTCAGTGTTGAGTTCTCTTTGTTTACGCCTTATCGCGTATCTAAGATGGTACACTCGGCATGAAAAGGCGACAGAAGAAGCGCTTGCCCAAGCTATACAGAGGGAGGCTAGGATAGCAGAACTGGGGAGGGAACTGCGGCGTTATCCTGATGACGACTCCTCTAGGGATGCCGTGGAACTGAGGATCACTCTCCAGTTGGAGAGGGAAGACCGTGAGAGAGAACGTGCAGAGAGAGAAAGAGACGCATAGAGAGAAAGAGCCAACAGATTGACTGAAAGGGAGGAACGAAGGGCCATGGAGGCCCAACTATTCGAACTCTGAACCAGCCTTGGTCTTGCTGAACAGTGGCTGAGAGATGGTGAGGAACACTACCGAAGAGCACGAGAGCGTGGCTTTCGTGTTGGTAGCTTCTCTGCTGCTTCCGTGGATCAACGTCGGGGTGTGGGAATAGGAAGGGGAGTACAGAGCGGTAGGAGTACCGCTTTTCGTAGTTGGGTAGCGTCTTTGAGAGCGTTTTGCCCGGAGAGTAGTGGGACGAGTAATGCAGAGAGAGAGGGCGGAACTTGATGTACTTTTTTTGATTTTTTTTGGAATAAAATACAAGGTTCGGTTTGTTTGGTTTTCACCTTTGCTTGTGTTGCCTGAATCCCTGCACACATCACTGAAACAAACAAATCAGAATTTCTGTTCTGACTTGGCCCCTTGCTCAATAAGCAGATGGTCACTGTGACTGTCCTTGATAACTGGTCAAGGGGCCAAGCCTTTATTTAACGAAGGCAAGGGAAAGATGCGGTGATGATAAATGCGACAGGCAAGCACACGAATGCAAGCGGTATTAAAAGTGAGATGATGCACGCAAATGCAATCATGCAAAATTGATTTGTTTTCTTTTTTTATATTTGGCATTTTTTTTATTTTATAAAAAAGATTTTTTTGTTTGTAAATATGTACATTTTCTCTTTTACATTTTTTGTTGTTTTTATTATAAAAATTTTTTGTTGCTAACGCCCGGCAAGCACCCAAATGGTACCTAACCTACGTGAGAATAGGGGTTTCTTACTAACCTCCCAAGTATCCTAAGTGCACATCTAGGTTGATTTGGGCATCTAGACCCCTCGAATGATGAACCCGCCGGCTAAGACTTACCCTGATGACAATACCGTCATGCCATGCTTAGGCTCCCAGTCGCTTCTGGCCACAGGGATTCACCCAAAAGATGTTTGAGGTGAATGATTTGCCCGACCCGGGTCTGTTTCCTCACAACTCTAGATGGTATATGATGGAACACCCTGGAACCCTAACGACCAACTGTGCGACGCTGACCCGGAATCAGACGCCATCGCACCCATAGGTGACGCGCTTGCATTGGCCTAAGCCCGAGGTTAAACAAGAAGACATCAAGGCGGTAAACATGGGTCTTGACCATCCAGAAACACAGAGACTCCTTCGCAGCGATAGCTTTTGCTTTTCAAAGTAGGCAACCATATGTGTATATTAAAATAAGGTCGCAGACCCTGGGCAGTTTTCACCCTTTAGAAACTCCATCTAGCTTTCATCTTCAAAGGAAGAAGGAAGAGCGTGGGGGATAAACCTCCTGAGAGGATCGGCAAAATCGTTAACCCGGCGAGCCAATAAGGGTCCATTTAACTCTTTCCTTTCGGACAACTTTGGACCAAATCTCGAGCATTTACATTCCACAGCCCCCACTTTTTTATGGATTCGAACTTTTACTTTGAGGGGTTCCATTTATCGCATCAGGCACGGTCACGGCCAAGCTCTTGATTTTGATTTTGTATTTCTTTTGTGAGGGAGATATAGTTGTTTGACGTTTGTGGGCTCCCTTTCGTATGCCTGCGGGGACACTGCCCTCTTCTCGTGCTCTGATCGATGCTCGAGGAAATGGATCCTACTCTTGCCCTTGGGGTTTGAGTTTCGGTTTCTCATGCTCAGCGTTTTAAGGGCGCCGACTGTCTCATTTAGTCGAAGAGAAAAGAATAAAGATTACAGCTTCTGGAGATCTTCTGGGTGGGGCCCCACCGTAGGTGATGCTACCGACTTTTTTGAATAAAATACATAAGTGAGCACATGTTACCTTCCTTCGAGCGAGCATAGGCCGACGTGGCCAGACATGGATCTCCACGGTTCTGACAAACCAAGACCCGGTGCCTACCAAGCCTTAATGGGCCCTATCCTAACATGAAGGTTAGATGCAGGGACTTAACTACATGGTGACTGCCAGGCATCGGCATTTTGAATTTTCCATATTTTTAGTGGTTTTCTATATTTCTTTGTTTTTGATGTTTTTTTATCTTTTCATCATTTTTTATGTTTTGTGCTAAGGGTAGTATTTCTTAAGATAAAGCTCATTCCAATGGTGGGATAACTCGGTCCCTTCGGCCTTGATTAGCTTGTAGGCGTTGCCAGGGTACACGGCTTGAATTACAAATGGTCCTTCCCAATTGGGTTGGAGCTTAGAACGCGGACCCCCAGGTTTGACAAAAATTCTTTTTACGACCATCTCACCGACTTTGAATTTTCTCTCAACGACTTTCTTTTGGTAAAAGCGAGCGAGTCTATTTTGATACACACGCGCGTGTTCGGCAGCGGCCAGCCGCTTCTCATCCAAGAGTTCCAACTGGGCGAGGAGTGCATTACGACGATCGTCGAGGGGAAATTCCTCGTCCAATTGTACCCTGAGAGAAGGGATCAGAGTCTCATACGGGACTACCGCTTCCATACCATAAGTAAGGGCAAATGGAGTCTGCCCGGTGGGGGTACGGATTGAAGTGCGATAGGTCCATAGGGCTTCGATAAGTTTTTCTGGCCAGTCTGAAAACTTACTAGACTCGCAGTTTTTTTTTATGATTTTGAGCAATATTTTATTGGTGGCCTCCGCTTGGCCGTTACCTTGTGGGTAATAAGGCGATGAATGATGCAATGGAATTGCGTACCTTTTGTAGAGGTCCTGTAGGTCCTGAGAAATGAACTGCGGCCCATTGTCGGTGACGATTGTGCTTGGGATGCCGAATCTGGCGAGGATGTTCTTCATGATGAACTTGCATACTGTTGACGCCTTGATTTCTGCGTAAGCTTCTGCTTCGACCCATTTGGTGAAGTATTCCGTCGCAGTAAGGATGAAAGATTTCTGCTTGGTGAGGGAATTGGGATCACCTAGGGGACCAATGATGTCGAATGCCCACATGGAGAAAGGCCACGGGGAGGATATTAGATGAAGTGAGGAAGATGGTGAATTAATTTTATCGGCGTGAAGTTGACACTTGACACACCTACGGACATAGACAGCACAATGCTCTTCCATAGTGGGCCAGTAAAAGCCTTGCCGAATGATCTTCTTGGCGAGCATCTGCCTATTCACGTGGCCACCGCACACACCCGAGTGCGTCTCCTCTACACATTTCCAAACCTCATCGTCACCAAGACATCTTAACAAAATACTAGTAAGGCTCCTCCTATAGAGTAGACCTCCAACCAATGTATATTTCTGAGCCACCCTTCTTATGGCTTTCTTGTCCTCTGTGGTGGCCCCTTCAGGATAAGATTGATCGTGGCAGTATTTGATGATTTCATAGAACAATGGTTTCTCTTCATCAGCCAGTTCTTCTTCAACCTCTGCCAACATGATCTCCCTCTTCTCAAGGATATCTTCCTGCAGGATCTTTCTTGCTATCATGTCTTTGATGTTTACGCAGGAAGCATCATCGATTGTAGGGGCGTGAAGTTTGTAGATGGAAATGGACTCAAACCATCTTCCTAGAGGGAACCTTATGGATGATGCCAACGAGGTGAGGGCATCGGCGAGAATATTCTGATGACGAGGGACATGAACAAAGATCAGTTTGGTGAATAGTTTGGCAAAGGCAGCAGTGAGTTCTTGGTATGGCTTGAGTTTGGGATCGCGAGTGCGATATTTAGTGAGCACCTGGCGAAGGATGAGTTCACTATCACCTATGACTCGCAACTCAGTGATACGAAAAGAATGAGCGAGTTCTAGGCCAGCTAGAAGAGCTTCATATTCGGCTATATTGTTGGTAACTGGAAATTTGAGCTGGTATCCCAATGGGAACGTGAGGCCTTTAGGCGACAGGAGGGTGACGCCGATTCCTCTCCCTTGAGAATTCAGAGCTCCATCAAAATATAGCGTCCACATTGGCTCATCTGATTGGTTGACGGACATTAGTTCCTCATCTGGAAACTCTGATTGGACAGGATCGAACTTGGGAAGAGGATGGTGAGCGAGATGCTCGGCTATGGCATAGCCTTTAATCGCCTTTTGCTGGATGTAGGTGATGTCGAACTGAGAGAGAAAACTTTGCCACTGTGCTAGCCTATCCGTAAGGATGGATTTCTCCAGAAGGAATTTGATAGGATTCATTCGAGCAATCAAGTGGACCTCATGAGCCAAGAAGTAGTGCTTCAATTTCTGCACTACCCAAACGAGGGCAGCACATGTTTTCTCCATGACGGTGTACTTCTACTCACAGGGATTGAGAAGTTTGTACCTCTGATCAGCTTGCCCGATCCTTTACGTCTCAGTCTTGTAGACCTCCCCACGGAGTCATCCAAGACTGAGACGTAAAAGATCAGAGGTTTTTCTGGTTTGGGTGGAATGAGAACGGGTGGACTAGCCAGATATTCCTTCAACCCTTCAAAAGCTTTCTGACATTTAAAATTCCAATGGAATTCTACTCCTGGCTTGGTCAACTCGTAGAGAGGTCTACATCTTTGTGAATGTTGGTACACAAACCGACGAATAAACTGTAACCTCCCGATTAAACCTCGGACTTCCCTCAAATTCTTGGGAGGCGGCATATCCCTGATAGCCTTGGCTTTGTCGGGATCTATCTCGATCGCTCTTTTACTCACAATGAAACCCAGTAATTTACCCGACGACACACCAAACACACACTTCTTCGGGTTCATTTTTAATTGGAACTCCCTTGACCTCTGTAAGACCTTAGCCAAAACTTCTGGATGTTCCATCCTGGTCCTTGATTTCACCAATAAGTCATCCACATACACTTCTAGATATATGTGCATCATGTCATGAAATATGGCCATCATCGCTCTTTGGTAAGTAGCTCCAGCATTCTTTAATCCGAACGGCATGACCACGTAACAATATGTTCCCCAAGGGGTAGTGAATGACGTCTTTTCCTGATCCTCTTCTGCCAAACGAATTTGATTGTATCCTGAAAATCCATCCATGAATGGGAGGGTTTCGTAGCCTGCCGTGTTATCAATCAACACATCAATGTGAGGTAAGGGAAAATCATCTTTTGGACATGTGCGGTTAAGGTCCCGGAAGTCGATACAAATCCTGACTTTCCCATCTTTTTTCATGACCGGGACAATGTTCGCCACCCATTGAGGATAAAGAACGACTCTAATGAACCTGGCTTTATGGAGCTTATTGACCTCTTCTTTCATTTTCAAAGCCATCTGAGGGTGGAAACGCCTTAACCTTTGTTTTACCGAGACGGACCCTGGTTTTAGGGTTAAACGGTGTTCGACCAAGGTTGAATCTAGACCCGGCATATCCTCGTAGCTCCATGCAAACGTGTCCTTATATTCCTTGAGAACCTCAATTAATGCCTCTTCTTCAGAGGGTGGTGGGTTGTCACTTATGAGGATGATCCTAGGGTCTTCCTCAGTTCCCAAGTTGACTTCTTTGGTGGATTCTTCTACGGCGGTTGACGGCTCGTCGAATCTCTTTATTCCACTAGCGTATGCGCCCGCCGCATCCTCATATTCTTCACCCTCATCGTCAGTGGGGCATTCTTCATCCGTGATCTCGTAGACTCCATACCCTTCATCAAATGCACATTCGCCCTCACATTCTATTTCCGGTAGCCGGATGGGATTTTCTAACAACTGGGGGATGGCAAGAAGGGCCTGACACCTGGTGGCTAAATCCAGAAGGAATCGACGAGGGATCTGCCTACCCTTAGATTTCTTCCTAGGTACCACCCTTGACCTATCATTCCTAGATTGACTGACAATATTTACAGAAGAAGAGGAAGACGAAGAGGATGGTGTAGAATGTACAGGAGAAGACCCCTCAGAGGAGGGATAGAAAAGGTCGCTCATCGGACCTTGGACGGGTGGTCCGCAGGGCGGGACGCACCCGTGGGAGATGTAGGAGGTTTCCTCAACAAAGATGTGTTGTTGGGGAGTTTGAAAATTGACGTTTTTTTTTTCGTTTTCAGTTTTAATGACAAATCAGTGAAAAGAGATTGGAGGAGAGAGAAAAGTGGTTATGGCTAGAGGATTGTGAGGCTCATAGAGCAGATCATGGTTGAAGAACTGGCGCGGGTTGAGAAGCCCGCGTAGGTATGTAAGCAAAGAAGGGGACCTGGGAAGATCATCAGACAACTGTCTAGCCCAGGAAGAAGATATCAGCAAAGGCTGAGACGAGTGGATGGATAAGATGGCGGCTAATGCGCCGTCGACGGTAATGTTGAGGACGGATGAAGATCCGTCGATGACAGGGTCCTTCTGGCGAGGACGAGGATAGTTTGGAACCTTGGCAAGAGTGGTAATATTCTCTGGTATTTCGGAGATCAATGGTGGTCCTTCAAGCTGCGGAGACGAGAATATCCTTTCCAGTGCAACGTAAATGTCCCGTATGTCGAACCATTTGTTCCATTCACATTCCGGATCTTTGATCTTGCCTCTTTTGGTGATCCTCGGACATTTTTCAGCCAAATATACAGCATGTGATCCCCCATATGCTTCTCGTGGGTAATCTCCCATCTGAACAATGGGCCCTCTGTTGAAGTGGTTTGATAGAGTCCATGTGAGGGGCTTCCAATCCGCCTTGAACGGTCCTTTGAAGCCTAGGCCAAACCTACGGTTCGGCCTAATTTCCTTTGGCGGTTTGAGCCTACCCTGTAACTGTGCGCCCAGACCTTTACCCTGTTGATAGCCGATGTTCCTCATAATCTCCCAACCTTTGGAGTGAAAAGGGAGACATGATGTTGCGATTGCCCTGACCGGCTCCTTTGGTGCTAGTGGAACGTGAGATGGATCACACACGTCCAGTAGTGACAATATGGGCCGATGAGACGGCCAACCAGAGAGCAAAGAGGTGTTGATAGCATCGACTGTGTGAAGGATAGGTGTACTGACCACCTTAATAATCCTCCCATTGTAAGGAAACTTCAGGCACTGATGGTTGGTGGAAGGCACAGCGTCCATGGCTTCGATGTAAGGGCGACCCAGTATAGCCTTGAATGTGGGGTCCATGTCAAGGACATGGAATTCCGTGGGAATTGACATGGGGCCTAGTTCTGCCTTCAGAATAATCATCCCTTGCGGCGGCCTTTTGCTATTGTCATAGGCCGTGACTGTGATTGAGGAAGGTCTTATTTTTTCCTCGTTGACCCCACACAACTGAAGGGTGTCCATGGGGATCACATTTATGGACGCACCCGTGTCCACAAGACACGGATTTATGGATACCCCATTAATTTTTATGGAAATGCACAATGCATATTTCCGAGCTTCCTTGGGAGAGAGCTCGTAGTTGTGGAACATGATGGCCGGTTGTGTGTCTGTTGGGGTCAGGACGGTCGAAATCTTCTCCATGGGGAGGTCTTCATTAACCATGACTTTTTGAAGATATTCCATTAAGGCCGCCTGGTGGGATGTGGATCTTTGAAGTAGCTCCAGGATGGAGATCCGAGCAGGCGTCTTGTCCAAGTGTTTCAATAGATCATACTGTGTTCCAGGGATAGCTCTTTCTAGTTGTTCTCCATCATCCTTCTCTGGCTGAGATTGCTCAGGATTCTGACTGTTGTGGGGGAAAACCCTATGGAAAATCCTTCCACTCCGGAGCACCATTACCTGCGGCTTTTGTACCTCTGTGGAGGTAGCAGTGGGTTTTAACAGGGATTTGAGGGGTAGTGGTGGAGGAATGGTTGATGAAGCAGTGGTGATGACGGGAGCAAGGATTCTGATGAGGGGTTTGTTAGGTGGAGGCATGGTGGAGGTAGAGGGGATATCACACGGATTATGGAGGACAAGGGGTCTGGAAGGTGGAGGTGGAGACGAAGTAGAAGTGGATAGGGATTGAAGCGGGCAATGGTTTTGAGGTGGGTGATGGGTAATGAGTGGTTTTGAAGGCATTAGTGGTGATATGGTGGAGAAAGACGGGGTTATGTATGGTTGACGGATGATAAGGGGTTTAGAAGGCGTAGGGGTAAATGTGGTAGAGGTGGGTGGTAAAGTGGGGGAGTGAGAGAAGATGAGAGGGTGTGAAGGCGTAGTGGAGAGTGTCGGTTGATAGGAGATCAGGGTGCGGATGAGAGGACGTAATGGTAGTGGAAATGGTGAAGGTGATACTGACGCGGGTTGATGAGAGAGAGGTGCTACCCGGGCAAGGTGAGGGTGTTGCGTGATGATAGGATTGGTGATAGAAAGAATGGAGGTACTTTCCTGGTGCCACACCTGTTCTCTCCCGACTTCCGGGAAGGAGGAGATGGGGTTAACCTGATGATTGGGCTGTTGGTGCTCCGGTAATGGATTCTGGATTATGCCCATGTTGGGCTATTGTTGTGGGGCCTGTTGAGGCTGTTGTTGTTGTTGTTGTGGTTGCTGCTACTGCTGCTGTTGTAACTGCTGCTGTGGCCTATGAGGAGGTCTCCTAGCCTTGAGAGCGGCGACGTATCGTCTCATTTCATCCCAATCTGTTTGATGTTCATCATTCATATCGTGGATATAATCTTTGAAATGGAAGCAGTAATCTACTATGTGTCCTGGCTGCCTGTGGTAGACGCAGTATTTGGAGGTATCAACATTCGGGGGCCACACGGGCCTTTCTCTGGGTAGGGCGAGTTGGTTTGATGCCATGAGGGCATTAAAAATGTATGCTAAGGTTTCTGGCAATGGTGGATAGTAGGCTCTCTTGGGACCGACCGGCCTCCTTTGTTGCTGTTAGGGACCATAGTTCCCCGGGGGTGGAACTTGGTTGTACTGAAGCGGTGGTTGTTGTTGCTGAGGTTGTGGTTGTTGTTGCTGGGGTTGACGTAATGGAGGCATATTATCCTCAGGTGGATTATTTTGGGGTGGAGGACGAAGAGGGAAAGGACCTGGTTGGAGTGGCAGTCGGGGCATTTGTGGAGGCCTTGGGTTGACTGCATAGTTGGCATTGTTGACCGCACCCACTTGCTCTTTTATCACGACCCCTTCTGTGGCTCCGCCCGGGACACCAGCGCCTGTCTTTCTGACCACTTTGGGCTTCGGCGACTCAAACATGTTCATAATGGGGGAGTCTTTTAACTAGGTTTGGATGTACCGGGCCCTTTCATAGAGTTCCTCCATTGTAGTAAGTTTATTCATGGCCAGGACGTGTCTGAATTGTGGGGTTGCATTAGACACAATCATCTTCACTTGTTCGGGCTCAGAGAGGGTATCCCTTATTCTTTCCGCCAGAGACCTCCATCTATCAGCATAGCGGACGAAATCCTCGTTGGGCTTCATCTTTTCGGCCACTAGGTCGGTAATGGAGAGTGAGGGACCGACCCTATCCCTATATTTCTGCAAGAACCTTCTCTGGACTATTTCAAAATTCTCGGCCTCGCTGGGCTCCAAAGAATAGAACCACTCTAGCGCGGGACCATCCAATGATCTCCGAAAGAGGTATGCCAGGGACCTCTGATCGTTTTGCCAATAGGAGGGTTCATACATGAAATCCTTGAGGTGAATGAAGGGGTTGCCGGTACCATTGTATCTGCGGTACGTGGGCATTTCGGAGGGAGGAAGATGAATGACGGGAAGGATTGGCAAAGCAACCTCCGGGGTGGCTTTCACGTCCACCATTCTTCTCAGATTTTGAAACTGCTCGTCCATGCGATTGAACCTATTGAGGAGCGATTGGGCGAGCTCCTCTAGAGGTGAAGGTGGCACTTGCCACTGGGGGAGAAACTGTCTCCCGGAGACTTGAGGGGGGAACCCCGAATGAGAGGGAGCTGTCGGACCGCCGACAGTTGGCCCTGGCTGAAGCGGTATGTGGGGAACAACGGGAGTTTGAGATTGTGACGGGAACTGGAATGAGGGTGGTTGTTGGCTCGCTTGTCCTTGAAGCAAGGGAGACTGGATGGCTTGCACCAATGAAGGAGATGAAATGGCCTGCACGGACTCTTGGAGAGGTGCGATGGCCGGAATTGATTCCTGGGGCGTGGGGGAAACAGATTTCCCCTTCAGAATGGCCTGGAAGGCCCGGAGCTGTTCAGAGGTAAGCTCCATGTTGGCGAGGACGCCCAGTAAGGAAGAGGTATCTTGTGGTGGGGATGTGTCCCCGGAAATAACCTGCACCTCATGCGAGGGCTCATGAGAAGGACCCGAGTCCATTGCATAGACTCGCGGGTTGGCTGACAAACCACGACTAGGGTGGTTCTCCTCAAAAGACTCGTGAGCCATACTCACAGTTTTCCCAGAACGCAAAAACATACACTAGCAAGCAGGTAGCAAAGATTATCAAACAAGTGGATGCCTTTACGCCTTTTTTTGTGTTTTGATTTTGATGATTTTTTTTTGTGTATTTTTAGCGAGATCCGAAGTTCACACAAAATAGGGACCCTAGTTTATTTTTGTTTCACCGCCGTGTCAGCTAGGGTCTCTCGTCTCACCACGAATGGGATGACTAACTCCGGGGAACTTCAATGGTACAACCAGCCCAGTGAACGAAGAGGAGATTCTTCGATGTCGGGGACTTACGGAGGTCCCAGTGGAGGAGATTCTAGTCCGTTGAGAGGATTTCTCAAACGGAGAGTCCTTCCTTCACCGGGAAAGGGTGATCCTTAGAAAAAATGAAAAAGGATATAAAAGAGGGATGGATGTATGCAATGGAATGCTGACAGATATATAGAGTAAGAAAACAACAGAAATAACACACATATAATAAACACCCAACCAATCACAACTGACAGTGCTGCCGTGAGCACAACGGGGGCGCGCGAGGGCGCCAAGGTGGAGAGGCACGGACGGTGCCGAACTTGCAAGGGTAGCAAAAAGGAAGTAGTAGAGGTCCCACTGTGATCGCCAATCTGTGAGCGACGTCATGCAGTTCAGAGAGCGGAGAAGACGCGGAGCGCGCGGGCTCCTTTTTGTTTGCTGCAACACAGAAATAAGAGAAGAGAGAAGGGGCCACCACGAGAGATTGCTCCGGCGGGGCGAGCGGGACACATGTAATATAGCAAGATATGGGGGTTAAACGGCCATAGCGGGAAGTGACTCGCCACGGCCTCGGGGGGACGGGAATGGTGCAGAAATTAAATAGCAAGAATTGAAACAGCCATTGGGGAAGTGACTCGCCGCGGTCTCGAGAATATGAGCAGATAAGAATATAACAGAATATAAGGAGAATATAAAGAGCGGGAATTTAAACGGTCATTGGGGAAGTGACTCGCCGCGGCCTCGAGAATAAGAATAGATAAGAATATAACAGAATATAAAGAGAATATAAGAGCGGGAATTTAAACGGCCATTGGGGAAGTGACTCGCCGCGGCCTCGAGAATATGAATAGATAAGAATATAACATATAAGAACGGGAGTTTAAATGGCCATTGGGGAAGTGACTCGCCGCGGCCTCGAGAACAAGATGTGATCGCCAGGGGCCAAAAGACCCCAAAATAAAGAAAGTGATCGCGCCTACCTCAAGAGCGGGAGATGGCGGGTTGCTTCTTCCTCCCCTTTCGGCCGGCCGACGGAGAGGGCTTTCCTTGGGTACCCTTACAAAACAACGACAAACAAGTAACGAGTGGATTAGAAAGATGAAGGTGTAGTATTCAAATCCTTGCGATAAAAATGACGAAATGATGGCAAGACACACACCTGGTTGGTGTTATCTTTTAATCATCTCTCGGACTCGAGTAGGAGGAAAATGAGATGATGGATGCAAGAAGTATATAAGAAGAGGTGCCTTTATGAAGGGGGATAGAGGATGCGAGATGATGAATGCAAAAGAACTACGAAGAAAAGGAAAGGATTGGCTTATTGGATGTGCCGGTGGTGAAATCCGGCGGAGCTCCGACAGCGTAGGGACGACGTGGAAGCGCGGTGGATGAAGACGACCTTCCTCTCACGAGCGTGGGCACCCGAGAAGCCGGCAGAACCTCCACCTACAAAAGACCCCACGGGTTAGAAATGACTCCGGTAGCCTCTGGGCTCCGGCAGCCTATCGGATCTCTTAGAAGCTCCCCCAGAACTGAGGGGGTTGGCCTCTATTTATAGGGCTCCGGAGGGTGGAGGCGTCCAAGACCCTGGACACCTCCATCAGGGTAAAAAATATATTTTATTCTATTTTTATTCATTTTTTCTGAATATTTTCATGGAGGCGTCCAGGGTCCCGGACGCCTCCATAAGTCCCACCGAACTCCAGGTTTAACACAACATGTGGTTTTGGAGCGGCGACCCGTGATTTGGAAATGGGCGCGTCCAGCCGACTGGACGTCTCCACAATTTGGATTCTTTCACACACGACAAACCGTCGTTCGGTGGGCGGCGCCCCGTGAGTGAGTTGATGGAGGCGTCCAGGGGCCTGGACACCTCCAAGAAAATATATTTTTATTTTTTATGTTTTGTCTTTTATGCCAACTGGCATTTTATATTTTATATTTTTGTTTTCATGGAGGCGTCCAGGGACCTGGACGCCTCCATTAATATATATATTTTTTTCAATTTTTTGGGGTTTGAAAAATAAATAAAAAAAATGGGGGCGTCTTGGAGCCTGGACGCCCCCATGAAGACCCGCTTGGGTCCTCAGACGAGGCGTTGGCAGCCGCTCGGCAGATACCCTTCCTGGTTCCGATGCGTCTGACTGGTGTTGATGCCGTCCGAATGCTGCGACGAGACAGTTCCGGATGCTGACAAGGGCGGAAGAAGACTCAAGAAAATGAAGCACTCGAGCGATTCAAAATGCGTAAGCCGTCGCGGGGCGTTGTATAGTAATATGAGACTTTCTCAGGAGACGTCAGGAATGGCGTGTCTACACCCGGTCCAGCCTAGAACCCTCCAGTTCTCCAATATAGAAGTGGGCCAATCATCTGGATCGTCCCATCAAATTCTTGATAAAGGGAAGTATGTTCCTCCCTTATTTACTCAGGACGAGTCTTGTAGGCCCATCTCTTCCGTGCCTCAGGTTCTTGTCGGCCCATCTGCCTTTTCTCACCCTCAGCAAGGGGCGACTCCCGTCCATGCCAGTTTGGGTCATCCTCCAGCCCAATATCCTTCTTATGGGCCTCTATGGACGCACTTTTTATTAATAAATCATTGTTTATTTGTTTATTGGGTTTATTAAGTGCGTGGGCGTGCCAGTCATAAAGTGACGATTTATTGTGCGCTCGATCTGACTAATCAGACGATTGTGTGGTTCGTGTCGGGACCAGAACGCGCCGCGCCATAAAGGTCACGACGTCATTTACATCCTCTCGGAGAGCGGAACACCCTTGATTAATCGCCAGGAAAAGGGGCCTCATGGCCAGAAAATTAGTTACATGAAAAGTCTATCAGGAAGCATTGAAATCCCCGTACGAGGGTGAGAAGAAAGCATTCGAGATCATGTCGGTCGTGTGTTGACCATTTGATGTTCGGACGAGCGTCCGACTTGAGAATCGCGTAATCGTCACGGGAAAACCGGAGCATATGTATGTCGCGATGCGACAAATTTATTGTTCGGAGGAACGTGAAATATTCAGTTAAATCCCAGTTATAGGGGTCGGAAACCACTAAGTTTGTCGGCCCGGTGCAAGATCAAGCTACGACCATACTGCGGTGGGCCCCCCGCAGTCGAAGTCAGGCTCGCATGGGCATCGTCAATATTTCCGGTGCCGAGGGGCAACGGGAGGATGTCCCGGGATCAGATCCCAGAACCAGTATGCGTTCAAAGGGAGCGGGCTATAGGCCGAGGATATGGGTCAGGCAATGACCATGATCGGGGTGGACCCGAGGTCTAAGCATGGCCCACGGAGGCCTTATTGATATTCCCATGCAAAGGGTCCGGGGATGACGAGAGCCTTCTCGTTCCATTCAGATTTTGTCGGTCACTCATGGTCCACTTTATGTTCGGACAAAAGTCTATGTTTGTAGCGTAAGAGACTGTGACAAACCGTACAAATGTCTGCCGTGAGTGCGGCAAGTTTAATGCAAGTGCGGGACTAGATCCTGGTATATATGTCGGTCACTAACGGACCATTCATTGCTCGGACAAGAGTCCGTATTCGAAGCATCAAAGACAACGACAAAGACATACGGATGTCTGCCGTAGGTACGGCACGTTTCATGTGGGTGTGGGATTGGATCCCGGCATATATGTCGGTCACTAACGGACCATTCATTATTCGGACGGAAGTCCGTATTAGTAGCGTCGAGGATGACGATAAAACCGTACGGATGTCTGCCGTAGGTACGACAAGTTTATTGTGGGTGTGGGATCGGATCCCGAAAAAGACGGGTCAAGATAACAAACTATCGGCCCGGGATAAGTTCGGATCATGGTCACGTCCGGGCGAGGGCCCCCGAGATCCACGTCCGATCTAGTGGGGCATCATTACTTTTCTCTTCAAACACAGTCCGGGGAAGCGGGTTGTTAAGTGTGAAGCCCGAACTCGCCAACGTGCGCCCTCGCACGCGGATCGACCTGTGTGGTCAGGTCGCGGGGTTCGACCTGCCCGGTCAGGTCGCGGGGGTCAAGGGGGCGGCGCCCCTTGCGGGGGTTTCTGGGGGCAGCGCCCCCGGAATAAAAATTTAATTATAGAACGGTTATGGTGTTTGTTCTCATGAGAGTGGTTCATAGTCTTTTATTTCATTCATTTGCTTGGGTCCTTTCTTTTAATTTATTTATGAGTTTTAAGCTTTTCTTCCATTTAGTTAATTGTGTTTTTTTTTATAGGAGGCACGCCGGATTAAGGAAGCAAAGGGGCGCGCCGGAATAGGAGGTGAAAGGGGGGGGCGCCGGTTTAATGGGATCCCAAAGGGAGAGTGGAGCGCGTCGGTTTAGGACCAAGGGAGGAGGCGCGCCGATTTATGTGTGGAGTACGGGGCGCGCCGGTTTAAAGAGGAATGCCATGGGGCGCGCCGGATAAGGAAACAAAGGGGGCGCGTCGGATTAAGGCCAATGAACAGTATGGCGCGCCGGAATAAGCACTATTCATTCTAATATTTTGAAAGTTGTTTTGAGTGTAGAGTTAAACCGACGCGGGGGGTGAGCACGCCGGATTAGCCCGCGCCGGATTAGGGGCGCGCCGGGTTATGCTCTGTGGGTTTTATTTCATTCTTGTTTGTTCTGTTCCTTCTTTCTTTCACCCGTGGGTTGATTTGTTGATTGATTTGTTCACCGAATTGGTGGATTATGTTGGTGAAGAGGGGGCTTAATAATTTTAGCTGTTTTTCAAGAGGAATTAGCATGAATGCTTAAGTGTTCGTTCGAGGGGTTTGATTCACATAGCTTACAGCGTGTTGTTCTTGTTCTCGGAGGTGGTTTGTTCGTTTGTTATTGAGTGTTCTTAATCCCCTGGCAAAAATTAGGCAGCATCTCCCCTAGACCGGGGCTTGCCAGAGAGAAGCGAAGGCCACCAAACGGATTGCTCCGGGGTGACCCTCAAAAATTGGAGTGGCCTTACGGTGGTCCGAACCCATGTGTGAGTGTGGAGCCCTCGAGGGCTAGCCTTCAAGAGCGACCACGACTCACAGGCGATGAATCTTCGAATCGGGATAGATGTTTGCCACGAGGGCCATGAATGTTCATCCGGTGACGGGTTCCCTTGAGGGACATGCTATGGACAAGCAAGCCTCGAAGGGCCTTGGACGATCAGAGAGGGGAGAAGGGAGGCGTAGATCGGAACGGAGAAAACACTGAGCTTGCAGAAGGGCCCTTTTCTCTTATTCATCCTCATAAACGGGGAAGAAGTTGACACAGGGAGAGTTCACCCCGGGATGGGAGTGGAATACATTGCAAAAGGGGGGCGGAAGAAGATACAGGCGAGAAAAAAAAGGACACAGACCCCCCCTCGACTCACCTCTCACACTCAAACCCTCTCTCTTTCTATTCACCTTGCCGGCGGGGATGACGGGAGCTTCCTCCTCTCTTTTTTCTTCTTCTCTTTTCTCCACACAGCTGAGAGCACCCCCTTCTCCTTTAGGATGGCCAACCGGGAGAAAGCCCGCCATCGCCCTGTCGAACCTGCAGAGTATATATATAGTGGGGTGCCTTTTCTTTGCTCGAACGGAAGAAAACTCCCACCACTGCGTTCGTCTGCCAGACGAACAGGGTTGGCTTCTATGCTGGCATCCGATGATTGGCACCGTACCTTGTCGTTCGTCCGAGGATGGCACAGTTGCGGGTTTGCCTGGAGATCTTCATCCGAAGACATGCCTTCTCCGATGATGTTAATGCGCTGTCGAGTGGAGACGGAGGCACGGCTTCATAACATTGAATGCTCCCTGCGCACCGCATTTAAACAAAACAGAGCATCGTGCCAGAGATGGGATGGAATGGGGTTAAACCGGCGCGGGGGAATAGTGATCGCGCTGGATTAAAGCTTTTCAAGGGGGCCACGCCGTGTAAGCATTACAAGGGGGGTGGCATTTCCCTCAAATGAGCGCACCGGGTAACTTGTGCATAAGGTGGCACCGTTTTAAGCATCAAAGGGGGAAGGCCCCTTCGACAGGAGCACGCCGGATAGCCAAAGAAAAAAGGGGGCACGCCGTTTTGAGCAGAAAGGGAGGGCACGTCGTTTTAAGGCGCGCCGTTTTAAGGCCCCTTCGTGCCGTTTTAAGCACCAAACGGATTCTTTTCGAAGTCGCGGCCGTTTATATGAATGTCAGCATTCCCAGAACGTTCCGGTGTCAATGTATGGGCTCCACAATATTCTGTTTCTAGCCTCTGGAACTTGGTTCTAGATTCTGCGTGACTTTCGGTGCATGCCGAGACTATGCCGGAGTTCCTGACTTTTCACTAATTCAGCTCTCGGCATGGCCGGTCGGAGCGTTGTAGCTGTATCTTCTGCTTAGGGGGCTTCCTTAGCAGGTAGCGGACCACCAAGCGAGTCCTCGTCTTGATCGGGCGAGGTATGAGGTTTATTCGGCATTTTCGTCTTCGACTCGCGCTCGAATGTGTAGACACGAATGTCACCATGATCATCATCGTCATCATTTTTTTTTGGCGTCCACAGCCTCCCACTCCTTCAGTCTATCCTTCGGCTCCCCGCTTTGAGCCCACTCCTTTTACGTTGCCCGCACCATCTCGGGAACAAGAGCTCCTTGATAAATGGGCCGCCAAGCAACAACAACTTGACTTTCTTCAAAAGCGGGTTGGCCCACAATCTTTGGCGGATGTTCCAGTTCCTAGCTTTCATAACATCCGGTTTCCTCCCCAGTCCGAGCTCCCCACGTACCAAAAATATGATGGGAATAGTAATCCCTTCATCCATGTGAGGGACTTTATGTATGAATCGGCGCAATTCCAATATGATGATCGCCTTATGGCGTATTTATTCCGCCGGTCATTAGATGGAGTGGCTTTGGAGTGGTGCTATGCTTTACCACTCGAGGATGCCGCGAGTTTTAAAGTGGTGAAAGAAAAGTTTATTCAGAGATTTCAAGACTAGGTCGGCCCAGAATATTCCTTTACAGACTTGGTGGCCGAGAAGATGAAGGTGGATGAGGATTTTGCCATATATGCTGACAGGTGGAGACAGATGGCCGCCCATGTGCCGGGTCACATTCTGGAGGAAGAAAAGGTCAAGTTGCTTATATCAAATGCTACCCCTACCTTTCGCAACATCTTGCATGCACCAACTATATAGCCGGGCGCGATTCATACAAACACAGTTCAAGGACTCCCCCATCCACACTATTTTTGAAGCCCAAAAGCCCAAGTGCAAGCCGTTGCATTTCCTTTTTCCAACCAACCCGCACCATTCTGCTTCCCATAAAACCCCCGCAATCCCCAATTCTCAACTCCACAAAACGCCCAACCCACCTTCTCCACTCCACAAAACCCTCACCCTACCTTCACCACTCCGCAAAATGCATTCCCCGCTCCACAACAACCTCCACAACCTCCGCAATACCACAACGTCCCTCCACCCAATGGGTACACCAACAACAACAAGCGTCCGGGTCCGAAGAGAGCCCAGTACCCTCCTTTGCCCGAATCTCTCACGGACATATTTTCGGCTCTCATGTCAACTAGTGCAATTCAACTTCCTCTGGAACGGCCTAACTGGAACCCAGCCTGATGTGAAACCACCCTTGGGGTGATAGTCACAAGACCGAATGACCTTGGACCTACAATTGTAAGCAAACAACTTTGGGCAGTGGACTCACACTAGCAAACACGATCGCGTAGCACACACGAGTGCCCGTGGGCAACTTAGCGATGACGGAGATGGTTCGAGTCGGGACCTTGATGCTCCAATGATTGGCTAGCTTGGGGAGAATCCCAAATGGGCCAGGGATGCCCAAAACACAGGCGGCCAACACACCAAGATGTAGGGGTTCACTCACAACTCGCCCGCGGTGATCACTCACATTAATGGCAATTATGGGCCGAACTCTCACTCTCCGTCTGACGAAGCAATAGCGATAATACTATGCTAAGCAAGGAATTTAAACCAGCCAAGAGGGGGTACCGAGGCTCACCTAGTCGGCGTGAAGACGCCGACCCCGGTTGGAGACGAGGGCGAGCGGGGAGGCGAGGGTATGCACCCGCACGCTGCGTCGATGAACCTTCAAACCTGCGACTTGAATTATTACATGAACTACATCCCTTGCAAGGGGGGGGGGATCTCGGGGTGGGGATTATGAGGTTACACTCAATACTACCTCCACGCAGGGAGGGGCCTTCAGCCGGCCAAGCGGGGAGGGGAATTCGAGCTAGAAGTGATGAAAGGCCGCCGATGCCGAATCTGTCCACGTTCTGGAATCAGGGACCAGCAGTCGAAGATGGCACCTCTGCGACCTCTCCTGATTTTTTCTGATGGCAGGGCCAGTGGGGAAATCTTCGTAACTGGATCAGGATGACTTCAGAATTTTTCCACTTTCTGCGGGCACCGCTGCTGGTCGGAGTAGGAGCTTGAACAGGGGAACATGTTGTCAGTTCTGACTGCTTTAGGATCACAACAGCAGGAAGAAGAGACTGCCACGATCACTCCAGAGCTCAAAATCAGGTGCCGCTAGAGTCGTTGGAACCGTTGACAAGTCCTCTTCGAAGAAAGACTGATGGGGATGCCAGATGTTATCGGGGACGGCCGGTAGACGCTGAACACTGATGAAGGGTCGGTGCAGACTGAGTAGAAGCAGAACCACGCACCCGGGGGAGAAAATTGATAACTTCTGGATCCGGACGCCAAACGGAGCTCTTCTTTTTGGGGATGAAAGAAGACTTGGAGTAGAAGACTTTTAATGAATAACTCTTTCTCAGATTCCCAGTAGGATGGTCGCAGTAGATCTTCCACTCAGGTTCTGGTTTCCTGTCAGAGACACTTTGCGCAGTCGGGCGAGAATGGCTCCTCCAGTCAGCTCCGAGCTCGAATGGATGCGGCACCACCACCGTTGGAAATCTGATTTGCAGACGTTTCCTTTGATGTATGGTATGCCACCTGAAGCTTCCAGGGGACGACGAGGTGGCCTCTGCAACTTGCGGCCAATCTGCTGCCTGCAACCAGAACTTGAGAGTGTGGTGATAGGTAATGGGGAATGGGGTAGATGGGAGGGGAAATGAGGTGGTTGTGTGTAGGGGCAACCCCCAGCTGTGAGGGGGTCTGGGAGGGGGTGTTTCAAAGTGTGGGAATGGGAGAATGGGGGTTGGAAGGGGGTGTTTGCTATGGGTGAGAGAGGAGCTGCGAATTTGGGGCTTGGAGGGAGAGGGGAAGGTGAGGGGGGGGCACAAGTGGGTGGAGGGAAGCTGAGTTTGAACTTCAAATGGCCTAGGGAGGTGGAAGGGTGCTTTGGGTAGTGGGAAGGTTGCTTTGGGAATGGGTATTGGGTGGTTGGGGGTTGGAGGGTGGTATGTGGATTGGGTGGGGCTCTCTTGGAACAAGGGTGGAGTAATGGGGGGTGTGGGGAATAGGAGAAGCCTTAATTGGGGTAGGTGGGAGAGTGGAGGTGGTTGGGAGGGGAGGAGAGAGAGAGGGGGGCGACCTCCTCCTTGGGGAGAGAGAGAAGAGAGAGAGAAGAGAGTGGAAAGAGGGGAATCCACCACAATAGAGAGAGAGAGAGAGAGAGAGAGAGAGAAGTGGAGAATCCTCTCCAATAACACTAAGGCACACTTGATTTTTTTGAATTGATCATAAAAGTTGTTACAATGAGAGGGAGGGGAGGCCTATTTATAGGCTCCATACTTTCATATGACCATAGTGACCCTGACAAACTAACTAATGACCAAAGCAATCCAAGGGAGGGGCGCCCTTGGGCCTAGCCCATTAGTTGGGCCCATTAGATTGCTTAATTAACTACATGACTCAAGACTTAGGTAAATGACCCGTATACCTAGGTACTAGACTCAAATAAAAGGAAAATTACATAGTTTATGACTCAAAGAAAGTATGAAAATTACATGACTAGACTCAAAAACATGTGGGGGAACATAATGACGCATGCCGACGATCCAACTGAGCTTCGAAAAAAGTGGTGGGGCAAGGGATGCCCCCATCATACCCCCGGGGTGGGGAGAACTCGACCTCGTCGAGTATGGATCCACCGGGGTAGTAGTACACAACATGCAGCTCTGGGCAAACCACGAACTCCAAACTCAACCCGCGTCATAGCCGGGGAATGGCGCTTCAACTTTACAAAGTGGCTCGGACACACCCTCATGCTGGCTATGAGGTCTTGCTTGCCTAGTATTGCCGCCATGTGCTCACTTCGGGCTCTCAAGCTAATTTGTGGTGGCACTCCGAGGGTGTCTCTCGCAAGGATAGGTGTAAGCTCAAGACACTCACTAGGATCCACCGCGGTGCCCTTAGAGGGTGCCAGATCCGCCACGTGGGAAGTGGGGTGAATCCCAAAACCCATTGGTAAGTTCAACCCACAAGCTGGGTTGCCAAAGTCACTCGGAACTTGGCAAGGTCCAAATCCTCGTGCCCTTAAATTGGAGGTGACCCTAAGGTAGAGCCATCCCACAGCCATCATCGCCATGTTGCCAACTTGGAATTCCAAGTGGCGCTTACGAGTTTGTGCTCGCTTCTTGTGAATCTCACTGCTTGTTGCTTGATACTTACTTATATGCCATGCACTATGATGTGGTGTGAGTGGACAAGGTGTGGTATGCAAAGGTGGTCCAGGGCAACCACATATAGACCTATCGTGCATTGATGTTATGAAGACTTTGAATGATTTGGGAGGACCGGGGCATCCATAGGTGTCCCTCTTATGAGTGAAAGTTGGAAGACCCGGACACCCATGTAGGCTCCTAGTATACATAAGACCAATGGTGAATTGGGGAGGACCGTTACACCCAAATAGGGACAACTCATGCTTACTACTTGACATGTGGATGATGTGAATGAATGGACCTGACTTTCTAATCACGCCAAGTGGTGTGTTGTGCCAAGATATATGCATTTCTATCCTAGAGAGGACTTTCATGTGCATGGGTGCGGGATGGCCCTTGAGCTTCCACTCGTATGGATCAAAGGGATCTAAGAAGGGGGTCATCATGGAGTGGGACAATTCATCAATCCCAAGGTGTATGTTACCTATGGTCAAGACTACCATGGTGTAACCCGAGTCTAGGAAAGGAGGGGTTTGGTTCAACATGGGATGTAAGGGTAGGGCAAGGCGGGTGGTGAATAAGGTGAGTGGGTCACATGGGGAACTAGACTCCCATAGGAAAGGGTCAAAGGGATCATGGTAAGGGTCACCTAGATAGCGGTACTCCATGTCCTCAAGATCCTCATATGGTGGTGAGTCACCCTCTTCTAGTGAAATGGTTGGGCCGGTGTATGGGGTGGGTTGGTTGGTCAAGGTTCTAGGAATCACAATGGTAGGGGAGTGGACAAGGATGGGCTCTTCCACTATGGGGAGAAGAAAAAGGAGGTCACTAGTGTAGCAACCAACAATGCAAACCGAGGTGATAGACCCAATGCATGGATGGATGAGGTCAAGGCTCTTGGGTCGGTCCGTCCCTAGAGTCAACAAACAAGTCAAGTCTAATTGCCACTCTAGACCCTTGAGGAGATCATCCCAACCCTCTATCTCATAATAGGATTGGATCGTGGTGTGAAAGGAGGGAAGGGCCACAATTTGGGATTGATGTCCCATGGGCGAGAGGTGTGGGGGTCAACTAGGGACGCGGGGGCCTTGCTTGAGCCATTGGAGTATGGACTCATTCACGGTGAGGGGGTGTGGCTCTTGAGGATCCGGACTAGGAGAGGTGGGTGGAAGTGGAGGTGCTTGGATTTCCTTTATGGTTGGTTGTGGATCCGGACTAGCATCCCTTTCCATGTGGGTGGGTGTATGGGTTTCAACTTCTAATGATAATGTGTTGGGTAGATCTAATGCGGGGGAATTGGTGATAGCCAGTGCATGGTGCACCCGAGGTGGTGAACAAGTATGGCCTTGGGTTGGGATTGGTAAGGCAAGTAGTGGAGGTCTAGGTTGGGGTTGGGTTGGGGTAGGAAGAGGAAGATGGGTGGGTTGAGGGGTTTTGGGGAGATTATCCTTGGGAGGAGTGTCCTTGTTGGGGAACAATGGCTGGGTAATGGTGGTCGGGGTGGGAGATATTTCAACCACTAGGGACATAGGAAGATGCTTCCTTGTGGGGCATTGTCCGGCGATGTGCCCCAATTGGTGGCACCTATAACATTCCGGCTCGCACTTACCCGGGGTTATTTCACTCACTTCTATCTCCATTGGGCTCTTTCCCTTTTGAGAAGGGGTGAGGTGAGGGGTGGTCAAAGGGGCTTGGGTAATGTGGGTTGTGGAATGGGGTTTTGGTTGCATTGTGGGGAATTGGGGAATTGAAGTCTTGGGTTGGCCGGATGGGAATGGTGGAGTTGAAGTGCTCCTTGGGCTTTGGTGATCCGAGTAGGAAGGGGACACATAACTAGCCCTAAGTTGCTCCTTCATGTTTACCCAAGTGGTGATGGGATCTTCCATTCTAATTATCCTTAGACCGACAATTTGTAGCCAATAGGTTTGAGCCCGTTTGGTAAGTTGTGATTTGGCAAATTGGACATTCTCGTTATCGATCATGGGATACCAAGTGAAGTAATGGTCCATGGAAGCCTCCCAATCCAAATAGTCACTAGGATGAGTTCCATCAAAGGTGGGAGGTGGGGGACACGTCCTTCTATCATCCACCCTTGGGGCGGGCCCATTTTTTCCAAGTTGGTTGAGTCGACCCGATATGTTATGAAGCCGCTCATTGGCATAGGTCAAGGTCTTCATGAGGTAGTTGACATGGCCAGGGAGGTAATGTGTGTTAGTGGTAGGCATCCCTTGGGGTTTTGGACTCATGGAGAGGGCCGATGAGGCGGTCATGCTAGTGGACAAGAGCGATGCACTGGAAGACTCTAAATGCATATGCGCGCCCTAGGACCAACTTGATAGAGACATGTTGTGAACCTGGCTCTGATACCACTTGATGTGAAACCACCCTTGGGGTGATAGTCACAAGACCGAATGACCTTAGACCTA
Organism: Amorphophallus konjac; assembly: GCA_022559845.1. Lineage (NCBI taxonomy): Eukaryota > Viridiplantae > Streptophyta > Magnoliopsida > Alismatales > Araceae > Amorphophallus > Amorphophallus konjac. The sequence goes on along the minus strand of CM040126.1, from coordinate 178,778,692 downwards.
CAAATGTAAACAAACAACTTTGGGCAGTGGACTCACACTAGCGAACACGATCGCGTAGCACACACGAGTGCCCGTGGGCAACTTAGCGATGACGGAGAGGGTCCGAGTCGGGACCTTGATTCTCCAATGGTTGGCTAGCTTGGGGAGAATCCCAAATGGGCCAGGGATGCCCAAAACACGGGCGGCCAGCACACCAAGGGTGTAGGATGTAGGGGTTCACTCACAACTCACCCGCGGTGATCACTCACATTAATGGCAATTATGGGCCGAACTCTCACTCTCCATCCGATGAAGCAATAACGATAATACTATGCTAAGCAAGGAATTTAAACCAGCCAAGAGGAAGAACCGAGGCTCACCTAGTCGGCGTGAAGACGCCGACCCCGGTCAGAGACGAGGGCGAGCGGGGAGGCGAGGGTATGCACCCGCACGCCGCGTCGATGAAGCTTCAAACCTACGACTTGAATTATTACATGAACTACACCCCTTGCAAGGGGGGGGATCTCGGGGTGGGGATTATGAGGCTACACTCAATACTACCTCCACGCAGGGAGGGGCCTTCAGTCGGCCAAGCGGGGAGGGGAATTCGAGCTAGAAGTGATGAAAGGCCGCCGATGCCGAATCTGTCCATGTTCTGGAATCAGGGACCAGTAGTCGAAGATGGCACCTCCGAGACATCTCCTGATTTTCTATGATGGCGGGGCCCGTGGGGAAATCTTCGTAACTGGATCAGAATGACTTCAGAATTTTCCCAATTTCTACGGGCACCGCTGCTGGTCGGAGTAGGAGCATGAATAGGGGAACATGTTGTCAGTTCTGACTGCTTCAGGATCACAACAGCAGGAAGAAGAGACTGCCACGATCACTCCAGATTTCCAAATCAGGTGCCGCTAGAGTCGTTGGAACCGCTGACAAGTCCTCTTCGAAGCAAGACTGACGGGGATGCCAGATGTTGTCGGGGGTTGGCCGGTAGATGCTGAACACTGTGGAAGGGTCGGTGCAGACTGAGTAGAAGTAGAACCGCGCACCCGGGGGAGAAAATTGATAACTTTCGGATCCTGACGCCAAACAGAGCTCTGCTTTTTGGGGATGAAAGAAGACTTGGAGTAGAAGACTTTTAATGAATAACTCTTGCTCAGATTCCCAGTAGGATGGTCGCATTAGATCTTCCACTCAGGTTCTAGTTTCCTGTCGGAGACACTTTGCGCAGTCGGGCGAGAATGGCTCTTGCAGTCAGCTCCGAGCTCAAATGGATGCGGCACCACCACCGTTGGAAAGCTGACTTGCAGACGCTTCCTTAAATGTATGGTATGCCACCTGAAGCTCCCAGGGGACGACGGGGTGGCCTCTGCAACATGCGGCCAATCTGCTGCCTGCAACCAGAACTTGAGAGTGTGGTGATAGGTAATGGGGAATGGGGTAGATGGGAGGGGAAATGAGGTGGTTGTGTGTAGGGGCAACCCCCAGCTGTGAGGGGGTCTGGGAGGGGGAGTTTCAAAGTGTGGGAATGGGAGAATGGGGGCTGGAAGGGGGTGTTTGCTATGGGTGAGAGAGGAGCTGCGAATTTGGGGCTTGGAGGGAGAGGGGAAGGTGAGGGGGGGCACAAGTGGGTGGAGGGAAGGTGCGTTTGAACTTCAAATGGCCTAGGGAAGGTGCGTTTGACACATCAGTTCAACGGCTCATGGCCCTCCACCACAACCACCGTAGCCTTTCTCCCTCCATCATCCTTCAACTTAACCAACAAACCCCACTATCGTCCGCTTCCACCAAACCCCTCATCCTACCATCCGCATTCCCCGTTAACCCATCTCTCTCCACTCCACCCCCGTCTACCGCCACACCACTAGCCACCCACCCACCCATTATCCTCCTTCCATCTACCTCTACCCTATTACCGACACCCGCACCAATTCTCACACCGCCTCCATCAAATCCCTCACCTATCATCTCCGCTATGCCTTCCCCCGCCCCACTCATTCATCCCACCGGGCCTGTTAAGCCGCTTGTTCTTAACCCATCCCAGGCCATGCCGGCCCACAACCTTGCCTTGTGGAGCGAGCGTTTGTTTCACATGAATTATCCTTCCACGGGTGCACCCGCACCTAATCCCCAGTCCTCTCAACAGGTTGTTGATACGGAGGAGGCAGATCCGCTGCCGGGCACACAATATGATCTGCTACATCATCTGGACAGAGTGCCCGCCAAGATCTCCATGTTAGAGTTGATAAAGAGATCCACCCTTCATCAAGATGCACTCATGAATTTCCTACAGAAGGTGATCGTCAATGAAGATATGGCAGTGGACAGCCTGCCGACAGCCTTGGCTACAATCTCAAAGGGGCCGGCAATCACTTTTTCTGAAACTGAACTGGCACCCCCAGAAGCCCGACAAAAGCTGCTATGCATTTCTATAACTCTCAACAAAGTCTGCATAGATGCGGCGCTGGTAGACACAGGGGCATCTATTAATGTCTGCCTGCTTAGCACCTTAAGAGCCTGTAATTTATCAGAAGATCTGTTGAGGTCGACCCCTACAACGATAGCAGCATATGACAACTCCCGAAGGGCATGTCATGGGGTGGTCACTATTTAGGCTGAGCTTGGGCCTCTCACTATGTCGATAGAATTCTATTTGCTGGACATCAACCCTATGTTCAAGGCTATCTTGGGTCGTCCGTGGATCGACAACCTCAACGCCGTACCATCAACTGCACACCAATGTCTCAAATTCCCTTTCCAAAGGAGGGTGGTTAAGGTGAAGAGCATGTCCACGGTCCAGTCTGTGAAGGCCTTTCTGAGAAAATTCTGCCAACACTATGGCCCAGTAACCGACCGGTTATTTCAGTGTTAGATCTGGATTTCCCATGGGCTTATGCACCACGCAAGCCTATCTTTGCAGCAGTAAATATTAAAGTGAAGCCCCAAATTCAAGATTCCAAGGGTTGGGACATCATATTGAAGCTAGGCTATCAGCTAGGGAGAGGCCTCGGCGCACAACTACAAGGGCGGACCAAGCCGGTCCCTAAAGGAAGAAAGGTGAATAGAAGGGGCCTCAGCTATCGAGAGTCCGCACTCTCAGTTCTGGGTGATTCAGGGCCCCTGACATGGGACTACCGCAAGCATTTTATCAAAGGCCCTCTTCAGCCCAGCACATTGAAAGCACAGCCAAGTCAGCCTAAAGAAGATGCAGCTCAGGTATTTGCCAGCCCACCATTGCTTCCAAAGGGGAGAGTTGATGACATGGTTGATTATAGCCAGGCTTTTGAAAGGCTATTTTAGGAAGAAAAAATTCAGGAGGTACGGCTTATATGTTATGAGCCGAAGAAACTAGCTTACCGTCCACGGGAAAGGGGGAGCTCACCTGTCATATTCACTTGGTCTCCTTCCCGTCTGATTTCATTGTTCCAAAATCTGGCATCCATACCACCCTCGCCTCCTGTAATGATCGATCCATTCTTGTTTGAAATCCCCACGGAATATCTCATCATCACGCCAACCTGTGATTGCTGCCCCTAGTTTATCTGTCTACTCCCTTTTTCACCTCCTCTGATCCCTTTCTCGACATCTTCTGTCCCTCTAAGTACCCTCTCAGGCTTCCTCCTCCACCTTCTTCTCCTCCATCTTACTACATGATCTCCACTGACTAAATGTCAAATTTGAAATGGAGATTTTGGTGGAAGATTACGCTATCTTTTCTCCATCCTCCTCCCAGGGCATGAGGCCCCTGCTGCCTCCTTCCCATTAGGTTTCCTTGCTCCTAGGTTAGACGTAAGGTCCGTCGAGTCTAGGGAAGTAGAGTCTGTTAGGTCTATAGAAGTAGTGTCTTGTTCTAGGTCGTCTATTCCTTCCTCACTTGAGTCACGCCCGCTTACGCGTCATTCCAAATCCATTCCTGATAGGGTCTTGCAGGATCTAGCTCAACAATGTCATGCTCTTCTGAAGTGCACGGAGTTTATCGCTACAGCGATTGTGGTAGAAGAAGATGAGGAGCAAGAAGAGGTGTGGAGTGACGACGGACTAGGTGTTTATGAAATCATGAATGAAAAACACCCGGTCGATGGTGAGGATAGCGATGTAGATGACACCACCGATCTGTATGCGCAAGGATTAAAGAGATTCGTGGAGTCATCATTGGTAGTGGATGAACCTACGAAGGAAATAAATCTGGGAACCGAAGAAGACCCCAGGTCCATTATTATTGCCGCTAATCTCCCTCCGGAAATAGAAGAAGATTTAATCAAGGTTCTAAGGGAGTATAGCGATTTTTTCGCTTGGTCTTACGAGGACATGCCGGGTCTTGACCCCTCTTTAGTGGAACACCGACTCGTGCTTAAACCAGGGGCAACGCCCGTGAAATAAAAATCAAGAAGATTTCACCCCCACATGGCCTTGAGGATTAAGGAAGAGGTCGATAAGTTGTACAAGGCTAAGTTTATTAGAGTTGTCTTATATCTTCAGTGGGTGGCGAACATAGTCCCCGTTATCAAGAAGGATGGAAAGGTTAGTATTTGCATTGATTTCAGGGATCTTAATAAAGCATGTCCCAAGGATGATTTCCCGCTACCTCACATAGATGTATTGGTGGATAACCCCACCGGGCACGAAGCATTATCATTCATGGATGGTTATTCAGGATACAACCAAATCCGTCTCGCTACCGAAGATCAAGAGAAAACCTCCTTCACCACGCCCTGGGGTACATATTGCTATGTGGTTATGCCATTCAGATTGAAGAACACAAGCGCCACTTATCAAAGTGCGATGATGGCTATATTCCATGACATGATGCATGTGTTAGGGTGCTAGGCTCGGATACAGAGGGGGGTGAATGTATCCTTCTACGAATAATGCCCAAATAAAAACTCAACTGCTAGACGCAATCACAGAATAAAACTTATGAGCAAGCACATGGAGCACGCCTATCCAAGCATCTAGCGGAAGCAAACACACAAGGCAAACCACTGCTCAATAGATTTTTAGGTGGTTCGGTCCTCCAGACCTACATCCACCCCTCACTCCCAACCGGAGTGAGGCTTCACTAGCAAACGCTAGAACCAAGCAGACTCAGTCTGCGAACAAGGTGCTGCCACACAGCCTGACCAGGGGAACAACCTCCCCTCTTCCTCCCAACCGGAGGGACACCCCAAGTGACTCCCAGCCACTTGAAAACCAGAGACTGAAGTCTCTCTTCCTCCAGACCAGGAGGGAACCCGCTAGTGACTCCCAGTCACCAGCAACCAGAGGTCGCAGACCTCTCTTCCTCCAACCGGAGGGACCCCTGGACTTGCAAGTCACAAGCCCAGAACCGGAGACAAGTCTCCCTTCTCCTGAATCCACAGGAGGAACCCAATCCCCAGCAGGGCAATCGGAAGAACAATGCTAACCAAAGAAACAAAAGAAAAAATAAAGAAACATAAAAAGCACAGCAACAAAAGCTGGAAATGAAACATAAGAGATGTAGCTCTCAATGACAATAGTCGTTCTGGATTTGATCCACGAACAGACTGAACTGATCTGCAATAGACTCTCTCCTCCTCTTCTTTTCTTCCTCGTCTTTCTGCTTCTCTTTCTTCTCTCTTTCTTATAACTTCTCACGAGCACTATCTCTCTCTTTTCCTTCTTCTGCTCTCACTCTCACTCCCTTCTCTGCTCTCTTCTTTTCTTTCTGGAACGTGGAGGCTCTCTCTCTTTTCTTCTTCTTCTCAAGAATTCTGCTCTTTAGGCTTTTTCTCCAGTTCACTCCATCTCTTCGTAGAAGGCACCTTTTATATGGCTTTCGACCTGAGTTTCAAGCCTTCACACGAGGGAGTCTCGTTCCCTCTCTTTCCAGAGGATTCTCGGATCACGTGCTAGGCATCATCCTTGGTTCACGTGCCCAATCATTGACCTGTATCACCTGCAGGCAGAGACAAACAACTGTGATTAGTTAGTTTAGTTAGATACGAATGTATAGACATTAGGATAACAGATTAAGTAAGTGTGTACACTGAGGGAGTGTATAGACTTGTGAGACTTCAAGCAAACTCAGTGTATAGACTTGTGAAAGCGCATGCATTGTGAAAGGGAATGCATGTAATACAATTCTTTTAAATACCCAGAGACTAGTGTGTTCTCGCACGGGAGCATATGAAGTCTCAGGGGAGCATCTATGGCCTCTGGACAGCATCACCAGCGTCAGGGGAGCATGTGGAGCACATGCTATCTCTGGGGAGCAATCGCTGCTCCAGGGGAGTATCCTCAAAGTTAGGGAAGCATTAGCAGTCACTGGAGGGCATACTCTGTCCCAGGAGAGCATCCGGGGGGACAGGCGAGCATGCACGTCTGATGTACAGACTCTACGAATGTATAGACATTACAATGCTCATCCACTGAATGGACTTCACAGTGCTCAATCAGACTTCACGATGCTCAATCAGACTTCACGATGCTCAATCATCCTTGATGATGTGAGCGAGACAGTATATGGACTTCAAAAGCTTGAAGGCCCAATGTACAGACTTTGAAGAGTCTGAACCAATGTACAGACTTGTAACGCTTGAGGACCGATGTATAGACTTAGGAGCATATGAAGCCAATGTACAGACTTGCCGATGCGAGGCCAATGTACAGTCTTTAAAGGCTGTGAATAGCAAGGCATGCTGTACAGACTTGACACCTATGAAGACGATTCTATAACTTTGCCTTAGAAACGAGTGTATAGACTTGAGGTTCTGAATGAAGGTAAGGTGTCAATGTACAGACTTTCTATGGTTGTATGGACATTGAAGCTGCAAGTGATGTACAGACTTGGAGAGTTGAAACCAATGTACAGACTTGACGAAATGAAGACCACTGTATAGACTTCCTTCGGCGCAAAGGCAGCTTAACAATGTACAGACTTGATTGAAGTGAAGTCTGTACAGACTTGAATGTTCACAGTGTATAGAGTTTGAAGCAAGTGACCAAGGCGATGTGTAGACTTTACCCAATGTACAGACTTGGTGGTCTTGAACGTAGGTAAAGCAAAGTAATGTATAGACTTGCCACCGACCAATGTATAGACTTGCTCATACGAGTGAACAGGTCGATGTACAGACTTGGCCAATGCTTGAAGCACAGTCCACTGTATAGACTTGATGCCTTGAAGGCGATGTACAGACTTTGTTACCCAAACAATCAATGTATGGACTTGAACTTCAGGAAACGAATGAATAGACTTTTCCACAGTCTAATGTATAGACTTCCAGTGTGAATGAAACGCTGTATAGACTTGCTCAAACAGTCCGATGTATAGACTTTAGCTGAAGACCACGATGTAATGTATAGACATGAAGAAAATGTGCACATTGTATAGACTTGAAGAAACAAGGCAACGTTGTATACGTTTGAAGAGACAAGGCAACGTTGTATAGACTTCAAAGATGAATGATCAGACAATGTATGGACTTCACAGTTCAACAGCCATTGTATGGACTTGTACAGTGGTGCGCAGTGTACAGACTTTGAAGTCCGACCTAGCTGGATGTGTAGACTTAGACTGCAACTAGGATGTCTAGACTTGTTGTGAAGCAATGCACATGCTGTACATACTTGAAGAATGCTTGCCGAAGACGATGTATAGACTTTGTTGCGACTAGTGGCTGTACAGACTTAGGCAAAGTGCACACTTTGAACGCCTATGATGTACACACTTCAATTGAAGCCAACTGAGGACTTGAATGAAGAAATGGCTGTATAGACATGGAGGACTAGGGGGGTCGACCCATCTAGTAGGGGAGTCGACCCATTACTGCATGCAGTGCTGACTGTATGCTCAATGCAATTGTGTAAACTTCCACAAACAGACAGCCACAAGCAGAGTGAAGCAATGAATGCTTTATGCATCAGTTAACATGACTGGACATCAAATATGCAATGCTTTAGATATGTTAAACAAAACTGAGCAGCAAGATGACTGAACATTTGATAGACTGAGTTATGATCAGAAAATAACTGAATAACAGCATGATGACTCACACAGCAAGATGACTCACAGTGATTAACTCACATCAAAAACCAATCATCAACACCATCATCAAAACCACAGGGGCACAACAATCTCCCCCTTTTTGATGATGGCAACACTTTCAACACATTGAGTCATTCTGATGATGTGAAGCATTCTGATGACTCAAATTATTCTCCCCCTTTGACTTCATCAAAAGGAAAATAGTTTGAGAAATTAAAGCATGTATAAAAATTTAGTCAATTTCTCCCCCTTGCAAGAACATAATTCTCCCCCTTTGGCAAACAATCTCCCCCTTTGGTATAGTCAGGATGAACCATGGGAAGGGGTGAATGCAGATGCCGATACCAGAATGCAAGATCTTCCCCTTTAAGAGTTTCTATGCAGCATGATGCATACGACATGGAAGCTCCCCCTCAATAAGTGGAATCTTATGAGATAGATGAGAAGGAGACCATAGGGGCAAACAAGGAGAAGTTCAGGTCAATGAACCAAGGACATAAACTTATGAGCAGAAGAGTTTTATGAGCAGAAGAGTTTCAATTAACAGATTTTTCAAGGATGCTCCAAACACACGAAATTCAGCCAGATTTTCAAAGAGATATCAATCTCATAAATCTAAAACATAAGTTTTCAAAGTCTTCCATTATAAGGGCTTATGAATGAGCTTTATTGAACAACATGGTTTAAACATGATGTATGCAGAGTTTATCAATAAAATTATGTATTGATATCTAAAATCATGTTTTAATAAAAATGAATCAAGCCCTCATATTTATCTTGATTAATCTCCCTTTCTCTTACACAATCAAATTTATTGACTTCTTTCAGAATTACATGCACTAGTATTGAGATTAAGCAATTATGAAGTCATATGATTTTATCTAGGGTTGTAGCAATTTGATTTTAGTATCAATATTCAGATATTGAGATATGTTCAACAATTTTTCATGCTACAAATTTTACGAGCAGTCTAGTTCAGTGCACACCTTGTAACTAGAGGATGTACCTTGATCAGAGGCCAATATCCCTAAGCACTTAGTGTGACTAACTGTCATGCTATATATGAACAGAAATAACATTTACACATCATGACACACTCCAAATCATTTCTGGATGAGTGAATTGTATTTCTCAGTGTGGATGCCATTGCTCTGCCTGATTTAACAATCAATTTTTATTTTGTAGAGTTAACTAGGCACCTCATGACACAATCCTTTGGACATGTGTTTCTCAGTGACCAAGGTCATTGCTCTGACAGATATTACCCTTTAGACTTTTCAGAAAATTCATTTGCTTCAAGTCAATAATAATTTCATGTACTTAATCAGTCGAAGTCATGTATTCAAAAGTGCAGATTTCAGAAGTTTTCACAAGACACAACATGAAACAGATGGTTAAGGTTTATTAAACATGCTTCAGATATTTTAAAGAGATTTTAAAGTCAACCCTTGAGTACATTAAACATAAACCACCTGAGTTATTTCAGATATTCATAAAAACGTATAATAGAAGATTTCTAGTTCAAAAGTTTTCAGATTTATGATCGAGATAGCCCATTGAAATCTTCATGAGAGACTGACAGAATTTTGAACCCAAATGATACCAATTGATAGGAGAAATACCAATTGTTAAGAGAGATTGTGAAGCTCAAAGTTTTCAGAATATGATCAAGGTTTGTCAACAAGATCAATAAGAAAGGATATGCAATGAATTCTGACAAATGTATGCATTTGACAACCTATATGCAATGCATTGACTCCCCCTCACAATATGCATTCAAACTCTCTTTTTGACATTTTCAATATAAGGAAATGCAATGCACTATATGTATGCAAGGACATGCAAAGACTCAACATTGAATGCTATGCAAAGATATGCAACTAACTCCCCCTGAACACATGCAATGTTTGCACTGAAAACTGAACATATGATTCTAAATGATATTGTGACTTGTGCACAATCAGACTGTCCTATCAGCAAAGTGACCCATGGTACTAGGCGGAGCACTTGGTCTAAAAGACCACCTCACACATAGTAAGAACCTCCAGACAGATTTTTCTACCTTTTAGTAACTTACCATTTATATACCATTGAGGTCAATCATGATAATTCAATATGCAGTCCTATATGCAATTCAGATTTTCAATGAACTATGCAACATACATATTTCAACAACATTCATATGCAGTTCAGATTTATCAGAATGCACTTTGTTTTCAGAGTTTATGCATTTCAACAATTATCAAACAACTACAAATGGCAGATATGCAAGATTACATCAAATCAGATATGCAATGAATTTCAAAATAGAAAATACAGAGAATTTACCTGAAAATTTCAGAAGGGGTTTTTCTTTGAGTGCCTTGGTTTATTTACCCCTGTTTATTCCTCAGTCCCAAGGCACACCTGCAAAACAAATTATTTTACACAAACAGGTACCCAAGAGGTCTTGGGTCCTGAATTAACAGTGACATTCCTAGCAGATTTTCTAAATAATTTTTTAGCAGCATGGTCATCAGATTTCATCAAGTAGCAATCATTCATTGAATGACCAATTTGTCCACAGCAATGGCATGAATTAGCAGATTTCAAATTCCTCTTATGCACATTACTGTTGTCATGAAGTTCATTGGCAGAGAGAGAGTTCTGTTTACTATAATGATAGTAAGATGCATCAGGTTTCAGATTTGATCTATGCACATTCTTGTTAGCATGAAATCCATGTGCATATGCATGAAACTTTTTGTTGTTGACATAGTTAAAATTCTATTTACTAAAACCGGCCAGCCAACATTCAGTAGCTCTATGGCCTGGCTTCCCACAGTTAAAACAATGAGAAGAATTCATTCTCTTAAAATTCTCATGAAAAGCATGTCTATTTGCAGGGATTTTAGCATGTTTAAAATTCTCATTTCTACCCTGAGCATGCCAGCATTCAATGGCCCTGTGGCCACTTTTTCCACATTCAAAGCATGAAATAGAATTTCTTTTAAAAGAGCCTGACCAGCATTCAGAGGTCTTGTGACCAATCATGTTGCAGTTAAAACAGATGATGTGCTGGTTCATTGAAGCAGATTTATTTTTACTAAAGACATGTTGGTTTGCAGGGAATTTAGCATAATATGAATAAAAGGTTTTCTTACCACTAGCAAACCAGCAATGAGCAATTGAGTGTCCTAATTTGCCACAATTAGAACATGTGACACTCCTTTTCTGAGGTGAAGGATTTTTATCATGAGATCTCCTAGCATTCTTATCATCCTTCTCCATCAAATTACACTCATACATCAGATGACCAAATTTATGACAGTAATGACAGATAATCTTCTTTTTAGATGCTTGTGAGTGTGTGTGAGGACTGTGATCAATATGCACTGATGAACCCTTTTCATTTATTTTTTGATTTATAGTCCTTTTCGGATTTTTATCCTGTTTTCCTGTTTTCTTAGCCTGTACTGAGTTGGAGATGAAGTAGAAGGCTCATCCTGTTCAGAAGATTTAACAAAAATAGTTTTCAGGTTGACTCCATCAACCTTCCTCATGACTGGACTGTAACCCAGTCCTTCATTCTTAAAATTAATCTTTGTTCCCAGCTTTTTCTGAACAGTGGGCTTCTGAGAAGTGTGAGAAGTAGAGCTAGCAACAAAAGATGTATGAATTTTATTTTCAAAATTCTTTTTATTTACAGGATTATAACCTAACCCCTCCTTCTGAAAATTGACTTTCACTCCCAGCAGTTTGTTCAGATTATCTTGCCCACTCACAAATTTAGACAATGAGTTTTTTAAATCCTGAATTTCTTTTTCTTGAGAGGAGATGTGTAGCTCATAACTGGCAATCTCTTGCTCACTGCAATTCATTGCTTCACTCAAAATTTTATTAGCTGTTTTATATTTTTCAATTTCTTGTTCCAGATTGCTCAGTTTCTCAGGGTCTTCAATACAAACATTTTTTCCTCTTTCTAAGACTAGCAGTCTCTCAGACATAGTGGAGTTCAGCATTTTTAACTTCTCATTTTCTTCTTTAAGCTTATCATTTTGAATTAACTCATTTATTAAAGTCTGATCTTCTGAGTTAGTTTCAAGTTTTCTTCCAGCCTTAAATTCCTTCAAATCATTTTCCTTCTTTTCAATATTTTTCTGTAATTCCACATTTACAGATTTGATGGCTTCAAATTTTTCAGTCAGCAATGTGTTCTCCTGTTTAAGTTTCTCTAATTTTTCTTCATCTTCTTTGGAGAGTTTTCTGAGAGAATCATTTTCAGATTTCATCTTGTTCAATTCAGACTTAACACATTCAAATTCTTTCAGCAAATCCTTACTCTAAACAGAATCATGAGTAGCTAGGCTAAGTTTCTTTTCAAGTTCAGAGATTTCTTTTACATGATCTTGATTTTCAATTTTTAGCAATGAAATTTGTTTCTTCAGCATTTGAGTATCAGACATACTAGCATCAAGAACATTTTTCAGTTCAGCACAATTTCTACAATCGACATTTAAATTGTCTGACCTACTACTCTTCTTCAATTTTTTATACTGACTTCTTAAGCTCTCATGTGACTCTAACAATTCAGCATATCCATTTTCCCAATCATCTAAAGTATAGTTTTCAAAGGGATTTACCTCATCATTATCATCATCTTCATCTTGACTGCTACCTTGATTATTTCTGTCAGCCATCATGCAGCTGTCCTCATTTTTTATCTGAGTTCACTTCAGTATATCCAGAATGTCTTTAGCAGACCTACAATCATGAAGGCAAGACCATAAGGCTCTGTCAGTAGCTGCTTTCATCAGATTAAAGGCTTTCTGATTTTCTCCATCCTTTGATCTGTGTCTGTCGGTCCATTTGGATACTTTCGTTGGTAATATGTGAGGACCTTGTGAAATTAATTTCCACAGATCTGGATTAACAGAATTAGCATAATTCTTCAGACTAGCAAACCATACATTAAAATGCATACCACTGAAAATCAGTGGATGGGCCATGAGAACAAATAGCAAGAAAATACAATGCAACAGGAATATTGATGCACTAAAAATGAATTAGCACCTAAGACTGCAAGATCGGATCTGCAGGTCGCTGGACCTTGTATGCAGACACCGCTCAGATACCAATTGTTAGGGTGCTAGGCCCGGATACAGAGGGGGGTGATTGTATCCTTCTACGAATAATGCCCAAATAAAAACCCAGATGCTAGACGCAATCACAGAATAAAACTAATTCAATAAAACTTATGAGCAAGCACATGGAGCACGCCTATCCAAGCATCTAGCGGAAGCAAACACACAAGGCAAACCACTGCTCAATAGATTTTTAGGTGGTTCGGTCCTCCAGACCTACATCCACCCCTCACTCCCAACCGGAGTGAGGCTTCACTAGCAAACGCTAGAACCAAGCAGACTCAGTCTGCGAACAAGGTGCTGCCACACAGCTTGACCAGGGGAACAACCTCCCCTCTTCCTCCCAACCGGAGGGACACCCCAAGTGACTCCCAGCCACTTGGAAACCAGAGACCGAAGTCTCTCTTCCTCTAGACCAGGAGGGAACCCGCTAGTGACTCCCAGTCACCAGCAACCAGAGGTCGCAGACCTCTCTTCGTCCAACCGGAGGGACCCCTGGACTTGCAAGCCACAAGCCCAGAACCGGAGACAAGTCTCCCTTCTCCTGAATCCACAGGGGGAACCCGATCCCCAACAGGGCAATCGGAAGAACAAGGCTAACCAAAGAAACAAAAGAAAAAATAAAGAAACATAAAAAGCACATTAACAAAAGATGGAAATGAAACACATGAGATGTAGCTCTCAATGAGCATAGTCGTTCTGGATTTGATCCACGAACAGACTGAACTGATCTGCAATAGACTCTCTCCTCCTCTTCTTTTCTTCCTCTTCTTTCTACTTCTCTTTCTTCTCTCTTTCTTCTCACTTCTCACGAGCACTATCTCTCTCTTTTCCTTCTTTTGCTCTTACTCTCACTCTCTTCTCTGCTCTCTTCTTTTCTTTCTGGAACGTGGAGGCTCTCTCTCTTTTCTTCTTCTTCTCAAGAATTCTGCTCTTTAGGCTTTTTCTCCAGTTCACTCCATCTCTTCGCAGAAGGCACCTATTATATGGCTTTCGAGCTGAGTTTCAGGCCTTCACACGAGGGAGTCTCGTTCCCTCTCTTTCCAGAGGATTCTCAGATCACGTGCCAGGCATCATCCTTGGTTCACGTGCCCAATCATTGACCTGTATCACCTGCAGGCAGAGACAAACAACTGTGATTAGTTAGTTTAGTCAGATACGAATGTATAGACATTAGGATAACAGATTAAGTAAGTGTGTACACTGAGGGAGTGTATAGACTTGTGAGACTTCAAGCAAACTCAGTGTATAGACTTGTGAAAGCGCATGCATTGTGAAAGGGAATGCATGTAATACAATTCTTTTAAATACCCAGAGACTAGTGCGTTCTCGCACGGGAGCATATGAAGTCTCAGGGGAGCATCTATGGCCTCTGGACAGCATCACCAGCGTCAGGGGAGCATGTGGAGCACATGCTGTCTCTGAGGAGCAATCGCTACTCCAGGGGAGCATCCTCAAAGTTAGGGAAGCATTAGCAGTCACTGGAGGGCATACTCGGTCCCAGGAGAGCATCCGGGGGGACAGGCGAGCATGCACGTCTGATGTACAGACTCTACCAATGTATAGACATTACAATGCTCATCCACTGAATAGACTTCACAGTGCTCAATCATACTTCACTATGCTCAATCAGACTTAACGATGCTCAATCAGACTTCACGATGCTCAATCACCCTTGATGATGTGAGCGAGACAGTGAATGGACTTCAAAAGCTTGAAGGCCCAATGTACAGACTTTGAAGAGTCTGAACCAATGTACAGACTTGTAACGCTTGAGGACCGATGTATAGACTTAGGAGCATATGAAGCCAACGTACAGACTTGCCGATGCGAGGCCAATGTACAGTCTTTAAAGGCTGTGAATAGCAAGGCATGCTGTACAGACTTGAGACCTATGAAGACGATTGTATAGACATTGCCTTAGAAATGAGTGTATAGACTTGAGGTTCTGAATGAAGGTAAGGTGTCAATGTACAGACTTGATATGGTTGTATGGACATTGAAGCTGCAAGCGATGTACAGACTTGGAGAGTTGAAACCAATGTACAGACTTGACGAAATGAAGACCACTGTATAGACTTCCTTCGGCGCAAAGGCAGCTTAACGATGTATAGACTTGATTTAAGTCAAGTCTGTACAGACTTGAATGTTCACAGTGTATAGAGTTTGAAGCAAGTGACCAAGGCGATGTGTAGACTTTACCCAATGTACAGACTTGGTGGTCTTGAACGTAGGTAAAGCAAAGCAATGTATAGACTTGCCACCGATCAATGTATAGACTTGCTCATACGAGTGAACAGGTCGATGTACAGACTTGGTCAATGCTTGAAGCACAGTCCACTATATAGACTTGATGCCTTGAAGGCGATGTACAGACTTTGTTACCCAAACGATCAATGTATGGACTTGAACTTCAGGAAACGACTGAATATACTTTGCCACAGTCTAATGTATAGACTTCCAGTGTGAATGAAACGCTGTATAGACTTGCTCAAACAGTCCGATGTATAGACTTTAGCTGAAGACCACGATGTAATGTATAGACATGAAGAAACTGTGCACATTATATAGACTTGAAGAAACAAGGCAACGTTGTATACATTTGAAGAGACAAGGCAACGTTGTATAGACTTCAAAGATGAATGATCAGACAATGTATGGACTTCACAGTTCAACAGCCATTGTATGGACTTGTACAGTGGTGCGCAGTGTACAGACTTTGAAGTCCGACCTAGCTGGATGTGTAGACTTAGACTGCAACCAGGATGTCTAGACTTGTTGTGAAGCAATGCACAGGCTGTACATACTTGAAGAATGCTTGCCGAAGACGATGTATAGACTTTGTTGCGACTAGTGGCTGTACAGACTTAGGCAAAGTGCACACTTTGAACGCCTATGATGCACACACTTCAATTGAAGCCAACTGAGGACTTGAATGAAGAAATGGCTATATAGACATGGAGGACTAGGGGGGGTCGACCCATCTAGTAGGGGAGTCGACCCATTACTGCATGCAGTGCAGACTGTATGCTCAATGCAATTGTGTAAACTTCCACAAACAGACAGCCACAAGCAGAGTGAAGCAATGAATGCTTTATGCATCAGTTAACATGACTGAACATCAAATATGCAATGCTTTAGATATGTTAAACTAAACCGAGCAGCAAGATGACTGAACATTTGATAGACTGAGTTATGATCAGAAAATAACTGAATAACAGCAAGATGACTCACAGTGATTAACTCACATCAAAAATCAATCATTAAAACCATCATCAAAACCACAGGGGCACAACAGCATGTCTATATGGAAGCTTACGTGGATGATATCTTGGTGAAGTCAAGAACTAAAGAAGAACACCCCTCCATTCTGGCTAAGGTGATCCAGAGAGCTAGGGAGTACCAGTTAAAAATGAATCCAAAGAAATGTGTTTTTGGAGTCTCTTCAGGGAAGTTGCTAGGCTTTATAGTTAGCAAATGGGGGATTCAGATCAATCCTAACAAAGCAAAGGCCGTCATGGAAATGCCTCCACCTAAGAATATCATGGAACTTCGAGGACTGATTGGTAGATTACAATTCATTAGAAGATCATATCTCAACATTCTCAGAGGTGCCGCTCACTTTACGAATTGCTAAAGGCGGGGGTCAAATTTGAATGGAATCAAGATAGTCAAAAGGCCTATGAGGACCTAAAGGAATATTTGACCAATTCCCCGGTGTTGCAACCTCTTGTCTCTGGGAAACCCCTAATCCTATACATTTCTATCATTGAGGACTCCCTAGGGGCGATTCTAGCACAAGTAGATGATGAAGGCAAAGAGCGGGCATCTTATTATCTCTCCAGGTTATTTAACCCAGTAGAGACCAAATACACCGCCATGGAAAAAACTTATATCACCTTAGTGTAGGTAGCTAAAAAACTAAAACATTATTTTCTAGCCCACCCAGTTAGGTTGATCTCTAGAATGGACCCGATCCGTTATCTCTTAGAAAAGCCCGTCCTTTCTAGTAAGTTAAGCTCGCTGGCAGAGCTTTCTCTCTTAGTTCGATATCACATTCGTTATTTAGAAGGCAATCAAAGGATATGCCATCGCTGAGCATCTTGCCCATCTTTCCATCCCCTGCATAGACTCTATTCAGGATGATTTCCTTGATGAGCATCTCTCTGTCCTTACCCATCATCCCTTTTGACCTCTGCACTTCGATGGTACACTCAACTCTCAAGGTCGAGGGATAGGCACCGTTCTGCTCACTCCGGAAGGGGTGACGATTCCTTTTACTTATCAGCTTCGTTTTCTTGCAACCAACAACATCGCTGAGTATGAGGCTCTCCTAGCCGGATTGAAGCACGCCTACCTCTTAGGAGTACGCTATTTGAACAGCATAGGAGACTCTCAGCTTGTCTTGCGGCAGGTTCTGTCCACTTACCACACTCGTGACCCGAAGCTCAACCCATATCAATATTTGGTCACCCTCTTGGCTAGGCAATTTCGTAAGCTAATTTTCATCCATACTCCCCGATCTGAGACTATTCTCGCTGATGCGCTGGCATCACTCGCTTTCTCTTTCTCGTTTCCTCTCAGTCGGAATACTAAGACTATCGTCATATAGAGATTAGATGCTCCCTCTCTTTAGGATCCATGGTATCACAACCTTAGGAAGACAGTAGAGGCTAGGGCTGAGAAGGAAGATCTAAAGGAAGTGTCTTTAACAGAATTAGAGGAGATCTTGGAAGAAGAAGAAGAATTGCCATGGTATTATGAAATCGAGCTGTATTGCAAAGATGGATCGTTCCCAGAAGGGGTAAACGCCGAGCAGCATAAGGCTATTAGAAGGGTCACCTCGAGGTACACCATCATTGATGGAGGATTGTACATGCGCGCTCTCAATGAAATGCTCATGAGATGTCTAGATGATGATGAAGCTTGGAAGGTGACCAAAGTAGCCCATTCTAGTGAGTGTGGAGTTCATGTCAATGGCCAGGCTCTAGCTAAGAAGATCCTTAGGCAGGGTTATTATTGGCCCACTCTAGAGGAAGATTACTCCCTCTATGTCCGGAGGTGTCTTAAATGCCAACTCCATGCTGATAAACTCCATGCTCCAGCTTCATCTCTTCATCCTCTCTCTACTCCTTGGCCATTCTCTATGTGGGCTTTCGACATTGTTGGCCCGCTCGGTGATCCCAATTCTCAGACCAAGCAGAAATCCTTCATCCTTACTGCCACTGAGTACTTCACCAAGTGGGTTAAGCGGAGGCGTACACAAAGATCAAAGCTACCACGGTGTGCAGCTTCATCCTGAAGAATATCATCTCGCAGTTTAGAGTGCCAAGCAGCATCGTCACCGACAATTGACCCTAGTTCATCTCTCAAGAGCTCAAGGACCTTTGTAAGAAGTTCAATATTGCATTGCATCATTCATCTCCATATTATCCTCAAGCCAATGGTCAAGCTGAGGCCACTAATAAAACCCTTCTGAAAATCATAAACAGAACATGCGAATCTCATAAATTTTTAGATTGGCCTGAAAGATTGGTGGAAGCTCTATGGGCTTACCGCACCTCCTTCCGTACTCCTACGAGGCAAACCCCTTATGCTCTTACCTACGGGATGGAGGCGGTGCTCTCATATGAGATCTTGGTCCCTTCCCTAAGGGTACAGCTCGATAAGGAACTTAATCTTGATGAACGTCGAGAGGCGTTGCTTGTTCAGCTGGAACTCTTGCATGAGAAGAGGATGAATGCGGCCGATCACGTGTTTCTCTATCAAAAGAGAGTTTCACGTTATTTTCAAAAGAAGGTAATTGAGCGCAAATTTCAAATAGGAGATATGGTTTTGAAACAAAAATTTATCACGTCCGGAGGTCCCAGGTCCAAATTGCAACCTAACTGGGAAGGGCCATTCGTCGTTACAGAGGCTTATCCAGGGAATGCTTATCGCTTAGTCAACGCAGAAGGTGAGGATCTGTCTCACGCTTGGAATGGGTTGTATCTTAAACGCCTTTTCCCTTAGAGTCAGGCTAATGAAAACCAAGTAGCGAGGTGTCCCTTTTCCTCGATCACAAAGGAGGACCCCGAGTTTGGCAAATCACACACTTCACGACGTCCCTGGTCGGGTTCCTCATGTAAATGCCGTTTCTCCTTGGCCATGCCCGGGGGAAGTCAAAGTCCCTATCCGTTTCTCTCCCCGGTCGAATCTAGGGGCAAATGGTAAATAAGGAGGCGACGACTAATCTGGACACCCTGACGAGAGGAGGTCTCAAATAGGGGCAGTCCGTTATGACCTAAGTCCACAGGAAGAGAAAAAAAAGTAACTATAGCATCAAAAGAAAAGGAGAAAATCAAAGCTAGATGAAAAGCTCATCTCAAGAGCTCGAAGTTTCAAAGTTAAAGCTCCGCAAGTGTGAAACTAGGCATGGCAAGAATGGCAGTACAATTTTCCCGTAGGACATTATGAGCCCGGTCGTACGCATGCCTAGGGAGGATAAAGGTTCGATGATGGACGCAAAGCCTCGGCGAACAGACCGAGTCTCTGAATGGGTTGTCATGAGAAGGACTCAAACCCTAAACACCTCTCACCTGGCCTACGCTTATCTTCTTATTTCTATTTTTCTTTTAAGACCAGACAGTACCCTGGGTATGGTCTTGGTAGAATCACCATCATTGGCCCTGGCCAGGGATTATCACCTCAAAAGCACACCGACCTCAGAAGAATCCTAGTATGACAGGTAGGGCTCTTGTTGCCGGGACGGAATTAACTTTCAAAATAAAAAAAATTATATATTTCAAAAGCCAAAAAAGTCAGATATTTCAAAAGCCAAAAAAAATTATATATTTCAAAAATCCAAAACATCATATATTTAAAATCCAAAAAAATCACATATTTCAAAATCGAAAAAAAATTAGATATTTCAAAATTCAAAATAATCAGATATTTTAAAACCTCACAAAAATCCAAATACTTTCAACATTCCAAAAATACCATCATCTTGCATTGCATGCATCGTATTTTCTTCATTATATTTCCGCCAATTTTGATAAGGCTCCACCCCTTGACCAAATATCAAGAAATGGTCATTTTCTAACTTGCTGCAGGTAAGGTGTTGAGTCTAAGAACAGATCTAACTTATTTTCTTGTCTAAGTGTGTGTAGACGCAGGTTTAAGCACCCAAGATTCAAAGCTCACAAGTCTTCTGTTTCTGGTTCCCTCACAGTCAATCATTACACCGCTAACCATCTATGGCGGTTTATAATTAGACCGTTTTCCTTTCCCGAAAGCTAGAAAAATCAACTCTCAGTAAACTGTCCCTCGTGGTCTTACTTTAGACCATCAGAAGTCTTCTGGCGGCCTATAATTAGACCGCTTTCCTCTCCCAAAGGTTGAAAACTCTCAGTTTTCCTGAGCGCTGTCTCTAGCGGTCTATCGTAAGACCGCTAGTCCCTGGTTAGTGGTCCTTTTATGGACCATTTGTCAGACAGAGAACCATGTTCTAAACTGATTTGTCCATTCATTCAAGATTAATCAAGCAATCCATTGCACATTTCCCAACATAAATCTTTTATTCCATTCAATCAAGTTCATTAAACATCATTTTATTGATCATTCTAAGTACATCAAGAAGGAAAGCTCAAATTACATTCATTTTTTTGTCCGCGCAAGGCCGGATCTTGCATAATTCCTTCACATAAGCACGGTACTCCTCTTCATTCTCCGCCACTTCTACTTACAGAACACGCACCCGACTGATTTCCCACATGATTAGTGCGTTTCGGACGTCTCGCTCATCCTCCTCAGTCCCTATCTTTCTAGCTAGAAGGGGAGGGAAGTGTGATAGTGTAGGGACCGTAGTACGGGGTAGCCCAATTTGGAGATGGCACTGGTGTGGGTCGTAGATTGTCAAGGTAGTATTCCCCACTAGCTGAAGATCTAGGCCTGGTCACCGAGGTACTCTGAGAGTAGTGCTTTGAAGAAGTCTGGGTCGCATCGCGAACTTATCAATTGGCAAAGTGTTGAGGTAGAGGCGCCAATCATCCCATGTTTTCTTGTCCGCCGTCCGGCACTCAACCTATGAAGAGAATCCAGATGCGCCTCCTATAAAGGATAAAGGGTGGCTCCCGAATATATGGCTAGCTGAAGGCATGTCCTCTTTGGGTAAAAATGTAAGTCTCACTCCCATCCAACACTCAAGGACAATCATGGACCCGAAGAGTGGCCCTCCTAGACAAGTTGAACTTAGGCCTTCATAAAGGTAAGAAAGGACCGCTTTAGATATAGATAAACCCCGTCGCAACCCACTAATAATGCTGAGGTTTTGGATGTCCAAAGGTGGTCGGTGGTGGTAAAAATAAAGATAATGTAATACCCTGGATTCTTATCGGATCTTTTGGATCCATATCGGAGTGCTTTCGGATCGCTTTTGTGTGTCCTGAGTTGAGTTTTACGATCCGCGTGAATTTTTCTCTTATACAAGTTATGGAACCCAATGGAGAGTTTATTTCTCAGTTCATCGACTCGTGGACGCCACAATTGCGTTGTACTCTTTGAGAGGATCGTTTCGGCTATTTTTGCGTATTTTTCTGAATTAGGGGATTTTCGGCACAAAAATTAGAATTTTGGAAAATTAGGAAAATTCCTAATTTTCTTTCTATTTAACCTTCCTTACCTCTCTCCCCCCTCATTTCTCACCTCTCTTTCTCTCTCTCATTCTCTCTCCCCTCTGCTCCTCTCGACGCGGGGTGCACACCGTTGGCGAGCTGGCTGAGGCGAGGATGCGATGGAGTGATCGGGACGCGTGATGGGGCGACGGATTGAGCGTGGCGCGGTGCGATCCCTCGGTGGATTCAAAGGCAACGCGGTTCGTTGTTTTGGCAATTTTAGACACGGTTTAGTCGCTTCGACACACGAAATTGTCGTTGGAGGTAGGGAAATGGATCACCTACTTCTTTTCTATGTTCCCTTATAGTTTCACGCCGAACGGTGAGCATACGAGTGGGTTTTATCTCGTTTGGGTAAAATCATGCTTTTGGGGTGTTCGTAGGGTTCGCACGAAAACGGCGATGGTTTTTAGATCAGTTGGTATCAATCGAACCCATGGAATGTCAGCGTTCTAGATCCACTGATTTCATGGCGATTGGTTGTCATTTGGGGCCGGTACGAGCCCAGGAACCCCGGTGACCCAATTAGGGTTGATTCGATGGAATCGCCCGTTTCTTGTGATTAAGCCGTTGCATGTGCTCCTTCCGGCCTGTGGAAGGTTGTTGTTGTCCATTACGATTGTTTCCCCGTCGATCGGGATCGAACGGGGCATGGATACGGGCTTTAGGGCTCGGTCCGACCAGTTTTCCGCCGTAACCGGTCAACCAGGCGGGGTGGGCCGGTCGACCGGCGGCATTCGCAGGACCGTGTTGGGTCCGGTCGTTGGTCCGGTCGACCCACCACCCAGGTCCGGTCGACTGACCCTGTCAGGTCGACTGACCACAGGGGTCAGGTCGACCGAAAATCCTGTGTTTTTGTTCGTTTTGAGTACTGGTCTGTCCGGTTAAGACCCAATGACTGACCTATGGCCTCGCAAGTGTTCCAGACACCCTGTGGGTTCTGTGTCCGTGTTTCTGGGGTGTCAGGAGGTGATGCGTTACTTCGATTAGCTTGCCCGTAGGGATGTGTGTCCCGAGCTTCATGTTGCGCTTGATCGAGTCACCATGTATCGGTGTGAGTGCGGTGGGGTTCCCCTGCATGTGAGTGGCCTCCCTTGAGTTCCTGTCTTGAAGGGATGGTCTCGGCGGCTTGTGGTCTGCCTCGGTATTCATGTTACCGTGGTTTTAGACCTAGTCAAGATTTTAAGTCGGTTGGCCTTGGTGGCCCAACCTTCGTCCGCCTCTTCGTTGTGGCACCCCATTCTTAGGCCACTACAAGTCGTTTGACTTTGGTCAATATTTTAGGGCGGTTAGTGTGGCGGTTGTCTCTTGGACTACCTAGTCCGTGTGGCGGATCTATATTAGACCGCTTTGGTGGTTTCACTCAATAGGTCAGTTCAAGGCTGACTGGGTTTAGCGGCGTAATCCTTGACCACTACAGTCACCTAGTGGCCCATTCTATGACCGCCAGTGTATGTTTCTCCGCTTAAGTCCTGCGTGTCGTTTCCCGATGTGTTGGCTTCTAGGTGCCTCGACTTGACCTCGTGGTTTGCCCATTGTCCCATGGATGTCTTCTGATATCCTATGAGGGCGATAACCATGTTATCAGATAGCCAGACATACCCTGCTATTGGTTAGGTTTCTGTATCGCTTCAGAGTCGTTATTAGGTTCTGGTCAACCCAGTGAGACCCAATGGTTGACAAGTAACCTTGCGTGTGTCTCGACTATTCTGAATAGCTCGAGATAATGGTTCTAGACACCTAGAGGTACTGTCTTACCTCGGTTTATGTGTCTAGGTGCTTTGAGGGTCTTGATGATCCCTCAGGTCTCTATAAGTCATTTTATGTGGATGTGTCGTTTCCTCTGGCTTAGGATTAGACCGATTGGCGGCTTGTTCCATCGTTGTGCAACGATCTTGACTCCGAGTCATGAGACTAAAGGATCGTTGCGTTGGTAGGTCTAGTTGCCCTGTCTTGAGTCTGTTGACAGTTGGTATACTGCCTTTGTCCTTTGTAGTACATCTGACAGTGCTTTCTTGGCATGTTTGTACTCTAGCACTCGTGTTTCCGAGTCTCTATGTCTAGTGAGCCTCCACTAGTCGTAGCCCGAAGACGTTTAGGGTCGATCCCACCTGGGAGAGATGGCTGGGTAGTCCCATTTTACGATTTGTAAGCTAGTTTCCGTGGGCCCCTGCTTAACAGTAGCGTCCTACTGGGGGGAAAAACTAGCTAGAGGCCTAACTCTAGGCAAGAGTCAGTGTGTGCACATGTGGTCAGGGGCGTTTGGATTGGCGCCGACTGGCATGACCTTGACTAGTCACTCGTTACTGTAGTTCATGTTCTGGTTCAGAGAGTATCTCAGTTTCCGTCGTTCTCGACGTCCGTAGCGAGATACTTGCGGCGTAATGTAAGACGTCAGTGGACGCATCTGGCTATTCTTCTAGTAAGGAGGTGCTCCCGTCACGTGACATGTGACTCTCACATTTCTCGGAGGCTATTTTCCCCTTCTGAGTTAGCCTGACCTTGGCTTCGTCTGAGTTCAGCTTCCCCTTCCGAGTTAGTCTGTTCTCGGCTCTGCCGAGGATAGCTCAGTGTCGAACAGACGACGTTCTAGTCGTGTATGTATCATTGTCTATTATATGTCTTGGTCTTTTCTAGGCTTTTTGCCTGTTTTAGTAGGCCTTGGGCCTTGTGCCTGTCGACGGATCGATAACTTCTGACTTTGTGAGATCAGGGTTAGCCTTTCTGTCGTTGTTGGGGTAGCTTAGGGAGCCGAGCTTCTCTCGGAGACCGTGTTTCGGTTATTCCGTGGCTTTGCTTTTCCCTTTTCTTTTAGTTGTTCTATCCCGCTGTTCTGGTTTTCTTTATAGATTTCTAGTTGTAGTTTAGCTTTTCCTACTTTACTACTACTCTTGTTTTGGCTGTTGTTCTGTGTTACTGCGTTATTTTTTAGTGGGGATCCGCGTGACCCATACTGGCCCTGTGACACGAGGCTCACCCCTGCTTTTCAGGTGTGGTCGTCTCTTCTTCCTTTGCGATTCCAAGTGTGACGTGTTCGTAGTTGCCAGCGGTACCTGCATCGGGCTTCCCTGACCTCAGAGTACGTTTTTCTTTCTATCTGACTGTACTTGTCTTTCCTTTGGACTGGACTCTGGTATAATTGTAATTTTAACTGTTAATTAAAAAGTAATTTTATTTCTGCTGCTTTAGCAAACCTGATTAATGAAATTTAATTGCTTACTGTTATATCTGCGACTTCAATGTACTACACGACATTCCTTTTATCCCTTCGGAGCTTTACAGCTCTTGGGAGGCTTCACGGGTTCCAAGCGGTATCGGGTCTACTCGGTAATCCTATCGGGTATATCCGATATCCGGAGTCCGGGTCGTCACGGATCCCGCATAAGCAAATTAAGGTAGCTTTGACTATGGCTTCAAATCTCCCGCTCTTGTTCTTACAATAAGCGGTAATCCATTGAACCATGGGTATCAAATGGACATGGTGCAGGCTGATCATAGTCCTAACATCTTTTAGGTTGTGAATGAAATCCCCTAATATGAGTGATGGGTCTATAGGCTCCACCATATGGCTCACTAAGTCTTCATCCCCCGCCTTAGTCTTAGGAAGGGCTAGGACGGTGGCCTCAAAGGTTGGGAATATTAACGTATGTGTTTGAGGATGCCATAATTCTACAAGGGCTAAAATGCTTGGCCAATTTAGGAAGATTTTCTAAATTTTTTTGGCTAGAACCACTAAAGGGTGAAGGTGCCATGCCCTTAGGATGGAAAGGACCTCAAAAGGAAGTTCCTTCATCAAAGGAGCCACCCACTTAAGGCTAGAATAGCATCTTGGGCCAGGAAGAAGCTGGAAAAGAAAGAAGAAAAGAAGAGAGGGAAATGCCATGAGAAGAAATTTAGGAAGTTTATGAACTTTTTTTGAACTAAGAATTTTGCTTACCTCTCTTGAAGAACTTGAACTTAGGTGCTTGGGGATCAAGGTTAGCCGCTGTAGCTCCCCGTGCTCTCTCCTAGCCGCCTTTGGACCGGTATAGGCCATCTCCCCCATGGCACTAGCTTCAAAACTTCTCTTCATGATGTTCTTGGGTGTTTTTGATGAAATTTCAAGGCTTATAGTAGAGGATATATGTGAGCTGAGAATTCTGGGCTTGTTCCTACTTATAAAGCTCTGATTTTAGTGTTGGTGCATTAGGATTTGGACTGGATAGCCTTAACTTAAGTTGGGGTGTGTTCTAGTGCAGATTAGATACCTTTATCCCCGGCTCGGACTCTCACTGAAGAGTCCCGCTCGGACTACAAAGGGTTTATGCAATAGCGGTCTATCGTAAGACCGCTAGGAGTCCCCACGTGGTATACACTTAGACCATTTTATCTCTTCATCCACCGCCTTCCTCCGTCCCTCTGATGGTCATTAGTTTAACCATTTTCTAGCCTCTAGCGGTCTTTAGTTAGACCGTTTGTCAGGTTTTGTCAGATTTTGGTTCATTCTTTCCCCTCTCAATCGTCAGTCCTACCGTTCTCTCTCCGTCTTTCTCATTCGTACTCTCTGTCAGTCAGTTAGCATTTACATCCATACACATTTACATCTTAAATAAAAACAACAAAAAGATTTCATTTCACTATCAAAAACCATGTACAAGTGTGCATCAAAAAAAAAAGGAAGAGTGCAAATCACTCGGATGGTCCATCTCTCGGGCCATCGCTATCACCTGTGCCCTCATGCCGCTTCGCTGGCGGTGCTATGGTAGTGCTCTCCTCCTCGCGACGGCATCATCGCTCCTCCTCCTCCTCGTTCCTCCGGTAGCCGGAAGCACTAGTGAAGTAACCTCGGACCGCGCTGCTCGGTGCAACGCTCTGGCTCCTACTAGCATCCAACCTCTTTCCAAGAAGTCGAAGGGCATCCTTCAGTCCCTCACCACTCCCCTCATCTCAATAGCCTACACTCGAGATTGATCACGCTCACTCCTTAGCCGGGCGGCATCCGCTCTGAGGCGCTCTATCTCCTCCTCATCGGCATGAAGATGGGCTCCTCCTGCGCTCAGTCGCGCTACCTCCTCACAGAGATGGGTCACCTCCGCCGCCTCTGCTCGCCATCGCTCTGCCTCTACTCGGGCACGCTCTGCTTCGATCAGTGCTGTGCTCAGCTCTCTCGCCAGCATAAGCATTCATCATAGTCAGTCAAGGCATAAGCATCAAAGCATGTAAGTCTAAGGAGCTCAGTTTGCTTACCCTCTCCGCGAGAGTGGCCTCGGCATCCTCAGCCCGAGCAATCGCCCGAGCAAAGTCAGCATCTCGCTCAGCTCTATCTCCCGCAGGCTGTGACAAAGAGGACGGAGCATCCGATCCTTTCCACTGCGCTCCCTCGGCTGGCTATATTTTAGAAGTCAGGGTCAGTCACATTCATCATCAGCATAAGCATAAATTCAAGACTAAGGTTCATGCTCTCACCAGAAGATCCAGAGCATGCTAGAGCTCATACCTCTACTGTACAATAGCGTGGAGGAGTCCCTGGAGCTCTGCTATCCTGTCCTGGGGGTCTAGCTGCATATAGTAAATCATGGTGTCAGTACATATAGGAATAAGTTATTTTAATTAAAGAGCATGAGTTTAGAATTCATACCGATCGACGGACGCCGCGGAGCACCTGGTCGCCGTACCTCCGAGCATAGGCCTTCAGGTTGGCCTCATCGCTGTCAGCTCGGGTCCTCACCTTTCGGCCCCTCCGTGTCCAATCTCGCACCTAGTCGTGCACTCGGGTGATCCAGTCGATGTCACCATTGAGTCCCTTCAAGGACCATCCGAAGCACTCGTCATCTCGTGCAGGGAACTCCACCTCCGGCTGGTGTACTCCTCTCATCCTCATGATCAGCCAATGATGGAGAGGCTCGATGATGTTCAGGCAATGAAGCCAGATCTCTCGTCCGACGTACGCCTGGGCTACCTCCACCCAAGGCTGCCCCTCGTGACCCTCGTCACGGTAAGGTGTCTAGCGCACCTGAAAAGGCAATTGAGTCATTGTCAGCATTTAGAAGCATTTAGAGCATATAGAAGGGTTTGAGTTTAGAATGGTACCGATGCATAAGGGAATGTGTCTATGTCATCCTGAATCGCCCGGGCTAGGCGCCGGATTGATCCCATGTCCCGTGCCACCACCCACCGTCTCACAATGGGGATCCGCTCTGGATGTAACTCCTTCCCTCACCCGATGCTAGGGAGGTACAAGTAGCTCCAGACTTGCATAAGTCAAGTGTCAGCATATAGCATGAGCAAGCATATAAACAAGCATTTAAAAGTTTATAGTTTAAGGCATTTTACCTATAGAAATGGCGAGAAGCCGCCCAGCATGGTCTGCCGATCGGTCATGCTCAGAGAGTCGAAGAGGAAAGCCCGAGACTTGTGGAGTGGTGGGGTGTGATCCTTGAGGGAGAGTGTCCCTCTTGGGCATGGGACGAGGTGGGGAAGGGTTAAGACGGATAGTCTTACGCTCATGCTCAAAGGTGCATATGTTGCTTCTTCCTAGAATGGTGGCATCCACATCATAGAGCCAAGGTCTTCCTAAAAGGATGCTACCCACTTCCATAGGTATGACGTCACACCATATTTGGCCATGGTAGGAAGAGAAAGTGAGAGGCACTAGGCATTGGGTGTTGACCGGGATGGAGTTGTTGTTAATCCATGAGACCCGGTATGGACTTGGGTGGGGAGTGAGAGTAAGCCCAAGGAGCTTGACGGTGTCGGGTGATACGGCATTAACACAACTACCACTATCCAAGATCACTTTCCTCACATGGTTTTCTATCTTGACAAAGGTGTGGAAAATTGAAGTCCGTCGCCAATCCTCTTCTTGAGGTTGGGTGAGAGTGCACCTAATGACTCCTAGATGGGAGTTGTTTGAAGGAGTGGAATGATCAAGACCCGACTCTAGACATTGGGCTTCATACTCCTCTTCCCAATCTATTAAGGCTTCATGTTCCTCAATGACATTTTCTTGTTCCTTTTGGGGTTAGACTTCTTCCTCAATAAGCAAGCTAGATAGCCCCTTAGATGGACATTGCCCCGCAAAATGACCATACCCATGACACTTATAGCATTGTTGGCGCCCACTTCCCGGGGTGGCTCCTACACTTGGGCCTTTGGGGTTGTCATCCTTCCGTGGAAGAGGGTGACTAGGAGCGGGTTTGTTTGGAGTGATGGGTGGGGGAGGGTTGTAGGACCTTAAAGGGGCATTCCCACTTGGGCTAGGAGCTCTCATGGGGGTGGGTGGAATGGGACGTGGTCCCATGTTTTTGGGGTCGGTGGGTCGTGGAGGGATAAATCGGAACTCCTAGAAAACCTTTCCACATCTCTAGCAATTTGGTAAGCTATCTCAAGGTTATCAACATCTCTCATGAATAGTTCCCTCTTGATGTGGCTTTGAAGCCCATTCCTAAAGCGGGATAAGGTGACATCCGCATCCTCCGACTCCACACTTTAGAAGATAAGAGTCAAATTTTTCAATGTACTCTACCACGGTCTTTCCTTCTTGGGTGAGGCTTTGCCATTCATCTAGGAGCATTTGGTGGTAGGTTCGGGGAAGGTATTTGTTCCTAAGTAGATTCTTCATATCCGCCCAAGTGTTAATAGGCTCATCCCTCCTAATCCGCCTTAGACCCTCTTGATTTAGCCAATAAGTTTTGGCCAACTTAGTGAGATGCATCTTAGCCAATCTAACTCTTCTTTGGTCGGACATGGGGTACCATCCAAAGTATTGGTCCATGGCGGTCTCCCATTCTAGGTAAACACTAAGTTCATGTGAACCGTCAAAGTTTGGGGCCTCTACCTTGATCATCCTTAAAAGGGGGTCATCCGGATCATCCCGTGGACGCCGGTCATGGTTTTGATGGGGGCGAGGTATCTCATACTCATAATAATGGTCATAGTCCATTTCATCCCTATAAAATTCAGCATGTGGGTGATGGGCTCTTGGGCCGTTGTTCCTTGGGTGGAACTCATCCCTATGAGGCTCTATATGTGGAGGGTGGACTCTTGGGCCTTGGTTCCTTTGGGGAAAACCATTCCTATGATAATCACCATGTGGTGGAGGGACTCTTGGCTCATTGATTCTTGGGTGAGGATCTTCCCTATGAGGTTCATCTTGTGGAGGGGGAATTCTAGGCTCATTGTTCCTTGGGTGGTACCCTTGGTCTTCTAACCGAGCAATTCGGTTGGTAAGGGACTCTAGTTGGGCAAGGATGGTTGTGAGGGCAGCCTCTACCCTTTCTTGGGGTTCCTCCCTAGGAACATCTTGGTTGAGTTGGTGAGGATTGGGATCCATGGTTGGAATCGAAGATGAAGAATCGGGTTGGTAGCTAGTACCACTACGGGTGGACATGCAAGACAAAGGGCCAAAGTGGTTGGACACACAATGCAAAGGTCCTAGTACTTAGACTTGATAGAGACAAGTCAAGGACTTGCTCTGATACCACTTGATGTGACACAACCTCGGACTTAGTCAAACAAGCACATCTAAGCATCCAAATGGGCCTTAATGGGCCACCGCTCTCTTCGTTGCACTCTATTCCCGGGGTGACTATGTGATACCAAGGGTGATTTATGGGAATGGACCCTTGCTGGTAGAGGGCCAGCAAGGCCAAGAATTGATTCCCCAAGGTTGGTTGCCCAATTCGATTGGGGCCGACAAAGTGCACTCGGGCACCGGGTCACACTAACCCACGGCGATCACTCTAAGTCATGGACTTGAGGATCGGGCGCTCCTCATGAATTCAGCGGTGCATGAATCAAATATTGAGAGAGATACACTAGGTGAGCAAGGAAGAGACACTTACTCGACCTGTTTGAAGAAACCGGTCCCGGTCGGAGATGAGGGCGAGCGGGGAGGCGGTGGTTCCCCACACGCCGCGGCGGTGTCGCTTGACCTGCCAAACCACTTACAAAACTACTCCTCTCGCAGGAGGGGGGATCTTGGGGTAGGGGTTAATATGATACATTCAAACACTACCACCACGCAGGGTGGGGCCTTCAGCCAGCCAAGCGGGGAGGGGTTGGTGGACCGAAACGAAGAGAAATGAGAACTAGGGAAGTTGCAGCTTCAATCTGGAATTCTGGACAGGGGGTCACTGTGATGGCTATGCCGGGCTTGTCTGGACTCCAAATTGATCGAAACCAGCTCCTGAAGCTTCCTGACTGGAAGAGGTGGACTCCAGAATTTTTGGGGAAGCTCAGACGGTCGGAGGTGGCTGCACCAGCAATAGGAAGTAGCCTCCTCTGTCTGGCCGCAGGTGCTGTCTGGACTGTAACAGCAAGTTGGAGAAGTGACTGAGCGCCCTCCCGAGCTCCGATCAGCACGAAACCAGCGGCATCATCTTCATGGTCGAGGTAGCTTTCAGCAGGAGGTGACGGAGATGCATTCAGAGGTCGATGATGGCCGGGGCACCCAGAAGAGTGGGTACTGGTCGGAGTAGACAGCAGAAAACAGAACTAGATAGATCGGGGGAGAAAATTCGTAACTTCTTCCTCCGGTGGCCGAACGGGGTTCTGTTTCTTGATCATGAAAGATGACCGGTAGAGGAAGAACTTTGATGAAGGGGCTTCAGCCTGAATCCGCTGGGGTTTGTCGTGGTAGAAGGATCTTCCACGCTCTGGTCCAGGATGAAGACCTCTCTGCACACTGTTGGGAGAATAGCTCTATCTGGCAGCTCCGAGCTCCGATCGTGTTGATTCCACCTCGCCTGCGAAGTAGACTGGAAGGCCTTTCCAGAAAGGTAGGCCACGCCTTCTGAAGAATTAGGATGAATCGGTGGTTGACGCTGCAACAAGGGCTGTTCTGCAGATCTGCACAGCTCCAACCTACTAGAAGAAATGAGAGGGAGATATGGCTTCTTTGGTGGAGGGAAATGGTAGGAATGACCTAAGGGAGAGTGGGGGCTCTTGTGGGGTGGAGAAGGGAGCTAATGGTGATGGGGAATGAGGTGGAGAATGGCTGGAAGCAAGTGCTAGCAGGTGGAGGAGGAAGAGCTACGAATTTGGGGAAGGGGGGGTGAGAGGAGAAGGTGAGGGGGCACAAGTGAGTGGAGGGAAGGGTGGATTTCAAATTCAAAAGGTCTTGGAAGGTGGGTGATTATGTTGGGAAGTGGAGTGCTTGCATTGGAATGGGGTAGATTTGGTTGGAAGGTGGAGGAAGGTGTTGGAATGGGGAGACTTCTACCTAGGAACTAGGGAGTGGAGTAATGGAGGCCATGGGGAAGTGGAGGGCATTAAAGGAGGTGGTTGGAGGTTGGAAGTGGATGGGAGGAGGGAGGAGAGAGAAGGAAATTCGGATTTGGGGTTGGAGGAGAGAGAAAGAGGGGTGAAATAGAGAGATTAAGAGGGGAATGGGTGGGGAATCTCTCCCCTAGGGTCTCTCACCCAAAAACTAGAGGAATCACTCCAATTTGAACTCAAATGGCAAGTTTAACTCAAAAGGATGTAATCATTCATTAACTTCAAATGAGGGGAGTGGGGTCCTATATATAGGCAACCCACTCTTTACAATAAGTCCCTGACAAAATAAACAACTACAAATAACCAAGGGGGTTGGGAGTGCTAATGGGCCTAGTCCAACGAATGGGGCCCAATAGCTTACATTAGACATCATGATGATACCAAACATAGGAAAATAAGTGCTAGACTTAGGGAAATGACTCAAATAAAATGGAAATACATCAAAATGACTCAAAGGAAAACTACAAAATGGATAAGGGGCCTTAATAGAGTGAGGCCCAAACTCAACTAGCTCCCGAGTGTGAAGAAGTGGACCCGAGCCAAAGGGAGTCGTGGGTGATGCCTCCATCAGCGGCTCTGTTCCCCTAGCGGCCATTGTATGGACCGTTTCTATTTCTCTAGCGGCCCAAGTTTGAACCGCCTGAGCCTCTAGCGGTCACTGAAACGACCGCTAAGCAACCAGTGAGTGGGCATCGTCTTCTCCATTCCCTATTGCTATGAAAATGGCCCAAAGGGCCTACAAAGCATTCTAATGGGTCCCTAGACCCATTCCCCTGTCCATTCATACACATGCATACAATTGAAAATTAAAAAAATGAAAAAATGGAGTTTTTGGACCGTCGGCCTACCTCGGACGATTGCCGTCTGGTCGCCGTCGCTGGTGCCTCCTCGGCCACCGTGGCCTCCTCCTCTTCCTCCATGGCTTCCCCAGGGGCTTCCTCCGCCGCGGGAACCTCTTCTTCCGCCGGTCCACCTTCCTCCACTGGTAGGTTCACTGCCGCCGCCGTGGGTGGCGTTCCTTCCTCCGCTATCCATTTTTGGAGGCACTTCACAGCCCTCTTTTTCACCATCGCGGTGGTCGGGTGTGGGGACGCACGATGGATCGCCGGAATCGTCGGTGGGTTGCTCGGTTTTGGTGTTTTGAGTGAATGGGTGTTTTGTGGGGGGAGAGAATGTTCGGTTTGTTTTTTTTTTGAACGCCCAAGAAATTTGGTGATCTATCGTTAGACCGCTATGATCATTATGGTGGTCCTTCCTTCGACCGTTTGTCATCAGGGTGTTCTTCCTCAAAGGATGTGAACCGACGTCCGTTAACAGTCCATCATCAGACCATCTGTGACATTCTAGCGGTTCTATTTTAGATCGTTTATGGCTTGAATTGTTTTGAAATGCTCTATCCATTATGTTTCATGTCTTATCTTGTGTTTCATGCTTATCATATGATTTATTGGTTAATGGCTAACCTTGTCATTACCAAAATTATGAACACCGTCATGCTTTTTCGCCACATCTCGTCAAGTAGGTAAGTCAGGTAAGTATCTCGATCCCTAGTCACTTAATGTGTTACTATATGGTATCTATGATATATTATCTCGAGAATCAGCTGGTCATTAATGTGTTCTAAGATCTGATGTTCCCCTTTAACAAAAATGATGATGATCAAGGTGCACATGTATAATCGTTGGATAGACCGTTAGGTTGGAAAAGTTGGGGGACGATGGTTCTGTCTTGCACGCCGTGGTTGCAGATAGTATCTTGACCCTGATTTATCCGGTCTAGCAATACTATTCTCGAGTATCTTCCTATTTTATTCTTTCTTTGCATTTATTTTGATGATTTCTTTATTTTAGCCCAGCATGCAACATGCGCATCTTTGAGCATTCACGTGCCCTCATCTGTCTAAAGTGTCTCAGTAATAGTGGATAACTGTGTGGTGCGGACACCCGAGCAGTTGAGCGGCGCGACACGCCGAGCCACCGGTACCGCACACGGGGCACGACTCGAGCCACCTCAGCGTCCATCTGGCTCGGAGACAGCCTGGAGACTCCGCCTTGAGCCTCCCCATTTATCATATTTAGTTAGCCTTTATGTGTGTGTAATTTGTGCTTATTTCATTGTATTCGGTATGTAATTATGAGTGTACGAGGGTCTTATTTGCAAAATGGGACCCCTAGGCCCCACGGGACCCCCTAGGCCCCATCCCATTGATCCACCTCAGCCTATGGGCCCCATGTGGGGTCAGTCAACATGTCAAATGGAGGCATCTAGAAGTTTGAATGGTAAAAGGCACATGGGAGACAAGTGAACTTCAAAGTCCAAGGTGGCTACCAACTTGTCCCCCCCTCGCCACCATAGTCAATAGGCCGCCCCCCTCCCCTTATTTTTTATTTTTTTTTGTGTGTGTGTGTCACATGCCATCCCAACCCTTCATCTCCCACCCCTAGATCCTACGGTTGTGGATGGATGTGAGATGTAACCTATTTAAGCTTGTATTTTCCATTTTTGAAGAATTAATGCCATTTGAATCAAACAAATTCCAAGAGCAAGGGCTGGTGCACCCCCCTCCTCTCTCCTCCCTCTCCCCCTTGAAGCTATGAAGGCTTCCATTCTGAGGTGTGACGCCTCGTGTATCGGTTCCGACGATCGCCGCCGCCGCCACGAGCCGCCACCGCACCGCCATCGCCATCAACGGAGTTCTGCCTGCGCAGTACCACAGCAGCTTGCTCAAAATTCACAGGTCTTCCCTGAGCTCATTTGGCCACCAAATTTGGAGGAGTTGTTCCTGGGATGTTCCTCTCCACCCACAAAAATCAGGCCAGCATTCAGATCACGTTTGCTAGATTTTGATTTTCGTCCACTCTTTCATTTCGGTTCTGCCAGAATTCTATCCAGGTTCACCTCCGTCCTGAGTTTCATGTCTTAGATCAACTTTTTGATTTCTGTTAGTTTGCCCAATTTTACTGGGGGTTCCATCCATCCACCTCTTCATACAAAATGTTTCTCAAATTTTGATTCGCCCATCTCATATTTTCTAAAAATCGTTCTCAGACCCATCTACAGTTATGTCCACCTATTCCTAGATCCGACCACCAGTCACCCAAAAAATCATAACAAATCGCAGCCACCTCCAAATCAAATTCTAAAAATAGTTCCAGTTCCGTGGTTTCATTCCCTACAACTCCTAAGAAGAGCTCCAGAGTTGAATCGGAGGTTTACTAGGCGGTCAATGGTGGTTCTCAGACAAGTGCCATGAAGATCTGAGATTTCGGTTACTGTACAACAGGGACTTGTAAATTCAATAAAGTTATTATCTGACCAGATCCAGCAGATCTCTCTGGGTCTAGATTGAAGCCCTTGAAGAGAGCTTTCCAACGATAGCTCATGCGTCCCGATCTGACGTCGGGATTGATCGCAGCGGCCATTCTCGCCGGAGCACGCGCCGGAAGACAACAACCAAAATCCGTGGGTTATTAGTTCAAGAGTTGGGAATCGGGGCCGATCGACCCCCGATCGGTGTTCCCGGCCGACCGCCGTCCGTGGAGGCGCACCACTAGGGGTCCCCATCACAGTGGGTCCCACCCCCACAGATCCGGAGGACAGCGCCGTCCGTGGGCCCCACGGGCCCGTAGAAGCCGTCGTTCGGAAAGCACGAAAACGCGGAGTTCGGCACCGCCAGGCGACATCAAGATGCTGCCCGTCAACCCGAGTTGCGTGATTCCCGGACCCCACATGTGACCTTTTACCTCCCTACGTGGAGTGGGTCGACTTAGTGTATTGCTGTAATAATTGTTAACCGGGAGTCCGTGATTCGGCCGGGGTTGTCTTCGCCACGTCGGGTGCGTGGAGGTAAAGGTCTTAACCTCTTGACGTTCATTTGCTTAGCTAGTATATGGTATGTTGCCGCTGCCGAGAGTGTAGGTACTAGCCCATGTGTCCATGTCACCGCTGTGAGATTGAGAGTGACCCGTCCCGCGACTCGATCCGTGTCCGGAAGTTGAGTCGGACTACCCTTGACCTCCGCCGGTTCCTTAACTGCGCACGGTCCGCGCTTTCCCTCGCTTGGGATGACGAGTGAGCTTCCACTTCTGTTAGCGATGTTTCGTCACTACGAGCTCGTAGTGTCGGGCTTAGTGTCTCCCTGGTGTGTGTTGCTGGTCGTGTCTTCATCTAGAGTCCGAGGGTGGCACCATATAGTGTCGTTTCCCGTGTCCGTCCCGCATCAGTTTGGTATCAGAGCGAGTCGAGTCTAGGGTAGTCATTGCATATGTCTTACATACATCATGGTCTAAGTCAAGTCTAGCATCATCATTATTCTCAAAACAACAAAACAAAAAAAGAGTGTTTTAACTTGCATTTGCACCCTTTACCCGGTATATCAAAAGGTGTTGTCCGAACGTTGAGTTACACCTAACGGGAGGGCCATACACTTGCGCGAGTGATCTTCAGATCGCTTATCTCCGCCTCATACCGGCTATTGGTTTGGTCTAAGTGCATCATCTAGTGAGTGCTTGCATTAGTCAGTGTCTTCTAGGTCGTGTGTCTTTGCATGCCCACCCGTCGAGGTACCCAATACTCGCCACCACCACTTATGGCGGATTCCCGGGCCCGTAGCTCCGATGAGTCCTCGACGGTCGAGATGTTCCGAGCCATTATGGAACGTCTTGACATGCGTATGGATGGTCTTAGTACACGTATGGATGGCATAGGAACGCGTCTAAAAGGGCGGATGAAACCCCTCGAGGATCGGGCCGAGTCTTCGGATCAGTCCATCCAGGGCTTAGTTGGGAGGATTGCCATCCTAGAGAGGGGCCCAGTAGCGACGCAACCTGCGTCGACGAATGGCCAACAAGAGCCGGTGCAGCAACCCGCTGTGCCAAGGGCTCAAGTGGAGAATGTTGGGGTCAACAGGTGCATGTGGTGGATGATTATGCATCTGATAATGATCAAGGGGGTAACGGTCGTCGTCATCAACGACAGAATCGTGATGACGAGGATGACGACCGCATTCTTAGGGGTGTGCGTGTGGACCCTCCCACTTTTAGCGGGTCCTTGGACCCTAGGGTGTATTTATATTGGGAGGCCGGCATGGACCGGTACTTCGAGTGGTTTGAGATGACAGACCACCGAAGAGTCCGATACCCAAAGATGAAGCTGCAAGGGCAGGCCCAAACTTATTGGATCAATGTGGAGAGCCTGCTCAACCAGCGACGTCAACCCCAGATCGGTACTTGGGATGATATGAAAACCAAGTTGTGGGAGAAGTACCTTCCCGCCTCATATCGCCAACGTCTCATAGACAAGTGGCAAAGCATCTCCCAAGGGAACCGATCCGTGACCGAGTACACCACCGAGTTCGATGAGTATTACTTACGGTGTGGGGTCACGGAAGAGAGCACTATGACTATATCCCGCTTTTGAAGAGGTTTGCGGCCCAATTATCAATATGAACTCTTTCGCAGTAATGCAACCACTTTGGAGCTGGCATATCAGATAGCTCTCGAATTAGAGCAATTCGAGGCTGAGTTCGAGTCACCCCATCGGTTGGGCTCTTTTCCCCTTCGTAGTGTCGAGCCCCGTGGCTCATCTGGCACGTATCCGAGGGCCCCCATGGCTCAACCTTAGGAGCCCGCTCGTCTCGGGCCGTTTGCTCCTAGGCCTCGTCCTCTACCCCCAAGGGACCTTCCTCGTCCCCAGCATCTTACAGCCCCACCCATAGCCCGTCCACCGGCACCCGCACCTCCTGCACGTCCTTTGTTGCCTACGCCTCCTATCCGTCGGGAGGATAAAGGTAAAGGACCTATGATTGGGGAGCCTAGTGGATCACCGCAGCAGTGTTATCGCTGCATGGGCTTGGCCATTTCGCCAACCAGTGTCCCACCCGCCCATCTCTTCACATTGGGGACACACAGGCCGAGGACACCACCCCTACGGGCCTCGAGTTAGTCAGCTATGAGGAAGATGAAGAGCTAGCTGACGAGTACTATGAGATGGGAGGTGAGGCCCAGGATGCCCAGCATTCGGACGATACCCACGTGGGGGTCGTCAGATGTATCCTCACCCAACCACAGGTCAGTGATGAATGGCGACAGACTACTATCCTTCATCTATTCTGTAGGCTGGGAAAGAAAATTTGCAAGGTGGCCATCGATAGCGGGAGTTGTATCAATGCAATCTCCACAAACGCTGTCACTCGTCTTGGTCTCACACCCGTAGACCACCCTTGCCCCTATCAGGTATCATGGGTGCATACCACTTCCATTTCGGTCAGGCTGCAGTGCTTGGTCCCGCTGTAGCTCCACTCCTACCATGACGAGATCTGGTGTGATGTTCTCCCCATGGAAGTGGGCAGTATCATTCTTGGTAGGCCGTGGTTATTTGACCGGGATGCCACGCTCCATGGCCGTTCGAACACCTGTACCTTCGACCACGCAGGCCAGCGGGTCACCCTCCAACCCGTTCGGCCCAGGAGCCCATCAGTCAGGGGTCCTACTGGCCCTAGTACTCCGAAGCCTTCCATTCCCGGGCCTAGTACCCCATCCCCAGCTCGGGCTATGACCGTTACCTCTGGCCCAGGAGAGCCCTCGACGAGGAGATTGATGATGATTAGCTCCCGGGAGATGGAGCAGGAGCTTAGTCAGGGCTGTCCGGTGTTTGCCATTACGGTCCGAGAGGTGGAGCGGGACTCCGAGGGTGAGCTCCCACCCGAGGTTGTTCCCATTCTACAGGAGTATGCTGATGTCTTTCCCGATGAGCTTCCCGAGGGACTCCCACCTATGCGGGATATTCAGCATGCCATCGACCTTTTTCCGGGGCTTCTTTGCCCAAGCTTCCTCATTATCGCATGAGTCACACGGAGCATGCCGAGCTTAAACGGCAGGTCGATGAGTTAGTGCAGAGAGGGTCTATTCGGGACAGCATGAGTCCATGTGCTGTACCCGCATTACTCGCCCCGAAGAAGGATGGCACGTGGAGAATGTGCATTGATAGTCGTGCCATCAACAAAATCACCGTGAAGTACAGGTTCCCTATTCCCCGCCTAGATGACATGCTAGACATGATGGCAGGTGCCACTATCTTTTCGAAGATCGATCTTAAGAGTGGCTATCATCAGGTGAGGATTAGGCCAGGTGATGAGTGGAAGACCGCATTTAAGACCAAGGACGGTCTATATGAGTGGTTGGTCATGCCTTTTGGGTTGACCAATGCCCCTAGCACTTTCATGCGGCTCATGACTCAGGTCCTTCGACCTTTCATTGGAGTCTTTGTAGTGGTGTATTTTGATGATATCCTTATCTATAGCCGCACCACAGGGGAACACTTAGACCACCTTCGGCAGGTCTATCTACTTCTTCGGCGAGAGCAGCTGTTTGCGAACCCACAGAAGTGTGCCTTCATGACACCTCAGCTTACCTTCTTGGGTTTCATTGTGTCTAGTAATGGGGTCTCCGCCGATCCAGAGAAGGTCCGGGCCATTGTTGAGTGGCCGGAACCCCGTACGGTTCATGATGTCCGCAGCTTTCATGGCCTTGCGATGTTCTACCATCGCTTCATCCGCGGATTTAGCTCCGTCACCGCCCCGATCACGGATTGCATCCGGAAGGGCACATTTGTATGGACGAAGGCCGCATCTGCCGCCTTCAAGGACATCAAGGAGCGCATGACCCAGACACCTATCCTTCGATTGCCTGATTTCTCGAAGGTGTTTGAGGTCTCTTGTGATTCGTCGGGTGTTGGGATAGGAGGAGTTTTGAGTCAGGAGTCCCACCCGATCGCATATTTCAGCGAGAAGCTGAATGACGCAAAACTGTGATATTCCACGTATGATAAAGAATTCTACGCA
Organism: Amorphophallus konjac; assembly: GCA_022559845.1. Taxonomy (NCBI): domain Eukaryota; kingdom Viridiplantae; phylum Streptophyta; class Magnoliopsida; order Alismatales; family Araceae; genus Amorphophallus; species Amorphophallus konjac. Next base: position 178,738,831 of record CM040126.1, on the reverse strand, counting down.
GTTGTTCAGGCTCTTAGGCATTGGAGGCACTATCTTTTACATCAAGAGTTTGTCCTATACTCTGACCACGAGGCATTGAGGTACCTCCATTCGCAAAAGAAGCTTAACTCGCGTCATAGTCGTTGGGTCGAGTATCTCCAGCAGTTCACCTTTGTGCTGAAACATAAGGCTGGAGTGAAGAACAAGGTGGCTGATGCCTTGAGTCGGCGAGCATGTTTGCTTACCACCATGAGTGCCGAGGTCATAGAGTTAGAGAAGATGAAGGAGGCCTATGTTGATTGTCCTGACTTCAGTCAGATTTTTACCACTCTCTAGGCCGGACCCTCGAGAGACCTTGATGAGTATGTGCTTCAGGAGGGTTACCTCTTTCGAGGTAGCAGGCTATGTGTTCCCTGAACTTCGGTTCGAGATTTCTTAGTGTGGGAACTACATGCGGGAGGTCTAGCTGGCCACTTTGGTCGGAACAAGACTATTGAGGCAGTGGAGCATCGATTTTATTGGCCGAACTTGAAGCGCGATGTTGCTAACATCGTGGCTCAGTGCCGTACATGTGCTACGGCCAATATGAAGAAGTAAAGCTCGGGCCTTTATACGCCTCTACCCATGCCTGATGCCCCGTGGCAGGATGTTAGTATGGACTTTGTTTTGGGATTGCCACGTACCTCCAGGAAGCATGATTCGGTCTATGTGGTGGTTGACCATTTCTCGAAGATGGCCCTCTTTATTCCTTGCTCTAAGACGTCGGATGCTTCTAGGGTAGCCCGCCTTTTCCTTACGCATGTGGTGTGCAAGTTCGGGTTGCCTCGCACTATAGTGTCTGACCGTGATGTTAGATTCACTTCCTACTTTTGGAAGACACTATAGCATATGATGGGTACCTCAAGTTTTCCACTGCATACATCCCCAGACAGACGGTCAGACCGAGGTGGTCAATAGGAGTCTGGGAGATCTTTTGAGGTGTCTAGTTAAGGACCGCATTGGGGATTGGGATCTCATTTTACCTATGGCTGAGTTTGCATACAATGATTCGGTGAATAGGTCTACCGGCATCAGTCCATTTGAGATTGTCACAGGTCGTAGGCCTAGGAAACCCGTTGACCTTGTCCCCATGCCTATCCATGCTAGAGTGTCGGAGTCGACCGAGTCGTTTGCTAGGCATGTTAGGAGTTTGCATGACGACATCCGTCGTCATATTGAGGCCAGCAATGCACGGTACAATGAGTTAGCCGATGCCCACCGACACCACCGAGAGTTCCACGAGGGCGAATACGTCATGATCAGGGTAAGACCTGAACGGTTTCTCTCTGGAACCGTTAAGAAGTTGCAAGCTCGCGGAGCCGGTCCCTTTAGAGTGTTGAAACGCGTTGGATCCAATGCGTATGTTATAGACCTGCCCAAGGAATATGGTATAAGCTCTACCTTCAATGTATCGTATCTTGTTGCATATAGGGACCCAGCGGTGATCCCTAGTGAGCCTTTTGAGCCATCCCCTCCCCTTGAGAGTGATCCCACACCTGAGTGTCCACTTCCACCTCCAGCCCCTTTTTCACGGCAGCGTGAGCATATAGATCGTATACTGGATGAGCAAGTGACAGTTACCAGGAGTGGATCTTACCCGCACTACCTAGTGCGATGGAGAGGACGGCCCGCTACTGAGGACACATGGATCACACATGGCGAGTTGCAGCGGATCGATCCGGACCTTCTGGAGCGATACAGGAGCGATGCAGACCCTTACTCGACAGGGTCGAGTTTCTCCCACCCGGGGAGAATTGGTGCGGACACCCAAGCAGTTGAGCGGCGCGACACGCCGAGCCACCGGTACCGCACATGGGGCACGACTCGAGCCACCTCAGCGTCCTTCTGGCTCGGAGACAGCCTGGAGACTCCGCCTTGAGCCTCCCCATTTATCATATTTAGTTAGCCTTTATATGTGTGTAATTTGTGCTTATTTCATTGTATTCGGTATGTAATTATGAGTGTACGAGGGGCTTATTTGCAAAATGGGACCCCTAGGCCCCACGGGACCCCCTAGGCCCCATCCCATTGATCCACCTCAGCCTACGGGCCCCATGTGGGGTCAGTCAACATGTCAAATGGAGGTATCTAGAAGTTTGAATGGTAAAAGGCACATGGGAGACAAGTGGACTTCAAAGTCCAAGGTGGCTACCAACTTGTCCCCCCCTTGCCACCATAGTCAATAGGCCGCCCCCCTCCCCTTATTTTTAATTTATTTTTGTGTGTGTGTGTCACATGCCATCCCAACCCTTCATCTCCCACCCCTAGATCCTACGGTTGTGGATGGATGTGAGATGTAACCTATTTAAGCTTGTATTTTCCATTTTTGAAGAATTAATGCCATTTGAATCAAACAAATTCCAAGAGCAAGGGCTGGTGCGCCCCCCTCCTCTCTCCTCCCTCTCCCCCTTGAAGCTGTGAAGGCTTCCATTCTGAGGTGTGACACCTCGTGTATCGGTTCCGACAATCGCCGCCGCCGCCACGAGCCGCCACCGCATCGCCATCGCCATCAACGGAGTTCTGCCTTCGCAGTACCACAGCAGCTTTCTCGAAATTCACAGGTCTTCCCCGAGCTCATTTGGACACCAAATTTGGAGGGGTTGTTCCTGGGATGTTCCTCTCCACCCACAAAAATCAGGCCAGCATTCAGATCACGTTTGCTAATTTTTTATTTTCGTCCACTCTTTCATTTCGGTTCTGCCAGAATTCTGTCCAGGTTCACCTCCGTCCTGAGTTTCATGTCTTAGATCCACTTTTTGATTTCTGTTAGTTCGCCCAATTTTACTGGGGGTTCCACCCATCCACCTCTTCATCCAAAATGTTTCTCAATTTTTGATTCGCCCATCTCATATTTTCTAAAAATCGTTCTCAGACCCATCTACAGTTCTATCCACCTGTTCCCAAATCCAACCACCAGTCACCCCAAAAATCATAACAAATCGTAGCCACCTCCATATCAAATTCTAAAAGTATTCCCAGTTCCGTGGTTTCATTCCCTACAACTCCTAAGAAGAGCTCCAGAGCTGAATCAGAGGTTTACTAGGCGGTCAACGGTGGTTCTCAGACAAGTGCCATGCAGATCTGAGATTTCAGTTACTGTACAACAGGGACTTGTAAATTCAATAAAGTTCTGATCCGACCGGATCCAGCAGATCTCTCTTGGTCTAGATTGAAGCCCTTGAAGAGAGATTTCCAACGATAGCTCATGCGTCCCGATCCGACATCGGGATTGATCGCAGCGGCCATTCTCGCCGGAGCGCGCGCCGGAAGATAGCAACCAAAATCCGTGGGTTATTAGTTCAAGAGTTGGGAATCGGGGCCGATCGACCCCCGATCGGTGTTCCCGGCCGACCGCCGTCTGTGGAGGCACGCCACAAGGGGTCCCCATCATAGTGGGTCCCACCCCCGCAGATCTGGAGGACAACGCCATCCGTGGGCCCCGCGGGCCCGTATAAGCCGCCGTTCGGAAAGCACGAAAACGCGGAGTTCGGCACCGCCGGGCGACATCAAGATGCTGCCCGTCAACCCGAGTTGTGTGATTCCCGGACCCCACATGTGACCTTTTACCTCCCTGCGTGGAGTGGGTCGACTTAGTGTATTGCTGTAATAATTGTTAACCGGGAGTCCGTTATTCGGCCGGGGTTGTCTTCGCCACGCCGGGTGCGTGGAGGTAAAGGTCTTAACCTCTTGGCATTCATTTGCTTAGCTAGTATATGGTCTGTTGCCGCTGCCGAGAGTGTAGGTACTAGCCCGTGTGTCCATGTCACCGATGTGAGAGTGGGAGTGACCCGTCCTGCGACTCGATCCGAGTCCGGAAGTTGAGTCGGACTACCCTTGACCTCCGCCGGTTCCTTAACCGCGCACGGTCTGCGCTTTCCCTCGCTTGGGACGACGAGTGAGCTTCCACTTCTGTTAGCGACGTTTCGCCACTAGGAGCTCGTAGTGTCGGGCTTAGTGTCTCCCTAGTGTGTGTTGCTGGTCGTGTCTTCATCTAGAGTCCGAGGGTGGCACCATATAGTGTCGTTTCCCGTGTCCGTCCCGCATCACTGTGTGTCCATGGTCTTGAGTAAGGAGAATTATTCCGCTCTGAGTTGGAAGGTTTCCTTCGGTCTGTTTACTCGGTCTGGTTAGCTGAGGATTCCTGTCTAGAGTTTAGTTACTCGTCTCTTTACTTTTTCGCTTGCTCCGACTGCCTATCAGCTGTGTGTCCAGTGAGGAGGTTGGTCGTGTTTTCCTTTCCTTTAGTTGTTAGTTCCTCCAGACATGCGTCATTCAGTTTTGCCGTTCCTTGTGATTGGTTCAAAGTTTTTCGGAAGATTCCTATCACTCGTTGGTTGAGGACGGGTGTCGTTTGCCTTAACGCCCGCTTTTCAGTCTACTCCGCTTCATTTCTGCTTCACATCCATGTTCCATGTCGCTTTCGCTTTACCTCTGCTCGTTCCCCTGCAAAGAGGACGTTAAGGAGGGGCATCTATTGACACCTGTTTTATGACCGATGAGTTGGGTCATCTCCTTATTTATCTTTATGATGCTCCGAGTTATACGCCATTTATTGAGCCATCTTGGTCAGCTTTGAGGCTTATTTCATGGGTCATTCTCCTTGATTGGGTCTCGCTCCTTATTCATTTTTCCGTGGATTGAAGCTTAGTAGGCCTTTCATTTGTTTTGCCACGCCACTATCTCTGGCGGTCTATAGAATGACTATTTGATGACGTGTAGCGGTTTATCTTAAGGTCGTTTGCTGACGCAAGAGTCCAGAGCCAACGCCTTTCTCTTAGCCTTATCCTTTCTTATCCGTTGAGCTCTGGCGGTTTATCGTATGGCCGTTAGAGGCATTGTGGCGGTTTTACCTTAGACCGTTTTCCAGTTCCAGAGTCCTGTTCACGAAGTTTTCTCCCGTTGACCTTATCTTCTGGTGAACGACAGAGGTTAGCGGTCTATACTTAGACCATTTTTTCTAAAGGGTGGTTTATCGTAAGACCGTTTGTGCAGACAGAGAGTCCTGCTAGAGCTGTCTTTTCTCTGCTGCGCCGTGGCCGAATTAGAGTTTTGAATTGATGATTTCTCTCTCGATAATGATCCTTAGAAGCTTCCGTTTGTTTCTATGGACTCTTGGGAGTATTATCTTCAAGAGTTTGATAAGCTCTGCCCTACTTTTTCGCTGGAATCTCTCCAACTCATCCAGAGAGTTTGAGGGTCTATAAATAGAACCCTTGAGTTCATGGGTTCAAGAGGAGAATTCTGGAGATTACGTCAAGGTGCTGCTGCGTTCTGGAGCGAGTACCCATCAAGGAGAAGTGCTATCTACGTCCATTAGCCTTCAAGTTCAGGGAGTATTAAGTTCCAAGGGTTCAATAGTGTTGTTTTCCTCTTTAGTTTCTTCCCCCTCTTCATAGCGTTCACAAGCATCTCCCCTCTTCCTCTTCCACGTTCTATCATCTTTGCATCATTTTTAAACATCTTCCTATCTTTTCCACGCCCCACAGGGGTTTAAAAACCACCACCCCAGGTATCCACCCTTCCTTTTGCATGCATTTTGGTTTATTTGCATTATAGTTGCTACACTTGTGATAGGGCTAATTTAGGTTGTTTTTCTGTGCTTCTACACTTTTTTTTTTGCAGATCCACAGGGTGCCTAGCACGAGGCCCAGCTCTTCTGGCCGGCTAGGACAAGTGGAGATTCAAGTCCCAAGTTGGTGTTCTATTTGCTCTGACGACTCTACATTGGACCGTTTGCGAGGCTCTGGCGGCTTATCGTAAGGCCGAATCTAGTTCGTTCGCGGCCTGATATTTACCTTAGCTTTGCTATTTTAATTACCTTGGTGGCGATCACACTCCTTTAGTTTGGGCAGTAGTCCTCTTTATCTTTCCTATATCTCTCTTTCTTGGCTTTAGTTTAGTTGCTCCACACCTACAGTGTGTGTTTGGTTTTATTCTTTTGCTCCATGCCCAGGCGTGTGTTTTTCTTTTCTCTTGCTTATTGCTGATGAAGATGACATGCCCATGTGCTTATATTTCCATGCTGATTGCTTGAGTTGATGTTGCATTTGTTCATGAGTTCACATCATTTATATCAACTTGTTCATCATCATATCTTCACCATTGAGGGAACCATTTAGAAAACCAACACTACCATGAGTCAGAATTGCAATGAAACCACGAAGACAAGGAGATTTAGATGCTTCAGTCTGCTACCTGTAGACCTACGTCCATCCCCCACCTAAACCTGAGTGAGGCTTCCTACTGCCTAACAGCTTGAACCGCTGAGCATCACAGCTTGCTTACAGCTGAGCATCATAGCTTGCTATCCACTAAGCATTATAGCTTGGCTTACAGCTGAGCATCACAGCTTCCTATCAGCTGATTCACAGCTTCCTCCAGCGGAGCAACATAGCTTGCTATCCAGAGAAACTGGTCCTCTGCAAACGCTGACACACAGCTTGATAAAATCAGACATGGAAAACCAAAGGATGAAATATAGCACCAGAAAGTTGGAAATGAAATCAGAAAAATATAGCTCATGCAGGAGCAAGATCAGTTCTAGATCTGATCCAATAACTGATAAAAAAGCAGATCTTCAAGCACAATCTCTCTCTCTCTCTATTCTTTCTCTTCACACTATCTCTTTCCTCTCAGACTTTTTCTACTCTCACGACACTCTATTTTCCTTTTTCTCCTTCTTCTTCCATCAGCGAGCTCTCTCTCTCTCTCTCTCTCTCGGCACTCTAACTCTTACTCTTCTCTCTGTTTCCTCTCTTTCTTTTCATCTCTGCTACTCTCTGAATTCTTCTAATTCCATTCTTCTACCTCTCTGTCTCTATCTTCCTCTGCTATTCTCTCTATGCTATTTCTCCTTCCGTTGTCCTCTTTCTTCTCAACAGAAGTCTTCTTATATAGGAACAGGGGTGCCGGAGGTAAATTGGACAAGAAAGATGACTCTATCTGCTTCTAATTGCCCCACGTGGCAGGATCGCGCCTTGATCTATGGTCCCTACAAGATTCTCCCAGGATGCATGTGGAGGGAACACTCCCGCCAAACTTTTCAAAAAAATAATTCGCTCAGGTGCTGTAGAAGTCCACGTGTCAGATTAATATAAGTTGCTTTCCACATGGCAGATTCTTCCGTTGAGATTCCTACCTTGCCTTGGATCACGTGCTCTTTTAATTCGAACCTTAAACTATGTGACCCAACGAACTTTGATGGTTTCAGCTCTCTAAGTGCTCGATCTTAGTTGCTTAAGATCTTTCAGACTTAAATCCCTGTCAACAAGATAAAAGCATTTAATCAAACACTTTATTGTCATAAATAGTTCAAAAATATGATTATTATGCACGGTTTATAAAGATAATCATGATATAACAAAACCATGAAGATCAGGTAATCATATGATAAACATCACACACAAGCATTAGTGCATAGATCTGATAGTGACACATAGGCCTTATGAAGCAAGATGCAATATGTGCTTCAACTTTAACTAGGCCTTTTATGCATGTGCTCGGACTTGATATACTACTGGTGATAAGATGCACTGACCTGTTATACTGCTAGTGAAGACATGCAACGACATGTTATGCTTCTAGTGAAGACATGCTCGGATTTTATTATGCACGCTTGTATATGTGCTTAAACCTAATAGTGCATGCTACCACATATGCTCAGACCTAAGTGTGCAAGCTAGCACATATGCTCAGACCTAATACTGCTATATGCAAACATGCACAGACTTTATAGTGTAATGTGCAAACATGCACAGACCTTGGTATGCATGCCAGTACATGTGCAAATGTGCACAGACCTTGGTATGCATGCCAGTACATGTGCAAATGTGCACAGACCTTATAAAGATATATTATAAAATGTGCACAGACCTCAATCATGAACAGACCTATATACATGCACAGACCTTAGACATGCATCGACCTGAATGGAATGAATTGAACATGTGCATAGACCCTTAACATGTGCTCAGACTTTGAATGCTTTCTACAAAATGTGCACCGACCTTGTATGCAGTTTAGAAAACATGCGTTGACCTTATATACACTGCTACAGAAACGTGCATCGACCTTGTGTGCAGGTTGAACAAGATGTGCATCGACCAATATGTTGACCAACAGAATGTGCACCGACCTGTGTGAAGGTGCGAACATGATATGCATCGGACTTACATGCATGATAGAAAATATGCACAGACCTGTGTGAATGACTAAGGCACATGTGCATCGACCTTAATATGACTAAAGATCAAATGAGCATCGACCTTAGATGCGCTACAGTAAATATGCACAGACCTGCCTCTGCCTTACTATGCAACATGTACATACCTTCATATGCAACACTGTAAACATGCATTGACCTATATGCATAAGACAAAGATGTGCACCGACTAGCATCTGCCTAGATATGCAACATGCATTGACCTTAATGCAGATATGAGCGTATGCATTGACCTTTGTTCAAGTGCAACAGTGTATGTGCATTGACCTGATTATGCTAGGTCATGAATACTAACATTAATGACATGAATATGCATTGACCTTTGTTTTGCACTCACCTAATGTCAAATTATGAACAATAGTTTTTACCTGTTGAATAGTAGCGTTGACCTGCATTTACTTTATTTTCATGAATTTTTATGTTATCGTCAGAATCTGTTCTGGCAGGCTACATACTTCTATGATGAGATCATTAATAAATGCATCGAAGATGATATCATCAAGTATGTATGAAGGTTATATCTATAATGAGTCATAATAATTGACATCATCAAAACCACAGAGACACAACAATCTCCCCCTTTTTGATGATGGCGATATTATGAGTCATTGCAGTAATATTATGAGTCATTGTAATGATTTCATCATGATGATCAATATATGTCAGTCATGCAGCATAAAATCTCTGACATATTCATTAATGACTCACATGCATATTCTCCCCCTCTCACAACATCAAAAAGGAAGTAACAGAAGCTAAACCCACAGAATGACTCACAGTGATGCTTCCCCTTGTGGTAGAAAGATAAGTCTCCATGAACAATACTCCCCCTGAATAGATAATTCCCCAAATGAGGTGCTGATGAAGCAATTGATAAAATGGAGCCCTTGAACCAAGACAATTTCCCCCCTTTGATAGAACATAGGTATTGAAGAGGATGTACATTATTAGACATAAAAGGGTTCAGAGATAGTATCAAAATCATAGAAACAATGGAGGATGACTTCAAGTCATAGCATCAAGAATATTTAGCAGGATCTGAGAGCAGAAATTTTGACTGAAGTTCCAAGATAATAGATAAGACAAGAAGATTTTCAATGGAGTACCAATTTCATAAATCCAAGTTAAAATTTTAGACTCTTCTATTATAAGGGCTCATGAAAGAGTCTTAATTTACCAGCATGGTTTAAGCATGATGTATATAGAGTTTGTTAATAAAATTAAATAGTCATATCTGAAACCAATTTTTAATCAAAATGAACCAATCACTCATATGACATTCTTGTTTAACCTCCTTCTATCTTACTCATTCAATTTCAATGACTCCTTTAGGAGTTACACAAAGTAGTATTGAGATTAAACACTCAAGAGTATATCTGAACTTATCCTTGATTACAGAAATTTTCTGATATACTAAATTTTCAGATTTTCTTTTGTTCATCAACTTATTTTTCAATGAGCATTTTTGGTTAAATCACCACATTTTTACGCGAGGCACAACACGTCTTAGGTGAAGTGACCCAGTTACTCAGTGTGATAACCGTATTGTTTCTCTATAAGAGAACAAATTTAGCAATAGAAGTGTCTTTTTACATGAGGAGACACCTTGGTTAGAGGCAGGAATCCCCAGCTACTCAACACAACCATGCCATTGCTCTGTCAAAAATTTCACATAATTTTCACAAGTTTTTCAGCAGAGTTAACTAAGGCACTTCATGACACAGTCCTTTAGACAAGTTTCTCGGTGACCAAAGTCATTACTCTGACCATAATTTTCTTTTAAATATTTTTAGATTTTTCAGACATTTCTCATAGTACTCAAATGTTTAAGAATAATACTTACTACATTTATCTCAACCAAAGCAAGCCATAATTTTTAATTTTTCAGATTTCAGAAGGTGTTGCTTTCAATTACATGAGATAGTCGGTTAAGATTTATTAAAAGAGCAATCCTGATATTTTCAAGTCTTTCATATTCAAACTTAATGAATACATTAGACTTAAACCAATTTGATTCATCAGACATTCTCAAACCTGTATAATAGAAGATTCTTCTTTTCAGATGATTTCAGATTTTTGATAAGGGTACACAAATTGAAATCTTTCCAAGCTTCAGGTCAACAATTTCAATAGTAGCCAATTAATAGAAGCATTAAGAAGCATGCATTGTAATTGAAAGGATTAGAGTTCCATGCTTGTAGTAGGTATGATCAAGAATTCATGAGATAAATGGCCATGAGATTTCATGAAATTTTGTGTAGAGAACAGCAAGATGAATTTCATGTTTGACAGAGAATTTCAAGGGTATGACAACCAAGAACATTCAGAGAGTTGAAGAATCATTTGAAATCAATGAGCTAAGAACATGACAGTTGTGTTCAAGGTTCATCAAAAGAATGATTTCAGACAAACCAGCTTAAGACAGCAGTGACAGTAAATGCCAATCATAAAAATGTGAATTGCAAGGTGAGCTGGTAAACAAAATCACAACTACGAAGAATACTTGATAGAGGTTAGATCCAAGGATCTACTCACGCAAGGGTTAACGTTCCAGATAGGCCTGACCTATCTTTTCAGCTAAGCCTTTTTATATACTATATAGTTGTTACAAGAGAGCACATGAGTACTTCAAGTGAAGCTCCCCCTTAGCAAATGCATGAGCAGTGATCAATAGATTTTCAAACACAATAGGATTTAAGTTCAAATTACTTAAAAATGGATGAAGGCAAGTGAGACCGACTGATACCAATGTTTGAGATAAATTGATGGAAGAGCAAAGATAATCAATATGAGCAAAGATAGTCATGCAGTTCAAGAATTTTCTTATGCTCCCCCTGAATGCATGCACTCAAATAATCTTTTTGGAATTTTCAATATGGATGATATGCAATTAACTATATGTATGCAAATGCATTAACCAATCATGTGTGACATGAAAACCATGCATGGGACTTAATCTGATAAGCATGAAATACAATATTTTCTTTGGCAAACTCCCCCTGACTTTATGCACTATATGACTTGAATTCTAAGTGCAACATATGCAAGAGACATTATGCAAGGAAGTTCAATGAATTATGTCTTAGACTGCCCTATATGCAATTTGACTTATGGTATGAGACAGAGGACTTGGTCTTACGACCACCTCACACATGATTAGAACTTCCAGACAGATTGCATCTGCCCTTTAGTAACTTATCATTTGATATACCATAATGGTCATGCATGACAATGCAGTGCCAATGCAGTCCTATATGCAGTGTCAAATTTCAAAGAATACAAGACAATGCAATTGGATATGCATATTTAAAAATGTATGCATGATTTAACAGACATAAGAATTCAACATGTCTTTAGTGAATGTGTGCAGAAGCAATTCAATATTTAAATGAAGGAATTTAGGTAGCGGAAGACAAATGACAAAGCAAATAAAAATATGTATGCATGAAAATTTTAACTAATCAAATTTATCATGAAATACAGCTATCTGAAAAAAAAATCTGAAGAATTCAAATGAACAGACCTGTAGAGAACATAAATGAGCTTTTTACTATATTCAGGTGCCTTCTTTTATTTACCTCTTTTATTTATCAGCTCCAAGGCACGCCTGCAAAACAACTTCTTATTTTGCAAATTTAGGTACCCAAGAATTCTTGGGTCCTAAACTGTCAGTGACACCTCTAGAGGGTGCTCTCCACATTTTCTGAGCTACAAGATCATCAAATTTCATAACATAATAATTATGCATAGAATGCCCATATTGTCCACAATAATGACATGACATGGAAAACTGACGATTTTTCGTATCCATGGGAATTTTCATTTTCTGTTTATTGACAATAAAATTCGTATTTTCGTTAACATGCCAACATTCTATCATGGCATGTCCAATCTTGACATAGTGATGGCAATGCACAGTAGATTTCATATTTTTGCTATGAGCTAGAACATGGAATTTCTTGTTGTCTACTCTAGCATTTTTCTTACCATTGGCCAGCCAACAGTCAGAGGCTTTGTGGCTAGGTTTCCCACATTCAAAGCACACAAGAGATTTTCTGTTAAAGACAAATTTAGTTCTGCCAAAATTATTTCTGTTTGCAAGTAATTCAGAATTTAGAATTGAATTTCTTTCCCTGAACCTGCCAATATTTCGCAGCAATGTGGCCAAACTTACCACATTGAAAACACTTCATGTTTCTCTTATGAACAATAGTTCTCTTCTGAGCAGAGAAGTTTATATCATGCATAGCACTTGCATTTAGGTCATCTTGTTCCATTATTCTACATTCATGCATATGATGACCAATTTTATGATAGTAAAAATATTGAATCCATTTTTTTGAATAGAAGAAGATTTCTTAGCATAAGAATTCCTAGCATAAATTTTACTAAAATTCACATCATCCTTCTTCTTTATAAAACAGTCATTCATCATATGGCTAGATTTCCCACAATAAAAACAAACAATATTCTTCCTAGGAAAATTAGGGAATTATTTGGACTTAGATTTTGCAGCATGAATGTTGTTTCTTTTCTTTTTCAATGTTTTCTTTTTACATTTTTATTTTGTTTATGAATTTTCTGATTAGCAGACTGTTTTGGGGATTGACTTGAGGTTCCAGCCACTTCTGAACATTGAACAAAGATTGTATACAGCTGGTTCCTCATATCCCTTTTAATCCCAGAAATATGACCTGTCCCTTCACATAATTTAGTGGCTTCATCATTCAAGGGAGCTTTTAACTTCTCTTTACCTTTGACAGATTTTGATAGTGAGTTTTTCAGATCATGAATTTCATTTTCTAGAGAAGCAATATGTATCTCATAACTGACAATCTCTTGTTCACTGCAATTAACACACTCACTTAGCACCTTGTTTGTAGTTTTATATTTCTCAACTTCTTGTTCCAGATTGCGCAATTTTTCATATTCTTCTATGCAAATAGATTTTTCTTTTTCTAAAGTAAGAAGCCTTTCAGATATAGCAATGTTCAACTACTTTAGTTCATCATTTTCTTTTATCAGATTAGCATTCTGAATTAACTCATCAATTAGAAATTGATCACAGTTGACAGTTTGTTTCTTTTCAATCTTAGTCAATTTTTCAAACACTAAACTATTTTCTCCCTCAAGTCTTTTGAATTTCTCTTCATTATTTTCAATCTGCTTTCTATAAGTTTCATTTTCAGACTTCAGCTTATTCAAATCCAAGTTAGCATAATCAAGATCTTTCGGCAATTTATCATTCTGAGCTGAATTTTTGATACAAATCTGATCATCATTGATTGAACTCAATTTTTCTTCCGGTTTAGAAATCTTATCTGTGAGTTTCTGATTTTCATTTTTCAATGAAGAAATTTTTTCCTTACTCTTATGAACATCAGCTAAGCAAATATCATGAGATTGTCTCAGTTTTGGACAGTTTTCACAAGAGACATTCGAACTAATCAGATCAAATTTCTTTTTCAACTTTTTATTTTTATTTTTTAGTTTCTTATGTCTATCAGGAAGCTCTTCATGCATACTCACTAATTCTTCGAAGGAAAGTTCTTCAGATCTAGAACTTACCTGAGACAATAATGTTGTACCTCTGTGGTTTTGATGATGCCAAACTATGAGTCATCTAAGTAATGTTTGCATGCAATGATATCATATGTGCTTAAGTTGTGATAAAAGTCAACACAAGTCAACGTAGGTCAATGCCATCTAGTAGCAGGTCAACACTGCTGTTCAAAAGTGAGTCAACCTTTGACAGGTAAAGTCAATGCTCAGTCTGACACATATCCAGGTCAGTACAACCATTTTATGCTTGTCATTGTAGGTCATTGCATTTTTCATTTTCATAGAACTAAGTTCAATGCTAGTTAAGATCTATTGCTCACTAAGGTCGATGCTACTTTGCTCTCTAGCATACTGAGGTTGATGTTAGCATCAAGTTTCAAAAGGTAAGGTCGATGCTAGCACAGTGTGTATTGCATATAGGGTAGGTGCTAGTTCATGCTTCATGCACATAAAGTCGGTGTTAGTATGCAGAGCCTTGCATCTAAGGTCGGTGCTAGTTCATGCTTCATGCGCATAAAGTCAGTGTTAGTATGCAGAGCCTTGCATCTAAGGTCGGTGCTAGTTCATGTTTCATGTTCGTAAAGTCGGTGTTAGTATGCAGGGTCGTGCATCTAAGGTCGGTGTTAGTATGCGGTCTCGTGCATATGGTTAGTGTTAGTATGCAAGGTCTTGTGCATAAGGTCGGTGTTAGCAGGCTTTGTCATATACTAAGGAAAATGTTAGTTGTGCATATAGGTCTGTGCATATATGTTTACTCAGGTCTGTGCACATTTTAACTTGAGCGACACAAGGTCGGTGCATTTCTTTTTGCATTGTGCATATAGGTCTGTGCACATCTTAACTTGAGCGATACAAAGTCGGTGCACACTTTGCACAAGTCAAGTCAGTGCACATTTGCCTTGTGTATATACAAGGTCCGTGCACATTTGCATTTCATACATAAAAGGTCGGTGCATGTTTGCATTATGCATGCAACAGTCTATGCATGTTTCACCTCTCGCATGTAGAAGTCAGTGCAAATTTTGTCATTCACACATAAGGTCGGTGCACTCATGTTCCCAGGCATATGAAGTCAGTGCACATACTTAATTGTGCCATTCACGGTCGGTGCTCTTTTGCCCCATGCATGTTATACGATCGGTGCATGTTTTCCTCCTTCACACAAAGTCTGTGCACATGAGTCTCCAGGGTCAGTGCACATTTGCCCCATGCATGTTATAAGGTCTTTGCATGTTTGTCTTCAATGTATATGAAGTTTGTGCACACACTGTAGCAAGTCGGTGCACATCTTACATATAGCCATATAACGTCTCTGCACGTTTTGCATTATGCTGATTAAGGTCGAAGCACATTTTGCATTGCTCACTCTCAGGTCCATGCATGTTTGCATTTTACCCTACAAGGTCTGAGCATATAACTATGGCTAAGGTCGATGTTAGTTTGTCTAGATCATGCAGTGTTAGGTCTAAGCAATAAAGCTCATTTCTATCAAGGTCGGTGCACATTGTGCATTCACCATTGAGATAGGTCTGCCTGCATTACCTTATGACCTAAATCATTCTGTTTAGGTTGCATGAATTATTTTAATAGACTAAGGTTTTCTGTTAATCATTGCTTTATCTATTATCTGTCCACAGTAATCTGTTATGTTAAACATAAGTTATCTCTAACATACTCTCGAGCACCTGAGATGCATATGGGCTAACGATATCGTCTCGCATGTGAGCACTTTAAGTCATGCCCGAAGCATGAGCTCATGGGAATAAGAGTACCAATGATTGGCACGTGATCCTAGCGGAGCATCTTCTGCCACGTGGATCAACATTCCATCTGCACCTGACGCGTGGCTTCTCTGGAAAAGGTGGGAATGAGCTTCCCTCACGCCCAAGGCGTGAGCTCTTGGGAACCCAGCCTGAAGCCCTATAAGAAGGCCTCTCCTGTGATCAAAGAAACTAAACAACAATGAAAAAGGAGAGCCGAAGGAGAGCAGAAGGAAGAGGAGCTAGATAGAGAGGAGCCAGAGCTTGAGAGAAAAATCTGAGTTAGAGTGAGGAGAAAAGAGAAAGAGAGCTTGCAGAAGAAGAAGAAAGAAGTGAGAAAACAGAGTATCGGAAGAGGGTGTATTCTGAGGAAGAAAAGAGAGAGCGAGCAGTGAAAGAGAAAGGAAGTGAGGAAGAGAGAAAAGAGTGGAAGAGTGGGCTTGAAATTCAGAGGTTTCTTCAGTTCTTGGATCAGATCCAGAACTGGTTTCTTGCTCCTGCGTGAGCAATTTTATTTTATGCTTTCTAAGCAGTTTGTGTTTTTGTCTTTCCTTCATCTTTTTATTTGAAACTTCAAGCTATGTGTCAGCGGGCGAGGTTCATCCTCGGACAGCAAGCTGTGTTGCTCAGCGGGTGAGGTTCACCCTCGGACAGCAAGCTGTGTTGCTCAGCGGGCGAGGTTCATCCTCGGACAGCAACCTGTGATGCTCAACAGTTGAAGCTGTGAATCAGCAGAAGCAAGCTGTGATGCTCAGCGGATGTAAGCAAGCTGTGATGCTCAACGGTTCAAGCTGTTAGGTAGTAGTAAGCCACAGTCTGGTCTGAGTGTGGGGTGGATGTAGGTGAAAATCGAACCACCTAAAAATCCTTGCATCTTTGGTTTGATTGTTATTCTAACTCACAGTAGATGCACGCTTAGGTGTGTTCTTACTACATAGTTTTAGCCTAAGCTTTTCACTATTCACCATGTGTCTAATGTGGGTTTGTTTAATCGGTTGCTTAAATAGATGAATGTCTTGCATCGCTTCTAGTAGGAGTCAATAGTGTTTGCAAGATCATTCATATGATCTGAGTGCTCCATTAATCAAATAGGTATATCAAAAGACATGCTAGGAAGGATTGGTCACGCCCATCTGAAATAACATCTCTTGCGTAAGGAGATCTTTGATCCAACCCTCGCCTAGTGCCATAATTGATTAATTGATCATTCTCCTCATCTGAGTAGAACTTGCTGTGTTTTTACTCCTACTAGAACTATGACTGTCTATCTGATGTTCCCTTGAAAGCTATATGCGTTGATAACTATCAGCTGTGATTGCATGCTTCTTGGTGCTTGAAAGGTTTGGTTCGATGTTAAATCATGTTATTTGTCTGTGAGCACCATGAGCGTTTGATATTGTGTCTGCCAGTATTACGGCTTAGTGTGAGATAGTTATTTTGGCCTTTGAGTTTTCATTTGGGCAAAGTTTCTAATTCCGCTATATTTTTAAAGGGGAGATTCATTCACCCCCCCTCTGAATCACGGCTTGCACCATCTAATAGAACCCAACAATTGATATCAGAGCGGGTCTCTGATTGTCCATATCCAATGATCTGCAGAGGATCTTGCTATATTTTGGTGCTTTGCTCATTGCTCTGAATCTGTTTGACAAGTGTTTTCAATGACGTCTCTTCTGGTTTTTGATGGTTCCACTTCAGCACTTGGCTAGGAGGCCTATGTACTTACATGAACTCCATTGATTCCAATCTATGGAGTCTTGTATCTAAATGCCCACATGAAATACCTCATGATCAGACCAAGTGGTCTAATGAGGATAGATTAAACAACCGTGATAATCTCACAGTTCTTAATATTTTGAACGCTGCAGTTGATAGTGATATGTTTCCTTCTATTCGTAGCTGCACTTCTGGAAAAGAAATTCTGGATACTATAATCGCTGCTCATGGGAAACAAGAAGAAAGATGCCTGATGGCCAATCGGAGCGATCACAGTAGTGATCAAATGATTGAGACAGCGTCTCGAGTAAGCTCCACATCTGAAGAGATTTCTTTTGATGAACTTGTAATGATGCATGAAGAACTGTCTAACAGATATAAGAAACTTAAATCTGAACATAAAAAATTGAAAAAGAAAATCGATCAGAACAGTCTAAAATCTTCCTGTGAAAATTGTTTGAGTCTGAAACAATCGTATGATGCTTGTCTCTCTGATGTTCACTTCAATAAGAAACAAATATGCTTGTTGAAAAATGAAAATCAAGAATTTGCAGATAAGATTTCTGAACTAGAAGAAAAATCGAGCTCATTTAATGATGATCCGATTTGCATCAAAAATTCAGTTCAGAATGAAAAATTGTTGAAAGATCTTGAATGTGCTAACTTAGAACTGAATAAGCTAAAATCTGAAAGTGAATTTCTCAGGAAACACATTGCTGAAAATGATGAAAGACTTAAAAGAGGTCAGGAAGAACATAAATTGCTCTCTGAAAAGTATTTGGCAATTAAAACAGTTAATGAGGATCTTCAGACAAACTTGAAAAACTCGAAAACCCAACAGAAACAAGATGCCACTCTTGATGATCAAATTTTAATAAATGAGTTAGTTCAAAATGATAAGGTTAAGGAAGAAATTGAGAAATTGAAACATCTAAACACCTCACTGTCTGATAGACTAATGAAACTTGAAAAAGGAAAATATGTTTACTTTGATCAATCTGAAAAATTGCACAATCTGGAACAAGAAATTGAAAATTATAAAACTACAAACAAGGTGTTGACTGAGTGTGTTAATTGCAGTGAACAAGATATTGCCAGTTATGAGATACACATTGCATCCTTAGAAAATAAAATCAAAAGGCTTAAAAGACTTCAAGAAGAAAATGAAGTAATCTCTGAGAAACTTGATGCTATTAAAGCTGTTAATTTGGAACTACAGATAAACTTGGAAAAATCTAAATCTACATAGAAACAAGAACTATCTTCTGAAGATCAGATTTTAATAAATGAACTAGTTCAGAATGAAGAACTAATGAAAGAAAATGAAGAATTGAAGCTGGTGAATTTTGCTATATCTGAAAGGCTTTTGACCTTTGAAAAGGGAAAGTGCTCATTTGATAATGAGTCTGAAAGAGTGAGTGCATTGATGCAGGAAATTGATAGTCACAAAACAATCAATGCTATGTTGAATGAAAAAGTAACAAAATGTGAAGAAGAACTAGTGAATTCTGAATTGTTCATCACATCACTCTAATCTGAAATTCATGATTTGAATATCTCATTGTCTGAATTTGCTAGAAGCAAAGAAAAATTGGGAGATGAAGTGAATGCTCAAAGGAAGGATAGTGGTCATATTTTTGGAAACAAAGAGAAAATGAGGAATCAACTATATTCCACTTTTGTGCAAAGTTCAGAAGGTGCCAGCACTTCTTTTCTCTGAAACAATTGGCACCTCAAATAATTCAATGAGAGAACAAAAATCTAAAAATCATGAATCCATATATTTTTCAGTTCACAACTCAAAAGAATATAAAGCAAGCTACTGTTCAAAAAAATCAGAAACAAACTAAAAGGGTCAGAGAGAATGGTAGTTTGCAGAGAAAGCTAAATCATCCTGATAATGAAAATGTGCATGCTATAAGTAAAACTAACATGAATATACATGCTATTCGAAAATGTCAAAATGAACAAGGAGAGGATATTGAAGACATTACAGAGGTCCAAGATCACACAATCCGCTTCTTCAAGAATCTTCTGAATCAATCACAGCTTGATTCAGCTGATCCAAATATAACAATAACTAAATCCCTATCTGAAGAGGGCATTAACTATCTGAATGCCCCTTTTTCGGAGGAACAAATTAAGGAGGTGGTGTTCAGCTCTCCTGTAAACAAAAGCCTCGGTCCAGATGGTTTTCCAACAGAATTTTTTCAAAAGACATGGGAAATTATTGGCCCCCTCATTTGCATGGTTGTAAAAAGCTTTCTAGCTTCAGCTTCTATGGTTCAAGCAATGAACTCCACATTTGTTGCATTAATCCCTAAAACTTCGCATGCTACTAGCCTAGATGAATACAGGCCTATATATCTTTGTAATTTCACATACAAGATCACCGCAAAGCTCTTAGCAAATAGATTGCAGAAAGTAATGCCTTCCATCATAAGCTCAAACCAAGGAGCTTTCATCAAAGGTAATAGCATTGTTCATACCATTCTCCTAGCAAATGATCTTGTCAAGGATATCCACTCTCCATCCAAAGGGAAGATTATATGCATAAAGGCTGATTTGAAGAAGGCATTTGATTCAGTGAGAAAAGAATTCCTTTACTATATGATGACCAAGATGGGATTCTCCAGGGATTGGATTACATGGATAAGAGGATGCATTGATTCACCATACTTCTCTATTCTTTTCAATAGTTCTCCAATTGGCTATTTCAAAGCTTCTAATGGTATCCGATAAGGTGACCCCTTATCTCCATACCTTTTCAGCATCGTCATGGAAGGCTTGTCTAGTCTTATGAATGAAGCAGTTAAAAATGGCATAATTCAAGTCCCCAAGATCAAGTCTACTTCTGTTTCCCATACATTATTTGCTGATGACTTGATGATATTCATCAAAAATGACATTCAGTCAGCTAATCAGGTTGCTAAGATCTTACATCATTTTGGAGAGATTTTTGGTCTGAAAGTCAACAAAACAAAAAGCAGAATCTACCTTGGTGAGAGCATTCAGAATAAGGACAGATTCATAGGTATCCTTGGCATTGAGAGGGGGTCCATGTCGGTTCCCTACTTTGGTTTACCACTTATTTCTACTGGAATACACAAAAACAACTGCCAGCCTTTAGTTGAAAAAATCAAAAAGAAAATTACAGCATGGAAAGATCACCTCTTGTCTAAAGCAGGGAGATTGGAGCTGATCAGATCAGTTTTATCATCTTATTCTATCTATTGGACAGCTTCCTTTGCACTTCCCAAAGGCCTTATGTAGGATGTTGATAGATTTCTATGTAACTTTTTCTGGAAAGGAAGTTCAACCGTAGGATATGCGAACCTTATTTCATGGAACAACATATGTAAGGCTAAGGAGGAGGGTGGTCTGGCTATAAGAAACATCCAGGAATGAAATACAGCAAGTCTAACCAGACAACTGTGGGACATCATTAATAATGAAGATACGCTTTGGGTGCAGTGGGTGAATGCCAAATATCTAAACAGTAAAAACATTTGGCAAATTCAAATCAGAGGGCATTACTCAGCAGTATGGAAAGGGATTCTAAAACAAAGAGAATGGTTATCAAAACAGATCTTATACCAAATTGGTAATGGGGCAAAGTTCAGTCTATCGCATGACCCCTGGATATACGGTAAGAGTATTTTTTCCATGTATGGAGATAGAATTCACCAAGACTTGGGAATGAGTCAAAATGCAACAGTCCAAAGCTTTATTCATGAAGGTAACTGGAATTTGCCTACTGTTACTTCATTTGATATGCATACTCTTTGGCCTATTATCCAGGGTATTCAAATTTGCCAACATCAAGATGACAGAATCTTGTGGAAACACAACAATGGGCATTTTAGACAAAGAAACATCTGGAATGAGGTGAGGAAGAAAAATCAACCATATCAACATTTTGAATGGGTATGTGAAGGAGCTATTTGCAAAAGAGCAGCATTTTGTACTTGGCAAGCTTCACAAATTTTTTTACCAACAATGGATGTGATTTAAAGAGGCCTCCAAACAGCCAACATATGTATTTTATGCATGAATAATGGGGAGTCATCAGATCACATTTTCTTCCAGTGCATGTATGCCAATGAAATCTAAAAGAAATCCTCCTCCGATTTGACTTCACACGAGGTACAGGTAATACTTTGTATGAGGAGTTGAGATATTTGTCTATCTCCTTCCCACATAAAGATTAACTAAGACTTCTTGCACAAACTGCCCTTCATATTACCATATACAACCTTTGGAAGGAGAGATGCAAAAGGATTTTTGAAGACAAAAATTGCTCTAAGACACAGTTACTTATCAGCATCCTTGGCGACATTAGAAGCTGCATAGAGTCAAAGAAACTCAGAGGCTCATCTAAAATGAGAGTGAATGGAATTCTACAGAGATTTCTCATTAAATCCTAATCTGCTTTCATATGTTGCTCTCATTATTATACGATTAGACTGGCCATAATTCTACTTTTGAAAGAATTCTTAGTCTCTTATTATATAAATTTCCTTTGTGATTACATTAGCATTACTCTATTCTCTGTTGCCTCTAACCTTTGCCTCAGTGATGCAGACAGGTTAAGGTCTCTTGTAGCATATCATTCGATCGACCGACCATACCAAGTGGAAATCTCAGCTTATGGCAGATTTTATTTTAGTTGTATTAAAGGTTCTCTTTTGGCATAGTCCATGACTTGTGTGGCCTTCCTCTTATTAGCTTCATGAGTGCATAGTCCACGACTTGTGTGGTCATGCAAAGCCCCTATTAGCATTCTATCCTCAGAATGCTAAGCCTTTTACTTATTTTCCTTTATTAATATATCTACTCACTTGAAAAAAAACATGAATATACATGCACACAAAAAGGAAAATCCATGTCACCACTGTGGTAAGCTCGGCATATGTAATACATAACTGCTTATTAATGAAGAAGGATGATGTGAATTTTAATAAAATTCATGCTAGGAATTCTTATGCTAAGAAATCCGCTTCTGTTCAAAACAAATGGATTCAATATTTTATTGTCATAAAATTGGTCATCTCATGCATGAATGTAGAATAATGGAACAAGATGACCTAAATGCAAGTGCTATGCATAATAGAAACTTCTCTACTCAGAAAACATCTAATCTTAAGAAGAAAGATATTAAATGCTTTCAGTGTGGTACATCTGGACACATTGCTGCACACTGTTGACAGGTTCAGGGAAAGAAATTCAATTCTAAATCTATTGAATTCCCTACAAATAGAAATGTTTTTGACAGAACTATATTTATCTTTAACAGAAAATCTCTTATGTGTTTTGAATGTGGGAAACTTGGCCACAAAGCCTCTGACTGTTGGCTGGCCAATGGTAAGAAAAATGCTAGAGTAGACAACAAGAAATTTCATGTTCTAGCTCATAGCAAAAATGAAAAATCTGCTGTGCATTGTCCTCATTGTGGCAAGATTGGACATGTCATGAAAGAATGTTGGCATATTAACAAATACAAGAATTTCATTGTCAATAAACAGAAAATGAAAATTCCTATGGATAAGAAAAATCTTCAGTTTTCCATCTCATGTCATTATTGTGGTCAATATGGGCATTCTATGCATAATTGTTCTATTATGAAATCTGATGATCTTCTAGCTCTGAAAATGTGGAAAGCACCCTCTAGAGGTGCCACTAAATGTTTAGGACCCAAGAATTCTTGAGTACCAAAATCCACAAAATAAGAGTTGTTTTGCAGGTGTGCCTTGGAAGCTGAAGAATAAAGGGGTTTAATAAGCCAAGGCACCTGAATATGGTAAAACCCCAGCTCTGCTCTTCACAGGTTTGGTAATTTGAATTCCTTTTGAATAGTTGAATACCATTCCTTATCAGTTAGTGAGAACTTTCATGCATATATGTTTACATTTGCATTTGAGCTTGTCTTCTCAATGCATTTATTGGATTGCATATCATGCTTAGTTGTCATATTCTGTATGACCCATTGGTATATTAAATGCTAATTGCCCAAGGGCAGATAAAGTCTGTCTGGAAGCACTTACCATGCGTGAGGTGGTCCCTAGGACCGAAGTTCTCTGCCAAGTACCAAGGGTCAAGTCTGCATATTGATAGGGGGAGTCAGTCATATTAATATCTGGTGGTATAATGCATTCTGTTAACGGGAGTCAGTGCATATGCATACATGTGTTAGTTGCATATCATTCATATGCATACATGTTTGAGCGCATGCGTTCAGGGGGAGCATAAGAAAATTCTTGAACTGCATAACTGATTATCTTTGCTCATATTGACTATCTTTGCTCTTCCAGCAATTTATCTCAAACATGGATATCAGTTGATCTTACTTGCCTCCATCACTGCTCTTACATTTGTTGAGGGGGAGCTTCACTTTACTGAACTTTGAATATTTGTGCTCTCCGCTCATTGATTTCATTGACCTAAGTGTTGCACTTCTTAATTGAAAGTGTTCTGAATTATGGAGTTTGTGAGCAGATGTCGACACAAAGAGTCGACACCTTCATTGATGATCATGTTCCTATCTTCAATGGTCATCCGTAACCTTCACTTTCATAATTTCGAGTCTGTTACCATCTCTCTGAAACTGCTTGGAACACTGGCCATACTCTTAAACTTGTTTGAAAACTCTGCATATCTGCTAAACCTTAAACAAGCTTCGATCTTCTCATTCAAAATTGTCTATACTGGTTGCAAGATCCGGTCTCATGTCTGAGCTTCAAGTCCCTTGCACTTGGTGCATATTTTGTTACTGCTTCAATTGACAATTTGACTGCTCCTTAAAACACTCTTTCATTTATCTGTAATTCAGGAAGATTTCAATCTGTGTACCTTGATCATAAATCCAAAAAATACTCTTACTATGATTCTTCCATTATATAGAACTATGAATGTCTGAAATAACTCAGCTAGTTTAAGTCTTATGTATTTCTTGTGTTTGGTTTTGAACTTCTTGAAAATATCTGAATCAATCTTTTAATAAATGTTAACCAGTTGATTCATGTTATATCATGTAAAACCTTCTGAAAATTGAAAGTTTTAAAACCATGGCTTTCTTTGGTAAAGATACTTGAGGTGAGTGTTGTTTTTTAAACATTTTGTTTGATCTGTGTAATGTTTGCTACTAAAGCAATGTCAGAGCAATGACTTTGGTCATTGAGAAACTATGTCCAAAGGACTGTCTCATGAAGTGCCTTAGTTATCTCTGGTGAAGATTCAATGAAAAATTTGTGCAAGATAAGGCAGAGCAATAATTAGGTTGCACTGAGAAACTGGGATGCCTATCAAAGAAATGGAGTAATCCTATGTCATGAAGTGCCCTAGTTGACTCTGTTCAAAATGAATCATGACAGTTAGTCACACTAAGTGCTTAGGGATATTGGCATCTAAACAATGTGTATCCTCTAGTTACAAGGTATGCACTAAACTTGATTGATCTTGAAAGATAATGCCATAAATATTGTTGTTGCATAGATAGAAATAATATCTGAAAATTACTAGAACATTAGACAAAACCAGATGCTTTCATGTCTGTTTAATCTCAACAGTACTTTTTGTAACTTCTAATGGGGTGTTTGGGAACATTTTTTCCTCATTTTTCTCTCTTAAATTTAAAAAAAGAAGTAGAGAATCAACTAACAACGTTTTGTGGTAACTTCCCCACTTTTTAGGGAAGTGTCCTACTCCATTAAAATCTCTTTCTAAAAAAAAACAAGCCCGTACTAATTTTTTTTTGAGGAAGCCGCCGTGCCTTGCATTCACGCACCCCGCAGGCTGCGACCGTCCGTCTCTCCTCCTTGCGTCGTCCTCTAGTGTTCCTTACCGGCTGTCTTTCTCTCTGGGTGGCGGCGTCTTCCTCACCGGTGGTGACGTCTTCCTCACCTGATAGCGGCGTCTTCCTCACCCGGCGCAAGGTATGCAAACCCGACGCACTACCCTCTCCTCTCCTCTTTCTGGCGGGCCTACACCTCTGCCGGCGGCCCTGCACCCATTGTGGCTCTCCTGCACCGCCCTCAGCCCCCCCACTCCTCTACCTTCATCCCTACACTACCCTCCGCCGGTCCTGCACCCATGGCGGCCCTACACCTCTGCCGCGGTCGTGCACCCATGGCGGCCGTGCACCCATGCCGGCACCCTTATACAGCTCCTCACAGTCCCTCTCGCCCGTGCCCCACGTCCCCCTCTACATATGTGGCCCTACAAAGTTACAGTTAATTCTTGAGTAGAGTACTATACTATTTCTGTTCCATCATGTCTTCTGATTGGTGGGGTTTATTTGTGTGCCAACAAGCGAAGTTACAGTTAATTGTAACTATTGATATTATGTGCTACCGAACAAAAAAAGAGGAAACATATATTGTGTCAACCAGTTTTGTATTATGATTACAAGACAATCCACTGAATGTTAGGTTGCCCCTATAAACTGAGTGTTAATAGTCAGATGATAGTAACTTATCCATGCTATTTTACAAGAAAATCCACTGAATGTACTATGAACACTCCGTCATATAAATGGAAGATGGACTCAATGAAAGACATGGATGTTTCCATCCTTTATATTTAGGATATTCGAATCCACCTTGCTTTGTCTCATCTGTTATTTGTTGTTGTCATCTAGTTTTGGATGTTTGATTCAAGGCCTTTGATGAATTCCCAATAATATTTTGTCTGTTTTAGTTTGTTGGTTTTTGAACATGTTGTCTCTTTGTCTTGTAAATGCTTCCCTCCAGAATTTTATGAATGTGGTTTAGAAGGAAAACTATGCAAGACGTGAGCAGCTTTCATTTTTTCTATCAATCCTCTTTCACTTCGAATCTCTGATAGAATGTGGAATTTATTCATAACCATCCACATGTCTTTGTCTATTTCTCTGTTAGAGTAGAATGTGATTAAATGTAAGAGCCCTTATCTTACTTAATGTGCACCTTGGAGTGTTAGTGGAGCTTTCACCTTGTATAGATAGAATTACCTTTTATTTTTATCTGATGTATGGGTAGAATTACTAGGTACATACTTGTATATTTTATCCTCTGTTCAACCGTAGTTGCTTAATTAAGCTAGAAATGGTTATCAGTAAGCTACTACTAGATAGTTACTTTTCTTGCTATCATTCTTCAAAATATCATTTAGTCTACTGGATAATTGATTTCCTTTACTATCATTCCTGATAATTATAGATAGGCTACAATTCTTCACAAGATCATATATTTTAACAAACGACATATATGATGTCTGGAACACAAGTATCTTCGGCGAATGCTCCTAATGAAAGGTTGAGGTGGGATGAAACTCGTTCAACTTATCTAACTTAAATGTTAGTAGAATATCATTGACCTGGGAAAAGGGCATCAACGAGTTGGAAGCCCGAAGCATGGGAAGCAATGCGATCAGAATTTAAGAATAGGTTTGGGCAGAATGCTACTACAAAATAATTGAAAGCTCGAGTCCAGGTGATGATGAATGATTATGTTGTAATAAATAATATACTCAATGCAAGTGGCTTTGGTTTCAACCCTGTATTGAATACATTTGTGGCTACTGATGAAGTCTGGGATGCTTATATTCAGGTAAAAAATAATTCTATGATAAAATATTTTAATTTACGTATTAATTGAGACAGATTTAAAAATTATTTTGGTATATTTCAGAAACATCCTGTAGCAAGGGTTTGGAGATGAGTCACTATACCACTATATAATGAGTGGTATGAAATATTTGATAATATTATTTCTCTCCCTTTTATTTATTAAATATACAGATTTAAATTTTATTATATATATAAATATTTATTTTTTTAAATTATAGGTACTAAAGCAGATGGAAGAATGCAGCAAAATACACTTCCACGTATAGAAACATCTGAAGCTGCCGATCCATACACGACACCTCCTCATGAAACACGTGTTGATTTGACAAAAGATGAAGATAGTTCAGCATCAAGTCCTGATTTTAAGCTGGTGCGGAGTATTGAAAAATGTAGTCTGGGTAAAGAATCTATTGTTTCAAATGAAAAGTCAAAAAGAAGGAAGTCGAAAGACACAACATCTTTAGCTGCAGTAATGATGGAGGCTACTCAAGAGTTCAAAAAGTCATCAATACCTTCTTCCCATGAAATGATTCAGCAATGTGTGGAATTACTCATGATAATGAATCTCACTATTTCCGAGAAAGCTAGAGCAGCTGATTTGATTAGGAGAGACAATGCTTATCTTGTGTTCTTAAAGTTTGATGATGCAACTCGTTTAGAATGGTTGAAGTTGCATCTTGGGGATAACTAATGGGATTTGTGTAGCAAGTATAGAACAATTAATTATTTTTCTAGTGTTTTTATGCACTATCGCATGTTTGGTACATTATAGATTATTGTTTTTGAATACAAGATGTTCTCGTTTTGTAAGAGTTGGTTGATTATATGCATTAGTATTATGAGATGTGATGAATGTGATATTAGCATTCTATAAATTTGGTTCTCTAATTATAGGTATATGGTTGATTGATTGTATGTGTTATTATTCTGAGATGTGATGTATGTGATATTAGAAATGTATAAATTTGGTTCTCTAATTACAGGTACATGGACATAGTCAAAAAATATGATGATGTTAGTGAGGAAGAGGAAAGATTTATAACACGTCGTCGTCATTTTTTTCTCACTATGTTGACATTAGTGAAGATTGCTCATGATCAACAAAAGGATAATTCGGCGAAGCGCATAAGAACATCAATTCTTACTGGCAGAGCATACATGCAAGAGTTATTGGAAGGGGCTGAAATTCAATTCCGTGAGATATGCCGTATGAATAAATATATCTTTTATTTATTGTGCAACGAGATAAAAGATTTACATCAGTTAAAAGAGAGTACTAGAGTTGACATAGAGGACATGGTAATGATGTGTATTTATATTTTGGCAAAAGGTGCAAGTAACCGATCTGCCCAAGATAGATTTCAACATTCTGGTGAAACAATAAGTCGTCGATTTAATGAAGTAATTGATGCTCTTGTCAGTTTAGCACCGAAATACATTTCTCTTCCTCCAACAGAGACTCCGCAATACGTCCTTGATAGACACCATTTTTGATTTTTTAAGGTAATACTTCTAGTGATTAATGTTAATTTAAGCATTCTTTATATTAATTTTATATTTATATTACTGTATGATTGTATTGGAGCTATAGATGGAACACATATATTAGCTGATATTCCAGTCGATGATAGAATACGCTATCGCAACTGAAAGGGACAAACATCTCAAAATGTTATGGCCGTATGCTCATTTGATATGCGTTTTCTTTTTGTTAATGCTGGGTACGAAGGTTATGCTGCTGATGCTACTGTTTTAAAGGTGCTATAACATCAGATTTTATGTCCCATAAGGTAAATATATTCATTTAAATTATATTTGTTTATATATGTAGTGACATTTATTTTCATGAATAGGTAAATATTATCTCGTTGATGCGGGTTATGCAAATACACCACAATTTATAGCGCCATATCGAGGAGTAAGATATCATTTGAAGGAATTTGGTCCAAATCACTCCGCTCCACAGAACCCAAAAGAGTTGTTCAATTTGCGACATGCTTCATTTACAAAATGTTGTTGAATGTATGTTCGGGGTGTTAAAAGAAAGATTTCACATTTTTCACCAACCATTGGAATATCCTCTCGATGTACAAACGAAGATAGTTATTGCTACATGTACCTTGCATAATTTCATTCGTGACCATAAAGGAGGAAAAGATGAAACCTGGATGTAAATTGAAAGAGAACATGGTGCAGATATTGATAGAGAAGTAGAACGAAGACGTCAAGAAAGAATCAAATTTGAAGAACAACAGAGTTTGACAACACAAAATACACAACGTCACCTTGGTAAACAACTTCGGAATAGAATAGCATTGGAAATGTGGGAGGATTATGTGAACAGAAGGCACTGATGTTGATGATTATAATTTTGTAAACATCATGTTTGAAATCTCATGTTATAGTTTTTCTTATTTTTTAATGATAGCAATCTATATTGAAATGTTACTTTAATAATTTTTAATTTATGGAGAGTTGTCTGCCAAACAGGTCTACACAAATTTTAAAATTTATGACACTGCTGCCAAATAGGAAGTGTCACTTTCATCAATTTTAAATTTTAAGTCAAAAATTATGCTGACATAATTTTTTAGATTGAAATAGCTTTAAAAAAAACTGTTCCCAAACACCCTATAAAGGAGTCATTGATTTGAATGAGTAAGATATAGGGAGGTTACACTAGATGTTAACATGGAGGCTTGGTTCACTTTTATTAAAAAGACTATTTTTTAGATATAAGTACAGAATTTCTGAACAGAACTTGAATACATCACATTTAAACCAGGCTGTTCAATAAAGATTATGTCATAAGCCCTTATAATTGAAGATTATGAAACATCTTCATTTGGATTTATGAAATTGGTATCTCATTGAAAACCTTTGTGCATTCAGTTCATTTGGAATTCCTGTGCTATTGTTTCATCTTGTGATTCCTTCTTCTGAATGCTCTTGTCATCTACCAAACTCTGCTCATGTGACTTTGCTCATTCTCTCAATGACCTAATGAATGTTGCACTCTGAATGTCTGATGGCCTACTTCCATTTCAATCCCTCATGACCTGATATATTGTCTGTCCCTATGCATTTGTTGATACATTTCATTAATTTCTTTTCTCTGTCAAAGAGGGAGACTTGACTGAACCTTGCATTTTTGGTTCATTTAGAAAGAGGGCCTATAGTTCATGCTTCTATCAAAATAGTTTTTACTTTTTGATGAACTCAAAGGGGGAGAATAGTTTGATATGAGTTAGCATGCCGTTTTATGACTCATAGTGATTATGTTTGCTATTTTATGGCTCATTATGATTGTGTTGCCATCATCATCACATGCTGAACTCATATGTCTTGCCATCATCAAAAAGGGGGAGATTGTTGTACCCCTGTGGTTTTGATGTGGTTTTGATGATGCCAAACTATGAGTCATCTAAGTAATGTGCATAAGTAATATTTGCATGCAATGATATCATATGTGCTTAAGTAGTGATAAAAGTCAACACAAGTCAACGTAGGTCAATGCCAACTAGCAGCAGGTCAACACTGCTGGTCGAAAGTGAGTTAGCCTTTGACAGGTAAAGTCAATGCTTAGTCTGACACATATCCAGGTCAGTACAGCCATTTTATGCTTGTCATTGTAGGTCATTGCATGTTTCATTTTCATAGAACTAAGGTCGATGCTAGTTAAGATCTATTTCTCAATAAGGTCGATGCTACTTTGCTCTCTAGCATACTAAGGTCGATGTTAGCATCAAGTTTCATAAGGTAAGGTCGACGCTAGCACAGTGTGTATTGCATATAGGGTCGGTGCTAGTTCATGCTTCATGCGCATAAAGTCGGTGTTAGTATGCAGAGCCTTGCATCTAAGGTCGGTGCTAGTTCATGCTTCATGCGCATAAAGTCGGTGTTAGTATGCAGAGCCTTACATCTAAGGTCGGTGCTAGTTCATGTTCCATGCGCATAAAGTCGGTGTTAGTATGCTGGGTCGTGCATCTAAGGTCGGTGTTAGTATGCGGTCTCGTGCATAAGGTCAGTGTTAGTATGCAAGGTCTTATGCATAAGGTCGGTGTTAGCAGGCTTTGTCATATACTAACGTAAATGTTAGTTGTGCATATAGGTCTATGCATATATGTTTACTCAGGTCTATGCACATTTTAACTTGAGCGACACAAGGTCAGTGCATTTCTTTTTGCATTGTGCATATAGGTCTGTCCATATATGTTTACTCAGGTCTATGCACATCTTAACTTGATCGATACAAAGTCGATGCACACTTTGCACAAATCAAGTCAGTGCACATTTGCCTTGTGTATATACAAGGTCCGTGCACATTTGCATTTCATACATATAAGGTTGGTGTAGGTTTGCATTCTGAATGCAACGATCTGTGCATGTTTCGCCTCTCGCACGTAGAAGTCAGTGCAAGTTTTGTCATTCATACATAAGGTAAGTGCACTCATCTGCCCAGGCATATGAAGTCAGTGCACATACTTAATTGTGTCATTCACGGTCGGTGCACATTTGCCCCATGCATGTTATACGGTCGGTGCATGTTTTCCTCCTTCACACAAAGTCTATGCACATGAGTGTCCAGGGTCGGTGCAAATTTGCCCCATGCATGTTATAAGGTCTGTGCATTTTTGTCTTCAATGTATATGAAGTCTGTGCACACAATGTAGCAAGTCGGTGCACATCTTGCATATAGCCATATAACATCTGTGCATGTTTTGCATTATGGTGATTATGGTCGAAGCACATTTTGCATCGCTCACTCTCAGGTCCATGCATGTTTGCATTTTACCCTACAAGGTCTGAGCATATAACTGTGGCTAAGGTCGATGTTAGTTTGTCTAGATCATGCAGTGTTAGGTCTAAGCAATAAAGCTCATTTCTATCAAGGTCAGTGCACATTGTGCATTCACCATTGAGACAGGTCTGCCTGAATTGCCTTATGACCTAAATCATTATGTTTAGGTTGCATGATTTATTTTAACAGACTAAGGTTTTATGTTAATCACTGCTTTATCTATTATCTATCCACAGTAATCTGATTAAAGCATAAATGATCCATCTTTACTCTCATATGTTAAACACAGATTATCTCTGACATACTCTCGAGCACCTGAGATGCATAAGGGCTAACGACATCGTCTCTGATGTGAGGACTTTAAGTCACGCCCGAAGCATGAGCTCATGGGAATAAGAGTACCAATGATTGGCACATGATCCTAGTGGAGCATCTTCTGCCACGTGGATCAACATTTCATCTGCACCTGACGCGTGGCTTCTCTGGAAAAGGTGGGAATGAGCTTCCCTCACACCCAAGGCGTGAGCTCTTGGGAACCCAGCCTGAAGCCCTATAAGAAGGCCTCTCCTGCGATCAAAGAAACTAAACAACAACGAAAAAGGAGAGCCGAAGGAGAGCAGAAGGAAGAGGAGCTTGATAGAGAGGAGCTAGAGCTTGAGAGAAAAATCTTAGTTAGAGTGAGGAGAAAAGAGAAAGAGAGCTTATAGAAGAAGAAGAAAGACGTGAGAAAACAGAGTATCGGAACAGGGTGTATTTTGAGGAAGAAAAGAGAGAGAGAGCAGTGAAAGAGAAAGGAAGTGGGTAAGAGAGAAAACAGTGAAGAGTGGGCATGAAATTCAGAGGTTTCTTCAGTTCTTGGATCAGATCCAGAACTGGTTTCTTGCTCCTGCGTGAGCAATTTTATTTTATGCGTTCTAAGTAGTTTATGTTTCTATCTTTCCTTTATCTTTTTATTTGAAACTTCAAGCTGTGTGTCAGTGGGTGAGGTTCATCCTCGGATAGCAAGCTGTGATGCTCAGCAATCGAAGCTATGAATCAGCGAAAGCAAGCTGTGATGCTTAGTGGTTCAAGCTGTTAGGCAGCAGTAAACCACACTCTAGTCTGAGTGTGGGGTGGATGTAGGTGAAACCGAACCACCTAAAAATCCTTGCATCTTTGGTTTGATTTTTATTCTAACTCACGGTAGATGCATGCTTAGGTGCATTCCTACTGCATAGTTTTAGCCTAAGCTTTTCACTATTCACCATGTGTCTAATGTGGGTTTATTTAATCGGTTGCTTAAATAGATGAATGTCTTGCATCGCTTCTAGTAGAAGTCAATAGTGTTTGCAAGATCATTCATATGATCTGAGTGCTCTATTAATCAAATAGGTATATCAAAAGATATGTTAGGAAGGATAGGTCACGCCTATCTGAAATAACATCTCTTGCATGAGGAGATCTTTGATCCAACCCTCGCCTAGTACCATAATTGATTATTTGATCATTCTCCTCATCTGAGTAGAACTTGCTATGCTTTTCCTCTTACCAGAACTATGACTGTCTATCTGATGTTCCCTTGAAAGCTATATGTGCTGATAACTATAAGCTGTGATTGCATGCTTCTTGGTGCTTGAAAGGTTTGGTTCGGTGTTTAATCGTGTTATTTGTCTGTGAGCACCATGAGCGTTTGATATTGTGTCTGGCAGTATTAAGGCTTAGTGTGAGATAGTTATTTCTGCCTTTGAGTTTTCATTTACGAAAAGTTTCTACTTCCGCTATATTTTTAAAGGGGAGATTCATTCACCCCCCCTCTGAATCCCGGCTTGCACCATCTAATAGAACCCAACAAATAAGTCCTCATTTTGATCACTATTGTGATCACCTCCACTGGCCATCAAACACTTCTATTCTTTTTTCTTCTCATGGATTTCAATTACTTAATCCAGAATCTCCTTTCCAGATGTACACCTGCGAACAGAAGGAAATATGTCAGTGTCAACTACAGTTCTTGCCATGATTAAAGCGCTAAGATTATCAGCATGTTTAGATCTATGATTATCAGTCATTTTAGACTTATCCTTCGGTAATCTATATGGACCATGTAAAAGTAATTTCAATAGTTCAAGATTAATAGATCTAGCATACCTACAGATGTTCTTGAACAAGGAATGAAAGTTAGAACCATTAAAAACTGGTGGATGAGCCATTGAAAAATAATTAAACAAAATCAGATTAATGAGCCAAAAAAAATAATACACCAGAATAAACAATAAGCAGTAAAGCACCAAACACGGTAGGATCCTCTGCAGATCATTGAATCTAGAAAGTCAGAAACCCACTCTGATACCAATTGTTGAGTCTATGAGATGGTGCAGACTCAGATTCAGAGGGGGGGTGAATGAATGTCCCCTTTAAAGTTTTGCCCAATAAAAAATTCAATATAAAATCTTACAAAATTAAAATCATATAGACTCAGTTAAACTAAAATTCTATTGAGACCCACACTCGAACACTTGACAGATGCACATGTGTGATTCTCACTAGAATACTTTGCTAGCACACTCAGCAACCCGCTGAAACACTTAGCAGTAGTTAGACAGAATCAAATTAGACAGACAGTGAATTACGAGGTGCTTAGGTTAAATCTATGCAATTGAATTGCACCTAAGCATACATCTACCATGAGTTAGAATTACAATCAAACCATGAAGACAAGGAGATTTAGATGGTTCAGTCTACCACCTGCAGACCTACGTCCATCCCCCACCCAAACCTGAGTGAGGCTTCCTGCTACCTAACAGCTTGAACCGCTAAGCATCACAGCTTGCTTACAGCTTGCTATCCGCTGAGCATTACAGCTTGGCTTACAGCTGAGCATCACAGCTTGCTTACAGCTTGCTATCCGCTGAGCATTACAGCTTGGCTTACAGCTGAGCATCACAGCTTACTATCCACTGATTCACAGCTTCCTCCAGCCGAGCAACACAGCTTACTGTCTAGAGGAACTGATCCTCTGCAAACGCTGACACACGGCTTGATAAAATCAAAAATGGAAAAACAAAGGTTGAAACATAGCACCAGAAAACTAGAAATAAAATCAAAAAAATATAGCTCACGTAGGAGCAAGATCAGTTCTAGATCTGATCCAAGAACTGATAAGAAAGCAGATCTTCAAGCTTAATCTCTCTCTCTGTTCTTTCTCTTCACACTATCTCTTTCCTCTCAGACTTTTTCTACTCTCATGATACTCTGTTTTCCTTTTTCTCCTTCTTCTTCCTTCAGCGAGCTCTCTCTCGCTCTCGACACTGTAACTCTTACTCTTCTCTCTCTTTCTTTTCTTCTCTACTGCTCTCTTAATTCTTTTAATTCCCTTCTTCTACCTCTCTATCTCTATCTTCCTCTGATGTTCTCTCTATGCTACTTCTCCCTCCGTTGTCCTCTTTCTTCTCCGCAGAAGTCTTCTTATATAGGAACAGGTGTGCCGGAGGTAAATTGGATAAGAAAGATGACTCTATCTACTTATGATTGCCCCACGTGGCAAGATCGAGCCTTGATCTTGTGGTCCCTACGCGATTCACCTAGGATGCATGTGGAGGGAACGCTCCCGCCAAACTTATCAAAAAAATAATTCACTGAGGTGCTATAGAAGTCCACGTGTCAGATTAATATAAGTTGCTTTCCACGTGGCAGATTCTTCCGTTGAGATTCTAGCCTTGCCTTGGATCACGTGCTCTTTTAATTCGAACTTTAAACTACGTGACCCAACGAGCTCTGATGGTTTCAGCTCTCTATGTGTTCGATCTTAGTTACTTAAGATCTTTCAGAATTAAATCCCTATCAACAAGATAAAAGTGATAAGTCACACAGGACGTGAGCTAGAAGGGGGGGATGAATATATCACTCCCAATTCAAAGTAATATGAAAAACAATGTCTGAGATCTGAAATGCAGTAATAAAACTCTTCTAGTTTGGCCATGGAGCAGACACTAATCAAAAGCTTATCGAGCAAGGAAGCAACGATGAATCCAAGGTCGAACAGTTGGCGAGCTGAAGCAATTTGACAGATCAGATAAGCAATCTGCACAGATGGGATAGAGAACTTTTTAAGGTGGTTCGATTGCGATCCACAATCTACATCCACCCCTTACTCCTTCGGAGTAAGGCTTCTTTGCACTAAGCAAATGAAACAGCAGACTCAGTCTGCAAACACCCGCTCCCTGACAGCTTGTCCCGAGGAACACACTCCTCGCTCTTCTAAAGACCAGAAGAATCATTGGAGGTCCAACTTCCCTTCCTTTGCAATCAGCAAGGGGAAACCCCGTGAATTGCCCCTAGCAACTCACGAAATAGAGGATCGTTCCTCTCTTCCTCCAACGACGATGGAGGGAAACCGGAGAAGCTCTCCCTTCCTCCAACCAAACTTAGAGGGTAACACAATAAGATGGAAAGGTAAAAATCTCAAAGGTGAAAATAAATGAAGAAGAAGAACAGCTCATAAATAATAACAATGTAGCTTCCGTAGAAGCAGACTTCAAGACTCAATGGCTGGCGGACATTCAAGCTCTTCTCACTCTGAAATGGTTCTCTCTATCTGATTTTTCTCCTGGACTTTTCTCTCATCTTGAATGGGGATTTTCAGCACTGGCAGTGGCTTCAGATATTCTCCCTTCTCTTTTGTACTTGTTCTCCAAGCCTCTCTCTCGCTCTGGATCAAAGATGATCATTTTATAGAGCTCCAGCCTTTGGGGTCCACAGAATCACGGTTCGGGCTGATGAGTGAAGGGCTCGGATTCAGAGGGGGGGTGAATGAATCCCAAAAAGAAATTTCCCCAATTTGAAACTCAGATCTTGATTAATACTGAACTTACAAAATCTTGCGGAAATAAAACTATGATTCAGTAATGCAGGTGTTCTAGCAAGATCCACACTCAAGCACTCAATGGGTCAGCCAAAAGCAAGCCCAAATAGCGTCTTAGAAAAATGGAACGCAGTAAATCAACTTGATCTGAAACAGACGTTCTAACGAGACACAAGATAGAACACGTAACCTGCATCCCTAGCAAACCCGGTGATTCTAGGCGTTCAAACTGATCTTAAGCATTCATTCATCCTAAACATGCACTTAATAATCTCAGAGAAGAGATCAGATCACAATGCTCAAGGGGTTTTAGGTGGTTCGGTCATCAGACCTACATCCACCCCACACTCCAACCGGAGTGTGGCTTACTACTACCTCACAGCTTGAAACCGCTGGGCACCACAGCTTGCCTACAAACACTGCCTAACAGCTTGAGCCAGAGGAACACACTCCTCTCTTCTTCCAACCCAGAAGGTAACGCTAGTGACACCCAGTCACCAGCAACCAGAGACCCAAGTCTCTCTTCCCTTGAATCCACATGAGGAACCCCGATCCCAAACAATGGAAACGGAAAGCACTAAGGATATGAAAAAGAATAAATAAAAGGACAAAAGAAAAACTAATCAGAGTATAGCTCCAATGAGCTTGATGGCTCTGGATTTGATCCACGAGGCCAATCTTGAAACAGATCTTCAATGTGCTTCAGCTGCTTCTTCACTGTCCCTCCTCTCTTCTCTACACTCTCTTTCTCTGTCTTTCTTTCTTCTTCTCTCAGTATGCTCTCTCGCTCTCCTGGCGACTCCTCCTTCTTTTTCTTGTTCTCAGACTTCGACTAACTCTCCTTTTCTTTTTCTTCACTGAGACTCTCTTCTTCTTGTCTATATTTTTTTTTCTCAGTATATATATATACATATACTCCAGAGGCCTGGGAGAGAGGATACCACGTTTCCCACCTTAAAGGCTGGAGCACGGGTTGGAACATTCTGGAGCTCTATCTTCCTCGGATCACGTGCCAATTATCCTAGTGAATGCACAGACAAATTGTCAGAAAAGGCACCGAGTTAATAGACCTGAAGCATGAACTGCACCGACTTCATGTTATTTCAAAAAGAAAGATAATGCACCGAGATGAGGTGAGCAGAAACGAGAAATGCACTGAACTAGTGAAAAGGATGACAAGCAGATGATTGCACCGACTTGGGTTAGGCTGACCAAGCAAGATCTGCACCGAGATGCCAGACAGAGATGAACATAATAGAGAGAGATGCAAGTCAACGCTTGCACTGAGTCAAGATTTCCTGTTCACGTAAGAACTTGCACTAAGATGGCAGTGTGAAATGCACTAGTACAAAATGAGGAGACTAATATAGTGCGTGCTGGTCAAGAATTGCACTGACCTACAAATTGCACCGACCCCTGGAGGTGAGATGCAAGGGCAAGGAATGCACCGACTTTGATGCGCATGATGCATTTGGATGCACCGAGAAAGAAGCTAAACGACAGTATGTGGGCATGAACAGAAACTTGCACTGAGGCAAGCACTTTATGCGTGAAGTGCAGAACTAAGCGAGAGTTGCACCGAGGAAGATTATGATAGAGACACTGCATGCACTGACTATGACTTACTCTTATGAAATAGCATGAATGTCACTCCCCGAGCCTTTATTACAGCGAAAGACTAACTCACGGAGCGCGAACAGCCGGCATGGTAAGCCTCTTGCAAGCAAGAACAATCAGAGCGCGGGACAATCACACACATAAATGCAATTGCACAATATTTAATCAAACTCCAACTTTATTTCATAAATGATTAATAGTCAAGAACAATTATTTTTCCATCATCTTTCACTCTACTAGACTCAAGAAATACGAAATTACATTGACTCGATCTAAACAATGTAGACTTCCTAAGTCTTCGGTCATTCTTTATTCACTCTCGGATCCGCTACTTGAACATTCCAAATCCGAACCCGACTCACTTTCGTTTCCTGAAAAAGATTGAAATAGGTAATGAGCACACTTGCCCAGTAGGTATCTTCGCATCAACATGAACGCACTATTAAAGTAAATAACATTTTAGCTCTAAAGAACTAAGGCAAAATCATGTAATGCGATGATCACGTAATTAAACCAAAGTAACACGATAATCATGTGAGATAGAATGAAAATAAGAATGAATTAGCACGTATGTAACAAGAATATGATATTTGGCCTTTCATGAACAAGAATGTAACAAGAATGCACTTTCACTTTTCACTTTCATAACCATAAAGGTTATGCATGAGAATGTCAATCGTGTAGCAATTCACTAGCTTTTCACGAGTGCTCATGGATTTCACTTATTTATAAAGAAAGTACTCCCACCGCAAAGTGATGCCAGTAGCATCATACCCCCATGGTTTATAAAATAGTATCTTTCCAGCAATCAGCCGAGGGGACTAGCATAGAGCCCTTGGACACAATCAGCGCCCGAACTGCATCTTCACGTATAAATCAAGCTACTTCCATGAGTGTAACAATAAAGTATGGCCAAGAATGTAATAAGTTCAACAAATTCATGATAACAAAAATTTGATTTGAATAAATGCTTCAATTTTAGAATATGACAGATCAAGAATGACTTTAAGCAAGGTTATGCTTATGGAATTAAATCGGCAACATAACGGTACATTCTTTATCTTTCACTCCTTATATTAGGTTTCTTGATCAATATGATAAGTTCTAGATCATCAATAGTCCATCTAGGAACCTTGGAAATCAACCCTTTGGTCAAACCTTGGGTTAACATAATAAGGAACTGTGACGGTCTTTCACTTGGCCGTTACATCATGTAACGCTCCAGTAGTGGGCCGTTAGAATGATCCCAGTCCAGAACAATAAAAGTAGACTCAGAGAATTGTGACGGTCATGCATTGGGCAGTTACGTGATCTTGACGGTCCAATGTACAGCCGTTACATTACTAGAACCAGAAAGCAACGATAATGTCATCTAATCAAATGGGTTTTAATGGTACAACCAACTCGGCGTCCTAGTGGGAATCACAGGCTCGCGGAGAATTATGGAGGCCTTGAAACAAGATTTCCTAGTCCATTGGAAGGAATATCTAATAGAGAGGTCCTCATGCCCAAGAATAATATTTCTATAGTGCAAAGTGAACTAATGGATAACATACCGGAGTATGTGCCATGTACTTAAAGAAATGACTCTATAGACAGAAAGAGGAAACGTGTATCAATATGGAAATCAAGATAAAACTCCGTCAATACATCATTTAAAAATCATGATTTAGAATATAAAACTATAGAACTTTGGCAATGAAATTATCTTAACTTAAAATAACATTAAAGTATCAAAATCATGCAATACCTATCATGAGTAATCAAATAACTTAAGGGTCACATAATAGGTTACAACTTAGATAACTAGGCATAATAATAAGCAAATCTGGCAAGTCTTATTCCGTCTAGCATTGTCAGAAGACAGGGCTCTGACGGTCTATAGATGGTGCGTCACAATGATTGTGACGGTCTATAGAACAGCCGTTACATAAATGTAACGCTCCTGCATAGATGCGTCAGAGATAACAGAGTAGAGCAGTAGACAGCAAGACTGTGACGGCTTATCGCAAGGCCGTTATATGAGTGTGGCAGTCCTATGCTGATGCGTCAAAGAGTCTGCTAATAGAAAATAGTATGAAATCCAAGAGATCAACTCACATCATGTCTGTAAATCAAACATCATGTAGTCCTAGACATGTTAATGAAGTCTAGGCCAACTACATGCATAGGTATCAATGAATAGACAGATAACATCTTTTAATTTTCTACTTAGGGCTAAGAGATGTATGAATGCATAGAACTATTAAAACATGAAATTCATGATCTATCATGCATGGAATTCAATCAAAACAGAGGGCTTTTATTCCTATCAAGCTATTTTTGCCGTTCATGAGATGACCTACCTATTAACTAGGCTTCAAACTCCCAATTTGGGTCTGAAAAGCCGGCCCTAGTTCTCCTCTTCCTGTGACTTTTCAGCAACTTCCTTGGGCTCTAACTCCACGACCTCTTGACCTAAGGACGTGAAATTTGGAGAGGAGTTAGTCTAAAGTATTGTAAACAAATTCCTCTAAAGAACTTACCCAAGATTATGACTCCTTACCTTGATTCCACGCGAGCAAAAGTAAGGGTCGCATAGTTTAGAACTAGGTCCTATTTATAGAGTTCTAGCTAGGGTTTGAGGATTAGATCGATTCTAGAGTCCTTATTCTGCAAAAATATGATCTCTAAGAGTCCCTAGTGACCTAACATATCGTTCTAATTAGGTCTCTTGTAGATAAGAATCCAAAGTTTCAATCTTTTCACGAGTTCTTTAACTTACGGAACTCGCAGAGTGTAACGGTCCAGGGAAGGCGCGTTACACGGCTGTGGCGATCGCTCGATAGACCGCTACATCCAACGCATTCGGAATTTTAATTTTTAATAAAACTCTTTTATCCATTTATCCTCCAAATATCTTATTAAGTAGTAATTATCCTTAAAATCTGTGAATAAGCTAAATAACCTTCTAGAATATGGGCCAAACTAAATGGGCTTGGTCCTAAAACCTTTTGGGTTTCAATTATTAAAGCTAGATTAATTACTTAACATAAATTAGGCCTTCTAATGATTTATTCAATTCAATGTTTATTTATTAATCCATTTTGGGACTTTAAAATTCTCATTAAATATACCAAAAATAAGTTATAAATATTCTGGGGTCTTACACCCTCCCCCACTTAGAAGAATTTGGTCCCCATATTCAATATATGGATTGTGGAGAGTGTACTTATTTTAATGCATTAAGAATTAATGTGAGACGAATGGGTTAAGAAAGTACCTTTTATCATCTTACCTTTCTCGTCTAGAATGGCATTTAATCGACCTTGCTTCCCGCGTCCGTTGTTATCCCTTGATGATTGTCCGTTGATGAAAGGACATAGGGGCAAGCGATGTTCCCGGCTTCCACATTTGAGACAAGCGCCGAGCCGCTTCCAACATTGTTCTGCCGAGTGCCCAAACTTTTCACAAAATGAGCAAGGTGCCACGGCTTGCTCCTTCTCTTCTTTAACTCTCTCGTTCTTTCCATTTCCATTTCTTTTTCCGTTACCGTTCCCATTACGGGACCTCTTAATGTGATGATTTTCGTCCTCATCTACTTCGTTCTCTTCTTACCTATCATGTTTTCGGCTTGACCTCTCTTCTCGGAGCTTCTCTACCTTCTCCATGGTTCTTTCACATAGATGCGCTCTTTGAACCATTTCCATA
This sequence comes from Amorphophallus konjac, assembly GCA_022559845.1. Lineage (NCBI taxonomy): Eukaryota > Viridiplantae > Streptophyta > Magnoliopsida > Alismatales > Araceae > Amorphophallus > Amorphophallus konjac. The sequence continues at coordinate 178,697,002 of CM040126.1, read as the reverse complement.
TAGGTGCGGATATTCTGGGTTCCCAGTTGTTGGATGAATCCGGGTCTTAAACCATCCATAAATCAGTTGGCTTTCAATAAATCTGTGCTTATCAAGTGAGAAGCATAAGGTGCTAGTCGAGCGAATTGTAATTCATACTCTGCCACGGACATCGTGCCCTATTTTAAGGAGGCAAAATCCATAGCCTTTCTCTCTTTCATATGCTCGAAAAAGTACTTGGCTTGGAAAAGTGTAAGAAAATCCTCCCATGTATGAGGTGCGTATGCAGGTGGCGTTGGAATGGATTTCCACCATGTACGAGCATCCTTGTTGAGTTGGAACATGGCAAGTCGAACCTTCTCCTGGTCGGTGCATTGCATGACATCGAATATTCGATTCATTTCGTTGATCCAATTTTCTGCTTCATCCGGGATAGAAGATTCATAGAATCGTGGAGGATTTAAACTTCGGAAGTTGCCATGCAAGTTACCCGCGCCAGCCCTTCCACCGGCTAGGGCCACTGTTTATTGGGCTTGAGTAAGTTCTGCAACAGTTTGCTGCATCTCGCCCCAGTTTATACGATGAGCCATTGAGAATCAAGGTACCTGAGAAGCATGGATATTTTAGTTATTTAGAGTCGGGAAGATTTATCCTAAGGTAATTTCTATATAACTATCTCATCCCGGGCTCTACCCAATTCTCACATGGGTATGGAAATTTCTTCCTTAGTTCATAGGTATGGGTCCTTAAACCTTGGACTTATCATATGACATGGCTCCTTTCCCTAAGTCCTGAGACTTAGGCTCTGATACCAACTTAACTGTCACGCCCCGAGCCTTTATTACAGCGGAAGACTAACTCGGGGAGCGCGAACAGCCGGCATGATAAGCCTCTTGCAAGCAAGAACGATCAGAGCGCGAGACAATCACACACATAAATGCAATTGCACAATATTTAATAAAACTCCAACTTTATTTCATAAATGATTAATAGTCAAATACAATTATTTTTCCATCATCTTTCACTCTACTAGACTCAAGAAATACGAAATTACATTGACTCGATCTAAACAATGTAGACTTCCTAAGTCTTCGCTCATTCTTTATTCACTCTCGGATCCGCTACTTGAACATTCCAAATCTGAACCCGACTCACTTTCGTTTTCTGAAAAAGATTAGAAATAGGTAATGAGCACACTTGCCCAGTAGGTATCTTCGCATCAACATGAAGGCACTATTAAAGTAAATAACATTTTAGCTCTAAAGAAGTAAGGCAAAATCATGTAATGCGATGATCACGCAATTAAACCAAAGTAACACGATAATCATGTGAGATAGAATGAAAACAAGAATGAATTAGCACGTATGTAACAAGAATATGATATTTGGACTTTCATGAACAAGAATGTAACAAGAATGCACTTTCACTTTTCACTTTTCACTTTCAAAACCATAAAGGTTACGCACGAGAACGTCAATCATGTAGCAATTCACTAACTTTTCACGAGTGCTCATGGATTTCACTTATTTATAAAGAAAGTACTCCCTGCGCAATGCGACGCCAGTAGCATCATACCCCATGGTTTATAAAATAGTATGTTTCCGGCAATCAGTCGAGGGGACTAGCATAGAGCCCTTGGACACAATCAGCGCCCGAACTGCATCTTCACGTATAAATCAAGCTACTTCCATGAGTGTAACAATAAAGTATGGCCAAGAATGTAATAAGTTCAACAAATTCATGATAACAAAAATTTGATTTGAATAAATGCTTCATTTTAGAATATGAGAGATCAAGAATGACTTTAAGCAAGGTTATGCTTATGGAATTAAATCGGCAGCATAATGGTACATTCTTTATCTTTCACTCCTTATATTAGCTTTCTTGATCAATATGATAAGTTCTAGACCATCAATAGACCATCTAGGAATCTTGGAAATCAACCCTTTGGTCAAACCTTGGGTTAACATAATAAGGAACTATGACGGTCTTTCACTGGGCCGTTACATCATGTAACGCTCCAGTAGTGGGCCGTTACAATGATCCGAGTCCATAAGAATAAAACTAGACTCAGAGAATTGTGACGGTCATGCATTGGGCAGTAACGTGATCTTGACGGTCCAATGTACAGCCATTACATTACTAGAACCAGAAAGCAACGATAGTGTCATCTAATCAAATGGGTTTTAGTGGTACAACAACTCGGCGTCCTAGTGGGAATCCCAGGCTCGCGGAGAATTACGGAGGCCTTGAAACAAGATTTCCTAATCCATTGGAAGGAATATCCAATAGAGAGGTCCGCATTCCCAAGAATAATGTTCCTATAGTGCAAAGTGAACTAATGGACAACCTACCGGAGTATGTGCCATGTACTTAAAGAAATGACTCTATAGACAGAGAGAGGAAACGTGTATCAATATGGAAATCAAGATAAAACTCCGTCAATACATCGTTTAAAAATCATGATTTAGAATATAAAACTATAGAACTTTGGCAATGAAATTATCTTAACTTAAAATAACATTAAAGTATCAAAATCATGCAATACCTATCATGAGTAATCAAATAACTTAAGGGTCACATAATAGGTTACAACTTATATAACTAGGCATAATAATAAGCAAATCTGGCAAGTCTTATTCGGTCTAGCATTGTCAGAAGACAAGGCTCTGACGGTCTATAGATGGTGCGTCACAGTGATTGTGACGGTTTATAGAACAGCCGTTACATAAATGTAATGCTCCTGCATAGATGCGTCAGAGATAACAGAGTAGAGCAGTAGACAGCAAGACTGTGACGGCTTATCGTAAGGCCGTTATATGAGTGTGGCGGTCCTATGCTGATGTGTAAGAGAGTCTGCTAACAGAAAATAGTATGAAATCTAAGAGATCAACTCACATCATGTCTGTAAATCAAACATCATGTAGTCCTAGACATGTTAATGAAGTGTAGGCCAACTACATGCAAAGGTATCAGTAAATAGACAGATAACATCTTTTAATTTTCTACATAGGGCTAAGAGATGTATGAATGTATAGAACTATTAGAACATGAAATTCATGATCTATCATGCATGGAATTCAATCAAACCATAGGGCTTTTATTCCTATCAGGATGTTTTTGCCGTTCATGAGATGACCTACCTCTTAACTAGGCTTCAAACTCCCAATTTGGGTCTGAAAAGCCGTCCCTAGTTCTCCTCTTCCTGTGACTTTTCAGCAACTTCCTTGGGCTCTAACTCCACGACCTCTTGACCTAAGGACGTGAAATTTGGAGAGGAGTTAGTCTAAAGTATTGTAAACAAATTCCTCTAAAGAACTTACCCAAGATTATGACTCCTTACCTTGATTCCACGCGAGCAAAAGTAAGGGTCGCACAGTTCAGAACTAGGTCCTATTTATAGAGTTCTAGCTAGGGTTTGAGGATTAGATCGATTCTAGAGTCCTTATTCTGCAAAAACATGATCTCTAAGAGTCCCTAGTGACTTAACATATCGTTCTAATTAGGTCTCTTGTAGATAAGAATCCAAAGTTTCAATCTTTTCACGAGTTCTTTAACTTACGGAACTCGCAGAGTGTAACGGTCCACGGTAGGCGCGTTACACGGCTGTGGCAGTCGTTCGATAAATCACTACATCCAACGCATTCAGAATTTTTATTTTTAATAAAACTCTTTTATCCATTTATCCTCCAATTATCTTATTAAGTGGTAATTATCCTCAAAATCCGTGAATAAGCTAAATAACCTTCTAGAATATGGGCCAAACTAAATGGGCTTGGTCCTAAAAACCTTTTGGGTTCCAATTATCAAAGCTAGATTAATTACTTAACATAAATTAGGCCTTCTAATAATTTATTTAATTCAATTTTTATTTATTAATCCATTTTGGGACTTTAAAATTCTCATTAAATATACCAAAAATAGTTTATAAATATTCTGGGGTCTTACAATGGACCACATGGACCATACACAACAGATAAAATTGGAGAATTAAAGCACCAACAGCTAAGCATGATTCATCAGAAAGTCACTATTAAGACTAGGGTTACCAGACTTGAGCAATCCACCATGCAAATAGTTCACATGAAATAATCAAATAATCTAATCAGATGCACTGACCACAATTCTATCACACATGACTCAGAAATTGTCATTATCAAAACCATCGTTCCAAGAATCTCCCCATTTTTGATGATGACAACCTAATGAGTCATGTATGATAATTCACATAATGAATTAAGCAAAATCAATCTCTGTCATACATATAACAACCACTATATCAGCACAAAAAGCAATAAGCATCAGGTGTAAACCGTTACCCACCAGAATTCTAAGATTCATCCAAAAACGTAAAGTCATCCATAAGGAAGATTTAAAGTTATCCACCAAAAAGTAGTTTAAAGACATCCACCATCCACACAACAAAAAATTTAAAGTTATCTCATCAAAAAAAATATCATCAAAAGGCATCATCAGCAGATCACAACAACATGACATTTTCTCTCCCCCTTTGTCATTATCAAAAACCGTAGGAGCTTCTGGGGTCTCTCAGATCTCTGGGAGGAGCAGAACTTGAGCTTCCTCGTTGAGGGTGTCTGTCCAGGATGGAGTTCTGAAGAGACTGCAAGGAGTTGAACAGCTGCTCAAAGCAGTAGAAAAAAGTGCCGCTAATACTGGTTGAGAGAGAAGACACATCTGCTTGCTCTGTTAAGACATTTTCAAGTCTGGCTACAACAGTGTTAACTTCAGATTGAGCTTTTTCCAATGCTGTACGGATCTCTTGTTGACTAGTGAGGAAGGGATGATCCAGAGTCCTCATCTCCACAAGCTCAATGTTGATATCGTAGATTTTGTCAAGGATAGTTACAAGTGTCTTGTAAGAAGTGGTCTAAGTGCTTTGAACACTGCTAACCGCCTCTCCTATTCTATCAATCAGACCTATGAGCTTTCCTAAGAACTCTTGCATCGTATCATATGCCCTCCATTTGTTAGCCACAAATAGTGTCCACTGCGTATTCACTCTATGCTCTAGAAGATGTAGTCTTGTGCTCATTTTGTTCAGATAAAGGTTTGTGTATAGAAGCTGGGAAGACAACACCTCACTCTGATTTTGAACCAAGGTTGTCAGATTGTTGAGCAGATCAAAAATATTCGGCTCACTATTGGCCTCAATTGAACTTGCAGACTGAGTGCTTGAGTCAGGATACTCGGCATTGTAAACCGGGTGTTCTTCCTCACAAATTTGTGTATCCTCGACAAATAGTTCAGCTGATTCCTTAGACACTACAGAGCAATAAAGATCAATCAATATCAATGCTTTCCCAAAAACTTTTTCATCTCAGAGACCCCCCCAAAAAAATTTACCAGTTCAGAATGCTCTGAGGCCAACTCAATGAGTATCCATTAAAGGCAGAAGAGCAAACTTCGGTTTCCAGAAAACATATCAGCTTTACGAGGGAATTTTGTGTACCTTTGTTTCCAGAAGATTCACCCACTATCTCTTTTCCTTTTCTTTTCTTTCCTTCGGGGACTTCTTCACTTTTCTCAACCTTTGCTTCCTCGAGCTCATCGGCCTTCCTTTTTCCTTGGGCATCTCTAGTAGGCCCCTCCTTGCTTTTGCTTTCACAATCATTTTCTCTTTCAGACATGCTGATGTCTTGAGTTGGCGACAGTTGCTCCTCTGACACCTCTTCTTCCCCCTTGTTCTTAGTTGACGGAGTAGACATCACAGAAGTTTGTGATTGAGATGAGGACGTCCTCTTTCGAGAACGACAAGGGTGGATGTTGAACCAGGTGATTGGCACGTGAAAAGGTGAGAAGCAGAAACGGCAAAGAAGAAGAACTCAAGCGGGAAACTGGAGAGACGCTTACGGCGGCAAGTCATGAGAGAGGGAATGACCTTCCTTGTAAAAGGGCGGAAGTTCAATCGGCACTTTTAGGGTTAAACAATGTATAAAATACATTGTCCCTTATTTCTTTTTGACGTACACTTTATCCCCAAACTGCCCCTCTCGTGTATAAAATATTTTTCTTCACCTCCTTTATGGTCTTTGGCGTATTAAACTTATATCTTATATGTTTATCGCTCAAAGGTTCATCTTTTAACGCATACCCAATGGAGATAAACACTTTTAGTCACAGAACAATGTCTAGGTAATAAAAATCACCAAAGTAACTCATAATTTTCATAAGATAAAGTTGGTTTTCAGACATATGTCTTATATTGTGTTTTAAGTTTAGTTTCAGCCCGAGGTAGAACCAGAGTCAACCACATCTATTCTTTCTTTTGGCCCTCTCCCCCCCTTTTTTTTAAATCTCTTTTTTTGAATTTTTTTTTATTAGAGCATTCCAGTAAGACTGGCCTTTTTACACAAGGAGACATGTTTATCAGACACCAGAAACCCTGGTTACTCAGTACAGTCTACCTTCTTGCCACTTTATATGAACAGAGATAGCTTATTTCTTCATGACATAATTTCTAGATTTCTTTGATCTACATGACTAGTGTCTCAAAAATTTGCCATTGCTCTGCCATTAACGTTTATTTTGCTTGATGGCGTATTCCCTAGTCTACTTCATATTAGCTTGGAAGCATGATTTAAAAGCACTTTATAAGACATTTTCTTCTACCAGATTATCCCAAAACTCATGAATTTTAGATTGATGAACTTTATTAGGTTGGACTTTTCCAGTCATTTAGAGTGTTTTCAGCTACAGTGAGAATGCTTTCAAGAGTTCTCTTGAACAATTAACCATAAGATATAATCTTTATAGGCCGAAGATCACTCAATAGGGAAGACCAACATTTTCATACACTACTGGGAGTGGTTTTTGGTCATAATAATGCACGATGGACAAGGATAATAATGTTCCATATATTGCTCCCCCTAAGTGTCTGCCCATAAGAAAGGAATTAGATGAGAAGAGATGGATCATATGATGATAATAAAGATGAAGGATGTAGAAGTGAGCTTTCCTACGACATTAGAGTGGAGGTCGAAATTGGTGTAGAGTTGCAGACTGCTTTAATCCAAAGATATCCTCAGTCAACTCTTGACTGAAACACTTCTGATCAAATCTGACAGTTTCAGCTCAGCATCTCATCTTAAACACCACTAGCTTTCAAACTCATAATGTGCACCAACTACTTCATTACCGCTCAGAACAGTTCACCTCCCCCTCACTGAGTGCTAAGGTCCATGATTAGGCAGCACTTTGTTTTCCTTGCAGATAGAGAGAGGAACATACATGTTTTCTTTCTAGACACTTATGCAAACGTTCAAATGACTCCTTTTAGATTTTCATAATAATGTTTTATGCGAAGAGCTAACATGCAGAGAGTGTGAAAATTCATGTAGTAATAATTCAGAAACACTCTTATTATTTGCACGCATTTATCTTGAACATATAGCTTTAGTACGATTGGAAGACTGACCAGAATAGAAATCCAGGCACGGGGTTTTCTCCTTCGAATGCCGTGGCTCAGTTACCCCTTTATTTAATTCCACGGCATACCTGCAAGTTAGCACTCTATTTGGCATGGGCAGGTACCCAAACGGTCATGGGTCCTGCTTGGTTAATAGCACTTTTGATGGGTGCTTTCCACCCATCATCATGCATCATTAGAGAGTAATCATTCATCATGTGTCCAATTCGCCCACAATCACAACAGAGAGCATCATGCTTTGATTTCTTATTGTGCATACAATTATTTGCATGGAGTTTCTGTGCAGGTGCATACTGGTTTCTATTTTTATTATGAAAGTTGTTCCTGTTGATCTTACCAAACTTGTTTTCCTTAACAGGATGTCTAGCATGTTTAAAATTTGCCCGCCTATTCTGAAGGTGCCAACAGTCCTTGATTGTATGGCCATGCTTTCTACAGTGAGAGCATTTGAGAGAATTTCTTCTGAACGAGCCTGACCAGCATTCAGTGGCCTTGTGACCAGTCTTGTTACAATTAAAGCAAGTGATGTGCTGGTTCATTGAAACAAATTTGTTCTTATTGAAACAATGTTGGCTTGCAGGGAATTTAGCATGATATGAATGAGATCTTTTCTTACCACTTCCAAACTAGCAATGAGCAGCAACGTGTCCTACTTTATCACAATTAAAACATGTGACACTCTTTTTCTGAGAGACAGGGAACTTGACCTAAGGATCCCTACCATACATTTTTCTAGCTTTCAGATCATCTGATTCCATTAAGTTACATTCATGCATCAAGTGACCAATCTTGTGACAGTAATAACATTTCATGAGTTCCCTTTTATGTACATGTATAGGTGTATCAGTGTGTTTTACAGCATGCACATTTTCAATATGAATGTGATTCAATCCTTTCTTCACATGACTAACCTTTTCCATTTTTCCAGTTTGTTTCTGATTCTTCTGAACACTGGGTTGTTTATTTTCTGAGGTGGTGGCTACATTTGATACTTTGATAAAGGATGCCATTAGCTTGATTTTGAGAACCTTTTTATTGACATTGTTGTAGCCTAACCCTTCCTTTTGAGTATTCACCTTAACTCCTAGCAACATGTCTAGATTTTCTTGTCCATCAACAAATTTCGACAAAACTCTGTTCAAATCCTGAATTTTGTTTTCAAGAGATGCAATGTGTATTTCATAACTAGCAATTTCTTGATCACTGCAATTAACAGCTTCATTCAACACTTTGTTGGCATTTTTGTATTCTTCGATCTCATTTCTCAGCTCATCTACTTTTTCAGTTTCGTTTGTACAGATGATTTTCCCTTTCTCCAATGTAAGAAGTCTTTCAAACATGGCATTGTTCAACAATTTTAATTTTTCAATTTCTTCTTTAAGCTTATCATTTTGAACCAACTCATTTATTTGAAGCTGATCTTCTGAATTGATCTTATGCTTTCTTCCATTTTCAAATTCCTTCATTTCTCTTTGCTATTTTTCAACCTTTTTCTGCAACTCCATGTTTACAGATTTGATGGCTTCATATTTTTCAGTTAACAAATTCTTCTCTTGCTCAAGTTTCCCAAATTTTTCTTGATTTTCTTTAACAGATTTTCTAAGGGATTCATTTTAAGATTTTACCTTATTTAAATCTGAGTTAACTTGTTCAATATCCTTCAGAAGTTTCAGCAACTTTTGATTATCAGACTTAGACCCATCATGAGATTGTTCCAACTCCAAGTAATTATCATATGTGAGATCAGAGATATTCTGACTAGTTTTCTTTTTCAACTTTTTGTATTGTTTTCTAAGTTTTTCATGTGACTCTAGCAGATCACCATATGCATTCTGCCAATCATCCAGAGTATAATTCTCGAAAGGGTTTACCTGATCATCATCCTCGTCTTCATTGTGGGTGCTACTTTCACAGCTTCCATTAGCCATCATGCAACTATCCTCCCTTTTCTTGTGATCTAGCTTTAGCTTCTCCAGAACGTCCTTGGCAGACCAGCAGTCAGGAAGGGAAGGATGTAAGACCTTGTCAATAGCTGCTTTCATCAGATTCAAAGCTTTCTGATTTTCCTCATGCTTTAATATGTGATTGTCGGTCCACTTGGACATTTTCTTTGGCAATCTGTGAGGACCATGTGTAATTACTTTCCACAGATCAGGATCAGCTAAGATTACACTTCTGCGCAGACTTACGAACCACGAATCAAAATTTGAACCGTTGAAGATCGGTGGATGAGCCATGGATCTAAACAGTAACTAGATACGTACCACACAAACGCAAGATCTACTGAGAATCGTTAAATTGGACAATAAGAACCCGCTCTGATACCACTTGATGAGTGAAGGGCCCGGATTCAGAGGGGGGTGAATGAATCCCAAAAAGAAATTCTCACAATTTGAAACTCAGATCTTGATTAATACTGAACTTACAAAATCTTGCGGAAATAAAACTATGATTCAGTAATGCATGTGTTCTAGCAAGATCCACACTCAAGCACTCAATGGGTCAGCCAAAAGCAAGCCCAAATAGTGTTTTAGAAAAATGGAACGCAGTAAATCAACTTCATCTTAAACAGACGTTCTAACGAGACACAAGATTGAACACGTAACCTGCATCCCTAGCAAACCCGACGATTCTAGGCATTCGAACTGATCTTAAGCATTCATTCACTGTGGAAGAACGACAGTTAGGTCGCGATCCTAAACATGCACTTAATAATCTCAGAGAAGAGATTAGATCACAATGCTCAAGGGGTTTTAGGTGGATCGGTCATCAAACCTACATCCACCCCACACTCCAACCAGAGTGTGGCTTACTACTGCCTCATAGCTTGAAACCACTGGGCACCACAGCTTGCCTACAAACGATGACTAACAGCTTGAGCCAGAGGAACACACTCCTCTCTTCTTCCAACCCGGAAGGTAACGCCAGTGACACCCAATCACCAGCAACCAGAGACCCAAGTCTCTCTTCCCTTGAATCCACATGAGGAACCCCGATCCCAAACAATGGAAATGGAAAGCACTAAGGATATGAAACAAACAAAATAAAAGGACAAAAGAAAAACTAATCAGAGTATAGCTCCAATGAGCTTGATGGCTCTGGATTTGATCCACGAGGCCAATCTTGAAACAGATCTTCAATGTGCTTCAGCTGCTTCTTCACTGTCTCCCTCTCTTCTCTACACTCTCTTTCTCTTTCTTTCTTCTTCTTCTCTGAGTATGCGCTCTCGCTCTCCTGGCGACTCCTCCTTCTTTTTATTCTTCTCAGACTTCGGCTCACTCTCCTTTTCTTTTTCTTCACTGAGACTCTCTTCTTCTTGTCTATATTTCCTTTTCTCAGTATATATATATACATATACTCCAGAGGCCTGGGAGAGAGGATACCACGTTTCCCGCCTTAAAGGCTGGAGCATGGGTTGGAACATTCTGGAGCTCTATCTTCCTCGGATAACGTGCCAATTATCTTGGTGAATGCACAGACAAATTCTCAGAAAAGGCACCGAGTTAATAGACCTGAAGCATGAACTGCACCGACTTCATGTTATTTCATAAAGAAAGATAATGCACCGAGATGAGGTGAGCAGAAATGAGAAATGCACTGAACTAGTGAAAAGTACGACAAGGAGATGATTGCACCGACTTGGGTTAGGCTGACCAAGCAAGATCTGCACCGAGATGCCAGACAGAGATGAACATAATAGAGAGAGATGCAAGTCAAAGCTTGCACCGAGTCAAGATTTCCTGTTCACGTAAGAACTTGCACTAAGATGGCAGTGTGAAATGCACTGGTATAAAATGAGGAGACTAATACAGTGCGTGCTGGTCAAGAATTGCACTGACGCACAAATTGCACCGACCCCTGGAGGTGAGATGCAAGGGCAAGGAATGCACTGACCTTGATGCACATGATGCATTTGGATGCACCGAGAAAGAAGCTAAACGACAGTATGTGGGCATGAACAGAAACTTGCACTGAGGCAAGCACTTTATGCGTGAAGTGCAGAACTAAGCGAGAGTTGCACCAAGGAAGATTATGATAGAGACACTACATGCACTGACTATGACTTAGTCTTATGAAATAGCATGGACCACATGGACCATACACAACAGATAAAATTGGAGAATTAAAGCACCAACAACTAAGCATGATTCATCAGAAAGTCACTATTAAGACTAGGGTTACCAGACTTGAGCAATCCACCATGCAAATAGTTCACATGAAATAATCAGATATTCTAATCAGATGCACTGACCACAATTCTATCATACATGACTCAGAAATTGTCATGATCAAAACCATCGTTCCAACACGGGCGTGTGGAGGGAACACTCCCGCCAAGAGGATTCTGGAATAACTCAGCTGCATGTCAGAATCTGGTTTAAAGATGATCCACATGGCTTATCTTTTCTGGGACGGTTTGCCTTGGATCACATGCCCCAATAACCTAGTTCATAAGATTCCACGTAGGATTGTTGCCTTTACGCCACCCACGAGTACGATTCTCGATGCTTAGTGAATAAGGGCTTTTCATTTTTTAAATCCCTACCAACAAAAAGAAAGTCATTTCATCAAACACTTTGTAGTCAACCATATTTCAAATGTGCACAGACTAAGTGGATAGGTTATAATATGTGCACAGACCTAATGTGCTATTCAACATAATGTGCTCAGACCTCATAGAGAACTTATGGAAATATGTGCATGGACCTTATACTAGCTCAGACCTAAAATGTGCTCAGACTTAAAAACATACTCAGACCTTATATGTTCTTGGACTTATATGTGCGTAGACCTTTAGCATGCATTCTCAAAAAAGAGCGTCGACCTTAGTTTGTGTACCAGAAAAAGGTGTATCGACCTTGGCTGACGCTGGCAAGAGATGCTCAGACTTTGTTAGCAAGGTAGCATCGACCTTAGTTTGTGCTGACAAAACTAGCGTTGACCTTAGTTTGCTTGAAAGGAAACTAGCATCGACCGTAGTTTCATGAAAGCCAAAACTAGCATAGACATGTATGCAATATGCATTGACTTTATATGCACTGCTACTGAGACATGCATTGACCTTGTATGCAGGTGAATAGTGATATGAACAGACTTGTCAAGCACAAATGCAAACAAGCATCGACCTTTGTTAATAAACAAATAGTGGAGGCATCGACATGTGTTATGCAAAGATGAAACGTGCATCAACCTTAGTGAGCACTTGATCCACACTAGTGTCGACCTTAGTGAGCATTTGTTCTACACTAGCGTCGACCTTAGTTCAGTGCAGATGGAACATGCATTGACCTTAGTTGCTTGAAGTCACAACTAGCATCGACCTTGGTTATGCATGATAGCCTATATGCATCAACCTTAGAAAACCAGTGGAATGTGCACCAACTTGTGCGAAGGTGTGAACAGGATATGCATCAAACATGTCAAGCTGAAAATTATTATTCAATGTCATTATTGAATCACAATGCAGTAGCCAAAAACATCATTATTATTTAGTTTTCATGCACACATATGATGACTTATAGTGTTTGCTATCATCAAAATCACAGGGACACAACAAAAAGCATTTAATCAAACACTTTATCGTCATAAGTAATTCGGAGATATGATTATTATGCATGGTTTATAAAGATAATCATTATATAACAAAACCATGAAGATCATGTAATCATTTGATAAACATCACACACAAGCATTAGTGCATAGATCTGACAGTGACACATAGGCCTTATGAAGCAAGATGCAATATGTGCTTCGACTTTAACTAGGTCTTTTATGCATGTGCTCGGACTTGATATACTACTGGTGAGAAGATGCATTGACCTGTTATACTGCTAATGAAGACATGCACCGACATGTTATGCTTTGAGTGAAGACATGCAACAATAGTTTTTACCTATTGAGTAGTAGCGTTGACATGCGTTTACTTTCTTTTCATGAATTTTTAGGTTGTCGTCAGAATCTGTTCTGGCAGGCTGCATACTTCTATGATGAGATCATTAATAAATGCATCGAAGATTATATCATCAAGTATGCATCAAGGTTATATCAATAATGAGTCATAATAATTGACACCATCAAAACCACAGAGACACAACAGCTTCCTTACCTTAGTTCCACGCGAGCCAAAAGTAAGGGTCGCACATGTGAAACTTGGGATCTATTTATAGGGTTAGCTAGGGTTTTAAGGATTTAAATGAACCTAGAGTCCCAATTAGACCTTCCATTCGATCCTGACACCTTCTACACCCTTCCAATTAACAGATAACACCGATCCCAGATGATTTGGATGTCAAAGATTCAAGCTTTCTTCCATTCACGGAACTGGGTTGCTTAGCGGTCATAGATGGACCGCTAGGTGGGTCTGGCGGTCGCGCGATAGACCACCAGGATCCATTAAATCTGAAATTTTTGGATTTTCATATTATCTCCCCATTTATCCCCTAATTTATGTATATATCCCATGTTAAATCCGTAAATTACCTAATTTACGTTTCTATTAATGGACTTGGGTCTAAAAGCCTTGGAATTGGGTCTTTGGGCTTCTCTAAGTTGGGCTTAGCCCTTTAGTTGATATAGGGAATTTAAATGGATTAAATAAATCCTCAATTCTTCTTAATCGCCCATTTAGCCTTTAAAAATGCTTAATAATAATATTTTTAAGAGCATTCATGATGAGACAATGACAATCATTGAATAAGGCATTCACTATAGTTATCACTTTATAGGATTGGCCATATACATATAGGGAGTTCAACTATTCGAATAATATCTATCACTTGTGGAAATGTCATAGATAATTCTTACAATCTTTGGTGCAATGCCACACCCGACCAATCATGATATTGGTACACGTTTGGACTTTGCCTCACCCATGGGATCAGATCCGGACCCCGTCACTATTTATGTTCTAGCATTGAGTGTCAAGTTGTTTGGACCCATAGCCCCTTTTTGTGTCTAGATCAAATTCCACTTTAATTAATGGCCAAGAGTTCCAAGGATCAAGTATATTGGAACATTATGGTAGAATCACAAAATTATGAGTTCATGGATAGAACTCTGGACAACATAACATAGGCGATAAATCACATGTAAAGCAGGATGATTCGAGAATCTGTGGTAATTAGTGCCCACTCAGTCGCCATCAATTATAGAAATAGTGCCCACTATCTGGTCGCCAATTCTTGTGAACATGACAAACTTGAGGAAATAGCGCCCTAGCTTAAGGTTGCTAAAACAATAAATTGCACCCATTGACTGGCTACCAATTCTTTTTTGCGCCCGAGTCAATGTTGTTAATTGCTGACAAAATAGACTTCTCACAAGATGCCAGACACGACGCTACTTGAGGGCTAATACATCACGTTTCTTCATAGTGACGTGACAAATGAGGGTTCCAGGGTTTTTAGGGTACAACCTGCTCGGCTGTCTTGAGAGAATCTAAGACTAGAGTAGACTTACGGAGGTCTCCATGATGATAGAACTAGTCCAAAGGAAGGAATATCCCGTGGAGTGTCCAATCATCATCGAGAGTTGAGTGTGATCGATAGAAAACTAAAATAGGGACCAAGTCTCAGATGTGAGACAGTGGTGCCGAAGATTGATGGGAATCAACTCCGAGCATGTACATTTTATTTTGGTATTTGTGTCCTTTTGTTTGTATTTATACCATTGAATAATTGGGTTTGCAATTGTAAGACTTTATAAGCCAAAGGGTTAGTCTTTAAAGTCTTTGAGTTTCTATGTAATATGCCAGTGGGTCCACCAGGGTCCCCCACCCTCTTTCCCATTGGTCCACATAGGTCCTAGGACCCATGTGGGGCTGGTTCAAAGTCCAAGGTTGGACTTGGACCAAGGGGGGACAAGGTGAAAAAATTTCAAATTTGGAATCCCCTTAAGTCAAGGGGGCGCCCACCTTATATTATAGTTTATTCCATGTGTATTTTTATTTAATATGCCCATTTGACAACATGGGGGAATAATGTCTAATACCCCATTTGCCCTCCCCAAATCCTAGATCTAGGGGTAGGCTTGGCCTTTTTCATACTTCTATATATCCTTGTATTTTTCCATTTGGTAGAATTAATGAAAGAATTTTAAGTGAAATTAGCCAAGGAGCAAGGTGCGCCCCTCCCCTCTCTCCTCTCTGGTTCGTCTTCCTCCATTCTCCAGGGTGAGAATCCCTCTTCTATCTCTTCTTCTGAGTATCTAGATCCTTCACCGCCGCCGCCGTTCGTGCCGCCGACGAGCCACCGCGAAGCATCTCTCGAGTTGCTGTCCAGAGTGTTGTTCTGCTGGACAGAGGTCCACTTCGGGAATTCTCTCTCCCAAATCCCAAATCTGACGAGACTGAGATTTTAAGGGTAGGTTCCCCACATAAATCCCCATCTCTAGAAAAATTCTCACGATTTTAGGCCTTCATTTCATTTTCTTTTCCATTTAAGTTTCTAGACCTCCACATATCTGTCCCTGTGCAGATCTTGTTCCAGCAGCCCATTTCTCGTCCCATTTGGCCCCCTTCCCCATTTCAGAATGAGCTGAAAATTGAACTGGGACTTCTGTCCACAAAAACCCACATCCACAAATTTTTCCACAAATTTTGGAGTTCTTTTTCCCCTCTGAAAATTTAGTGCTCAGTCCGGATTCTATTCTGCCCTGTACAGTCTAGATCTGACACCTGACCAGCCAAAAATCTATTTCCCCTGTCAAACCACCTCAAGAAAATCCACAAAAAATATTGGCGTGTTCCTCACTTCCTCCTCTATCTCTCATAGAAATCTCCGCCTCCAGATCCACCATTTTCCCTCCAGTCAAACCCATTCTCAGGTAGATCCAAATCTATCCTGCCAGATCTGGTTCTGTGAACCAATTGGTTGTAAATTCGACCAAGGTCATTATAGAGGCAGACAAAATTCCTTCTCTAGCCCAGGGTAGCTCGTCAAAAGAGCTTTCCAACGGTGCTTGTCTCGCGTCGATCCGACTTTGGGGCTGATCGCAACAAGTGTTCTCGTTGGGTCGCGCACTGTAAAAATAGAAGAACCAGTCCGTGGACAGCAAGCAACATCGACCACCAGGCCGGCCGCCTCACCTTCCACAAGGCGAACCAGCACGTCTGCCTCCGAGGGATCATCCCTCCAGGAGTCCCCATCGTCGCAGTGCCATTCTCGGCCGACTCGGCCCACCGACCAGGACGTGGACCCCATGATCGTCGGCGCGTGCTACCACCGGAGCTGTCCAAGTTGCAGCCCATCAACCTAAGCTCACTACTCCTAGCCCCACTTGTAGCCCTTTACCTCCCTGCGTGGAGTGGGCAGTAAAAATTCATTTATGTAATTATTGATAATTATTGTACTGGGAGTACGAGTTCGCCCGGGGTCATCTTCCCCACGTCCGGTAGCGTGGAGGTATCGTGTCCGCTCCCCTCTTGGCATTTTTAATTTATTTTGTATATTTCTATATGCCGCTGCATGAGTGATAGGGTAAATTAGCTCGTTATCATATATCAATCACTGCTGCGAGAGAGAGCGAGACCGTCGTGTGACCCGACCCAGGCACGAAAGTGTGAGTTGACCACCCTAGCTCTTTGTCGATTTCTCAACCACGCACGTCCGTACGCTTACCTCGCCAGGGACGATCACGAGCTTGCCTAGAGTCCAAGGGTTGCATATCATTTGGCGTCGAGTCCCATAGTCATCCTGCATCAAATATCCATCGGTCTAGGATCAAATGAGCGGAAAAAAACATTCAGAAGAAATCTGCGCCCATACAGTGGTCGCCCATTGAAATTGCGCCCACTGTCTGGTCGTCCATTCATTAAATTCCAGAATATTAAATAAATTTCCTAAAATGCGTGACTCACCGGAGTGGCGCAGTATCCTGAATATGTGGCCTTAGGTACGACGCATATTCTTGTATTTATTTCTTTCCATATATCATTTCAGAAAAAATACAAGAAATAACGCCTTTGCAAAATGGCGCAGGTTCTTCAATGTGCTACACAGGGATGGTCGCTAATTCTATAAATAATTTCTTTTCTATATATCAACTTCAAGAAATAGCGCCTGCGTGAACGGGCGCAAGTTCCAGTAGGTGACATGGTTCCAGTCGTCCATTCCTTTTAACATTTTATGCCGCAACGCATCGCGTGGATGCGTTTGCAGACTCAAGTAACTATTCATTTCTGATTGTTACTGTTCATTAGGGGATGAACAGTGCTACTTTCAATCCAGATAGAAATTTATAAAACTAAGGACATGACAATGAAGAGAAAATTGCAGGGGTTCCAGAAATATGCATATCATGATTTTTAGACACATGGTTCTAGAGTTATTAAATTTTAAACATGCTGTAATTATTAATTACCTCAAAGAATTAGCGATAGTCATACTGTCGCTGATTATTTGGCACCCGTTCGGATGGTCGCAGATTCTTGGAAATAGCGGCCATGCATTGGTCACTAATTTCTTTCATGCAGTAACGATTCCAGACGTTTGAAAACCATGGTTATACATGCTATATACCAGCATAAGGCTTCATGGAGGATTACTCTACATGCTCTAATGAACTAACATGATATTTATTTGGGTTTTGCTTGGGAGATTGCCTACCTTTTGATGATGTTTTAATGGGTGAAGCCGAGAGACGGGAAGAAGAAGTAGTAGTAGGAGAAGAGCAACTGCAACAGCACAACAGTAGCAGCTTCGCAGCAGCACTTCACCAGCAGAGGAAAACTACTACGGCAGCATTAGTAGCTCGTCCACAACAGAAGAAGAAGCTTCCTTTTGTTTGCCCACGAATGGAAGAAGCTATAGGAAGAAGAGGAATTGCAGCAACTGACGTGAACTCGGCAGGAGGAAAAGGAGGACGGCGAACCCTCGGATGGATGATGGTTGATGCAGCAACAGGACCATCATCGATGGTTCTGCCATCGCATGGAAGGTCTTTATTTATAGGGTTCATGGGTCTTCAGAAGGGAGAGTCCTAACGAGAATTAAGTTTCCTACTTAACACTCTTAACGGGGTTGGAATTGCCTCATGCAAATCTTAAACAGCCGCCACCCTTCCTCATTCATAGCGGCCTTCCCTGGTTCAATCCTACTGCTAAAGCTTCCATGCAGCCATCGAACTTGTATTAGGGTTCAAATCTATTGTGAGAAGGTTCGTTATTTAAAGCCCATGCATATCTCGAACGTGCTATGGTCTTACGAGTAAAACATACCTATATATACCATTTTTGGTGTTAGACGTAGCCTCATTTGAAAGCCCAAAAACTCTCTAAGCCCATTACGAGTTAAATCTCTTTTTACCTTAATGATAATTGGGTTGGGCTTTCTAACCATTGAGAATTTATTTGTAGCCCATTAATTACTATTTAGGCCCATTGTTTATTTTAGCTATTTCCACTTTACATTTATCAAAATTTTTATTCTCCCTAATTATTCCTTGACTAATATTATATAGTTATCCTTATTTACTCTCTATTAAATTTTTGGGGTACTACACTAGATCTTCCGCCACCTCTACCTGCAAGGTGCGCACTCGGCTGCTCTCCCACATGGTCATAGCGTCCCAAACTCCCCGCTCGTCCTCCTCGGTCCGATTTTCCTAGCTTGAAGGGGAGGGAAGTGTGATAGTAGTGGAACCATCGTGCGGGGTAGTCCGACCTGTAAGTAGCACCGATGAGGGTTGTAGATCGCCAAGGTAGTGTTCCCCACTAGCAGAAGGTCCAATCCCAGTTGCCGAGGTAGCCTAAGGGTAGTTCCCTGCAAAGCCCGCGGTCATATCACGAACTTATCAAATGGCAAGGTGTTGAGGAAGAGTCGCCAATCATGCCGTGTTCCCTTATCCACGGTCTGGCACTCAACCTGTTGATGGAACCCGGATGCACCTCCAATATAGAAGAGTGGGTGGCTCCCGAAGATACGGCTCACCGATGGCATGTCCTCCTTGAGAAGAAACTTCAATCTAATCCCCATCCAACACTCAAGGGCCATCATGGATCCAAAGAGAGGACCCCCAAGAGAAGCTGAGCTAAGGCCCTCATATAGGTAAGAAAAGATGGCCTGTGAGATGGATAAACCCCGCCACAACCCGCTGATGACACTAAGGTTTGGAATATCCAAAAGG
Organism: Amorphophallus konjac; assembly: GCA_022559845.1. Taxonomy (NCBI): domain Eukaryota; kingdom Viridiplantae; phylum Streptophyta; class Magnoliopsida; order Alismatales; family Araceae; genus Amorphophallus; species Amorphophallus konjac. The sequence goes on along the minus strand of CM040126.1, from coordinate 178,677,453 downwards.
TGGTCGGTGGTAGGAAACAACAAAACCCCACACAGGCAAATAGAAGTGGCTTTGGCTAAGGCCTCATTCCACCCACAATTGTTCTTGCAGTGGGAAGTGATCCACTTGGCCATGGGAATCAAATGAATATGATGAGGGCTAATCATGGTTCTGACGTCCTTTGGGTTGGGTATGAATTCCCCCAAAATAAGAGAAGGGTCTATAGGATCGACCGTGTGACAGACTAGGTCCTCACCCCCCACCTTAGTACTAGGGAGGGCTCGATATGTCTCAATCTCCTCTACAAGGATAGTAGCCTCAAAAGATGGGAAGATGAAGGTATGTGTTTGGGGGTGCCATAACTCCACTAAAACCGAAATGCTATGCCAATCAAGGGAATTTTTTTGGATGTTTTTGGCTAAGACAAGTAAAGGATGGAGGTGCCAAGCTTTTAATATGGAAATAACTTCTATGGGAAGTTCCTTTATCATGGGAGCCACCCACTTCAGACTAGAGTAACGTCGTGGGCCAGGAAGGAGCTGAAGGAACAAAGAAGAAAGGAAAAGGAGAAAGAGAGAAGAAGAAGAGAGGCAATATAAGAATTTGAGAAATTTAATGGAATTTGAAAACTATTGCTTTGACTTACCTCTCTTGAAGAATTGGTGCTCAGGTGTTTGGGGATGGAGGTCAGTCGTTGCAGTGCCCCGTGCTCCTTTTTATCTGGTCTTGGCCCGTTGTAGACGCCCTCGCACGTTGCGCTAACTTCGAAGGACCTTTTCATGGTGATTTGGGTATTTTTGCTAAGATTTTCAATGCTTAAAGGGTGGGTTTTCTGTGACGTACGAGTTCAGGCTGCATTCCTACTTATAGGGTTTAGATTTCTAGTCCATTTTGCATTAGGATCTAGGCTCGGATGCCTTAATTTGACTTAGAATAGGTCTCGACACGGTTTAGGCGTCATTATCCACGCATTGGGACTCTCCAGGAGAGTCCCGCTCAGGTTCAACTGTGTCCTCGCAGTTGCGGTCTATCGCGAGACCGCTAAGTAAATTAGCTGTCATCCAAGGACCGCCTCTCTGTTCTTTCCTTCGGTCTGCCAAATGGTCACGTTATGCCCATTTCTTTTAGGTGGTGGTCAAATGGGAGGCCGCTTCTCTCAGTTAGCGGTCTCTAGAAGGTCGTCTCTCTCGTTCTCTCAGCCGGGGTTCATATGTTCTATGGCGGCCTATTGTAAGTGTTGTGCGCTTCTAGTTTTGATGTTGGAAAATTTTCATCGAATTAATTTTGATACTGGCAACACAGTCATGATTTGAAGTTCCTACTTAAGTTAGAATATGTTGTGTTAATAATAAGGTCGATGCATCTTCCATCAACATAGAACATCAGGTCAATGCTCATTCATGCATTTAGAAAGACAAGTCGATGCATATATGCATTCCAGTCGATCAGGTCGATGTACACTATAGACTAGTCGATGTTGTTGAGCCAGTGATTGTAGTATCAGGTCGGTGCACTTTGTACACAAGTCGATGTTGCTAGGCACTATATGCTAGATGTTGCATCATCAGGTCGATGCACACTATAGACTGGTCGATGCTGTTGAGCCAGCGTTTACAGTATAAGGTGGGTGCGATAAAAGTTATAAGGTCGGTGTGATAAAGGTCATCTTTCATAAGGTTGATGCACCTTGTACATCTGATTTGAAGTCAGGTCGATGCACTATGTATGTGCATCAATGCAGATATCGCCCTTCTGACTGAATGAGGTCTACCTGTGCAATATACAGGTCGATGCTCTTTTGACATACTGCTGCATTCTTTTCTTCACGTCAGTAAGGCAGGTTGATGTACTTTTGATTGTGCATCGATGCTTGTGCAAATCTTCACACACCTATTCATATGATTTGTCTGTTATTATGAAACATTTGAGCTTGCATTCTTTAGATACTTATTACTTGTTTCATGAGCCACATGATGATGAGATTGTTAATGAATTTTTACTTTTGTTTTGACATGAATAACAAGATCATTAAGGAATAATTTAGATTCCTGCTAGAACACCTTAGATGCATAAAGGTACGAAAAGGAATGCCAAGTTCAAGATGAGTTATAAGTTAACAGATGAAGCCTTCTTGCTGCGAAGCAACTTCATCAATCAACTGGAGGCAGAACTCTTGATTGTCACGTGGGTTCGGAAGTGAAACTGAATGGGGGCACGTGATCCGAGGTGACTTCCCAGTACTTTGGAGATCTCTAACGAAATCTCTTTCCACGTGGCTATAACTTAAAGAAATACTCATTGCTTCATCTGACACGTGGCCAAGCTTTTCCAAAAACCATGGGCGGGAGCGTTTCTTCCACGCGTCCAAGTCAAATCTTGTGGGGGACCACAAGAACTCCTGCTGGCAAGGATAAATAGAGGCCAGAGCTCGAGCGGCAAAGTAGTAGAAGCTCTACGTCTATATTTGATAATAAAATCAAGAGAGGAGCTAGGAGAAAAGAAAAAGGGAGATATCGAAGAGAGAAGGAGAAGATAGGGAAGAGTGTGAGATTCACTATGAGCCTGAAAATTTAAAGTGCAGAGAAGAGAGATAGAAAGTAGAGTATCGCAAGAGGAAGAAAATTTTTGAGGGAAGAGATTCTGCGAAGAGTCTAAGTTCGTCTCAGCGTATGGATCAGAGTCGAATTGCTCTAGAAAAAGAGCTACAACTATTTTTTTTTTACCATTTTTTTGTTTTGTTTTGAATCGTTTCTGAATCGTCTATAAGCTGTGTAATCAGTAGATCAAGCTGTGAGGCAGTGGCGAGGAGTGTTCCTCGGATAGCAAGCTGTGAGGCTCAGTGGTTTGTAAGCTGTGTATCAACGGTTTCTAAGCTGTGTTCAGCGGAAGCCTCACTCTATTGAGTGAGGGGTGGATGTAGATCTCAGGATTGAGATCGAACCACCTTAAAATTTTCTTTGTAGTGTGTGTGTGATTGTTTAGCTCTTCATTGATAAGTCTAGATGTATGGCTACGACCGCTTATTCATATAATGTGCATAAGTCATCAACCAAAGGGTATATAGAGAGGTGTGGCTGGAAAGATAGGTTAAGCCTATCCGGAATGCCACAGCTTGCGTGAGGAGATCATAGATTAAACCTCCGCCCAGTACTGAATTTGGTTGTTGTTTTTCTTCTACAATTCTGTGTGGTAATTCTTCTAGAATTGTCTTTACCCTGAATTAGGTATACCCTCTATCAATTCAGTTTCAATTGATTGCTCGTTTCACAATAGATTTTTCATTCCGCATTTATTAACTACTGTAGAATTTGAATTTGGGATAGATCTATTCACCCCCCTCTAGATCTGTATTTCATCCATTCTTGTCACGTGGTATCAGAGCCTAACTCTCCTTAAGGCCTTAACATCCTGGAGAGATCTAAGAAAATGGATGCTAGAGGACTTACGGCCGAGGGTCATTCCATGAGTAAGCCACCTTTCTTCGACGGAACTAATTATGCATATTGGAAGAATTGAATGCAGGTGTTCTTACGATCTAAAGACTACGAGATCTGGAGAGTGGTTAGTCGAGGTCCATTTGAGCTCCCCGAAGATGAAGATGTCTGGACTCGAAAGCAAATCCGAAGGTCAACCTAGAATTGGAGTGCTGTCAATGCTATGCAATGTGCTCTACATCCCACCGAGTTTTCTGGAGTGTCCTCCTGCACCATAGCGAAGGAAATGTGGGACAAGTTGGAGGTAAATATATGAGGGAACATCTCAAGTACGAGAAACAAAAGCTAATATGTTAGTATCTGAGTATGAAGCTTTTAAAATGAAATCTGATGAAACTATTTCAGAGATGTATGCCAGATTGATGGTGCTTACTAATAGTTTGAGAAGTTTAGGCAAGGTCTACAGTGAGTACTAGCTAGTGAGGAAGATCCTCCGGTCACTGACACCGATCGGGCATACGAAGGCAACTGTAATGGAAGAATCTAGGAACCTGGTGACTACCACTATTGATGAACTCATTAGTTCTCTTATGACATATGAATTGAATCTCAAGAGGGTCGATGATTCTGAGAAGAAGAAAAAGCCTCTGGCGCTTAAGGTAAGTTCTAGTAGCAAAGGGTCTTCCAACGAACATAGCTCCTCCAGTTCTGAAGAAGATTCAGGTGAGTTCACAATGCTAACCCGAAAGTTTAAGAAATTTTTTAGGAAAGAAGGTAAGGGTTTCAGAAGAAAATATTACTCAGGGAAAAGATAGTCAAGATTTAAATCTGATAATGCCAAAAAGACTGACGGCATTGTATGTTACAATTGCAGGAAGTCAGGGCATCTGAAGGCAGATTGTCCTGAGCTGCAAAAAGAACCAGCCCAGGTGGAAGAACAAGAAAGGCAAGGCAATGATAAGCACCTGGAGTGATGAAGAAGAAGACAGTCTGTAACACCCCGGTTAAATAATAAAGTATAAAATTAAAATTTTGAAATATGTATTGGAATAAAATGTGATAAATAAAAATAAGTGAAAAGCGTGCGAAAAGAAAAGGGAATTTTATTTTTGTAAAAATAAGAATGACTAATCGAATCATTAATTCAACGTAAGATATATTAAAACGGATTAAAGCTATTAACTTGCTATTTTAGGGTTTCAATAATTTTCCTAGTTAAAGAATATTATTTATTTTGAAAGTGGCATAATTATGTCAATAAAAGAAATAATTATTTTTCTACAATCAACATAAAAAGAATTTTATATTCTAAGATGTAATCAAATTTTTCTATGATGATTCGAATTTAATAAATTAGTTGAATTTTTACCCATAGACCAAAGTTTTGACTAATTTCTAAAAAAATATGGAAAAAGTTTATTCTTGTAGTGAATGAAGTGTTTAATAATAATGTCAATTGGGCCGACCCCTAATAAAAATTTAATTAGGCTGGATTAAGGAATTAATGGCTAAATTTGTTGTTTTAATAGGTTAATCTTAAACGACCAAATTGGAGCCCAATTCTTAATCAATCGAGCCCAAACCAGGCCCAATCGAAAGGTTAACCCTAGAGGCCCATTTTCCCTTCGAAACCCTAGACTCTAGAAGCTCCTATTCGACTGTGGCGGCGCGGATTTGATCAAGTGCGAGTTTTTCGTCGGTTTTTCTTCCTTGGACTCTTGAGTCCAATTCGATCTCTAGAAGCCTCCTTGTACACCATAAATAGAGGGCTTTATCGACCTTGAAACCCTATTTGCTTTTCCAACAGGTGGCGCATACTTTCGTGGCCAGAGTGGAGCGAATTTGAGCGTTCTAGGGAGGCGTGAGATTAGGGTTTCGATGCGATTTTCTTCCTCCTTTTTCATCGATTAAGGTAGGTTTCTCTCAGGCCCAATCTAATTAAACAACATGGATAGACAGATCTCGTCCTTGGCTTTCTTTTGAACCTATTTTGCCCAATTTTTACGATCAATATCGTACGTATTCCTAGTTTTATGAAGGGCATGTGATTTGGTTTTTTTACACTTTTCATTTCCGTTCGATTTACATAGAGTAATCTTCATGCAATCTTTAAATTGAGCATGCCATGATGTGCGTTTTTAAGTTACCTATATTTTGATAGTAAATAGTCCAATTTTCATGCTATATTCATGTTGAAATCATGCTTTCAATTGGATCGGTGTTTTGCGTTTTACGTTCTGGGTTCGGATTAACCAAAACGGTCGTTCCAGGAACCGCCAGGCTTCAAGCGGTCGCACGATAGACCGTTTGCATGGTCTAGCGGCCCCACGACTGACCGTTTGCTTCATATTACGGCTACGCTATGCTTAACGGGCTTACGATAGACCGCTTCTATGTCTAGCGGTCGCCCGATAGACCGCAAGGATCCTATTTTGCACTATTGATCTAATGGTCGTATGTTTGATGCTGGCTAGGCTAAGCGGCCTTACCCTTGACCGTTTTAGGCTTCTGGTGGTCTGCCTTGTGACCGTTTTCTACCCTGTGTTGTTCACTTGATTACAGTGTGTTATGCAGTGTTAATCCATGCTATATAACTTGCTGGTAGGACTTCTATGTTAAATATCACACCGTTAACTAGGAAAAACTGGAAATTTATAATCTAAGTTAATCTTCTTCATGATTATTCTTCCATGATCATCATCATTCTTGATATCTTATGACTAAAAATGAGTAGAGAAATAAATGTTACTTTCATTATTCTTGCTATCTTATTAGCTCTGCTTTAAGGTCGTGCCACTCCGGTGGTGGCGACTGGACCGAATATCCTGTTTTTCGTTGATTGTGAGCTAGAAAATTCTTGGACATCGAATTACCTCTCTGTTGGATATTCCTTCTGCCAGACTAGGTGTTCATGTTCCGAGGCCTCCGTAAGCCCCCGCGAGCCTTGGATTCCCACTAGGACGTCGGGCGGGTTGTACCCACAAGCCTGAACCTTGTTGACTCGATTGAATCGTGTATTTCCAAGAACCGAGACTGTCCTGTTGATGGCGACCTTTCTGAGACCGTTTCTGTCAGTAAGCGGTCCAGTCATGACCGCAAGACTGTTTGAATGGCCCTCTTGTGACCGTGGTTAACCGACTGTGCGTCGACTTTAGTCCTTTGGACTCTGTAATATACACGGTTGTTAGTAAATCGTTTAGATCTTCAAGCGGCCCAACCAGGACCGTCTAGTCCTGATCACGGCCCACCTTGGACCGTTTTATACTCATTCGCTCTGGGTTGGATCTTTGACCCAGCTAGCCTTTGAGCAATCCTGCTTAGACCATTTATGTTTTTCATGCGGTCCTGATTAGACCATGTACCAATCTTAGCGGTCCTTTGCTGACCGTTTCACATTCCAACTTTCTGGAAATTGATGTTTTCACAGTTTTGATATGTGTAAGCTACTTTAGCCTAACTAGGCTATTGTACCTAGCATTTGACCTATTGTTAGGTCTATTGATGACATTCATCCTTCCTAAAGTCATTTCATTAAATGACTATTCCTCTCGATTAATGAGCTTATTGTTTGGAACTCAAGAAAAATCAATATTTCTTATGCATTCTACCTTGATTACATGAGCTTGATCTTGGAACTCTTGGCCATTAAACATTGTGGATGTCTAGATTTCGTGGGATCTATGATCCAAGCAAATCAATGCCAAGGCAATCATATTTAAGGGCCCAGTCTGGTCCTGGGAGGAGCACCCAAAAAGTACGTGATCCCCGGGGAGGTGAATGACTAGGTGTGGCATTGTCACCGAGTATTAGCTAGCGTGTTGAGTCTACAACATTCCACATTCTCGTGATACTTGCTATTCATGCTTAAAGCGTGAAATACATGCTTACGTGACTTGACTTGATAAATGACCATTCATTGAAAAGTTCTTGTTATTGGTGCTTGATATCTCGACATGAAATTGTTCCTTTTCCATTTGTCTATCGATTATCTTCTGGTTACTGGTTTACTTTATTTGAGTTTCTTGCATGAATTATATATTCTTAAAAATGATTAATTACTTAAATCTGCCTGATGATAGAGAGTAATTCCTACTGAGCTTCTTGCTCACCCCCCCCTTATTCCCATCCTTTTCAGATAACTCGGTAGATGGAACGTTTGCAACTGGGCTCGGGCCAACGTGATCGAGTGAACCTGGAACTTAGAGACCTGAGTCTTTTTATTTTCTTGAGTCTAGTTAGTATAGTGGGTCTTGCTATTTTCTCTTCATTATTTCTTTCATTGAGTCTATTATTGTAAAAATTGAGTCAAATTTGTAATTCAATTTTCAAATATCAATAAAACTATAATTTTCTCAAATCAATGGTCTCCATGTGTTTGAATATTATTTATTGTGTTTATTTATTTTTTACTCCAATTATCATGACTGTTTTGCTGCCACGTTCCGAGCATCGCTTCCCGCTGCTATCGGTTTGGGGTGTGACAGAAGTGGTATCAGAGCCTCAGTTATTTAAGTCCTAGGTTCTTGTCCATAAGTATAGGTTACCCTAAGTAATAGGTCGTGTAATCTGTATCATCCATTCATGTCACCTCGTGAGATTGGGTAGTGCCTCGGGTTAAGTAATAAAATATGCATAAGATTGTGTAGCACGGTGTGTAAGAATAATATTTTTTTTTACTTATAATTAGTCTGTAGGAAATTAAGCTCCTTTTGACATGAAAGCGAGAGGGTCCGCGAGTAAGTTGAGGTCCGGTTCCGTTAAAAGGTGGCTAGTCTGTCGTAAAGAAATTCGGGATAATAAGAAGAAAAAGAATAACCTTTCGTAAATAAAATATTTTCATTGTCACAAATTTGGTCATCTAATCAAGGAGTGCTGGCGAAGGAGCGAAGCGTGTCTTCGTTGCGAAAATAAAGATCATATAATGGCTAATTGCCCCAAGCTACTTCCACAAGCAAAAACATAAGGAGATTTGGAACTGATTTCTATCAAATGAGGAATTATATAAGGTACAGTTCTCCCTCATCCTTAACTATAGTTAAATTCTTTTGCATTCCATTAGTTGTATGATTAACATGCTATTTTGAATAGATAAGATCATCATAGTTAACTATTTGAATAGCTAATGGCCATTGACGAATTTGGGGACCAAATTCCTTGAAGTGGGGGAGGATGTAACACCCCAGTTAAATAATAAAGTATAAAATTAAAATTTGAAATATTTATTGGAATAAAATGTGATAAATAGAAATAAGTGAAAAGCGTGCGAAAAGAAAAGGGAATTTTATTTTTGTAAAAATAAGAATGACTAATCGAATCATTAATTCAACATAAGATATATTAAAACAGATTAAAGCTATTAACTTGCTATTTTAGGGTTTCAATAACTTTTCTAGTTAAAGAATATTATTTATTTTGAAAGTGCCCAAATTATGTCAATAAAAAGGAATAATTTTTTTCTACAATCAACATAAAAAGAATTTCATATTCTAAGATGTAATCAAATTTTTCTATGTTGATTTGAATTTAAGAAAATTAATTGAATTTTTACCCGTAGGCCAAAGTTTTGACTAATTTCTAAAAAAATGTGAAAAAATTATATTCTTGTAGAGAACGAAGTGTTTAATAATAATGTCAACTCGGCCGACCCCTAATAAAAATTCAATTTGGTTGGATTATGGAATTAATGGCTAAATTCGTTGTTTTAATAGGTTAATCTTAAACGACCAAGTTGGAGCCCAATTCTTAATCAATCGAGCCCAAACCAGCCTCAATTGAAATGTTAACCCTAGAGGCCCATTTTCCCTTCGAAACCCTAGACTCTAGAAGCTCCTATTCGACGGTGGCGGCGCGAATTTGATCAAGTGCGAGTTTTTCGTCGATTTTTCTTCCTTGGACTCTTGAGTCCAATTCGATCTCTAGAAGCATCCTTGTACACCATAAATAGAGGGCTTTGTCGACCTTGAAACCCAATTTGCTTTTCGTGGCGCGAACTTTCGTGGCCGGAGTCGAGCGAATTTGAGCATTCTAGGGCGGCTCGAGATTAGGGTTCTGACGCTGTTTTCTTCCACCTTTTTCATCGATTAAGATAGGTTTCTCTTAGGCCCAATCTAATTAAACAACATGGATAGAGAGATCTTGTCCTTGGCTTTCTTTTGAACCTATTTTGCCCAATTTTTACGATCAATATCGTACGTATTCCTGGTTTTATGAAGGGCATGTGATTAGGTTTTTTTACACTTTTCGTTTCCGTTCGATTTACATAGAGTAATCTTCATGCAATCTTTAAATTGAGTATGACATGATGTGAATTTTTAAGTTACCTACATTTTGATAGTAAATAGCCGAATTTTCATGCTATATTTATGTTGAAATCATTCTTTCAATTGGATCGGTGTTTTACGTTTTAAGTTCTGGGTTCGGATTAACCGAAACGGTCGTTCCAGGAATCGCCAGGCTTCAAGCAGTCGCACGATAGACTGTTTGCATGGTCTAGTGGCCCCGCGACTGACCGTTTGCTTTGTATTAGGGCTACGCTATACTTAACGGTCTTACGATAGACAGCTTCTGTGTCTAGCGGTCGCTCGATAGACCGCAAGGATCCAGTTTTGCATTGTTGATCTAGCGGCCGTAAGTTTGACCGCTAGCTAGGCTAAGCGGCCTTACCCTTGACCGTTTTAGGCTTCTGGTGGTATACCCTATGACCGTTTTCTACCCTGTGCTGTTCATTTGATTACGGTGTGTTATGCAGAGTTAATCCATGTCATATAACTTGCTGGTAGGACTTCTATGTTAAATATCACATCGTTAACTAGGAAAAAATGGAAATTTATAATCTAAGTTAATCTTCTTCATGATTATTCCTCCATGATCATCATCATTCTTGATATCTTATGATTAAAAATGCGTAGAGAAATAAATGTTAGTTTCATTGTTATTGCTATCTTATTAGCTCTACTTTAAGGTCGTGCCACTCCGGTGGTGGCGACTAGATCGAATATCCTATTTTCCGTTGATTGTGAGCTAGTAAATTCTTGGACATCGAATTACCTCTCCGTCAGATATTCCTTCCGTCGGACTAGGTGTTCATGTTCTGAGGCCTCCGTAAGCCTCCGCGAGCCTGGGATTCCCACTAGGACGCCGGGCGGGTTGTACCCACAAGCCTGAACCTTGTTGACTCGATTGAATCGTGTATTTCCCAGAACCGAGACTGTCCTGTTGATGGTGGCCTTTCTAAGACCGTTTCTGTCAATAAGCGGCCCAGTCATGACCGCCAGACTGTTTAAACGGCCCTCTTGTGAGCGTGTTTAACCGGTTGTGCGTCGACTTTAGTCATTTGGACTCTTTAATATACACGGTTGTTAGTAAATCGTTTAGATCTTCAAGCGGTCCAACCAGGACCGTCTAGTCCTGATCACGGCCCACCTTGGACCATTTTATACTCGTTCGCTCTGGGTTGGATCTTTGACCCAGCTAGCCTTTGAGCGGTCCTACTTAGACCGTTTATGTTTTTCATGCGGTCCTGATTAGACTGTGTACCTATCTTAGTGGTCCTTTGCTGGCCGTTTCACATTCCAGCTTTTCGGAAATTGATGTTTTCACGGTTTTGATATGTGTAAGCTACTTTAGCCTAACTAGGCTATTGTACCTCGCATTTGACCTATTGTTAGGTCTATTGATGACATTCATCCTTCTTAAAGTCATTTCTTTAAATGACTATTCCTCTCGATTAATGAGCTTATTGTTTGGAACTCAAGAACAATCAATATTTCTTACGCATTCTACCTTGATTACATGAGCTTGATCTTGGAACTCTTGGCCATTAAACATTGTGGATGTCTAGATTTCGTGGGATCTATGATCCAAGCAAATCAATGCCAAGGCAATCATATTTAAGGGCCTAGTCTGGTCCTAGGAGGAGCACCCGAAAAGTACATGATCCCCGGGGAGGTGAATGACTAGGTGTGGCATTGTCACCGAGTACTAGCTAGCGTGTTGAGTCTACGACATTCCACATTCTCGTGATACTTTCTATTCATGTTTAAAGCGTGAAGTACTTGCTTGCGTGAATTGACTTGACTTCAATTGATAAATGACCATTCATTGGAAAGTTCTTGTTATTGGTGCTTGATATCTCGACATGAAATTGTTCCTTTTCAATTTATCTATCGATTATCTTATGGTTACTAGTTTACTTTATTTGAGTTTCTCGCATTAATTATACATTCTTGAAATTGATTAATTACTTAAATCTGCCTGATGATAGAGAGTAATTCCTATTGAGCTTCTTGCTCACCCTCTCCCTTATTCCCATCCTTTTCAGGTAACTCGGTAGATGGAACGTTTGCAACTGGGCTTGGGCCAACATGATCGAGTGAACCTGGAACTTAGAGACCAGAGTCTTTTTATTTTCTTGAGTCTAGTTCGTATAGTGGGTCTTGCTATTTTCTCTTCTTTATTTCTTTCATTAAGTCTATTATTGTAAAAATTGAGTCAAATTTGTAATTCAATTTTCAAATATCATTAAAATTAAAATTTTCTCAAATCAATGTTCTCCATGTGTTTGAATATTATTTATTATGTTTATTTATTTTTTTCTCCAATTATTATGACTATTTCGCTGCCACGTTCCGAGCATCGCTTCCCGCTGCTATCGGTTCGGGGCGTGACACAGTCAGAGCAGCTTATCTGACAGTGAAGGGGATGATAGACTGTGCCTGATGGCCAAAAGAGAAGAAGAAGAGAATGAAGATGATGAGGTAACTTCCCCATTTGAAAACTATACTCATAGTGATTGGGAAGAAGCATATGCTGAAATCCTAGATAAGTATGATGATGTTCGTGGGGAGAATAGACACTTGAAAAAGAACATAAACCCCCTTGTTAATGATACCACTTTGCATGATAGGATTACACATCTGGAAACTGAAAATACTGATTTAAAAAATTCTCTTGCTGAAATAGAAGAATCTAAAACTGTCATAAATGGCTTGAGATGTGAAAATGATAATCTGAAAAATGTGATTGATGAACTTAAAATCAGAATGTAGAAATTTGAAGAAGAAACAAAAATAGCAAATGAAAAATATGAGGCTGTAAGAAGTGTGAATGAAGAATTGAAGAAAACGATTGATAACTTGAAAAAAGAAAACAATGACAAACAGAACTCAATTGAGGGTATGACTCAAGGGACAGAAAATCTGAATGCAATTCTGGGAACTAAAGTTAATTTTCGAAGAGAAGGATTGGGTTTTAACCCAACTAATAAGAAACAATTTGATGTAAAAACTATTTCATTTGTTGCTAAGAAAGGAACATCCAAATTCAATTCTTTGATAAGAATGAATAGTGAAGAAACTAGCAATAAAAATTTTGTGAAAAATAATAAACAGAACAATGTCAGTGCCAAGGATAAGGGTAAAGGGAAAGTGGACATGCCTAGAGAAACCAGCACATACACCACTGTACCTAAGCCTACAGGTCAAGTTAGGGGACAATCATTTAGAACCCAAGTCCAAGGAAGCCCTAAAACCAAAGTAACCCAGTCACAACAGAAAGGTCGATGCAGCAACCAAGTTGCACCGATGCATATCTCATCTGGGTTTCACATCTTTAGAAGTCAAGGTCAGAACATGGGTATCTCAGGTCGATGCTACTACCATGGTGCTTCAACTCATCCATCATTCCAAAACTCCTATCATTACAACTCCGGTAGGACAGGTTGAGACAGCCATTATGTGAGGTTGATGCAACAGAACATGCAGAAATCCCATCTTAATCAGGTGCATCGACGCTACCCTTAGAGTGTCTCTGTGTAGCCTAGGTTCAGGACACCTATAAACTAGAACACATATGGCTCTGTCCATCCAAAGTTTGTTCAACCTAGGGTCTACAGTGCACACACTCATTCCAATGCTCATTGGACCAATGATTGGCACAAAAATTCTCATGCTTCTTGAAATCAGAATGCTACACCAGAGAAAAAGTCAATAAAAATTTAGAATGTATATAGTAAATAGAACAATAAAAAATCCACTAAACTAGCACAATCACATAAACAAATGTGGATTCTCAAACAATTGCTGTCTTGCTTGCATGATTTAACTGTTGTTATGGGGCGCAAGCAATTTTGGGTTCCAAATTTTTTTGCTTGATCATGTTTGTAGGTATGCCTGGTAGCCAACCACAATGGGTGGTATCTTGATAGTGGTTGCTCCAGGTACATGACTGGGGACAAAGGAGAGCAATGTTTGCTGGTAGAGAAAGATGTTGGTCATGTTACCTTTGGTGGTAATACTAAAGGCAAAATCATAGGGTCAAGTAAGGTTGGTAAGTGTCTTTCATGCAGTATTGAAGATGTTTAACTTGTTGAAGGTCTTGCTTATAATCTTCTTAGCATCAGTCAACTGTGTGATAAGGCTCATAAAGTTCTTTTTGATTCACATGCATGCACCATTTTTGAACCTAATTCAGATACTGTAAAATTCATTGGAAAAAGAGTCAATAACATTTATATGGTTGATCTAGATGATGTTGCACACATTAATCTATGTCTCACTGTAAATAAAAAGGATTTAGCCTGGCTTTGGCATCGCAGGTTAGGTCATACTAGTTATAGAACATTGCATAAACTGAATAAATTTAGCATGGTCAAAGGTTTACCTGAAGTATCATTCAAAAAGAACAATAAAATCTGTGAAGCATGTACTCAAGGAAAGTAGACTAGGAAGTCATTCAAGTCTTGAACAGAAAATGTAGTGTCCCATGATTTATATCTATAATTTTTGAATTTTAAAATATTTTTTTGGAAATTATGAAGGCTTAAATAAATTAATGATGTGGTTATTGGATTAATAAGTCAATATAAGGCTCAAAAGGGCTAATTAGTTAACCTAGCCTATCTAATAATTGTCCAAAAGGTTTATGGACCAAGCCCATCAAGTTTGGCCCATATTCTAGAAGGGTAATTGGCTTATTCACGTATTTTAAGGATAAATACTAATTATATAAGATAATTATATGGATAAACAAATAAAAGAGTTTTATCAAATTGAAACTCTATATACGTTACATGTAACGGTCTATCGGGCGACCGCCATAGCCCTGTAACGCACCTAGACAAAACCGTTACATCCTGCAGATTCCGTAAGGTGAGGAAATTGCAAAAAGATTGGAACTTTGAAATCCTATCTACAAGAGATCGATTTGGGATAGATTATAACATTGCTAAGGACTCTTAGGGATTAGGTTCTGACAAATTAAGGACTCTAGAATCGATCTAATCTTCAAATCCTAACAAAAATCCTATAAATAGGACCTAGTTCTGAACTGAGCAACCCTTACTTTTGGCCCGTGAAGAATCAAGGTAAGGAGTCATAATTTCGGGTATGTTCTTTAGAAGCTTTTGTTTAGTATATTATAGACTAATAGTTCTCCAAATTTCGTGCTAGGAGACCAAGCAACCAAGAAGATAGAAGCTTCCAAAGTTGTTTATTCAACCTTAGCAACCCAGGAATCTGAACACAAGACCCCTGAAGATCTAGAGATTAGACGTCTAAACGAGGTAAGTAGAGTTCAATCCTTTAGAACTTTATGTATCCAATAGTCTCATCTCCTTACCCTCAAAATTTTACATCCTTAGGTCAAGAGGCTGAGGAAATACAGCAGATTGAAGTTGCTGATTTATCACAAGAAGTTCAAGGGTCTAAGGGTAGCACCTAGCATTAAATTTGAAGTTTGAAGGTCTTAAAAGAGGTAGGTTATCTCATGATTGGCAAAAATAACTTGTTAGAGATAAAAGCCCTCTGATTATGCTTGATTTCATGCATCATAGACTAAGAAATTCATGATTTCATAGTTTTATACATTCATGCATCTCTTAGCCCTAAATAGAAATTAAAAGGTATTATCTTGTCTATTCACTAAACCCTTGCATATAGTTGGCCTATGCATCATTATCATGACTAGGACAGTGATAATATGTTGTTTTCCAGGCATGTTATGTTTTCATAAACATTCACTTTAGTTTACTGCCAGCAGGTTCTCTGACGCACTAACGTGAGACCGTCACATGCATGTAACGGCCTTACGATAGACCGTCACATTCTGTTGTATTTTTATTTGTTCTATTGTCTCTGACGCACCCCAGCAGGAGCGTTACACCACTGTAACGGCCCCTCGATAAACCGTCACAATACTGTAACGCGCCTATCCTAGACTATCAGGCACTGTGTTCTGTCAGCCCGAGGTAGAATGATAACCAGTTAAGTTTACTTATAAATACACTTAGATAGCTAAGATGGACATGTTATCATGACTTCAAGTTTGGTTACTGATTCATAATCAAATTGCATGATTAATGTACCTTAGGTTATTTTAAGTTATGCTAATTTCATTGGCTAAAACTCTATAGTTTTGTATTCTAAATCATGATTTTTCAATGTTGTATTGACGGAGTTTTCTCATGGTTTCACATTGTTACACAATCTTTTTTCCATCTATAGAGTCATTTCTTTAAGTACATGGCGCATATTCTGGTATGTTTTCCATTTAGTTCACTTTGCACTATAGGAACACTATTCTTGGATATGAGGACCTCTCTATTGGATATTCCTTCCAATAGATTAGGAAATCTTGTTTCAAGGCCTCCGTAATTCTCCGCGAGCCTGGGATTCCCACTAGGACGCTGAGTTGGTTGTACCATTAAAGCCCATTGATTAGATTACACTATCGATGTTTTTGGTTATCAGTAATGTAACTGCTCTATATTGGACCATCAGGCACATGTAACGGCCTAATGTACGACCGTCACATTCAACTGAGTCCGATTTCTTAGTTCTGGATTCAGACTAATGTAACGGCCCAATACTGGAACGTCACATCATGTAACGGCCCAGCACCCGACCGTCACACTACTTAAGTATTTTAACCCAAGGATTGACCAAGGGTTGATATTCCAAGGTTCTAAATGGACTCTTGATGATCTAGAACTTATCATATTGATCAAGGAACCTACTATAATGAATGAAGGATAAATAATGTATCGTTATGCTGCTGATTTATTTCCATAAGCATAACCTTGCTTAAGTCATTCTTGATTTCTCATAATTCTTATTGAAGCAATCATTTATTGAATTATCGTTATCAAAAGCTTGTTGGAATTATATGTTCTTGGCCATACTTTATTGTTACATGCGTGGATAAAACTTGATTTATACTTGAAGATGCGATCGAGCACTGATTGTGTTCAAGGCTCTATGCTAGTCCCCTCAGCTGATTGTCGGAAACATACTATTATAAACCATGGGGTATGATGCTACTGGCGTCGCATTACGCTGAGAGTACTTTCTTTATAAATAAGTGAAAATCCACAACACGATACCGCATGATTGATACTTGACTTTCTTGATATTCCACAGAAATTCATGAGGTACTTGCCCATAAGGAAAAGATACTGGAGTGATGATTATGTGACTTGCTAGTACATTCTCATTACATTCTTGTTCATGAAAGGCCATATCATGTTCTTGTTTCATTCTTGCTAGTTCATACTTGCTCTCATTCTATCTTACATGATTGTCTTGTTACTTGGTTTAAACGCGTGATTGATCGCATTCGCATGATTCTACCTTATTCTTTAGAGCTAAATTGTTAATTACTTTAATAGTGCCTTCATGTTGATGCGAAGATACCTACTGGGCAAGTGTGCTGATTACCTATTTATAATCTTTTCAGGAGATGGAAGTGATTCAAATTCGGATTCGGGTTATACAAGTAGCGGGTCCGAGAGCGAATGAAAGTATTGTCAAGATGAGAGTGAAGACTTAGGAAGTCTAAATTATTTAGATTGAGTCTCTGTAATTTTCCTATTTTATTGAGTCTGGTATATTAGAATAAGTGGAATTAATGATTGTATTTGAGTATTGAATTTGATTATTATGAAATAAAGTTAGAGTTTGAGTAAATATTGTGCAATTGCATTTATGTATGTGATTGTCTTGCGCTCTGATCGTTCTTGCTTGCAAGAGGCTTATCATGCCGGCTGTTCAGGTTTCTCGAGTGAGTCTTCCGCTGTCATAAAGGCTCGGGGCATGACAATAGTTGGTATCATAGCCTAAGTCTCAAGACTTAGAAGAAGAGTCATGTCATAGGATAAGTCCAAGGTTTAAGTACCCCTACCTATGAACTAAGGAAGAAATTCCACACCCATGTGAGAATTGGGTAGAACCCGGGATAAGATAGTTAATTAGCTTTAAGATTGATTTTCCTTCCAATTCCACGAGAAATAACAAGGTGTTATTTTCTCTCAGGTACCCTATTATTATCATGGCTCATCACGTAAATTAGGATGGCATGCAACAAACTGTTGCTGGCCTCACCCAGGCATTACAAACCATGGCGCAAGTTGGCGCAGGAGCAATGGCTGGTGAATTACATCGCAACTTTCGGAGCTTAAACCCCCCGCAAATTTAGTATGCCTTGACATGAAAGATTATGATGCCATTTTAGGGGTAGATTGGCTTGTAGATCATGATACTTATATCAATTGCCAAAATAGGATTATATCCTTTCGAAAGCCCGGTCTTTCAAGATTCTCTTTTCTTGGCATCAAGTACAAGAGGCATCCTACTATCATATCTTCTCTTCACGCTTACAAACTTATCTCGCAAGGATGTGGAGTTTTTCTTGCTTCTGTCATTGTTACCGAATCCAAGGAGATTAACATAGCAAACATCCCTATTGTAAATGAGTTCCCCGATGTGTTTCCGTCCGAATTACCCAGTTTACCGTCTGAGAGGGAAGTGAACTTCACCATTGAACTCATTCCAGGAGCAACACCTGTTTCTATAGCCCCTTACAGGATGTCCCCCACGGAGCTTAAGGAATTGAAAAGGCAATTACAGGAACTACTAGACAAAGGCTTCATCAGACCTAGCACATCCCCTTGGGGTGTGTCTGTTCTATTTGTCAAGAAGAAGGATGGTTCTCTCAGGCTATGCATCGATTACCGGTGACTGAATCAACTCACAATTAAAAATAAGTATCCGTTGCCACGTATTGATGAGCTCTTCGATCAACTCTCGGGAGCAGAGTATTTCCCTAAGATTGACCTCAGATCAGGTTATCATCAGCTTAGAATTAAAGAAGAGGACATTTATAAATCAGCTTTTCGAAGTCGTTATGGCCACTATGAATTCGTGGTAATGCCATTCGGATTAACTAATGCCCCCGCAACATTCATGCAACTTATGAACAATGTCTTCCAGCCATATCTGGACCAGTTCATCGTCGTCTTCATTGACGATATCTTGATCTATTCCAAGATAAAAGAGGAACATGAACAACATTTGAAAATAGCTTTACAAACACTTAGAGAACACAAGCTTTATGCCAAACTCAAGAAGTGTGAATTCTGGCTCGAGGAAGTCTCATTCCTAGGCCACATTATTTCAAAAGAAGGTATTGATGTGGATCCTTCTAAGGTAGAAGCTGTCAAGAATTGGAGTCGGCCAACGATCGTATCTGAAGTAAGAAGCTTTCTGTGTCTAGCTAGTTATTATAGGAGATTCATTAAGGACTTCTCAAAAATTGCGGTTCCTTTAACTAGACTCACAAGAAAAGAAAACCCTTTTGTTTGGTCAAAGGACTGTGAAAAGAGCTTTCAAAGTCTTAAGAATCATCTTACAACAGCTCCTATTTTATCACTACCAATGGAAGGTGATGGATTCGAAGTGTATACGGATGCGTCTGGCATTGGCTTAGGATGCGTTCTCATGCAGAGTGGAAAAGTAATCTATTATTCTTCTAGACAACTAAAACGTCACGAAGAAAATTATCCTGTACATGATTTGGAATTGGCAGCAGTTATTTTCGCCTTGAAAATTTGGCGTCATTACCTTTATGGAGAGAAGTTCACAGTATACTCGGATCACAAAAACTTGAAATATTTATTCTCTCAAAAAGAGCTTAACATGAGGCAAAGGAGGTGGTTAGAATATCTCAAAGACTTTGATTTTGCTATTCAATATCATCCTGGCAAGGCTAATGCTGTAACAGATGCACTCAGTAGAACACCAATGGGTATGCTATCAAGTCTTATGATTAGTGTAACTAACCTTGTTCTCCAATTTGCTCAATTGAACTTAGATATAGACATAAAGGAAGAAGATTATTTTATAGCTAATATCCGAACTCAACCTACATAGATAGAAGATCTGGTCAAACTGCAAAATGATGATCATATTTTACTGGAAGTTAAGGCTAATATTGAACAAAAACCGGATTTTTCTATTTCCAATGACGGAAGATTGTTATTCAAGGGTTGAATATGTGTACCAGATCATGAGGCTACGAAGAAACTGATCCTAGATGAAGCGCATAATTCCAAATACACAATTCATCCAGGAGGAACAAAGATGTATCAAGATCTCAAAAGAAATTTCTGGTGGCCCAACATGAAGAGAGAAATAGCCGATTTCGTATCCCGTTGTCTCACCTGCCAACAAGTAAAAGCAGAATATTTTAGACTCACAGGTAAATTACACCCCTTGAGTATTCCCGAATGGAAATGGGAGAGTATAGGGATGGACTTTATTATGGGTTTACCTAAGACAAGAGGTGGACACGATGGAATATGGGTAATCATAGACCGATTGACTAAATCTGCACACTTCATACTAATGAAGAGTCGATGGTCTGTGGATATCCTGGCAGCATTATACATAAAGGAGATTGTCAAACTACATGATGTCTCAGTCACTATTATGTCTGATAGAGATCCTCGATTCACATCACAGTTCTAGAAGGGTCTCCAACAGTCACTAGGGACTAGATTGAATTTCAGCACAGCTTTTCATCCACAAACAGATGGTCAAACGGAAAGAACAAATCGGGTAGTAGAAGATATGCTCAGGGCTTGTGCTATCGACTTTGGAGGTAGTTGACTTGATCATTTGCCTCTAGTAGAGTTTGCATATAACAATAGTTACCAGGCCAGCATACAAATGACACATTTTGAAGCTTTATATGAAAAAAGCAGTCGATCACCAATATGTTGGAGTGAAATAGGGGAAAGATAATTCCTAGGCCCCGATCTCATGAGGGACTCTACAGAAAAGATCAAGCTCATTCAAGAAAGAATGAAAATGGCACAAGATAGGTAAAAGTCTTATGCTGACAATCGAAGACGTGACTTGGAATTTCAAGTAGGAGATCATGTATATTTAAAGATTTCTCCGGGTCGTGGTATTCAAAGATTTGGCATTAAAGGGGAGCTAACTCCAAGATTCATTGGCCCATTTGAAATTCTCGAAAGGGTTGGTGAAGTGGCTTACAAATTAGCTTTACCTCCACAATTAGCAGGAGTTCATGACGTATTTCACGTCTCTATGCTGAAGAAGTATGTATATGATCCTGATAATATTATTACTTATGACAATCTGGAGATTCAGAAGGATATGACGTACGAGCAAAAGCCAATAGATATTCTGGAACGGGAAGTGCGTCAACTAAGAAATAAAGTTATTCCTTTGGTCAAGATTCAATGGAAGGAAACATGGCCATATGAAGCAACCTGGGAAACCGAAGCAGCCATGCGGAAAAGATTCCCAGAATTATTTAACTATAAGTACACTCTCCGAAATCCATATATTGAATTTGGGGATCAAATTTTTCTAAGTGGGGGAGGGTGTAGTGCCCCAGAAGTTATATCTATAATTTTTGAATTTTATAATAATTTTCTAGAATTTATAAGGGCTTAAATAAATTAATGAAGGGGTTATTGGATTAATAAGTCAATATAAGTCTCAAAAATGCTAATTAGTTAACCTAGCCTATCTAATAATTATCCAAAAAGTTTATGGACCAAGCCCATCAAGTTTGACCCATATTCTAGAAGGGTAATTGGCTTATTCACGTATTTTAAGGATAAATACTAATTATATAAGATAATTATATGGATAAATGAATAAAAGAGTTTTATCAAATTGAAACTCTATATACGTTACATGTAACGATCTATCGGGCCACCGCCACAGCCCTGTAACGCACCTAGACACGACCGTTACATCCTGTAGATTCCGTAAGGTGAGGAAATTATAAAAAGATTGGAACTTTGAAATCCTATCTACAAACGATCGATTTGGGATATATTATAACATTGCTAAGGACTCTTAGGGATTAGGTTCTGACAAATTAAGGACTCTAGAATCGATCTAATCTTCAAATCCTAACCAAAACCCTATAAATAGGACCTAGTTCTGAATTGAGCGACCCTTACTTTTCGCCCGTGAAGAATCAAGGTAAGGAGTCATAATTTCGGGTAAATTATGTAGAAGCTTTTGTTTAGTATATTATAGACTAATAGTTCTCCAAATTTTGTGCTAGGAGACCAAGCAACCAAGAAGATAGAAGCTTCCAAAGTTTCTGATTCAACCTTAGCAACCCAGGAATCTGAACGCAAGACCCCTGAAGATCCAGAGATTAGGACATCTAAACGAGGTAATTAGAGTTCAATCCTTTAGAATTTTTTGTACCCAATAGTCTCATGTCCTTACCCTCAAAATTTCACATCCTTAGGTCAAGATGCTGAGGAAATAGAGCAGATTGAAGTTGCTAATTTATCACAAGAAGTTCAAGGGTCTAAGGGTAGCACCTAGCATTAAATTCGAAGTTTGAAGGTCTTAAAAGAGGTAGAGGTAGGTTATCTCATGATTGGAAAAAATAACTTGTTAGGGATAAAAGCCCTCTGATTGTGCTTGATTTCATGCATCATAGACTAAGAATTTCATGATTTCATAGTTTTATACATTCATGCATCTCTTAGCCCTAAATGGAAATTAAAAGGTATTATCTTGTCTATTCACTAAACCCTTGCATATAGTTGACATATGCATCGTTATCATGACTAGGACAGTGGTAATATGTTGATTTCCAGGCATGTTATGTTTTCATAAACCTTCACTTTAGTTTATTGCCAGCATGTTCTCTGACGCACTAACGTGAGACCGTCACATGCATGTAACGGCCTTACGATAGACCGTCACATTATGCTGTATTTTTATTTGTTCTATTGTCTCTGACGCACCCCAGAAGGAGCGTTACACCACTGTAATGGCCCCTCGATAAACCGTCACAATATTGTAACGCGCCTATCCTAGACCGTCAGGCACGGTGTTCTGTCAGCCCGAGACAGAATGATAACCAGTTAAGTTTACTTATAAATAAGCTTAGATAGCTAAGATGGACATGTTATCATGACTTCAAGTTTAGTTACTGATTCATAATCAAATTGCATGATTAATGTATCTTATGTTATTTTAAGTTATACTAATTTCATTAGCTAAAACTCTATAGTTTTGTATTCTAAATCATGATTTTCCAATGTTGTGTTGACAGAGTTTTCTCATGGTTTCACATTGTTACACATTCTTTTCCATCTATAGAGTCATTTCTTTAAGTACATGGCGCATATTCCGGTATGTTTTCCATTTAGTTCACTTTGCACTATAGGAACACTATTCTTGGACATGAGGACCTCTCTATTGGATATTCCTTCCAATGGATTAGGAAATCTTGTTTCAAGGCCTCCGTAATTCTTCGCGAGCCTGGGATTCCCACTAGGATGTCGAGTTGATTGTACCATTAAAGCCCATTGATTAGATTACACTATCGATGTTTTTGGTTATCAGTAATGTAATGGCTCTATATTGGACCATCAGGCACATGTAACGGCCCAGTGTACGACCGTCACATTCAATTGAGTCCAATTTCTTAGTTCTAGATTCAGACTAATGCAACAGCCCAATACTGGAGCGTCACATCATGTAACGGCCCAGCACCCGACCATCACAGTACTTGAGTATTTTAACCCAAGGATTGACCAAGGGTTGATATTCCAAGGTTCTAAATAGACTCTTGATGATCTAGAACTTATCATATTGATCAAAGAACCTAATATAATGAATGAAAGATAAAGAATGTATCGTTATGCTGCCGATTTATTTCCATAAGCATAACCTTGCTTAAGTCATTCTTGATTTCTCATAATTCTTATTGAAGCAATCATTTATTGAATTATCGTTATCAAAAGCTTGTTGGAATTGTACATTCTTGGCCATACTTTATTGTTACATATGTGGATAAAACTTGATTTATACTTGAAGATGCGATCGAGCACTGATTGTGTTCAAGGGCTCTATGCTAGTCCCCTCGGCTGATTGTCGGAAACATACTATTATAAACTATGGGATATGATGCTACTGGTGTCGCATTACGATGTGAGTACTTTCTTTATAAATAAGTAAAAATCCACAACACGATACAACATGATTGATACTTGACTTTCTTGATATTCCACAGAAATTCACGAGGTACTTGCTCATAAGCAAAAGATACTGGAGTGATGATTATGTGGCTTGCTAGTACATTCTCGTTACATTCTTGTTCATGAAAGGCCATATCATGTTCTTGTTTCATTCTTGCTAGTTCATACTTGCTCTCATTCTATCTTACATGATTGTCTTATTACTTGGTTTAAACGCGTGATTGATCGCATTCGCATGATTCTACCTTATTCTTTAGAGCTAAATTGGTAATTACTTTAATAGTGCCTTCATGTTGATGCGAAGGTACCTACTGGGTAAGTGTGCTCATTACCTATTTCTAATCTTTTCAGGAGATGGAAGTGATTCGAATTCAGATTCGGGTTATACAAGTAGCAGATCCGAGAGCGAATGAAAGTATTGTCAAGATGAGAGTGAAGACTTAGGAAGTCTATATTGTTTAGATTGAGTCTGTGTAATTTTTCTATTTTCTTGAGTCTGGTATATTGGAATAAGTGGAATTAATGATTGTATTTGAGTATTGAATTTGATTATTATGAAATAAAGTTGGAGTTTGAGTAAATATTCTGCAATTACATTTATGTATGTGATTGTCTTGCGCTTTGATCGTTCTTGCTTGCAAGAGGCTTAGCATGCCGGCTGTTCACGTTTCTCGAGCGAGTCTTCCGCTGTCATAAAGGCTCGGGGCGTGACAGAAAACATGTCTTCTAAACCTTTTGAGCTGATGCATATGGATTTATTTGGACCGACTATATCTGCTAGTTTAACTGGTAGAAGATATGGATTTGTTATTGTAGATGACTTCACTAGGTATACTTGGGTATTCTTTTTGATTCACAAAAATGATGCTTTTAGTGAATTTCAGGAATTTGTGTACATAATAAATCGGGATGGTAAGTTTTCCATATCCAACATTTTGTCAGATCATGGTGGTGAGTTTGAGAACTCACAGTTTGATGATTTTTGCAGGAATAATGGGATAACCCATCGATTTTCTTCACCAAGAACTCCATAACAGAATGGAGTGGTTGAAAGAAGAAATATGACTCTAGTGGAGATGGCCCGGACAATGCTAGTGGAAAGTAAATTACCTTGAAGGTTTTGGACAGAAGCTGTGAACACCTCCTGTTACATTATCAACAGGGCTTTGGTAAGACCTTCCACTCAGATGACTCCATATGAAATCCTGAAAGGTAAGAAACCCTCACTGGCCCATTTTAGACTCTTCGGATCAAAACGTTTTATTCATGTCAATTCAAAGAGGGATCTTTATAAGTTTGAGGCCAAAAGTGAACCAAGAATTTTTCTGGGGTATTCTGAGATTTCTAGAGCATGTATGATCTATAATCTTAAATCTCAAACTGTCGAAGAATCACCACATGTTGTGTTTGATGAAATATCTAATAAATCTGAAACTGATTTCTACAGGAACAAAGATGATGGAGAAAATTTGGAAAATATAGAAGAACAAAATGCAGAACAAGCAGATGAAGGTGAGACTGAAGGACCAGGAGTTCAGGGGGAGGTAAATGACAATTCAGGTGATCAGCTTACCAATATTAGAGTGCTCAGATATCACCCTTTAGAAAATGTTGTTGGTAATCTACAAAAATCCCCTAGGACTAGGTCTCATTTCAGAATTGAAAATAAACTTAATTCTTTTGCTCTAGTCTCACAAATAGAACCAAAAAATATTGAAAGTGCCTTAAAAGATGAACATTGGATAAATGTAATGCATGATGAACTTAATCAGTTTGAACGGAACAAAGTATGTCACTTAGTTCCTAAACCTGCACATGGCTCCATAATAGGCACAAAATGGGTTTTCAGGAATAAAACTGATGAACAGGGAAAAATTGTTAGAAATAAGGCCAGGCTAGTGGCAATGGGGTACAATCAGGAATTTGGGGTAGATTTTGAAGAATCTTTTGCTCCTGTAGCCAGGCTAGAAGCCATTAAAATTCTTCTTGCATTTGCTTGTAGCCTAGGAATAAAACTTTAGCAGATGGATGTTAAATCTGCATTCATAAATGGTCTGATAAAAGAAGATGTTTTTGTCAAACAACCCCCTGGTTATAAATTTATTAACTTTCCTGATCATGTGTACAAGCTTTTTTTTGTAAAGCCCTACCTAGGGATAGGGGGGTGGGGTGGGTTCCTTTGGGGAAACCCATTCCACCAACATATCACTAGGGGGAAATTTTATTAGAATAAAGGAATAATTACATTCACATCACTCGGACGCTAGGCATGCCTAGCTTATCTAAACGAGTTGCACCCTTTATATCAAAGGGAAGCTCAAGATAAGAATAAAAAGAATTTCATTTCAGAGTGCAAGCTAAAGACGCTAATGAGTCCGCGGCTATGTTCCCTTCTCTATAGATGTGAGTGATGGAATCCTCATGTGTAAGAATACTCCAGATGTCTCTAACATAAGAGCGGATGGACCATGGACATTGGGCTTTTTTTTTGATGATATGGACAAGAGTTTTTGAATCGCATTCAATAAGGACGGGCTTTGAATCAATAGTTCTTAAATACTTAACACCATCCAGGAGAGCTCGGGCCTCCGCAATGATGCTATTGGACATTCCATAATTGTGAGCAAAAGCAAGAAGGATGCTTCCTCTGTGATTTCTGATGACACCACCTCCCCCAGATTCTCCATTTTGCTTTGAGGCACCATCTGTGTTCCTCTGTTGATCATGTGTACAAGCTTGATAAGGCATTATATGAATTGAAGCAAGCTCCCAGAGTTTGGTACGACAGATTGAGTTCCTTCCTCACAGGTAAAGATCTTTCAAGAGGTGAGGTTGACCAAACTCTATTTACTAAGGTAGAAAACAAGGATATTCTTGTTGTTAAGATTTATGTAGATGACATAGTGTTTGAGTCAACTAAACCATCCATGTGTGAGGAATTCTCAAATTTAATGACTGATGAATTTGAAATGAGTTTAATGGGAAAACTGAAGTTTTTCCTTGGTTTACAGATTTTCCAAACATCAGAGGGAAGCTTCATCACTCAAGCAAAGTATATCACGGATCTGTTGAAGAAGTACAAGCTGGAAAACCTTAAGGCCATCACTGCACCAATGGGTACATCAACTAATCTTGATGCTGACCCAGAAGATAAATTGGTTGATTCCAAGATATATAGAGGTATGATTGGATCCTTGCTTTATCTTACTGCATCTCGACCAGATATTCAATTATCTGTGTGTTTATGTGTTAGATTTTAGGCTAGTCCTAGGGAATCACACATGAGTGCAGTGAAACAGATTTTTAGATATCTATCTGGCACCCTTGACTTGGGTTTATGGTATCCGGCTAGGTGTGAGTTTGAACTGGTAGCTTACACTGATGCAGATTATGCAAGGTGTAGAATAGATAGAAAAAGCACTAGTGGGTATTGTCAATACCTAGGTGGTCGTCTAGTGTCTTGGGAATCTAAGAAGCAACACACTGTCGCTCTTTCAACTGTTGAAGCTGAGTATGTTGTAGCAGGAAATTGTGCAGCCCAAGTTCTCTGGATCAAACACCAGCTCATTGACTATCACATTAAACTTGGATGTGTTCCTATCCTTTGTGATAATACTAGTGCTATGTCATTAACTAAAAATCCTATTCATCATTCCCGGACTAAGCACATTGAGATAAAACACCATTTCTTGAGAGATACAGTAAGTAAAACTGAAATTGAACTGAATTTTGTAGAATCAGAAAAATAGATTGCTGATATATTTACTAAACCTCTTGGCAATGAAAGATTAAAATTCTTAAGAAGACAACTAGATTTATGTAAATTTCAGCATGATAACTAACTTCTTGAGTGTTCTCACATGGAATAAATGCTTTATGTTTGTCATATCTTGCTGCTGGTAGAAGTAGAATGAGGTTGCTGTTGCATATGCTATTGCATACATTGTATTGCATAAAATCCATCTTGACCCTAAAGGTATATCAAAAGGTATGTTGGGAGAAGGGCAGATTTCTTCTGTCTGGAAACCCACACCTTGTGTAGAGGCAAGTACTCTACCAGGTACCATGGGTCAAGGGTGTGTTTAGAGTCTGCATTCTATTTTGGTTATGATAGTCGAAATTCATACATGTGTTGTAAATCAATAGTGCATATAGACAGGGAGAGTTTGTGTCAAGAACATCTTGTGTCCATCTCATTGTCTTGCATATTAATAGGGGAAGTTTATGATAGCATGTTTAAAGGTTGAGTCAGATCAGGTTCAGGTTGCAGCATATAGGCAGATGTGAGTGTATCTTAAGCAATGCCGACACCCAAAGTTGACACCTTTTTGCATAAGTTCTGTCCATTTCTTCCTATGTTTTTGATTCCTATTCTGTCTTGTTTCAGTCAACTAGAATTTTTACTATTCTTGTTTTGAAAAATCTCAGTTGGGCTAGTGTCTTCACTCCTTCATATCTATCTTATCACTTGGCACCTTATCTCTTGGCATAGATTTCTGTCAACCGAAAAGTCTTGAAAAATCATACTCTTTCTTTGAACATGAAATTGCGACAATCTGATCTTCAGATTCATTATTCTTAGCTATTGAAATTCAGAAATCTTTCATATAAGGATCTATGATACACTATGAAAAATTAATGGTTTAAGTAAAATAAGTCAAAGAGTTTAAAGATAGAACTCAATGAAAAGGCTGCAGTTCACACATAATGGTCTTCAACCATGTCTAACATGATATGTTTTGTAAAGTTTATCAGAATCTGAAAGTTTAAAATTCATGATAAACTTGGTTGCGAGACTTGGGCTAAGTATTGTTCTTAAACAAAAAGTTTTCTGTAAAATCAAAGGGCAACCATGTCAAAATAGTGAGCCAACAACTCTATAGGCAGAGTAATGGCTGAGTGCTCCAAGAAACTGGGTCCTTCATCAAAGAAATGAATAAAACCTATGTCATGAGGTGCTTTAGTTATCTATGTTCAAAAATTAAAATAGAATGGTAAATTCTACTGAGTAACTAGGGGCATGGGCATCTAATCAACGTGTACCCTTACGTCAAAAGGTATGGATTATACCTAACTGTTCTGAAAATTATGAGCAAAGTAAAAAGAAAAAACATCCTGTAACCCTGAAGTGAAAAAATCAAAACTGTCATGTTTGTTTAATCTCAATACATGTCATGAGTTACTCCTAAGAACTTCCATGAGTTTAACTGAGTAAAATGAAGGGAGATTGTACATAACAATTTCACGTAGTTCTAGTTCATTGCTGTTAACTATTAATGCAAAATTATTCAAAGAGTTTGATTACTGAACTCTACATTCATCTTTCTTAAACCAAATATCTATCAGGGTTGCATTATATGAATTCTTGTAGGAAGCAGAATCTGAATTTCATATGCTAATCTAATGAAGGTTGAATCAGTTTGTATGCTTAAACATTCCTGAGCTTTCCTTACTTTAAAACTTTCTGTCATCCTATTGTCCAGCTCTAATTGTTTCTATCAATTTCTTTTTGTTGATAGCAAAGGGGGAGAGTAAGTGAAGTTTCTATCTATCTGCCTGGTATATTCTATCTATCTGCCTGGTATATTCTGTCTGCCTGGTATATTCTATCTTTCTGCCTGGTTTAAGGTCATGTCATTTTTGTGAGGGAGAGAAAGCTGCTTGTGTGCTTGGTAAGTTCTGTCTGAAATATGAAGTGTGGTCTGGTCTCCATCTTGTATGA
Organism: Amorphophallus konjac; assembly: GCA_022559845.1. Taxonomy (NCBI): domain Eukaryota; kingdom Viridiplantae; phylum Streptophyta; class Magnoliopsida; order Alismatales; family Araceae; genus Amorphophallus; species Amorphophallus konjac. The sequence continues at coordinate 178,647,998 of CM040126.1, read as the reverse complement.
GGGAGAGTTGAGATACATGGGGAGAGTAAACTAATAAGGGACGTGAATGCATTTGAACTCTACATATTCTGACTCACAGTAATCTCACTACTACTATGATAGTGTAACAGTGTTACCATCATCAAAAAGGGGGAGAATGTTGTGCTCCTCTAGTTTTGATGTTGGCAAGACTATGTCGAATTAATTTTGATACTGACAACACTGTGATGCTTTTAAGTTCCTACTTAAGTCAGAATAGGTCTTGTTCATAATAAGGTCGATGCATCATTCATCAGCATAGAACATCAGGTCAATGCTCATTCATGCATTTAGAAAGACATGTCGATGCATATATGCATTCGAGTCTATCAGGTCAATGCACACTATAGACTAGTCGATGCTATTGAGCCAGCGATTACAATATCAGGTCGGTGCACTTTGTACACAAGTCGATGTTGCTAGGCACTATATGCTAGATGTTGCATCATCAGGTCGATGCACACTATAGACTGGTCGATGCTGTTGAGCCAGCGTTTGCAGTATAAGGTCGGTGCGATAAAAGTTATAAGGTCGGTGCGATAAAGGTCATCTTTCATAAGGTCGATGCACCTGGTGCATCTGCTTTGAAGTCAGGTTGATGCACTATGTATGTGCAGTAATGCAGATATCGCCCTTCTGACTGAATGAGGTCTACCTATGCAATATACAGGTCGATGCTCTTTTCACATATTGCTGCACTCTCTTCTTCATGTCAGAAAGGTAGGTCGATGTACTTTTGATTATGCATCGATGCTTGTTCAAATCTTCGCACACCTATTCATATGATTTGTCTGTTATTATGAAGCATCTGAGCCTGCATTCTTTAGATACTTATTACTTGTTTCATATGCCACATGATGATGAGATTGTTAATGAATTTTTACTTTTGTTTTAACAAGAAAAAAAAGATCGTCAAGGAATAATTTAGATTCATACTCGAACACCTTAGATGCATAATGGTACGAGAAGAAAAGCCATATTCAAGATGAGTTATAAGTTAACGGATGAAGCCTTCTTGCTGCGAAGCAACTTCATCAATCAACTGGAGGTAGAATTCCTGATTGTCACATGGGTTCGAAAGTGAAACTGAATGGGGGCACATGATCTATGGTGACTTTCCAGTACTTTGGAGATCTCAAACGAAATCTATTTCCACGTGGTTGTAACTTAAAGAAATACTCATTGCTTCATCTGACACGTGGACAAGCTTTTCCAAAAACCATGGGCGGGAGCGTTTATTCCACGCGCCCAAATCAAATCCTGTGGGGGACCACAAGAACTCCTACTGGCAAGGATAAATAGAGGCTAGAGCTCGAGCGGCAAATTAGTAGAAGCTCTCCATCTATATTTGAGAATAAAATCAAGAGAGGAGCTAAGAGAAAATAGAAAGGGAGAGATCGAAGAGAGAAGGAGACGTTAGGGAAGAGTGTGAGAGTCACTACGAGCCTAAAAATTTATAGTGCAGAGAAGAGAGATAGAAAGTAGAGTATCGGAAGAGGAAGAAAAATTCTAAGAGAAGAGAGAGTCTGCAAATAGTCTGAGTTGGTCTCGATGTCTGGATCAGGTCCAGAGTCGAATTGCTCTAGAAGAAGAGCTACAACTGTTTTGTTTTTACTATTTTCTGTGTTTTGTTTTGAATCGTTTCTGAATCATCTATAAGCTATGTAATCAGCAGTTCAAGCTGTGAGGCAGCGGCGAGGAGTGTTCCTCGGACAGCAAGCTGTGAGGCTCAGCGGTTTGTAAGCTGTGTATCAGTGGTTTCTAAGCCGTGTGTTCAGCGGAAGCCTCACTCGATCGAGTGAGGGGTGGATGTAGATCTCAGGATTGAGATCAAACCACCTTAAAAATTTCTGTACAGTGTGTGTGTGATTGTTTAGCTCTTCATTGATTCATCTAGATGTATGGCTAGGACCACTTATTCATATAATGTGCATAAGTCATCAACCAAAGGGTATATAGAAAGGCATGGCTGGAAAGATATGTTAAGCCTATCTGGAATGCCACACCTTACGTGAGGAGATCCTAGATTAAACCTCCGCCCAGTACTGAATTTGGTTGTTGTTTTTCTTCTATAATTCTGTGTGGTAATTCTTCTATAATTATCTTTAGCCTGAATTAGATATACTCTCTGTCAATTTAGTTTCAATTGATTGCTCATTTCACAATAGATTTTTCATTCTGCATTTATTAACTGCTGTAGAATTCAAATTTGGGATAGATATATTCACCCTCCCTCTAGATATGTAGTTCATCCATTCTCGTCAGTAAAACCGCCATTCAAGTTAGTGGCCCTGCCGTGACCGTCTCTTTCCTCTATCCTGTGTGTCATTCTCCACGAATCGTGACCTATCTTTTGCCCAAGTCTAAGTTCTCTCTTTTTTCTCTCTCTCCCTGTTAGTTGTAGGAGTCGTCGTCAAGTTAGTTAAGACAGTATTAGCATGCACACATTTGCATTTCTGAGTCAAAATAATCATGTCTATTGTATTATGTCAAAATCATATACATGCATGTGTCTCATATATTACATCATGCTGGTCCCTCTCCAGGGCCCCCGCTATCGCCAGTACCCTCGCGCTTCTTCTCCGTTCGGCCTATGGCTGTGCTACCCTCCTCCCGGCGTCGCCGCTGCTCCTCATTCCTCCGACGGCCAGAGGAGCCTGTAAGGTACTCTTGGTAGGCACTGATGTGTGTGCCACTCGCCGTCCTGCTCCGTTGTAATCCTCTACTCAACAGCTGGAGAGCTTCCTTTAGTGCCCTCACCTCGCCCCACAGCTCGGATGCCTCTTTGTGAGACCGTCCTGCCTCTGTGCGGTAGTGCACCGTCCCTACCACCTCTGCCTGATGTCACTCCACCTCTGCACAAAGGTGTGTCACCTCTGACACCTCTGTTCGGAGTCCCTCTGCCTCTGCCTAGAAGCGCTCCACCTCCTCCCTCTGCTGATTGACCTCGCTCTACGCTGCCTCCAACTCCCTCGCCTGCACATGCATTCATTTCATTAGTCATTTGCATTCATAATCATAAAGTCAAAGGGAAGTATAGTTGTTTGCTTATCCTCTCCACGAGTGTGGCCTCGGCCTCCTCGGCCCAAGAGACTGCTCGTGCGAAGTCTGCATCCCGCTCATCCTGATCTACTGGTGGCTGAGAGGAAGAGGATGGAGCATCCGGTCCCACGTCGCTGTGCTCCCTCGGCCCGCTGCATATAGGAGTCAGTTGATCAGTCGCATAAACATAACTTTTGCACTTTAGGTCTAAGGTTGAGTAAGACTCACCAGGAGCTCCAGCGAGCGCTACAAATCGACTCCTTGCTGGATCGTCGAATGAAGGAGCCCTTGAAGCTCGGCAACCCGTCCCTCAGGGTCAAACTACATTTAGGAAGTCAATCATTAGTTTATCACAGTCATAACCTGTCACGTCCCGAGATTATGCAGCGGAAATAATCGGGAAACGTGAACAGTCGGCTAGTACGCCTCAAGCAAGAAATATAATCAGAGCGCCAACACATTTACATATAAGAAATGAATGCACAATATTTGGACAAAGTCCTTGCTTTATTTAAACAATAATCAAAAGTACATAAGGTTGACTCTTGACTCTTTGACTGACTAGACTCAATAAAATGAAAAATTACATAACGACTCTTGACTATCAACTAATGACAATCTAAGGCTTTGCTCCTTCTTTAATCACTCTCGGATCCATCACTTGAATAGTCTGAATCTGACCCGCTAGGATTTCCTGAAAAAGATTGGAAAAGTAGGGAATGAGCACACATGCCCAGTAGGTATCTTCGTATCAACATGAAGGCAATGTTTAAGTAATTAACATTTTAGCTCTAGAGCAAAGATAAATCATGAAAATACGATGAAACACGTGAATAAATTAAAGTAGCAAGATATGATATAGGTGAGATATGAGAATTCTTAAAGACTAGAAATATGATTAAGCAAGAATATAACAAGAATGTAAGTTTGGCCTTTCCAGAATAAGAATGTACTTTTTCATAACCATAAAGGCTATGTACTAGAAAGTCATGTAACGAGAATGTACTAACAGGCACGTAATTTTACAAGATTGTCTCGTTGATCTTCACTCTCTTATAAAAAAAGTACTCCCAGCATAATGCGATGCCAGTGTTCATTATATATACCACATGATTTATAGTATGTTTCCGACTATCTGCCGAGGGGACTAGAGTGGAGCCCTTGGACACTGTCCGTGTCCGCTCTTGCATCTTCAAGTTTTAAATCAAGCTACTTCCATGAGAATATAAATATGGCCAATAATCTAACAAGTTAAAACTCTGGTTCCTTGATAACAAATGCAAAGGTAAGAATGCTTCAATTAAGAATATGAGAGTTCAAAATTTTATTTAGAACAAGGTTATGCCATGAAGAAAAATTCGACAGCATAACGGCATATTCTTCAAATTCCATAATTCATTAGGTAGCTTTTTGAAACAAAGTATAAAGTTCTAGATAATCAATAGACCATCTAGGATCATAGAAAAATCAACCCTTGGGTCAAACCTTGGGTTTAATTAAGACTTAGGTATAAAAATGGTCATATCAGGGCCGTTTTATGGAAATAGCAGTCGTTTACTAGATCGTATGTGGATCTATGCGGTCATGACTGGACCGTTTAAAAAAATGGTCGATGACAAGAATGAACTGGAACCATGAGGTCAAGGCAGGGCCGCTAGGCGTCCTTGGTGGTCAGGTTAATGCCCGCTAGGTCCCTCTAGCGATCGTCCATAGGGCCGCTAAGGTCCAGAACACAAAACACTGGTTAAGTGCTTCCTAAATAATTAGCTTTTGAGGGTACAACCAGCTCGGCATCCTAGTGGGAATCCCAGGCGTGCGGAGTCTTATAGAGGCCTTGAAACAAGATCACCTAGTCCGGTGGAAAGAAGATCCGATGGAGAGGGTCGCAAGTCCAAGATTGTGGACTTAATATGCGAAGTGTATCTAATGACATCGTACCAGAATACGTGCCATGTACTTAAGAAAAGACTCAAGGTAAGAGTGAGATCGCGAAAGACATCGATCAAAACATCACTATAAAGTTCATGAATCTTATGAACTTATGAGAAACCTTAAGGAATACATTGTCTCCTACTTGGAATTTCCAGGTCGCGCCTTCTGTTATCAGCATATGATTTCTGCCTGCCTTGAGCCATCTGGAGTCTCTCCCGAATAAGCTTTATCTTGTCGGTAGTATCCCTGATGATATCGGGGCCGAGGAATTGCCTCTCTCCGACTTCATTCTAACATATAGGTGAGCGATAGCTTCATCCATATAGTGCCTCAAACGGTGCCATTTGAATACTAGTTTGATAGCTATTATTGTAGATGAATTCCACTAGAGGCAAGTGGTCGTGGCAACTCCCTCCAAAATCAATAGCACATGCCCTGAGCATATCCTTCACCACATGGTTTGTCCTTTCAGTTTGACTATTAGTTTGTGGATGGAATGTAGTGCTAAAGTTGAGTCGGGTCCCTAATGAATGCTGTAGAGCCTTCTAGAATTGTGATGTGAATCGAGGGTCTCGGTCAGACATAATGGTGACAGGGACACCATGTAATTTGACAATCTCCTTTATGTATAGTGTTGCCAATACATCCACAGACCATTGACTTTTGATTGGTAGAAAATATACAGATTTTGTCAATCGGTCTATTATCACCCATATACCATCGTGTCCACCTCTTATCTTTGACAAACCCATGATGAAATCCATCCCTATACTTTCCCATTTCCACTTGGGAATATCCAAGGGATGTAGTTTCCCGGCGGACTTTAAATGTTCTTCCTTTACTTGCTCACAAGTGAGGCAGCGAGATACAAAGTCCGCTACTTCTCTTTTCATATTGGACCACCAGAAATTTCTTTTTGAGTTTTGGTACATCTTGGTAGCACTAGGGTGAATAGCATACCTTGATTTTGGAGCTTCTTCCATGATCAATTTCTTAGTGTCGGCATGATCCGGCACACAGATTCGATCCTTAAATAATAGTCTTCCATCAGTTGAAATGGAGAATTCTGGCCTTTGATCAATATTAGCCCTGATCTCTCCATCAATGTGGGGTCATTTTCTTATAATTTGACTAGATCTTCAATCAATGTAGGTTGTGGCCGTATATTTGCAAGCATACATCCTTCTTATTCTTTATCAACATCGAGATTCAAACGAGCAAAATCCTCGATAAGATAAGTCGTACCTTTCTTGAGGCTTGCTAGAGTTGCCATTGGTCTTCTGCTAAGAGCGTCAGCTACATCATTTACTTTTCCTAGATGATATTGGATAGTAAAGTCGAAGTCTTTGAGATACTCCAACCATCTTCGTTGGCTCATGTTCAATTCCTTTTGGGTGAAGAGGTATTTCATACTTTTGTGATCTAAAAATATAGTGAACTTCTCCCCATAGAGATAGTGTTGCCAAATTTTCATGGCGAATATAATCTCAGCTAGTTCCAGATCATACATAGGGTAGTTTTCTATGAAATCACCTTTCCATTTTGCATAAGAACGCATCCCAAGCCAATGCCAAATGTATCAATATAGACTTCAAAGCCACCACCTTCAACAAGTTGTGCTAAGATCGGGGCCATAGTGAGATGATCTTTAAGAGTTAGGAAATTTTCTTTACAATCCTTTGACCATATAAAAGGGTTCTCCTTTCTTGTATGTCTAGTCAAAGGGACGGCGATTTTAGAGAAATCCTTAATGAATCACCTATAATAACCAGCCAGACCCAGAAAACTTCTAACTTCTGACACGGTCGTCGGCTGACTCCAATCCTTAACAGCTTCAACCTTAGAAGGATCGCAAACGATACGTTCTTTTGAAATAATATGGCCAATAAAAGAGACCTCCTTTAGCCAGAACTCACACTTGCTAAGCTTTGCGTAGAGTTGATGCTCTCTTAGGGTTTGCAAAGCTATTCTTAAGTGTTCTTCATGTTCCTCCTTAGTCTTAGAGTATATCAGAATATCATCAATGAAGACGATCACAAATCGGTCGAGGTAAGGCCTGAAGATATTATTCATGAGTTGCATAAATGCTGCCGGGGCATTAGTTAACCCGAACGGTATTACCACGAATTCATAGTGCCCATATCTTCTCCGGAAAGTAGTCTTGTATATGTTTCCATCTTTGATCCTGATCTGATGATAACCTGACCTGAGATCTATCTTGGAGAAATATTCCGCTCCCGAAATTTGATCGAAGAGCTCACCGATATGCGGCAACATATATTTGTTCTTAATAGTAAGTTGATTTAGTCCCCGGTAGTCGATACATAGCCTGAGAGATCCATCCTTCTTCTTCACAAATAAAACTGGCGCACCCCAAGGGGATTGGCTAGGCCGAATGAAGCCCTTGTCTAATAACTTCAGAAGTAGCTTCTTCAATTCTTTGACTTCTGTAGGGGACATCCTATAGGGAGCTATTGAAACAGGTGCTGCTCCAATGATGAGTTCAATGATGAAATTTACTTCCCTTTCGGGTGGTAAACCGGGTAAATCTGATGGGAAGACATCGGGAAACTCATTCACAATGGGAATATCTTCTAAGATGATCTCCTTGGACTCAGTGATGCTTACGGAGGGAAGAAAAGCTTCACATCCTTGCGAAATGAGTTTGCAAATGTGAAGGGATGAAATAATGGTAGGATACTTCTAGTATTTGACACCAAGGAAGGAAAATTGCGGAAGACCTGGTTTCCGAAAAGAGATTCTCCTATTGCGACAATTTATATAGGCGTCGTGATCTACAAGCCAATCTACACATAGGATAGCATCGTAGCCTTCCATGTCAAGGCATACGAGGTTCGCAGGAAGATTATGACCTTCTACCATTACCTCACTATCAGGGTAGTTGGTTGTAAGTTTTGTTCCAAGGCCTAAGGGTGTAGTAATAGCAAGGTCCGAAGGTTGAGGAACTGATGAAATTGGCAAGGTTTTTGCAAAAGTAGTAGATATAAAATAATGAGAAGCAACAGTATCAAATAACACGAATGCAGGATAGGAATAGATTTGAATGGTACCTTCCATTAGTCCATCATCCTTGGGCGCTTCATCAACATCCATAACAGCGTTAAGACGAGCCCGTCGCTTGCGTCCACTGCTGGAGGACTGTTCCTTCATGAGGGGGCAATCCGACATGCGCTGCTCCCGGCTACCACATCTCAAACATGCCCCTAGGCATTTCAAGCATTCTTTGGCTGAGTGGCCGAACTTCTCACAAATAGAGCAAGCCGTCATGACCTGCTTATCTTCTTCTTTAGTCTTCTTGTTCCTACGATCATCTTTGCCGTTCTCATTCTGGGATCTCTTCTTGTTATCCCAAGAGTTGTAAGTGATGTTGAATTTTTTCTCTTTCCTTCCTCGCCGATCAAACTTTTGGCTCGGCTCCTCCCCTTTACCTTTGAGTTTATCGACCTTCTCGAAGGTCCGTTCACACAAGTGTGCCCGTTGGACCATCTCTGCATAGGTCCGAATATTTTATAGGCCAAGTTGCTGGATGAAGATGGGCCGCAACCCGTCCATGAAACGATTTGCTTTTAGAAGATCCGTGCTCACTAAATGCTGAGCATAGGGTGCTAAGCGAGAGAATTGTAATTCATATTCTGCCACCGTCACCATGCCTTGACGCAGCGACGGGAATTCTGCCGCTTTCCTCTCCTTGACATGTTCGGAGAAATACTTTGCTCAGAAGAGGGTGAGAAATCCCTCCCAAGTGTGTGGTGCATTTTCAGGCGGTGCTGGAATAGACTTCCACCAAGTACGTGCATCCTTGTTAAGTTGGAACGTGGCGAGACGAACCTTCTCTTGGTCGACACATTGCATGACCTCGAATATATGGTTCATTTCATCTATCCAGTTTTTAGCTTCATCTGGGTTGGAAGAACCATACAATCACAGAGGGTTTAGACTCCGGAAGTTGCGGTGCCGATCACCAGCACCAGCCCTCAGGCCAGCTTGGGCCATATTTTGCAAGGCCTAGGTGAGACCCGCAACAGTTTGTTGTATTCCACCCCAATCAACACGGTGAGCCATTGTAAGAATGAGGTACCTGAGAAGAGTAATAAATTTTATCAATTCTACTGGAATTGGTAGGGTTAATCCTAAAGATAATTTCTAATTACTATCTCATCCCAGTTCTACCCAATTTCTATCATTGGTTGGGAATTTCTTTCCTTGTTTCATAGGTATGGGTCATTAAGCATTGGGCTTAGCCTATGACATGACATTTACCTAGGAATAAGTAAATCCTAACACTTAGAAACAATCAGGGAATGTGAATAGTCGGATAGTGCGTCTCAAGCGAGAAATATATTCACAGCGCCAACACATTTACATATAAGAAATGAATGCACAATATTTGGACAAAGTCCTTGCTTTATTTAAACAATAATCAAAAGTACATAAGGTTGACTCTTGACTCTTTGACTAACTAGACTCAATAAAATGAAAAATTACATAACGACTCTTGACTATCAACTAATGACAATCTAAGGCTTTGCTCCTCCTTTAATCACTCTCGGATCCATCACTTGAATAGTCTGAATCTGACCCGCTAGGATTTCCTGAAAAAGATTGGAAAAGAAGGGAATGAGCACACATGTCCAGTAGGTATCTTCGTATCAACATGAAGGTAATGTTTAAGTAATTAACATTTTAGCTCTAGAGCAAAGATAAATCATGAAAATACGATGAAACACGTGAATAAACTAAAGTAGCAAGATATGATCTAGGTGAGATATGAGAATTCTTAAAGACTAGAAATATGATTAAGCAAGAATATAACAAGAATGTAAGTTTGGCCTTTCCAGAATAAGAATGTACTTTTTCATAACCATAAAGGCTATGTACTAGAAAGTCATGTAACGAGAATGTACTAACAGGCACATAATTTTACAAGATTGTCTCGTTGATCTTCACTCTCTTATAAAAAAAGTACTCCTAGCGTGATGCGACGCCAGTGTTCATTATATATACCACATGATTTATAGTATGTTTCCGACTATCTGCCGAGGGGACTAGAGTGGAGCCCTTGGAGACTGTCCGTGTCTGCTCTTGCATCTTCAAGTTATAAATCAAGCTACTTCCATGAGAATATAAATATGGCCAATAATCTAACAAGTTAAAACTCTGGTTCCTTGATAAAAAATGTAAAGGTAAGAATGCTTCAATTAAGAATATGAGAGTTCAAAATTTTATTTAGAACAAGGTTATGCCATGAAGAAAAATTCGACAGCATAACGGCATATTCTTCAAATTCCATAATTCATTACGTAGCTTTTTGAAACAAAGTATAAAGTTCTAGATAATCAATAGACCATCTAGGATCATAGGAAAATCAACCCTTGGGTCAAACCTTGGGTTTAATCAAGACTTAGGTATAAAAATGGTCATATCAGGGCCGTTTTATGGAAATAGCAGTCGTTTACTAGATCGTATGTGGATCTATGCGTTCATGACTGGACCGTTTAAAAAAATAGTCGATGACAAAAATGAACTGGAACCATGAGGTCAAGGCAGGGCCGCTAGGCATCCTTGGTGGTCAGGTTAATTCCCGCTAGGTCCCTCTAGCGATCGTCCATAGGGCCGCTATGGTCCAGAACACAAAACACCGGTTAAGTGCTTCCTAAACAATTAGGCTTTGAGGGTACAACCAGCTCGACATCCTAGTGGGAATCCCAGGCGTACGGAGTCTTATGGAGGCCTTGAAACAAGATCACCTAGTCCGGTAGAAGGAAGATCCAATGGAGAGGGTCGCAAGTCCAAGATTGTGTACTTAATATGCGAAGTGTATCTAATGACATCGTACCAGAATACGTGCCATGTACTTAAGAAAAGACTCAAGGTAAGAGTGAGATCGTGAAAGACATCGATCAAAACATCACTATAAAGTTCATGAATCTTATGAACTTATGATCATTAATACAAGAATATAGGGTTTTGGCATAAAAGTAACATAAGTTTAAAATAAGTCCAAAGTGTATAAAAAAATATGAAATCTACTACGATGATTAATTAACATAACCAAGTGTATGAATATAGTACTTAAAATAGGAGTAAGAACTACTTAGCTAGGCTTAACATATGATAATTAGGGTTGTTCTGCATTATGTTTCGGGTTAACAATAAGACAGAATTTAGAAAAAGAAAGCGGTCTCAGGAGGACCTTTTCATAGGCGCTAACGGTCTATCGTAGGACCGCTAAAGGACTCAAGCGGTCTCAAGAAGACCGCTTCTTCCTGTCTACTGTAAACAGCTATAAAACTGAAATATATGCTAATCTAAGGTAGATAGATGCATAGTAAAATGTGCCAATAGGTAAATAAGGACTGATAACATCATATTAAGACATGGAGATGCATGAGTAGTCATGATTTATTATTTTCATTATTAAAGGTAGGAACTATGCATGCTATGTTAACCCTATACGCGCAGTCATAATAAAACCTCAAATTCGTCATGTACAATCAATGAAAATAGGAGGTAATAGAGGGCTTTTGTTCCTAACACAAGAATTTAGCCTTTTCATGAGATAACGTACCTTTGATTTGTTCCCTAGACTTTGGATTTCTGACTGGAAGTAGATCCTAGTTCTTGTACGTCCTGTACCAAACCTGCGACTTCCCGTCCCTCTATCTCCCGATCCTCTTGGCTTAAGTTTATGAAAGTTGGAGGGTAGGTAGAAGATATGAAGGGGAACAGAAAGTTCTAAAGGTTTAACTCCTAAATACCTCGATTAGGGCTTCTATGTTCCTGATCTTCACTGGACTGTCACACTGGTTCCTATGCAGTCGGTTGCGAATCAGTGACTTGCAAAGGCTCTAACTCTCCAACGGCTAGGTCTTCTAGCAAGAAAATTTGAGGGTAATTAGAACAAACTAAAAAGAACATAAAGTTCTAAAGAAATTCCCTGAGAAGATGTCTCCTTACCTTCGAAATACGTGAGCCAAAGTCGAAGTTGGGATCTATTTATATGGTTCACCTAGGTTTTAAGGGATTAGATTGATCTTAGAGTCCCAAATTAGAGTAGAGTTCATCCCTAGAGAGTTCTAGAGAGTCTTCTACTCTAGGTAGCTTCGATCTAAGGTGATTTGATCGTCAAAGATCCAAGTTTTTCACGTTTTCTTCCATTCACGGAACTGGGGTTGCTTAGCGGTCATAGCAAGACCTCTAGGGTGGGTCTGGTGGTCAAGCGATAGACCGCCTGGCTTCAAAAGATCCGAATTTTTTAAATTTTCATATTATCTCCCATTTATCCCCTAATTGATGTATATATCCCATTTTAAATCCACAAATTACATTTCTATAATGGGCTTGGATCTAAAAGTCTTAGAATTGGGTCTTTGGGCCTACTTAAGGTGGGCTTAGCCCTTTGGTAAATATAGGGTCTTTAAATAGATTTTATACAGTCTTAATTCCTCTTAATTGTTCATTAATCCTAATTGTTATATTTAAATCCGAAAAAAATTATAAAAAATTCTTGGGCGTTACACCCTCCCCCACTTAAAAAGAATTTGATCCCCAAATTCATCGTAAATAAGATTTGCTAAGGAGAGTGTACTTACATTCAAATATCTCTGGAAATCTTTTGCGCATGACTTCTTCGGTTTCTCATGTTGCTTCGTGTGGTCAAGATTTACTCCAATGGACTTAAACCATGGGAATAATTTTATTCTGGAGTTGACGTACTTCCCGTTCAATTATCTTGACTGGCTTTTGCTCATACGTCAAATCCTTTTTAATCTCCATATTGTCATAAGTTATGACATGGAATGGATCGGGGATGTACCTTTTGAGCATTGAGACATGAAATACATCATGAACTCCAGCTAATTGAGGGGGTAAAGCTATTTGATATGCGACTTCACCAACCTTTTCATGAATTTCAAATGGGCCAATGAATCTTGGAGTGAACTTGCCTTTGATGTCGAATCTTCGATTACGTCGACCCAGAGAAACCTTAAAGAATACATGGCCTCCTACTTGGAATTTCAGGTCGCGCCTTCTGTTATCAGCATATGATTTCTGCCTGCCTTGAGCCATCTGGAGTCTCTCCCGAATAAGCTTTATCTTGTCGGTAGTATCCCTGATGATATCGGGGCCGAGGAATTGCCTCTCTCCGACTTCATTCTAACATATAGGTGAGCGATAGCTTCATCCATATAGTGCCTCAAACGGTGCCATTTGAATACTAGTTTGATAGCTATTGTTAGATGAATTCCACTAGAGGCAAGTGGTCGTGGCAACTCCCTCCAAAATCAATAGCACATGCCCTGAGCATATCCTTCACCACATGGTTTGTCCTTTCAGTTTGACTATTAGTTTGTGGATGGAATGTAGTGCTAAAGTTGAGTCGGGTCCCTAATGAATGCTGTAGAGCCTTCTAGAATTGTGATGTGAATCGAGGGTCTCGGTCAAACATAATGGTGACAGGGACACCATGTAATTTGACAATCTCCTTTATGTATAGTGTTGCCAATACATCCACAGACCATTGACTTTTGATTGGTAGAAAATATACAGATTTTGTCAATCGGTCTATTATCACCCATATACCATCGTGTCCACCTCTTATCTTTGACAAACCCATGATGAAATCCATCCCTGTACTTTCCCATTTCCACTTGGGAATATCCAAGGGATGTAGTTTCCTGGCGGACTTTAAATGTTCTTCCTTTACTTGCTCACAAGTGAGGCAGCGAGATACAAAGTCCGCTACTTCTCTTTTCATATTGGACCACCAGAAATTTCTTTTTGAGTCTTGGTACATCTTGGTAGCACTAGGGTGAATAGCATACCTTGATTTAGGAGCTTCTTCCATGATCAATTTCTTAGTGTCGGCATGATCCGGCACACAGATTCGATCCTTAAACAATAGTCTTCCATCAGTTGAAATGGAGAATTCTGGCCTTTGATCAATATTAGCCTTGATCTCTCCATCAATGTGGGGTCATTTTCTTATAATTTGACTAGATCTTCAATCAATGTAGGTTGTGGCCGTATATTTGCAAGCATACATCCTTCCTATTCTTTATCAACATCGAGATTCAAACGAGCAAAATCCTCGATAAGATAAGTCGTACCTTTCTTGAGGCTTGCTAGAGTTGCCATTGGTCTTCTGCTAAGAGCGTCAGCTACATTATTTACTTTTCCTAGATGATATTGGATAGTAAAGTCGAAGTCTTTGAGATACTCCAACCATCTTCGTTGGCTCATGTTCAATTCCTTTTGGGTGAAGAGGTATTTCATACTTTTGTGATCTAAAAATATAGTGAACTTCTCCCCATAGAGGTAGTGTTGCCAAATTTTCAAGGCGAATATAATCTCAGCTAGTTCCAGATCATACATAGGGTAGTTTTCTATGAAATCACCTTTCCATTTTGCATAAGAACGCATCCCAAGCCAATGCCAAATGTATCAATATAGACTTCAAAGCCACCACCTTCAACAAGTTGTGCTAAGATCGGGGCCATAGTGAGATGATCTTTAAGAGTTAGGAAATTTTCTTTACAATCCTTTGACCATATAAAAGGGTTCTCCTTTCTTGTATATCTAGTCAAAGGGACGGCGATTTTAGAGAAATCCTTAATGAATCACCTATAATAACCAGCCAGACCCAGAAAACTTCTAACTTCTGACACGGTCGTCGGCTGACTCCAATCCTTAACAGCTTCAACCTTAGAAGGATCGCAAACGATACGTTCTTTTGAAATAATATGGCCAATAAAAGGGATCTCCTTTAGCCAGAACTCACACTTGCTAAGCTTTGCGTAGAGTTGATGCTCTCTTAGGGTTTGCAAAGCTATTCTTAAGTGTTCTTCATGTTCCTCCTTAGTCTTAGAGTATATCAGAATATCATCAATGAAGACGATCACAAATCGGTCGAGGTAAGGCCTGAAGATATTATTCATGAGTTGCATAAATGCTGCCGGGGCATTAGTTAACCCGAACGGTATTACCACGAATTCATAGTGCCCATATCTTCTCCGGAAAGTAGTCTTGTATATGTTTCCATCTTTGATCCTGATCTGATGATAACCTGACCTCAGATCTATCTTGGAGAAATATTCCGCTCCCAAAATTTGATTGAAGAGCTCATCGATATGCGGCAACATATATTTGTTCTTAATAGTAAGTTGATTTAGTCCCCGGTAGTCGATACATAGCTTGAGAGATCCATCCTTCTTCTTCACAAATAAAAATGGCGCACCCCAAGGGGATTGGCTAGGCCGAATGAAGCCCTTGTCTAATAACTCCAGAAGTTGCTTCTTCAATTCTTTGACTTCTGTAGGGGACATCCTATAGGGAGGTATTGAAACAGGTGCAGCTCCAATGACGAGTTCAATGATGAAATTTACTTCCCTTTCGGGTGGTAAACCGGGTAAATCTGATGGGAAGACATCGGGAAACTCATTCACAATGGGAATATCTTCTAAGATGATCTCCTTGGACTCAATGATGATTACGGAGGCAAGAAAAGCTTCACATCCTTGCGAAATGAGTTTGCAAATGTGAAGGGATGAAATAATGGTAGGATACTTCTAGTATTTGACACCAAGGAAGGAAAATTGCGGAAGACCTGGTTTCCGAAAAGAGATTCTCCTATTGCGATAATTTATATAGGCGTCATGGTCTACAAGCCAATCTACACCTAGGATAGCATCGTAGCCTTCCATGTCAAGGAATACGAGGTTCGCAGGAAGATTATGACCTTCTACCATTACCTCACTATCAGGGTAGTGGGTTGTAAGTTTTGTTCCAGGACCTAAGGGTGTAGTAATAGCAAGGTCCGAAGGTAGAGGAACTGATGAAATTGGCAAGGTTTTTGTAAAAGTAGTAGATATATAGGAATGAGAAGCACCAGTATCAAATAACACGAATGCCGGATAGGAATAGATTTGAATGGTACCTTCCATTAGTCCCTCATCCTTGGGCGCTTCATCAACATCCATAACAGCGTTAAGATGAGCCCGTCGCTTTCGTCCACCGCTGGAGGATTGTTCCTTCATGAGGGGGCAATCCGACATGCGCTGCTCCCGGCTACCACATCTCAAACATGCCCCTAGGCATTTCAAGCATTCTTTGGCTGAGTGGCCGAACTTCTCACAAATAGAGCAAGCCGTCATGACTTGCTTATCTTCTTTTTTAGTCTTCTTGTTCCTACGATCATCTTTGCCGTTCTCATTCTAGGATCTCTTCTTGTTATCCCAAGAGTTGTAGGTGATGTTGAATTTTTTCTCTTTCCTTCCTCGCCGATCAAACTTTTGGCTCGACTCCTCCCCTTTACCTTTGAGTTTATCGACCTTCTCGAAGGTCCGTTCACACAAGTGTGCCCGTTGGACCATCTCTGCATAGGTCCGAATATTTTATGGGCCAAGTTGCTGGATGAAGATGGGCCGCAACCCGTCCATGAAACGATTTGCTTTTAGAAGATCCGTGCTCACTAAATGCTGAGCATAGGGTGCTAAGCAAGAGAATTGTAATTCATATTCTGCCACCGTCATCATGCCTTGACGCAGCGACGGGAATTCTGCCGCTTTCCTCTCCTTGACATGTTCGGAGAAATACTTTGCTCAAAAGAGGGTGAGAAATCCCTCCCAAGTGTGTGGTGCATTTTCAGGCGGTGCTGGAATATACTTCCACCAAGTTCGTGCATCCTTGTTAAGTTGGAACATGGCGAGACGAACCTTCTCTTGGTCGACACATTGCATGACCTCGAATATATGGTTCATTTCATCTATCTAGTTTTTAGCTTCATCTGGGTTGGAAGAACCATACAATCACAGAGGGTTTAGACTCCGGAAGTTGCGGTGCCGATCACCAGCACCAGCCCTCAGGCCAGCTTGGGCCATATTTTGCAAGGCCTAGGTGAGACCCGCAACAGTTTGTTGTATTCCACCCCAATCAACACGGTGAGCCATTGTAAGAATGAGGTACCTGAGAAGAGTAATAAATTTTATCAATTCTACTGGAATTGGTAGGGTTAATCCTAAAGATAATTTCTAATTACTATCTCATCCCAGTTCTACCCAATTTCTATCATTGGTTGAGAATTTCTTTCCTTGTTTCATAGGTATGGGTCATTAAGCATTGGGCTTAGCCTATGACATGACATTTACCTAGGAATAAGTAAGTCCTAACACCTAGAAACAATCAGGGAACGTGAATAGTCGGATAGTGCGTCTCAAGCGAGAAATATATTCAGAGCGCCAACACATTCACACATAAGAAATGAATGCACAATATTTGGACAAAATCCTTACTTTATTTAAACAATAATCAAAAGTACATAAGGTTGACTCTTGACCCTTTGACTAACTAGACTCAATAAAATGAAAAATTACATAGCGACTCTTGACTATCAACTAATGACAATCTAAGACTTCTCTCCTTCTTTAATCACTCTCGGATCCATCACTTGAATAGTCTGAATCCGACCCGCTAGAATTTCCAGAAAAAGATTGAAAAAGTAGGGAATGAGCACACATGCCCAGTAGGTATCTTTGTATCAACATGAAGGCAATGTTTAAGTAATTAACATTTTAGCTCTAGAGCAAAGATAAATCATGAAAATACGATGAAACACGTGAATAAACCAAAGCAGCAAGATATGATCAAGGTGAGATATGAGAATTCTTATAGACTAAAAATATGATTAAGCAAGAATATAACAAGAATGTAAGTTTGGCCTTTCATGAACAAGAATGTACTTTTTCATAACCATAAAGGCTATGTACTAGAAAGTCATGTAACGAGAATGTACTAGTAGGCATGTAATTTTACAAGATTGCCTTGTGGATCTTCACTCGCTTATAAAAAAAGTACTCCCAGCGCAATGCGACGCCAGTGTTCATTATATACCCCATGATTTATAGTATGTTTCTGACTATCTACCGAGGGGACTAGAGTGGAGCCCTTGGACACTGTCCGTGCCCGCTCTTGCATCTTCAAGTTATAAATCAAGCTACTTCCACGAGAATATAAATATGGCCAATAACCTAACAAGTTAAAACTATGGTTCCTTGATAAAAAATGTCAAGGTAAGAATGCCTCAATTAAGAATATGAGAGTTCAAAATTTGATTTAGAACAAGGTTATGCCATGAAGAAAAATTTGACAGCATAACGGCATATTCCTTAAATTCCATAATTCATTAGGTAGCTTTTTGAAACAAAGTATAGAGTTCTAGATAATCAATAGACCATCTAGGATCATAGAAAAATCAACCCTTGGGTCAAACCTTGGGTTTAATCAAGACTTAGGTAAAAAAATGGTCATATCAGAGCCGTTTTATGGAAATAATGATCATTTACTAGACCGTATGTTATGCGGTCATGACTGGACCGTTTAGAAACAGAGTTGATGAAACGAATGAACTGGAACCATGTGGTCAAAGCGAGGCCACTAGGCGTCCTTGGCAGTCAGGTAAATGGCCACTAGGTCCCTCTGGCGGTCGTCCATAGGACCGCTAAGGTCCAGAACACAAAACACCAGTTAAGTGCTTCTTAAACAATTGAGTTTTCAGGGTACAACTAGCTCGACGTCCTAGTGGGAATCCCAGGCACGCGGAATCTTATGGAGGCCTTGAAACAAGATCACCTAGTCTGGTGAAAGGAATATTCAACGGAGAGGATCGAAAGCCCAATATTGTGCACTTAATGTGCGAAGTGTATCTAATGACATTGTACCGGAATACGTGTCATGTACTTAAGAAAAGACTCAAGGTAAGAGTGAGATCGCGAAAGACATCGATCAAAACATCACTATAAAGTCCATGAATCTTATGAAATTATGATCATTAATACAAGAATATAGGGTTTTGGCATAAAAGTAACATAAGTTTAAAATACGACCAAAGTGTATAAAAAACATGAAATCTACTAGGATGATTAATTAACATCACCAAGTGTATGAATACAGTACTAAAAATAAGAGTAAGAACTACTTAGCTAGGCTTAACATATGATTATTAGGGATGTTATGCATTCTGTTTCGGGTTAACAATAATACAAAATTCAAAAAACGAAAGCGGTCTCAGGAGGACCGTTTCATAGGTGCTAGCGGTCTATCCTAGGACCGCTAAAGGACTCAGGCGGTCTCAAGAAGACTTTTTCTTCCTGTCTACTGTAAACATCTATAAAACTAAAATATATGCTAATCTAAGGTAGATAGATGCATAGTAAAATGTACCAATAGGTAAATAAGGTCTGATAACATCATAGTAAGACATGGAGATGCACGAGTAGTCATAATTTATTATTTTTATTATTAAAGGTAGGAACTATGCATGCTATGTTAACCCTATATGTGCAGTCATAATAAAACTTCAAATCCGTCATGTATAATCAATGAAAATAGGAGGCAATAGAGAGCTTTTATTCCTAACACAAGAATTTAGTCTTTTCATCAGATAACCTACCTTTGATTTGTTCTCTTGACTTTAGATTTCTGACTGGAAGTAGATCCTAGTTCCTGTACGTCCTGTGCCAAACCTGTGACTTCCCGTCCCTCTATCTCCCGATCATCTTGACCGAAGTCGATGAAAATTGGAGGGTAGGTGGAAGATACGAAGGGGAATAGAAAGTTCTAAAGGTTCAACTCCTAAATACCTCGATTAGGGCTTCTATGTTCCTGATCTTCACTGGACCGTCACACTGGTTCATGTGCAGTCCGTTGCGAATCAGTGACTTGCAGAGGCTCTAACTCTCCAACGGCTATGTCTTCTAGCAAGAAAATTTGAGGGTACTTAGACAAAACTAAAAAGAACATAAAGTTCTAAAGAAATTCCATGAGAAGATGTCTCCTTACCTTCGAAATACGCGAGCCAACATTAAGGTTTGCATGAGGCGAAGTTAAGATCTATTTATAGGGTTCACCTAGGTTTTAAGGGATTAGATCGATCCTAGAGTCCCAAATTGGAGTAGAGTTAATCCCTAGATAGTTCTAGAGAGTCTTCTACGTCAGGTAGCTTCGATCTAAGGTGATTTGATCGTCAAAGATCTAAGCTTTTCACGTTGTCTTCCATTCACGGAACTAGGGTTGCTTAGCGATCATAGCAGGACCGCTAGGGTGGGTCTGGCGGTGGCGCGATAGACCGCCAGGCTTCAAAAGATCCGAAATGTTTGATTTTTTGTATTATCTCCCATTTATCCCCTAATTGATGTATATATCCCATTTTAAATCCATAAATTACCTTTCTATTAATGGGCTTGAGTTTAAAAGTTTTAGAATTGGGTCTTTGGGCCTATTTATGTTGGGCTTAGCCCTTTGGTAGATATAGGGCCTTTAAATAGATTTTATACATTCTTAATTCTCCTTAATTGTTCATTAAGCCTAATTAATATATTTAAATCCCAGAAAATTCCTAGAAAATTCTCGGGTGTTACATAACCATTATTAGAAGTTGTCGGGTTGAGAGTTTGTACCGGTCATCGTGTGTCGCGGAAAACTTGGTTCCCGTAGCGCCTAGCGTATGCTGTCAGGTAGGCCTCTTCGATCTCTGCTCGGGCCCGCACCACTCGACCCTGCCTCAACCAATCTCGAATCTAGTCCCCCGCGTGGGTAGCCCATTCAATGGTGCCCAAAAGGCCAAGGGAGTGTCTCCCCATGCGCACCTTTGCAGCTCCCTCTCCCGGGAAGGGGATGACCGGCTATCTAACTCCTTGTGTCCTCATCACCAAGCGGTGATGAAGTGGCTCCACAATGTTTACGCAGTGAAGCCAGATATCATGGCCGGAGTAGGCTAGTGTAGCCTCCACCCATGGTTGTCCCTCATGCCCCTCACCCTGCTATAGGGTCCAGTGGACTTGCAAGATAGGGTAGATAAGAGCATCAGTGTCCACATAAACATGCATTCACATTCAAGTCTGAGTGTTGGATCTTACCAACGTGTAGGGTAAGGTGTCAATGTCGTCTGAGATGGCTCGCACCTGGCATCGAAGCGAGCATACCTCTCGTGCCACTACCCATCGCCGCGCAATGGGTACTCGATCAGGGTACGCCTCTCATCCTCTCCCAAGGCTGGGTAGGCGCACGTAAGCCCACACCTGCATCACACACATCTTAGTGCATTAACATATAGCAGAGTCGAATAGAAATTGCATAAGCATAAGGAGTCAAGTTTACCTGTAGGAGTGGAGAGAACCCACCAAGCATCGATTGGCGAGTGGTAGCGCTGAGTGAGTCGAAAAGGAAGGCGAGTGCGGTCGCGCCCTACACGTACGCTCCCACTACGTCTAGATCCTCCAGCAGGGGCAGTAGTCGGTAGCTAATTCAGTATGCCCTCATCGCGAATAGAAGCCTCCCGAACATCAGCATCAGGAACCTCCTGAGCACCGTGTCTCCCTCAGGCCCTGCTCCAGTAGCAACTCTGTCTCATACTCTATCTATCAGGTGCTGGAGGTGCTGCTCTTGTAACTCTACTACTGAGATTGCGGCTCCTCGCAATCTTAGGCCCTCCTAAAGTGCGACCCTTGGCAGGATAGATGACCGATGTCCTGGCTGCAGTAGCTCGAGCCCGAGCAGGCGATGTTCTGGCTCCCGGTAGTCTACAAAAGTATGGCCACTAACTGGCACCCCGGAAACCCGTAGTCCGGTGGTCCTCGATACATCCTCTAGCGTGGGGGTCATGTGTCCCCACAGAAATAGGAAGGTCTGGCTGGCCGCGTCCCACCGGTCGTGCAACACCAAAAGTAGTGTTGCATCTAGTCTCATCACCTCTAGGCTGAGGAACTATGTGAAACCCATCGCTGCCAATCTCTCCTACTAAAAGTATGGCAGTGCAAGGTACATTGCTCGAACCTGCAACCAAGATATCATGGTCCGGCGTTTTCCCTGCACACATTGCACTTCTCACATCAGTAATGCATTCATTCATTCATTCATTTAGATCAAAAAAATTGGCTGGTCATATGGCGGTCTCCTCTGAGACCCTCTCGATGATTGACGGTCCATCTTGGACCGCCTAGTACTCTAACGGTCTAAGAAAGACCACTTTTTGAATGACGATTCTTGGTAGGACCGCCATTTTCCTCGCGGCTGTGATCAACGTTTCTCCTCTTTCCCATTCGTGGAAGTGGCCCCAAGGACCCTACAGTCTTCTCCTGGGGTTCATGTGACCCCTATCCTCACCATCCCATGCTCATTCCTTGTTATAAAATAAACAAAATGGGATTTTGGGCCACGGCCTACCTTCGACGACGGAGCCTTTCCGGCCATTTTCTCTGTCGCCGCCCCCGACTCTTCGTCTTCGCCGTGCGTTTCTACCTCCTCGGGTGCTCCGACAGCCGTGGAAGGCCCTCCCTCTTCGATTACGGCCGGTGGCAACTGTTCCTCTTCCGATCAGCTCGCCAGCGACGGGTTGGTGTCCTCCACCTCCATCTTGCGCATGAGCCGCTTCACCGCTCTCTTCTTCACCATCTTCAGTGGGCGTGTGTGAGCTCGAGGTGTGAGAGTATCGACGACTTGGTTGAGAGGTAGTCGGCGGTGAGCTCTGTGGGCTCGGTGAGTGTGTGTGTGAATGAGAGGGAAAGAGGGAGGTTTTATGGTTTTAAAGCCAACCTTCATTTAGCTGTCTTACGACTGGCCGCTGGATCTGGGTGACGGTCATATGAAGACCGCCTAAAGGGAGAGAGGGCTTTTTGAGTTTTGAATTTCCTTACCATTAATGGTCTTACATTTGACCACTAATTTAAGGAGACGATCTTTTGGAGGCCGCCATTTCCTTGGGCCCCACTTTTGGCTATGATGCCATGCTTGCTTCATGCCTGTGCGGTCTTTCATTTCATTTCTTGCATGATTGTGTTTATTTTGATGTCTTGGCATCCTCATGATGTTCTGTATAGCAAACTTTGCCTGTGCCATGTCACGTCACTTCCTTCGATCAAGTAGGAAAGTCAGGTGAGTATCTCTGTTCCCTAGTCCCCTTAATGCATTACTATATGGTATCTATGTTATATTACTCGAGAATCGGCTGTTCATTCATGTGTTCTTGGATCTGATGTTCTCCTTTAACAAAAATGATGCTAATCTAGGTGCACATGTTTAATCGTTGGATAGGCCCTTAGGTTGGAAAAGTTAAGGGACAATGGTTCGATCTTGCACGCCGTGGTTGCAGATAGTGTCATGACCTTAATCGTTCTAGTCTAGCAATACTATTCTCGAGTACTTTCTATTTTATGCTTTCTTTGCATTCGTTTTAACAATTTCTTTTATTTTAGCCCAGCATGCATCATACGCATTTTTGAGCATTCATGAGCCTTGATCTGTCTAAATTGTCTCGATAAGAGTAAGTAATTGTGCGTCCATGGTTTTAGGCAAGGGAGAGTATTCCACTCAGAGTTAGAAGGTTTTCTCTGGTCTATTTACTCAGTTTTGTTAGCTGAGAGTTCCTGTCTGGAGTTTAGTTTGCTCGTCACATTACTTTTCGCTTATTCCGAACGCCTATCAGTTGTGCATTCCACTGATGAGGTTGATAGTGTTTTTATTCCTTTAGTTTGTTAGTTCCTCCAGGCATGCGTCATTTGGTTGAGCCGTTCCATGCTATTAGTTCAGAGTTTTTCGGGAGATCCCTATGACTCATTGGTTGAGAATGGGTGTCGTTTACCTTAACGCTTGCTTGTCAGTCCACTTCGCTATGTTTTTGCTTCACCTCCATGTTCCATTTCGCTTCTGCTTCGCCTCCGCTTGCTCTCCTGCAAAGAGGGCATTAAGGAGGGGCATCTATTGACACCCGTTTTATGACCGATGAGTTGTGTCATTTCCTTATTCTCTTTTATGATGTCCCGAGTTATTCACTAGTTATTGGGGAATTTTGGTTGGTTTTTAGGATTATTTTATGGTTTTTCCCTAGTTTGGCTCAAATTCTTGCACATTTTGACATTTGGGCTTATTGGGCCTAGATAAGGGCTAGATAAGACTCATTTTTTGATTAATACAGTGATTTATCTGGGTTTTATTTTTCTTCAACGGCCACCCATCTAGCGGCCTATCGCAAGGCCGCGATATGGATAGAGAGTCATGCTTGGTCTGGCCTTCTCCCAGTCAACCTTATCTCTTTCGAATGACTATGCCTTTAGCTGTCTAACGAAAGACCGATAACTAAGGCTTGCGGTCTATCGCGAGACCGCTAATTGAGCCCGAAAGTCCAGGCTTGCGTAGGTTTTCTCTCTCTATCAGTGGTCGAACAGAGTCCTTGATTCCATGATTTCTCTATGGATTTCGATCCTCAGGAGCTGCTGATCGATTCTGGGAACTCCTGGGAGTATTATCTACGACTTTTATCAGGTCTTAGGCCTCTATTTTCGCTATTATCCCTCTAACTCGACCTAGGGTTTTGGGGGTCTATAAATAGAACCCTTGACTTCATGGCTGGAGGAGGAGATTTCTGGAGGTAGCGATGAAGTGCTGCCACATTCTGGAGCGAATCTCAACTAGGGGGAGCTGGTTTCTACGTCCTAGGGTCGTCTTGTCTACAGAGTATTCATAGTTTTTGTTCTTTTTTGTGTTAGTTTGCAATTATTTTCGTTCATCTTTGCATCATCATAGCATTCATTTTTCCCCTTTTCTTCATCTCTCTATGTTCATTCTTCATTTTCAAACATCCTCCTACTATTTTCTACGCCCCACAAGTGTTAAAAACAACCAACCCCCAAGTATTCACCCTTCCATTCATGCATGCTCATTGTTGTTGGTTTATAGATACAACATTTTTCCATATCTAATCGGGTCGTTATCTTCTTGTCCCTACATTCTTTTGATGGTCTACAGCACTCTTGACATGAGGCCCAACCCTTCTGGCCGGCTAGGAGGGAAGGAGGATTGAGTTCCCACGTTTTGTTTTCTGGGTGCAAGTAGTGGTCCGCATCAGACCGTCAGACTCGCCTAGCGGCCATCAGACGACCGTCTATATCATATA
The DNA here is from genome assembly GCA_022559845.1 of Amorphophallus konjac. Classification (NCBI taxonomy): domain Eukaryota; kingdom Viridiplantae; phylum Streptophyta; class Magnoliopsida; order Alismatales; family Araceae; genus Amorphophallus; species Amorphophallus konjac. The sequence goes on along the minus strand of CM040126.1, from coordinate 178,623,043 downwards.
GCGACCACAGGAAGACCGTTTTATATATCTACAATTATGAGACTTGTTTTATGCATGTTCTGATGGCCGTTTTTACACGATCCCCTCTCATCTTTGAGTCTTTCATAGGTACATAGTGCGTACTATGGTGCATGGCTATGAGTTACACTTTGCACATATTAGGCACACGATCTTGGACTTCTGATCCTCTCCATTGGATATTCCTTCCACTGGACTAGGTGATCTTGTTTCAAGGCCTCCGTAAGTCTCTACGAGCTAGGGATTCCCACTAGAACGCTGAGCTGGTTGTACCCTCAAAGCCCAATGGTCTAGAAAGCACTTGTCGGCATTTTTCTGTGTCTGGGTAGTCACGGCCATCAGGCGATCGCTACTGACAATTAGCGGTCCTCCCGTGACCGCGTTAGTCTAGATTTCACCCCTGCGTCGACTGTTCTTTACTCATGCGTCGACTCGGTCTAGAAACGGTCCTAGGATGACTGCCTCTCAAAGAAATGGCCCCGATATGGCCGTTTTATGTTTAAGTATTGATTAACCCAAGGTTTGACCCAAGGGTTGATTTTCCTATGCTCCTAAGTGGTCTATGGATAATCTAAAACCTCACACCTTGTTCAATATGCTACTAATGAATTATAAAAGTTAAAGAATAGACCGTTATGCTGCTGGATTCTTTCCGTGGCATGACCTTATCTTTAATTCGTTCCTTTTGAACTCCCATGATCTTATTTGGTGCATTCTTGCCTTGACATTATTATCATGAACTTATTGTTGAATTGTACATTACTGGCCAAACTTTATTGCTATATCTCGTGGAAGTAGCTTGATTTATAACGTGAAGATGCAGACCGTACACTGATTGTGTCCAAGGGCTCCATGCTAGCCCCCTCGGCCAATTGTTAGAAACATCCTGAAAATCATGGGGTACGATGATACTGACGTCGCATTGCGCTGGGAGTACTTATTTTTACAGACGAGTGAAAACCATGAGACAATCTAGTGGAATTACTTTCTTGTGTGTTAAGTAACTTTCTTGTGCATAGTCTTTATGGTTATGAAAATTGCATTCTCGTTACATTCTTATTCGTGAAAGGCCATATTTACATTCATGCTATATTCTTGCTTGATCATATTCCCAGTATACATGAACTCTCATATCTCATCTTGATCATCTTGTTACTTGTGTTACTTTGGTTTATACCGCATGTTTTATCGTATTTCCTTCATATTATTTCCTAGAGCTAAAATGTTAATTACTTAAATATTACCTTCGTGTTGATACAAAGATACCTACTTGGCAAGTGTGCTCATACCTACTTTTTCAATTTTTTCAGGACATTCTTGCGGGTCGGATTCAGATTATTCAAGTGATGGATCTGAGAGCGATTGATGATTCGAGAGAAGCCGTAGTTACTCTAATCACGAATCAATTATGTAATTTTTACTTCATTGAGTCTAGTTAGTCAAAGTGTCTTTGTAAACTTTTCATTATGATTCAATAAAAGTTAAGATTTTTTTGGATTATACCCTCTTGTGTTCACTTTTATGTGTGAATGATTAGCTCTCTGATTATTATTATCACTTGAGGCTTCTCTTGTCGGCTGTTCACATTCTTGATTAGTTTCCCTACATAATCTCGGGGCGTGATAGTTAAAGTGATATTAGAGCCTAGGCATAAGTAAGTCCTAGGAAAATGTCATGTCATAGGTTAAGTCCAAGGATTAAGGACCCACGCCTATGAACTAAGGAAAGGAATTTCCAAACCCATGTGAGATCGGGTAGAGCCCGGGATGGGATAGTTAATTAGAAATTGTCTCTAGGTTATTTCCCCTTCACTCTATAGGAATAAACAAATTGATCTTCTTCTTAGGTACCCCCCTCCCATCCTCAAAATGGCCCACCATGTCAACTGGGACGAGATGTAACAAACAATTGTGGGTCTTACCCAGGCCCTACAAACGGTGGCCCAAGCTAGCGCAAGGGCTGGCATGGGAAATTTACACGGAAACTTCTGGAGTTTAAATCCTCCACGATTCTCTGGATCTTCTAACCCTGATGAAGTAGAAAATTAGATTGATGAGATGAACTGTATATTTGTGGTCATGCAATGCACCGATCAAGAGAAGGTCTGTCTCGCCACATTCCAATTGAACAAAGACGCCCGTACTTGGTGGAAGGCACAGCAACAAAATGATCAACTTACCTGGGAGGATTTTCTAACACTCTTCTGTGCAAAGTACATCTCTGAGCACGTCAAAGAAAGAAAGGCCACCGAATTCGCCTCTCTTTGCCAAGGCATGATGTCCGTGGCAGAATATGAACTTCAATTCTCTCGGCTGGCACCATGTGCTCGTCATTTGGTTAGCACGGATCTTTTAAAAGCTAATCGATTCATGGACAGCTTAAGGCCTATGTTTATTCAACAACTTGGGCCTCAAAATATCCGCATATATACGGAAATGGTCCAACGGACGCATTTATCTGAAAGGACCCTGGAGAAGGTAGAGAAGTTTCAGGGGAAAGAAGAAAAGTCGAGCTGAAAATATGATAGGCGAGAGGAAAAAAAAGAAAGGTTTAGCATCACGGAAGATGACGAACCCCATCACAACAAGAGGTCCGGCAATGGGAATGGTAATATTAAAAGAAATAGTAATGAAAAAAGGAATGGCAATGGCAATGGCAATGGAAATAGTAAAAGAGTTAAGGAAGAAGAAGAAAAGTAAGTCATGGCGGCTTGCTCATTCTGTGAGATGTTCTGGCACACGGCCGAAGAATGTTGGAAGCGTCTCGGTGCTTGTCTCAAATGTGGAAGTCGGGAACATCACTTGCCCATGTGTCCTCTCATAAAGGAACAATCTTCAAGGAATAACAATGGACGCTGGTGACGAGGCCGACTAAATGCCATCTTGAACGGGAAAGATAAGGCGATGGAAGAAACCATTATGACTTATTTACATATTAGCATTGCCTTAATTATCAGTCCAACTAATTAAAACATACTCTCCATAAAACTCATGCAGTGAATTTGGGGACCAAATTCTTTTTAAGTGGGGGAGGGTGTAACACCCCTAATTTTTTTAAAAATTATTCAAAAATTTTTTGGGATTAAATATAATTATTAAGTATTTAAAAAGTCTTAATGGGATATTAAGAGAAATATGGGATAATTAAATCAATTTAAAGGCCCTACATTAACCAAAGGGTTAAGCACAACTCAAATAGGCCCAAAGACCCAATTCCAAGACCTTTAGGCCCAAGCCCACTTCTACAGATGTAATTAGGGTAATTTACATAATTAAGTTGGATAAATAGGATAAATAGGGGTCAAATAGGAGATAATAAGAAATTCTGAAATTTTCAGAATTTAGCGCCTAAACGTGGTATATCGCACTACCGCTATATCATAATAGTGGTCCCCATTCGACCGCTACTATCTTCCGTGGATGGAGGTGTTAGAAGCGTAGAAAAATTAGATTTTTCCCATCCCAATCTCTATGATTCGAAGCTACCTGGTATGGAAACCTAGTCTAGGACTCTTTTGGATCGATTCTACTATAATTTAAGACTCCTAGATCGATCTAATCCTTCAAACCCTAGCAAACCCAATAAATAGGACCCAACTTCAACCTGCATGAACCCTCATTTTGGCTCGTGTTGTTCGATGGTAAGTCATGGATATTTAATGTTGGTCCTTTAGACTTTATTGTTTTCCTTAGTTTTTTCTAACTGCCCTCAAAATCTCGTGCTAGGAGGACACGCCATTAGAGAGTTAGAAGCCCTACAAGTTGCTGGTTCGCTGTAGTCCGCACAGGAACCAGTGTGGCCATCCAGCAAAGATCTAGAGATTGGAAGCCTTAATCGAGGTATTTAGAAGTTGATCCTTTAGAACAATTTGTTAACCTTTATATGTTCTACTTACCCTCCAAATGTCATGGATTTAGGTCAAGTGGTTAAGGAGAACGAGGGACGAGAAGTTGCTGGTTTAGCATAGGACGTGCAGAAACTAGGGTCGACTTTCAGTCAGAAATTTGAAGTTTAGGGACCGAATGAAAACTAGGTTATCTCATGAAAAGGCTAAATTAACGTGTTAGGAACAAAAGTCATCTGGTTTCAGGACGTTTCATGCTTTCTACTAGTCGCATTTCATGTTTTAATACTACTGTGCATCTAGGTTATTTCTGCATGTATAGTCCTGCACCTTCTAATTAAAAATAAGAACTTTGGCATGATCCATGTATTTCCATGCACCCTCTTCGTTATAAACATGCTCTTACATGTAGTCCATTTATTTCCCACGCTTATTATGCATTTATTGCCCTAGGATAGGCCTTGCACTCGATAGTTTGGTGCTATTTGATGCAGGATAGAAATGGTCTACCTGTGGCCGCCAATGTCTAATAGCGGTTCCCAAACGACCGCTACTATGTAAAGGCGGTTCTGGCAAGACCGCTACTATCAGAAACGGTCCTCATAAGACTGCTACTATATTTCAGTTTCCTACACTCTGTTAACTCCAAACAGATTACAGATTAACCCTATTGTATATATGTTAAGCCTAGTTAATGTGGCTCTATTTCTAGTTATGACTTTACATTTATGAACTTGGTTATATTGCTCATCCATCATAATATATTTCATATCCTTAATGCGTTTTAAACCTATTTTAAACTTAATGTTACTTTCATGCCAAAATCATATAGTTTGTATTAAATTAAATTCCCACATGGATTATGAGACTTGTTTTATGCATGTTCTGATCGCTGTGTTTACACGATTCACTCTCATCTTTGAGTCTTTCATAAGTACATAGTGTGTACTCTGGTGTGTGGCTATTAGATACACTTTGCACATATTAGACACACGATCTTGGACTCGTGATCCTCTCCGTTGGATATTCCTTCCATCGAACTAGGTGATCTTGTTTCAAGACCTCAGTAACTCTCCGCGAGCCTGAGATTCTCACTAGGACGCCGAGCAGGTTATACCCTCAAAGCCCAATGGTCTAGAAAGCACTTATTGGCATTTTTATATGTCTGGGTAGTCGTGGCCATCAGGCGACCGCTACTGTCAATTAGCGGTCCTCCCATGACCGTGTTAGTCCAGATTTCACCCCTCCGTCGAATCTTCTTTCTTCATGTGTCGACTCAGTCTAGAAACGGTCCTAGCATGACTGCCTCTCAAAGAAACGGCCCCGATGTGACCGTTTTATGCCTAAGTATTGATTAACCCAAGGTTTGACCCAAGGGTTGATTTTCCTATTCTCCTAGATGGTCTATTGATAATCTAGAACCCCACACCTTGTTCAATAAGCTACTAATGAATTATGAAAGTTAAAGAACATGCCATTATGTTGTCGGATTCTTTCCGTGGGATGACCTTGTCCTTAATTCGTTCCTTTTGAACTCCCATGATCTTATTTGGTGCATTTTTGCTTTGACATTGTTATCTTGAACTTATTGTTGAATTGTACACTACTGGCCGAACTTTATTGTTATATCTCGTGGAAGTAGTTTGATTTTGAAGTCCCGCGATCAATGACACCCAAGAGGGGGGGTGAATTGGGTGTTTACAAATTTTAAAGAAACTTTTGACCTTTTATAAAATATGTGATAAACTACTAATTAAGATAATCAAATCTATTCACTCACAATTTGATTTATCAAATTCTATTTGGTGATGAGATAGATTATGCAAGGAGAACGATGATAAAATCTGAACTATAATGCGCACTCACACTCACGTAGAATGGGGGTAGACGAAATGGAACAAACCACACAATTAAAACATAATGCACGGCGATTTTGAAGGTGTTTCGGATGCAACGACGGCAATCCTACGTCCACCCCTCACCAAACCCGGTGAGGCTTCACTCGGGGATAAATCCCCAAACGGAGACGACGCTCCAACCACACACGTAGGACAACGCCTGCACACACACACGGGGACGCGCCCCAATACACACACACACACACACGAAGATGATGTCTCCAACATGATCCGACAACCAGATCACCAACACAAACACCCGCCGCCACATGTGCAGTAATCCACACACACGAGACAGAATGGATCTAAATAGACCCACACACACACAAACGCAGATCTAGGAAGATCCACGCACACACACGAATCAAATACGACACACACACACACGACCACGGATCCAACAATGATCCACACACACACACAAGTTCTTTAGTTTATGACGAACACAAATACAACACCCAAAACATAAAGATGATGAGACTTAGTTTAGAAAACTCATGTTTTGGGTTCCCCTTGAATGCATGTTGCGGATCTTGAATGTATCTTCAATCTTCACTTGACCGGAGTTTCAATCCGTGCTTGCTTGGCTTTTCTCTTTTCTTACTTGCTTCGCATCTCTTCTTTCTCCCTTAGGCACTCTTCTTGGAATCCTTGCTTGCTTGCTTGGCTTCTCTTCTCTTCCTTGGAGGAGGTTGGCTTTAGATATGCCTTCAATGCGTTGAGAATGGATGAAGAATACTTGTTGCATGGAGTATTGTTCACGGCTATAATACCCTTCTTCTTCCTCCTTGGACAACACCCTCTTGATCTCCCTTGGATCTCTCTTGATTCCCCCTTTGATGGCTAGGGTTTGTGACTCCAAATGAGAGTTTAATAGCCCTTGAATGGCCCCTGGACAAGCCTTAGACCAGATCCACGAAATCCACTTTGATTGGGGGCAGTAAATGGGTGAAGATATCTCTCCACAGGATTGAAAAACCAAGTCAACAAAAGTGACTTCGGGGCTGGCGGTCAACCGGAGGTCGTTTGGCGGTCGACCGGAAATCTGCAGAATGGAGATTTTTGCATTCTGGAATTTTCGGTTGACCGGCCACCACCCGACGGTCGACCGGAATGTGAAAAACTATTGTTTTCTGAATTATGGTAATTTCGGTCGACCGCCAGATATAGGTCAGTCGACCGCCAGCTACAGTAAATTCCAGACTACTACATTTTAGCCCCAAACTCCATTGCAACCCTTCCAAACTCTGTGGCATCAAACTCATTTGATCTTGGAGGGATTATACAAAGAACTTAACTTGGAAAACCATAATAAAAATGATTAGAACTTTAGCTTAATAATAAATATGATAAATGTGTGAAATGCATACATGAAAGCCCATGTTCAAAGTGCATACAAACGCTTGAACAATAAAAGCTTTAAGCTAAAGGTCAAGAATTATTTATATGCAAGTGAGCAAAGTATGAGAACAATTTAGCCATGCACATATATAAGTGAAAACTTGGAAAATATGATTGACTAAAGGTCAAGATCAATAGATATGCATTTGTCCAATATGAATGTATCATGTAACCAAGCTCCATGAAGAGTATGCATAGGAAGCATTCAAAGCACATGTTCAACTCAATCATATTCAACCAGTCGACAGGAATAATCAACCATTTAGTTTGGTTATCATCATTCACTTAATCACACATGAAGTGTAGTTAGCATCAAAACCATAGCATTACACACTAAGTTTAGTTATCATCAAACCATAGCTCAACAATCTCCCCCTTTTTGATGATGACAAACTTAGTGATGAATGAGGACAAACTTAGTGATGATGACAAACTAAATGAAGATACAACATGTTCTTCTCCCCCTAACACAGGTAATTATGAATCTTCTTTTTCTCCCCCTTTGACATTATCAAAAAGCGAGATAAGGCAAAGCTTTCCCCCTTATCAACATAACTGAACAAGCAAAACGAACACAACGAAGCAGGAGCAATTCTTGCTCCCCCTTTGACAGTATCAACAGGCAGATGAATGCCAATCAATCTCCCACATTAACACTATCAAGATGAAGGGAAGAAACCATTGAGGTCCAAATAGCAGCATGATGAATGAGCAAGGGATAATGACCCACGTTTGAAATTCTGATGAAGCATGAGCAAATTATAAACAAGTGAGTTCATGGAATGTCTGGGAGGCACCAAAACATATTTTTATGGATTTTCATGTTTGCAGATTTTTATTTGTTTTGTGATACCAATGGTTGGCATGAGAGGATATCAATTGTTGATCACTTGGATGTACTAGGATGAGTAGAGCTGATTTCACGCTTCTTCCCTTGGTCAATCAAAATCTAAAGCTTATTTAACAAGTGTGCAACATGTGAAGTCCATTCAATTTTTGGGTTTTCATTACTTTCAGATTTTTAATTTGATTTGTGGTTTGAAATGCATGAGATGCAACATATGCATGTGATGACAGGTGAGATGCATAAACAATCAACCGGAAAAATACGTATATATATATGCAACATAGCTCCCCCGTACTTATTTAAGAGGGGATGGGTATAAGAGGGGTGCATGAGGGTCACAACAATTGGAATGTTCACTTATGACACCTAGGAGGTTGTGCAATCATAGAGGAAGAGTCATGCAATAATCAATGTAGTCAATCAATTTTCTGAATACATAGTAAATCAAATTTCCAAATGTGTAAGTGAACAACATGAAAAATTATTATAGCCATATGGATATTCAGTTTTTCAAATCAACACAATGAAAGATTACGCGGACTGCATTTCTATTATTTGAGAATAGCGTATTGGAGCTTCGCTCTACCCCTTCAAATTCAAACATCAGATTTTTCAACAAATACAGAATTTTTCAATGAATGATCAGGTTAAATAATTCCTTTTTACGCGAGGAGTCACATGGAGTCATGCCAGAATCCCCGATTACTTAGAATATCAACCGTTTCATTTCATTCTGAACAGAGGTACTTTAGTGGGACACCTTTCAGAAATGAACCACATCACGTCTCAGGTGACGTGCATCTAATTTACTCAGCGAACTAAGCATTGCTCTGCCATTTATTTTCATTTCAGATTTTTCTACAATGAGAGGTAGGCAGCATTTTCCTCAACTGCCCCTTCACCAAATATGTAGCAAGCTTAATGTCTCTCTAGAGTGTTCAAGGAAAAAATCCTATATCCTTACGTTTAATACTCATTTTCATATTATGTGTAAGCGGTGTGTGAATTTGATTCAACATGTATACCGAAAATATCATGAACACCTGACAGTGCTACTCCCCCTAAATAGATACACTTATTAAGTATGAACTCCCCCAGAGTGTATGACAGGAAACATACCAACAATGACTCAAATGCAACATTATTTAGCAAGGAGATATACAACCATAGAAATGCCAAAGGATGGGGGGTAAATAGCATATAATATCAAGCAAGCATGCAGAGGAAATGTATGCAACATGCAACTAATACCAATCAAATGGATACCAATTGAATGAATTGAATGCAGCTAATGCATGAGTACTGATGCAATGCAACATTTGAACATATAGTAGTGGAATGGAAATGTAATATGCCAAGACAAAATACAATGTGGTGCAAAGCTTCTGATATCAAATGAATGAGCTAACTACAGTTAATGCATGAATTCTAATGCATGCAACCTATGCCTGGATGAGAGTGTGATGTAACATACAAATGCAGCAAGGGAGGGCTTTGATTTTAACACCATGAGATAAATTCCACGTTAGAGCATTCACATTTTATCAATGTATCAACATACATTTTATCAATGTGTCAACAACATAAGAACGTGTACGGCCAACACACCAACTCGAAAAGTCACCAGCCTCCTGAAGAAGCCACGGAAAAATATAGAACAATGTACTGCAGATTCAAGCCTACCGGCGAACTCTACCAAGTACAGCACGATCGAGACAAAGACCACGACAAAAAAGAGCATCCCGTCGCATCCTGATAAGAGCAAAACCATCTCGCAGAATGCCAACACAGCACGCACAAGACCACTTATGGAAAAGAAAGTGACAAGGAACCACGAAAACTAAGCTAGCGAAAGACTGTACTGGACTTTCAGGACTCTGGACACTATATATCTCGGATTCCCATGTACTTGCACACAACAACGCTCTGATACCAACTGTGACGACCCGGACTCCGGATACCGGATATACCCGATAGGACTAACGAGTAGACCCGATACCACTTGGAACCCGTGAAGCCTCCCAAGAGCTGTAAAGCTACGAAGGGATAAAAGGATTATTGTGTAGTACATTGAAGTCGCAGATATAACAGTAAGCAATTAAATTTCATTAGATCACTTTTCTAAAATAGCAAAAATAAAATTACTTTTTAATTAACCGATTAGATTAACAATTATACCAGAGTCCAGTCCAAAGAAAAGAAAAATACAGTCCAACAGAAAGAAAAATGTACACTGAGGTCGGGGGAAGCCCGACGCAGGTACCGCTGGCAACTACGAGCACGCCACACCCGGAACCACGAAGGAAGCAGAGATGACCACACCTGAAAAGTAAGGGTGAGCCTCGTGTCACTAGCTCAGTAGGGGTCACGCGGATCCCCACTGAAAAACAACGTAGTAACACGGAACAACAACTAAAACAGCAGTAGTAGTAAAGAAGGAAAAGCTAAACTACAACTAGAAAGCTGTGAAAGAAAGCTGGGAGAGTAGGAGTAGAACGGCTAAAAGAAAAGGGAAAAGTAAAGCCGTAAAGAACGAGAACATGGCTACCAAGCAAAGCACGACTCTCTAAGCTACTCCAAACAGCGACAGAAGGGTGAACCCTGATCTCAAAAAGTCAGGAGTTACCGATTCGTCAGCCAACCATTAGCCCAAAGGCTAAAGCCCACAAAACATGGCAAAAGCCTTAGAAAAGACCTAGACGGACAACAGACACTGACTCATACGTGACTAGATCGTTGTGCACGCAACACAAAGCTATCCTCGACAAAGCCGAGAACAGACCAACTCGGAAGGGGAAGCTGAACTTGGATGAAGCCAAGAACATACTAACTCGGAAGGGGAAACACAGACTTCGAGAAACACGAGAGTCATGCGCCAAGTGACGGAAGCACCTCCTCACTAGAAGAACAGCCAGATGCGTCCACTGACATCTTACACTGCACCACAAGTATCTCGCTACGGATGCCGAGAATGATGGAGACTGAGATACTTATTGAATAGAACCAGGAACTACAGTAACGAGTGACTAGTCAGGGTCACGCCCGTCGATGTTTGTCTAAAACGCCCCTAATCACATGTGCACACACAAGCTTAATGCCTTGAGCGAGGCCTCTAGCTAGTTTTCTCCGCCAGCAGGATGCTACTGCAAGGCCAGGGAGCCCACGGAAACTAGCCTATAAACTGTATCTCGGGAATTGCCCCACCACCTACTCCAAGGTGGGCCAACACTCGTGGTCGTCAGGCTACGACTAGTGGAGGCTCACTAGACACGGAGACTCTAAAACACAAGTGCTGAAGTATAGATAGGCTAAAAATGCATTATCGCACGTACTACGAAGCACAAAGGCACTACACCAAACTACCAACAGACTCAGGACCGGGCAACTAGACCTGCTGACACACCGATTCTTGAGTCACAAGACTCGGGGTCAAGATCGTCGGACAACGACGGTGACAAGCCGCCAATCAGCCTAATCCTAAGCCGAGGAAAACGACATTGGATCGTCGCATCCACAAACCCGTATAAAATGACACACAGAGACCTGAAGGTGCATCAAAACCCTCAAAGCACTAGGACACACAAACCGAGGTAGGACTGTACCTCAAGGCATCCAGAACCACTATCTCGAGCTATCCAGAATAGTCGAGACACACACAAGGTCACTTGTCGACCACTGGGTCTCACCGGGTTGACCAGAACCTAATAACGACTCAGAAGACTTTGAGGTAGTACAAAACACTACTCGAGCTAAGGACACTCTTGGCTATCCTATAACATGGTCATAGCCCTCATAGGATATCAAAAGACATCCACGGGATAACGGGCAAACCATAAGATCAAGCGAAGACGATTGGAAATAAAAATAATAGAAAATAACACTCCGGGACATAAATGGTCGTACACCTAACCACTTAACAGGTCAAATGGTCAGATAGGAGGCCGTTCCATTAGCCAGAACACACGAGCAAATCACGGTCGCCAAGAAGTCGTGCAAAGCCAAAGACGGTCAAAAGCATGCCGTCCCATTGAATAGAACGGTCAGGGGTATGGCCGCTCAAACCTATAAACGGTGTACAAAAGGGCCGTCTACCTATAGGAAACACAAACACTGGACGGTTAGCACAGGGCCGTGCCAACGTACAAACGGTCTATTCACAGGCTGTGTCACTGAGTAAACGGTCAAGGGAAGAGTCGTTTCCCTCAGAGACTCAACGACCAAAACTGTAACAGCATAGGGTTACACGGTCTCGTTGAGGCCGTGACTTGCACAACACGATCTCCTTAAAGCCATGTAAAGACTATAGCAGTCAGAGCCTAGCCGCTCAACCCAATCAACCCCTAACCGACTTAACTGGTCAAACCACTGAACGGTCCACTTTGAACCACTTCACCGGGCCAGGCGGTCACCCAAAGGGCCGCCTAAACCATGGCACGGTCGGAGCTAGACCGCTAGCTCGAACCGACTTAAAACATTGATGAAAGTCAACTGAACATATACGGACGACCCGATGCCGCGCAAACCACAGGGCGGTCGGTCGCATGGCCGCTTGACCAGCGAACCGACATAGCCAAAACAACGCAAAGAATAAGCAATCGCCAATGGACCGCTTACCCAACATAAACGGTCTATCGCCCGACCGCTCTACCTTTAAAACGGTCTCTGTAAGACCGCGAAGATGATACGGCTGGAAAAACAGGGGATCGACCGAATCTGGCCGTTCCACGCCCCAATCGCGTCTAAACGACGGGGAAAGAACCCTAAGACCCATACATACCTTCCACAAACTAGAAGGGGTCCAAACGACATCAAAATCATCAAGAACGGGTGATTCTACCAAATCGACCCAAAATGAGTCACGGGAAGAGTCGGGCTCATACCGACTCCGATTCTTGGCCAAATACAATAAAACTGGCGGGGATGAATACCCATCATGCCAGGGGTTCGAATGAAACTAACTAGGTTGGAAACTGTTGCCATTTTCTGGCAAACCTATCGAACACCCCAAAGGCATGATTTTCCCGAAACTGAACAAAACTCACTCGTAGGTGCACCGTTCGGCGTGAAACTGTGAGGGAACATAGAATAGGTGTAGGGCTTCCATCTCCTTACCTCCACCAAAAATTCCGTGAGTCGAAGCGACTAAACCGCGCCGAAACAATCACGACGATCAAACCACGCCGACTTTGAATCCACTGAGGGATCGCGCCAACGTACGCTCCATCCGCCACTCCATCACGCTCCAGGTTCAGTCCATCGCGTCCCTACCTCGGCCGACTCGCCATGGTCGCGCACCCCACGTCGAGAGGACTAAAGAGGAGAGAGAATGAGAGAGAGAGAACCGTGAGAAATGAGAGGGAGGAGAGATGAAAAGGAAAGAAATAGAAGGAAAGAAATTAGGAATTTTCCTAATTTCTGAAAATTTGATTTTTATGCCGAAAATTCACTAATTCAAAAAAATACGTAAAAATAGATGAAACGGTCCTCTCAAAGAGTACATCGCAACTGTAGCGTCCTCGAGTCGATGAACTGAGAAATAAACTCACCACAGGGTTCCGTAACTTGTACGAGAGAAAAATCCACGTGGATCGTAAAACTCAACTCAGGACCCACAAAAGCGATCCGAAAGCACTCCGATAAGGATCCAGAAGATCCGATAAGAATCCAGCGCATTATAGGTAGGGTCCTTATTGGCAGGTCAGAGTTAGCTTAAAAAAATTTAAAAAATCAAATATTTTCAAAATCTAAAAAAAAATTAATATTTTTAAAATCCCAAAAAATCAAATATTTTCAAAATCCCAAAAATATCAAATATTTTCAAAACCTAAAAAACTCAAATATTTTAAAAATCTGAAAAAATCTAATATTTTCAAAATCCCAAAAGAATCAAATATTTTCGAAACCTAAAAAAATAAAATATGTAAAAAAATCATCATTCATGTTTGTTTTGCATTTCATGGCATGCATTTCGTTTATTATCATTATTTTTGCTTGTTTAATAAGGCTTAACCCCTTAACCAAATATCAAGGATTAGTCACACGTTCGGCTTGCTCTAGGCAAGGGGTTAAGTCTAAGAACGGATCTAACTTGGTTTCATATTTTAGTGTGTGCGGAAACAGGTTCACATGGCCCAGGACATAGGCTCGCGAGGACTTCTATCTCCATCCCTCTCTTGTCAGTCGCCATGTAGCGATTAGGTCATGACCGCCTCGTGAAGGTGGTAGTCCATTGAAGACCGCATTCTTCCCGGAACCTTTGTTAAAAAAAGAGAGGGGGGGAAACAGGAAAAGAAGGAAAATGTACATCTCATATGCTCAATGTTCCTTTATTCATTCATTGAATTTCAAATACATCATAGTTCAAATCATATCATAATTCCTTTTCATCATGAAGTTCAAGTCTCGATCAATCTTGCATTCCCACGAGGCCGGATCTCGCGCAACTCCTTCAGGTATGCTTGATAACCTTCTCGCTGTTCTGCTACCTCTGTTGGCAAGGGGCGAACCTTGCGGATTTCCCACATCACTAAGGCACTACGAACTGCCTGCTCATCCTCCCCAGTGCCTATCCGTCTTACTTGTAGTACGGGGAGGTGAGATAGTGGCGAAACTCTGGTACGGGGTAGGCCCACCTGTAGTTGGCACCTATGAGGGTTGTACATTGCCAAGGCAGTGTTCCCTACTAGCCATAGGTCCAGCCCTAGTAGATGTGGTAGCCAAAGTGGGGTCCCTTGTAACACATAAGGTCGCATGATGAATCTCTCTAGAGGCAAGGTGTTGAGGTAGAGCCGCCACTCATCCTTGGTCTTCCTATCGGCGGTGCGGCACTCTACCTGCTGCGGGAACCTGGATGCGCCTCCAATGAAGAACAGTGGATGGCTCCCAAAGATCCGACTAGAAGAAGGTGTGTCATCCTTGGGAAAGAACATCAACTTGATCCCCATCCAGCACTCAAGGAGTATCATGGATCCAAAGAGGGGACCCCCGAGAGAAGCAGAGCTGAGGCCCTCGTACAAGTATGATAAGACAGCCTGTGAGATGGATAAACCCCGCCATAACTCGCTAATGATGCTAAGGTTTGGTATATCTAAGAGGTGGTCGGTGGCAGGGAAAAGTAGGGCTCTAGATAGGCAAATAGAGACAGCTTTGGCTATGGCCACATTCCACCCACATTTGTTTTTGTAATGAGAGGTGGCCCATTGGCATAGGGGAATCATGTGGACGTGTTGTGGGCTAATCATAGTTCGAATATCCTTAGCATTGGGTAGGAATTCCCCTAGAATGAGAGCAGGGTCTATAAGGGCTACTGTGTGACACACTAAGTCCTCTTCATCTCCCTTAGTTCTAGGGAGAGCTAAGTATGTCTTTACTTCCTCTAGTAGGATGGTGGTCTCGAAGGATGGAAAGATGAATGTATGGGTCTACAGGTGCCAAAGTTCCACTAAAACTGTGATTCTATGCCAGTCGAGTGAGATCTTTTGATAACTCTTGGCTAGGACCAATAGAGGGTGGAGGTGCCAAGTCTTCAATATGGACACGACCTCTATAGGGAGCCCTTGCACCATGGGAGCCATCCACTTCAAAGCCGAATATTGCCGTGGTCCAGGCAGAATCTGAAGAAAAAAGAAAAAGAGGGATGAGAAGAATTGAAGCAATATTTTATAAATTGAATAAAGGAACTCTTTTTCTCACATCTCTAAAGGGATTAGTGCTTAGGTGACTAGGGATATTGGTCAGCCTCTTTAACTCCCCATATTGCATTCTCGCGGGCTTTGGCCCGTTGTAGCCTCCCTCCACACCTGTGCTCCCTTCAATGGCCCTCTTCATGATGAATAGGGGTGTTTTTCCTAAGGTTTTTAAAGCCTATAGAGGAGGTTTTGTGTGACCTACGAGTTTGGACTAGTTCTCTATTTATAGAGCCTAGATAGGACACCCTTCCTATTGGGATTACATCAGGAAGGTCAGAATTTGGGTTAGGATAAGCCCTAGGACGTCTAGGACCCCTTCCCACGCAGATTGGGGCATAACAGCTGAGTCCCGGTGGGATTACCAGCGCCCTCCGATGCGGCAGTCAATCATGAGACCGCTACCTCAGGTAGCGGTCCTCAGGAGACTGCCTTCTTGTCCCTCTACTGAGCTTATCTCCGCCCTTAGGTAGCGGTCAGATGGTGGTCGCCACCTGAGTTAGCGGTCTTTGATAGAATGCCTTCTTATCTCCTTCTACGCACATCTCGCCGCTCTAGTGACGGTCTATCGCAAGATCGCCATTTTAGGTGGCGGTCATTTAAGGATCGCCTCCTTGTCACCTACCTGCACACATCTTCCTATCCCTTGGTCCCATTCTGCTCATATTTTCGCCCATAAATCTATGTTTCTCTATCCGTCTCTGTCAGTAGGTTAGTCGTGGATACAAAGTCAGTTACTTCAGTGTCACCATACAAGTATTTATTTCAGGAAAGGGGTCAAAAGGTCTGTCTTCCTTGTGTTTTAGTCAAAAGCATATACACGTGTCTAAAAAAAAAGAGAAATTTGAAAAAAAATACATCAGCTCTGCCCCTCTCTTGGACCGCCACTGTCCCCAGTCCCCTCATGGTGTTTCCCTAGTGGGCCCATGGTCGTACTCCCCTCCTCACAGTGCTGTCGACGCCGCTCCTCCTCCTCCTCGTTCCTCCAGTGACCGGAGGTGCCAGTGAGATACTCTCTATAAGCACTGCTGTGCATGCCACTCGAGTTCCCACTACATGAGTGTCGTATGCCTACCAGCTAGAGCGCTCTCTCCAACACTCTAATCTCATTCTTGAGATCCCTAATCTGTAGTCGAGAACCCTACGCCTTTGCCACCTCGGCACGAAGGTGCTCCAGATCTGCCGCCTCTGCACGAAGGTGCTCTACCTCTGCTACCTCTGCATGAAGGCGCTCTGCCTTTGCCGCCTCGGCGCAAAGGCACTCCACCTCTACTGCAACAGCCCTCGCCCCGACTACCTCCTCTCACAGTCGGGTGGTCTAGACTAAGGCCGCCTCTAGCTCCTTTGCTTGCATTTACATTGGTTCATTAGTAGTTGCATTCATAAATAACAAAATCGAAGGGAATTGACAATTGGTTACCCTCTCAGCGAGTGAAGCCTCGGCCTCCCCAGCCCGGCAACTGCTCCTGCAAAGTCTACGTCTCGCTCGGCCCAATCAATTGGTGGCTGGGTGGAGGAGGATGGAGCGTCTAGTCGCTGCCGCTGGGCTCCCTCAGCACGCTGCATGTAGAAGCAAGTCAGTCTCATAGGCATTGCATTACATTTAAGTCTTAGGTTGGATAAGGCTTACTAAGAGATCCAAGGAGCACCGGAACTCATCCCCTTACAGGATCGTCGAGTGGAGTAATCCTTGGAGCTCCGTAATTCATCCCTGGGGGTCGAGCTGCAGACAAAGTGTCAATGGTCAGTGCATCATAATTGTAAAGCATTCTAGAAGGTATAGGTTTAAGAGTCTGTACCAGTCGACGTGTGCCACGAAAGACATGGTCCCCATAGCGTCGTGCAGAGGCCGTCAGGTAGGCTTCATCGGTGTCCGCTCGAGCCCGTACCGCACAACCAAGTTGAACCCAGTCCCGGATCTACTCCTCCACGTAGTCAACCCAGTCCACTGCTCCTGAAAGCCCACGGGAGTGTCACCCCACGCGCTCCTCCTTGGCTTCCTCTCAAGTCAGGAAGGGGACGTTCAGTTGGTGTATCCCCTATGTCCTCATGACTAGCCGGTAGTGGAGTGGCTCCACGATGTTCATGTAGTGCAGCCAGATGTCTCGGCCCGAATAAGCCAATGCAGCCTCTACCCAGGGCTGTCCCTCGTGTCCCTCGCCCTGGTAAGGTGTCTAGCGAACCTGCGAGGTAGAGTACTAAGACAAGGCATTCAGTGTTCTAATAAGAATGCATTTACATCAGAGTCTGAGTTAAGGTCTTACCGATGTGTAGGGTAAGGTGTCGATCTCATCCTTGAGGGCTCGCACCCGGCGTCGCAGCGAGCTTGTGTCTAGTACGGCCACCCACCGCCTTGCGATGGGTACATGGTCAGGGTATACCTCCCGCCCCTCCCTAGGCCAAGTAGGGGCACATAGGTTCACACCTGCATTACAAATGTCAGAGCATCAGCATGTAGTAACAATAGGTCAAATAGCAATGGCAATTGCATAAGCATTTAGAGTCAAGGCTTACCTGAAGGAGCGGAGAAAATCTACCAAGCATCGTCTGCCGGGTGGTGGTGCTAAGGGAGTCGAACAAGAAGGCAAGCATGGCTGCACCCCACACATATGACCCTGCCTATGTCTAAATGCTCGAGTAAGGGGAGCATTCGGTAGCTCACCCCATCTCCTCTCGTGGCGAAGAGGAGTCGCCAGAACATCAACATCAGAAATCGTCCGAGCACCATGTCCGCCTCAGGCCCCAGTCCAGCAGCTACTCTCTCTCTCTCGCCCTGTCTGTCAGTCACTGTAGGTGCTGCTCTGGCAACTCTCCTACAACGATGGCAGCACCATGAAGTCCCAGGCTCTCCTGAAGCCTAGCCCGCGGTAGCACAAATGACAGTCGTCCCGGCCTCTACAACTCGAGCCCCAATAGCCGCTGTGCTAGCTCTTGGTAGTTTGGGTATGTAATCAGCTAAACGACGCACCGTGGACCCATAGTCCAGTAATCCTCGCCACGTCCTCCAGCGTCGGGGTCATGTGTCCCCACGAGAACAAGAACACCTGGCTCACCACCATCGGTCATGCAATGCTAGTAGCAGTGCCGCGTCTAGTCTAAGTACCTCCAAACCGAGGAACTCCGCAAAACCCATAGCCGCTAGTTTCTCATGTTGGAAGTCTAGTAGTGCAAGGTACACTACGCGGACCTATAGCCAAGAAATTCTTGTCTGACGTTTTCCCTGCAGGCAATTGAACATTTAATATCACTAATTTAAGCAATAAAATTGAAAAGGTGCAGAGTTAGCTGGTGGCGGTCTCCTTCACATAGTCTCTTCAGGTGGCGAACTACATGGGACTGTTTCTTGAGTTGGTGGTCCACGGAGGACCGCCTTATGAGGTGGCGGCCATTGGTGTGACTACCTTCTCCTCGCCAACTGCGGGCGGCAATTTTCCCATTTCCCCATTTAGAAAATGGCCTATTCGGCCTTACACTCATTTCCTGGAGGTCATTTCCCCCTTGTTTTCTCATCCCACATCTATTTCAAAGATTAAAAATAAGGGATTTGAGTTCATGACCTACCTCGAACGATAGGGCCTCTTCGACCACTTCCTCGGCCACCTCCTCTACGTCGCCGCCATCACTTCTTGTCTCCATCTCCTCGGGCACTTCGGAGGCCGTGGAAGGCCTTTCTTCTGCCACTTGGGCTAGCGGTGGCCGTTCCTCTCTCGGACGGTTCACCAGCGGGGGGTAGACCTCCTCCTCCGCTATCCAACGCAGCAACCATTTCGTCAGCCTCTTCAAGCCCATCATGAAAAAGAGAGGGTGAGGGTGTGTGAGAGGGTGAGGGTGGAGGTGAGAGCGTGTGTGAGTGAGGGTGTGTGTGAGGGTGAGTTTCGAACGTGCGTGTGGGAAGGCGAAGAGTGCAGGAAAAGGAGGTTCTTTTTTTGAAACCGACATTCAGATAGCGGTCTCGCGTTCACCGCTACCTGTCGGTAGCGGTCCTACTGAGACCGCCGTATTCAGGGCTCTGCCATTCCCTTTGTTGCCATATTTGATCGTTCATGTGTGGTTTTTAGCCTCATTCCTTGCATATTATATCTATTTGTGGTATCCTGGATTATTGATTGATGATGTTCTACTAATTACAAATTTGTTCATATCCTGTCACGAGCGTGTCTCACTTCTACCCCTGCAGGTAAGTCAGGTAAGTATCCCTATCCTTAATCCCTCTATGCATTACTATATGGTATCTATGTTATATCATCTCGAGAATCGGCTGGTCATTCATGTGCTCTGAGATATGATGTTCCCCTTTAATAAAAATAATGATGATCTAGGTGCACATGTTTAATCGTTGGATAGGCCATTATATTGAAATAATTAGGGGACAAAGGTTCTATCTTGCATGCCGTGGTTGTAGGTAGTGTCTTGACCCTAACTAATTCAGTCTAGCAATACTATTCTAAAGTATTTTCTAGTTTCTGATTTTCTTTGCATTCATTTTGATATTTTATTTTGTTTAAGCCCAGCATGCATTATGCGCATCTTTGAGCATTCATGTCTTCTGATCTCTTTGAAGTGTCTCAATAGTAATGAATAATCGTGCATCCATGGTTTTTGGATAAGAAAGTATTCCACTCTGAGTTGGATGGTTTTCTCTGATCTGTTTGCTCGGTTTGGTTGGCTGAAGGTTCCTGTCTAGAGTTTAGTCTGCTTGTCTCTTTACTTTTCTTGCTTATTCTGATTGCCCATCAGCTGTGCGTTCCACTGGAGATGTTGATTGTGTTTTCCTCCTTTAGTTTGGTTAGTTGCTCCAGGCATGCGTCATTTGGTTCGACCATCCCCCGTGATTAGTTCGGAGTTTTCCATAAGATTCTTATCGCTCGTTGGTTGAGGATGGGTGTTGTTTGCCTTGACGCCCGCTTTTCAGTCGACTTCGCTGCATTTTCGCTTCATCTCCATATTCCATTTCCTGTCACTTCACCTCCGCTTGCTCCCCTGCAAAGTGGGTGCCAAGGAGGGGCATATGTAGACACCCGTTTTATGCCGGCGAGTTGTGTTATTTTCTTATCTTTTTTTTTAATGATGTCCTAGGTTATTCACTATTTATTGGGTCATGTTGGATCGATTACGGGCTTAATTTTAATGGGTTTTCTCCCTGGTTGGGCTCAATTTCTAGCATATGTCATTATTTGGACTTAATGGGCCTGGATAGGGTTTGGTTTTAGGATAAATATGAATATATATCTTATTTTTACTTTTTCCAAATGGCCACCAAGATAACAGTCAGTCGCGAGACCGCTACCTTATGGTGGCGGTCTATCGCGAGACCGCCTTCTGGGACCAAGAGTCCTGCCCAGGCTGGTTTCTTTTCTCTCTATCCGTGGTTGAAGGAGAGTCCTAAACCTGGGGTTTCTATGAGGATTTAGATCTCTAGAGAGTTCTAATCGATCCAAGAGATAATTGGTGATATTATCTCTGAGATTTATCAGGTTCCAGGGTTTATTCCTCGTATTTATCCCTAAAGCTCGGGCTAGAGTTTTGTGGGTCTATAAATAGAACCCTTGGCTTTATGCTTGCGGGATGAGAATTTTGGAGCTCGCCACGAAGTGCTGGCGCATCCTGCCGCGAGTCTCAACCTGGGAGCATTGTATTCTTGTGTCCTCAAGTGGTTTGGTTCAGGTAGTAGTCGCTTTCATTCATCATTTTGTGATTCCTTTTTTAGTGTTTTCCATCATTTTTACATCATCATAGCATCCGCTTCTTTCTCTTTTCCACGTTGCTCTGCATTCATCATACACCCATGGAGAGGGGTCAATTCGTGGCCCAAAAGACAGACGGCCCAATCCGGCCCAACTGGACTCACGGGGTCCAAGGAGTGCCAACCCCATTATTGGGCCCACCGATCCTGAAACCCCCTTCTGCTTAGTCCAAGACAAACTTGGCACCATCCTGGCCTAGAAGCCCAGGAAACGGTCGCTCAAGGAAAAGCCCAAGTTGCAACCGAGCATAACAGACCAAGGGAAGCCCGGGAGATAAGGGGAGAGGAGGGAAAACGCCTCTGACATTTCGAGTGCCCACATTTAAGGGGTAATACCTCCTGCACTCTCCCTTTTCCCCCATGTCAAAAGGAAATCAACCACAATATAAACCAACAGAAACCCTCCAGAGAGCTAAGACATACTGAGCACTACCAGCCACTCACTCTAGTGGGGAGCGATCTCGTGCCCACACTCTATTCTCGCTCTCTTCTTCTCCGCACATCACCCTGCTGTTTGGCTGACTTAGGCATCAGAGGATTTTCCCCAGGGTAGTTCTCCTGGGCCTCCTGATCCATTCCATTTTGTAAGATTCTATACGCACGTGGCAACGATCAAAGTAGATCGGACGGCTCAGGCTTTAGCACGAGATCATGCCACTTCATCTGACGCCGTCTGTGGGAAACGAGCAAAGAGCCAGTATGGTGTGGAGAAGTAGCATTAGGAGAAACATCGGTGAAAAAGGGAAGGCACCAATGGTCGTGGATAGGGAGCCCACGCCATCACATCCCTCAACTAGCCCCCTCTCCACCGGTCGCGGGGGGACAACCCTGTTCAAGGCACCCGGACGCCCTCCGATCCCTCAATGCCAAACTGGATATCCTCGTTGATTTAATGACGACCCAAGTGGATTGGGAGGAGCGAGTCCCCACCCGGGTGGAACCCTCACAGCTGACGGCTGGAGGCCGGTTTATCCTCTAAGGAAGATGCATCATTAGGAGCGGGCCTGGTGGGCCCTCGCAACCCCCACCGCCGGAGCAAGAAGCTTCATGCAACCCGCGAGGGAGGAAATTTGGGCCACCTCAGAAGCACGCAGAAGCTAACGCCCCCGCCATGGAGTAGCATGGTAAAAGCCAAGGGGACACCCAGAGCCCCGTGGTGTCATCCCGACACCAGTCGGAGCATTCCCTCCGACTGCGAGACTTCGAGTGATGCTTTGCCGGGCAGGAGCGCGCCATTCGCGCCCTACAACAAAGCTCCATGAACGAGGATGAGGAGGAATCCCCTGTTCTCCGCCAACATTCTGGAAGCATAGATCTCACCAAGAGTCTCTATGTCGACCTTCAAATCCTATGACGGCCAGGGCGACCCAGCCGACCACTACGACAGCTTCGACGCCCTAATGACTCTGCACGGGACATCAGACGCAGTCAAGTGTCGAGCATTCGTGACCACACTGGTCCAGGGCACTCAGGCCTAGTTCCAAGCACTCGCCCTTGGAAGCATCATTAGCTTCCGACAGTTCGGGCATTTATTCATTGAGAGATTTGCCGGTAGCGGGCCCCCAAGGTCGATCGTAGGGATGTTGGCACTCAAGCAGGCCCAAGAGGAAATGCTACGGGCCTACGTCAACCATTTTAAGGCAGAGGCCCTGTGCATCCCCCCCTAGACGTAGCCTCCGCCATCACCGCATTAACTAGGGGGACCCGCGATGAAAGCCTATGAAGGGCGCTGGTGCTCCACCCTCCCTCCACTCTCATCGACCTGGTGACCCTGGCTCTACGTCATGCAGAGCGTGAAGAAGTCCTCAATGCCTGTCGAGAACTCCCAGCCTCGGGGTGAGAAGGAAAGAAGAAGTGATCATCTGAGCAAGCCTCTGGGCAGGAGAAGAGGAGGAATCGAGAAGGCGAGCATTGGGAGCCCCCACGCAAGTTCGAGCGATACACTCCTTTATCCACCCCTGTCTATGAGATATACCAAGAAATCAAAGACTCGGGCCTTCTCCACCGACCCGAGCCAATGAAAGCCAACCCAAGACATCGCAGTTGACGGAAGCATTGTTAGTTCCACGATGACCATAGCCATCATACTGGTGACAGTCAACAACTCAAGGACGAGATCGAGAGCCTCGTCCGCCAAGGACACCTCTCCCATTATGTGGCCGAGAAATGAAAAGACGACGGCCCCCCCATAATAAATCGATAACTGCCCACGAGGAATCCACATCCATGTCATCTCAGGGGGATCAGCCTTAGGTGGGGATAGCAGCTGAGGAAGGAAGTGTCATGCCGAGCGAGCCAATAGAGCCTCTCAGCCCCCCAAAGCTCCGCCTCTGGCAAATAATCAGGAGGCCTTGACTTTCTCCGACCAAGACCTGGAAGGGGTGGTTACCCTGCATGATGATGATCTTGTAATCTCGACTACTATCAACCACTGTAACGTAGATAGGATCTTAGTAGATAACGGCAGTGCCCCTGATGTTCTAGCGTACGAATGTTTCTTGAAGATGGGTGAGAACCCATCGAAGCTTTGCCCGATTTGAACCCACCTCTGCGGGTTCAACGGCCAAGCCACTTATCTAGAGGGAGAACTGAGCCTGCCTATTAACCTTTGTACCCCTGCTAAAACCGTCACCTTCATGGTAAACTTCATGGTGATCAAAGGGATGTCGGCCTATAATGCCATCTTCGGCCGAGGTATCATCGATTGGATAAAGGTCATGCCTTCCACTTATCATAAAACAATGAAGTTTCCTACTAGGTACGGCATAGGGGAAGTCCGAGGGAAAAAGGCGATACCTAGAAGGTGCTATGTAATCTCGATAGAGGCCGTAGGGCCAGAAGACAAAGACAAAAACAGAGAGCTTGGGATAATCGAGGATAAGCCAGTAGTAGGCAAACCCGATGGGGAACTGCTGTCCATTTTTCTTAGATATGACCTAGCACTCGAAGTGAAGATTGGGGCCGATTTATCACCCGATGTACAAGCTCAATACAAAGAATTCCTTTCAGAGTATGTACAAGCTTTTGCATGGTCTTATGAGGATCTCCTAGGAATCCCCACAGAGATGGTGACGCATCACCTCAATGTCGACCCGACGGTGAAATCAGTTCAGTAACGAAAAAGAAACCATGCCCCTGGAAAATAGGCAATCATCAAAGAGAAAATCGGTAAGGGGAAAAAAATCGGGCTATTCCACCCAGTCCTTTACCCAACCTGGCTCGCTAATGTCATCTGGGTACCTAAAGCTTCAAGCAAATGGCGGATGTGCGTTGATTTCACTAACCTCAATAAAGCCACTCCGAAAGATTGCTATCCGTTATCGAGCATCGACCAACTGGTCGATTCAACCTCGGGTAATGAACTCTTTAGTTTTATGGACGCCTATTCCGGGTCCCACCAGATCCGGATGAACCCCAAAGATACTGAGAAAATTGCCTTCATCACCGACTTCGGCGTATACTGCTACACCCGAATGCCGTTCGGGCTAAAGAACGCCGGAGCAACTTATCAGAGGCTAGTCAACCAAATCTTCGAGGACTAGATCGGGTAGAACGTCGAGGCCTACATCGACAACATACTCGTCAAATCACCCAAGGCCGAAGACCATTTCGCCAACTTGGCCAAAACCATCGGCACCCTACAGAGGTATGGTATGAAGCTTAATCCAGACAAATGTGCCTTTGGAGTTAAATTCGGGATCTTCCTAGGTTTCCTAGTGACTCAGTGAGGGATCGAGGCCAACCCTGAAAAATCCAGGCCATCCTGGATATGCGTCCACCTGCTTGTGTCAAGGAGGTTCAACGATTGACAGGGAGGATTGCTGTGCTCAATCGCTTCTTATCCCGAGTGGTGGAACGATGCCTGCCGTTCTTCAAATTGTTGAAAGGACCCAAATTGGCATCTGCTACCTTCGCTTTGGACAGTGAATGCGAGAAGGCTTTTGCCGACCTGAAGGAATTCCTAGCCTCACCTTTCGTATTGTCGAAGCCTGTGCCTGGAGAAACACTATACCTCTATCTCTCAACAACATCTTCTATAGTAAGCTCGATATTTTATTAGTTCGAGATGATAAAAGAGTTCAGAGGTCTATATATTACACCAGCAAGGTGCTCCTTTAGGTCGAAAGAAGGTACCTCGCAACTGAGAAGCTCAGGCTAGCGTTGGTGACTTCGGCAAAGCGCCTTAAACACTATTTCCAAGAACGTCCTGTTGTGGTACTGACTGGCGAGCCCTTAAAAAAGAATTTGGCCCACCCTGAAGCTTCTGGATGTCTTGTCAAATGGGCAATATTACTCAGGGCCTATGACATCTCTTACCGACCCTGCACGGCCATGAAGGGGCAGGCACTCGCAGATTTCATTGCAGAGAGCGCTACCCCACCCGAGGAAATGTCACGGCCAACATCCGACCCCGCCTGGGACCTATTCATGGACAATTCTTCAAACTCGACCGACTGTGGTGCCGGTATCTTCTTCACATCCCCATAAGGAATAGAGTTACAGTATGCTCTAAAGTTCAAATTCCTGACGTCAAACAATCTCTTAGTACGAAGCCCTAATATCTGGGGCCAGGATGACGCGACGCCTGGGAGCTGAACGAGTCAGGATTCACACCGATTCCCAGCTAGTCGCCAACCAGATCAATGGAGACTACGAAGCTCGGGAACCACAAATGGAGACTACGAAGCTCGGTAAAAGAGATAGCCCAACTTTTTGATAGTTTTCAGGTGATCTAGATAGCTCAAGAAGACAATTCCGAAGCGGACGCCCTCTCTCGCTTGGCCTCTTCTATCAGTCCAAAAGGAACCCGGTCGATCCTCTTTGTGGAGTTAGAACGACCCAGCATGGAAATCGAGTTCATGGCCATTGTACAGGCATCATCTGAGGACTGGAGAACTCCGTACGTGGCTTGGCTGAGCGACTCCGAGGAACCTACTGACCCACGGGGAGCAAGGAGACTCAAATATCAAGTTCGGCGCTTCGTCCTGCTTGACGGAATGCTTTACAGGTGATCCTTTGCCAGACCCCTCCTCAAGTGCCTTGACATTCTGATAGCTCACCAAGCCATCAAGGAGGTGCACGAAGGAGGGAGATCGATAGCAAGGATTCTGTTATGATGAGGCTACTGGTGGCCTACTCTCCTGCGCGACTGCTTGGCATACATTCAAAAATGCGACCGGTGCCAGCGGTTTGACCACTTAATCCACCAACCAGCCTCGGAACTCATGATCCTGACCGAGCCCTACCCCTTCTCTTGATGGGGGATCGATATCCTGGGTCCATTTCCTGTGGCCCAGGCCCAGAAAAAATTCCTTATCGTGACCATTGACTATTTCTCCAAGTGGATCAAAGCTGAAGCTACTGCCAAGATAAACGAGGAAGTAACTTGGAGTTTCATTTGGAGATCGATCATCTGTCGCTTTGGCATCCTCAGAGTGATTGTGAGTGATAACGGTCGACAATTCAACTACGCTTATTTTAAGAACAAGTGCGCCGACCTACATATTCGCAAGTACTTCACCTTAGTAGCCCACCCCCAAGCCAACGGACTGGTCGAGAATGCCAATAAAACTATCATCAAAGGCATCAAAACCAGGCTCGAAAAAGCTAAGGGTAACTGGCTTGAGGAATTGCCTATCGTACTATGGTCGCACCGAACCGCTCCCAGAGCGGCCACAGGTGAAACTCCATTTCAACTAGTATATGGTACAGAGGTAGTAAATCCATTGGAGATCAGTAGCCCTTCTCTTCAAGTAATCAACTTCTCTCTCAAGTCGAACGAGCAAAAGTTACTGGAAAACTTGGACCTGGCCGACGAAATTCGCGAGATTGCGAGAATCCGAGCTACAGAGTACCAGCATCGCATGACTCGCTACTATAATGCCTGGGTCTGAGATAGGTAGTTCCAACCGGGACATTTTGTTTTGAGAAAGGCCGAAGCCTCTCGACCATTGGAGGCGGCGGGGAAGCTAGACCCTAATTGGGAAGGACCCTATCGAGTGGTCGAGACACTCGGGAAAGGAGCTTACCGACTATCTACCATGGAAGTGAAACCAATTCCTCGGACTTGGAATGCCACGACATTACGAAAATTCTATTTCTAAGCCTTTCCATACATGTAAGAAGATGAGTAAGATAGCAATTTTCATTTTTATTGCATCAATATTTATGTACATCAGATAGGCCGTAGCCAGTACAATATGTGCATAAAAAGAGAAATTGATGCAACATGGACTGATAGCTCGGTGCGGACGGGGTTAGCAGACTCAAATCGAGCCACTGACTCCATCCAGTGTGGAAATTGGCTCGGGCAGTAGGACAGCCGACCTAATCTGCTCTGGTAGTCAGAAAGAGATGGTATCAGTAAAGAAAAACAAGAGTCATATGCCCGACTACCAACTTGGTAGAAAAGAAAAACAAGAAAAAGCTCCATCAAGAATTGATGGCACGGGCAAGAAGAAGTAGGAAAAAAGAAGGACAAAAAAGATTCGAACACTCCCTTGGGGTATAGGGAGTGGGAGGGGAGGAGAGGAGAAGAACGGAGGGAGAGAGGTAAGCAAAGGGTGTTGAATGCCCTCCTCTCTCGAACCATCCTCCGAGCCACCCTCTCTCTAGGTGTGGGTGGCAGCCCGGAAGTCATAGAAGAACGCCTGATCACGCGTCTTCTATTCTTGTACATTGTCTGCCCAGCCGTCTTCCATTCTTCTACACCGAAGTAGTCCGAACGCCCCAGCAACCGCTAAAGCCTTCATCTTCCTCGTCGGCCTCCATGCTTCACCAGAGGACAGCAACAGAGAAGAAGATGGACGCTTCACCAGAGAAGGAAGAAAAGGTGGGGAACAGTGCGAAAGCCCTTATGCAGCGTCAAGATGAGGCGCCCTTTGGAGCCTTTTATAGGCCGAAAGGGGAGATCTCAGAGCTTGCTGGGCTTTAAAAGGAACCTCAGAGCTTGTTGGGCTTTGGAAAATATATTTAAGATAAAGGAACAATGGGCCTTAAACGTGAAAGGCCTTATAATAAATGGGCTTTTAAGAGTATATACCTAAATACTATCGTAACAAGGATTGCTGGGTTATATCTAAAACCTCTCACGTTTCGATCATGGCTTTGCATGAGAGGGAAGGTTTGAGTTAATCAAGCAAAACGGCTGGAAGATGAGATCGAACAAAGAAACTTAAACCACATTAGGATTACACGTAGGGAAATTTGATTCCCACTAGGATCGATGCACACAAAAGAGTTTTCTCCTATAAATATCAACCTCACTCGATCAAGCCGGGGCTACTACTGCCTGCGCGATCGACGAGAGTTCCTTACTGTTGCTGCGTCTCCTTCCTCCCTCTTCGTTCATTGAAGAGTGTGTTGTTGTGGCTGTTGCTACTGCAGGCGCTGGTTGCAGAGGTCCAGAGAAGAAGTGATTGGTTTCTTCTTCTTCTTCTTCTTCATGTTGTTCCGTTCATCTTTTTTCGATCGAGGGCAAGGCTGTTGCTACTGTAGTTGTTCCCCTTTCTGGTGTGGACACACGCCACAATACGCTTTGGTGGCCGAGGATACGCCGGGGCCCGCTTAGCTCGCGGATGACGTGGATGCATCGGCCGAGCCCTCATCTTTATTTCACTTGTTTTTTGGCCATGTTGGGCCCTATTGTAGTCCATGTTGGACAATTGTGTTAAATATGGCAAATGGGCTAGACAAGGTGGCTGGTGGAAGGTGGCTGCCCCCCCCTTTCTTGGTCCAAGGTAGGCTACCTACCAAACATGGACTTCCCACCTTTGAATTTTCAAAGGGAGGAAGCTTCCTTCCCCTCCCCTTGGTCTCCCCCTCCCCCCCCCCATGGTCCAAGGTGCACACCCCCTCACCCCTCCCCTCTCTCCCACGAAATTCCCAACCCACACCCTTGCCATGCTCTATATAAGAGGATGTATAGTGTCATTTGTAGAAAAAATGAAGAATTAATGAAAGGTTATTGCATTTTGTGCCAAGAGGAAGCCAAGGGCCCTCCTCCTCTCTCCTCTCTCCCCCTTGCAGAGCTTGAAGGCTCCTTCTTCTGATGTGTGAAGCATCTCTTCTACCTCTTTCCTGAGTGTGAAGCTCAGCACCGCCGCCGCCGCCGCCATCGAGCTGCCATCGCACCACCACCGCTGCTTCTTCAATATTCTATCCACCCCTAGATAGAACAGTAAAGAATGAATTTTATCTCTCCATCAGAAGCTCAGGTCGTGTCCAAAATTGGAGGGTGAGTCCCCCACGTCCCCCCCATCCTCCACAAAAATACCGGTCATTTATCCCACTTTAGCAATTTTTCCCAATTCCATCTTTCCACCCCTAGCAATCTACCTTCTGTGCAGATGCTGTTACATCAGCCTTGTTCTTCCTTTGTTCGACCCCTTCCCCATTTCTGATTGAGTCCAAATTTAGATTGGGTGTTCTGCCCACCAAAACCCACCTCCACAAATTTTCCCATGAATTTAGGAGTTCTTCTTCCCCTCTGGAAAATTAAAACTTAGTCTTAAATCTGTTCTGTCCTGTGCAGTCCAGATCCGACCCTGTCTAGTAAAAAAATCTATTTCCCCTATCAAACCACCTCTAGAAAATCCATAAAAAATATTGGAATCTTCCTTACCCCCCCTCTCTAACTTTTATCATGGGCCCAACTTCCAGATCCGAAGTTTTCCCTTCGGTCAACCCTTGTTCTCAGGAACATTCAAATCTGTCCTGCCAGATCTGGTTCTGTGAACCAGTAGGTTGTAAATTCGACCAAGGCCATTACAGAGATAGACAAAATTCCTTCTCTGGCCATAGGTCATAGCTCTCTGAAAGAGCTTTCCAACAGCGCCAGTCTCATGTCAATCAAAGGTCGGGGCTGTTCGCAGCAACCATTTTCGCCGGGTCACGCACTGTAGAACAGAAGTACCAGCCCGTGGATAGCAAGCCGTACCGACTGTCCGGCCGGCCGACTCGCCTTCCACAAGGTGAACCAGCACGTCACCTTCCGAGGGAACATCCCTCCGGGAGCCACCGTCGTAGCAGTACCATTCCCGGCCCACTTGGCCCACCAGCCAGCATGTGGGCCCCACAACCCACAGCACACGTCATCTGGACGGCACCGACGGAGCTGTCCAAGTTGCTGCCCGTCAACCCAAGATCGGTCCTCCAGGGCCCACATTGTAGCCTTTTACCTCCCTACGTGGAGTGGGCAGCAAATTAACTTCTGTAATTATTGTAATATTTTTACCAGGAGTTACCGTACTTGGCCGGGGTCGTCTTCCCCACGCCCGGCGCGTGGAGGTATCGTGTCCACTCCCCATCTCGGCATTTGCTTTACTCGTATTTATTTGTATATGCCGCTGCGAGTGATAGGATTATTAGCCCGATATATTGTTATCACTGCTGCGAGAGAGTGAGTGTGACCCGTCCCGTGACTTAATCCGAGTACACGCGGAAGAGCCGAATACCCGAGACTCACTGCCGGTTCCTCAACTGCGCACGATCTCGCTTTTCCCTCGTTTAGGGACGAGTACGCAAGCTAGACTCCTAGGTTGCGTGTCCGTCCCGTATCAAATTGGTATCATAGCCAGGTTTGTTGTAACAGGTGATACGTGAAAATAGATCCAAAGGGGGGGTGAATGGATCTTTTTGAAATATTGCCCAACAAAAACTATGAACGAGCTTCTAAAAACTGATTGAAAGGATCACCACCTATTACACCTAGAAAACAATTCTTCTATTAAACTAGTGAGCAAGCACTTGACATTCTAGCACATGATCAAGGAACGACAATACATATATAATCCAATGAGTTCAGGGTCCACCGAAGCTGACATCGAATAGAGTAAATGGCACACAAGCTAACAGTGAACCAAACCTGTGAAGGAGAAGGGAGATAGGGAACAACCACGCAAATGCAAGCCATTGCACACAGAATATTTAGGTGGTTCGGTCCTTCTGACCTACGTCTACCCCATACTCAATCGAGTGTGGTTTCACTGCTGACTAACAGCTTGCCGCTGATCCACAACTTCGGGGAATTCCTTCCCTACAATCTATTGAGCGGTACATCTTCGCTATCCATAGGAATCCACCTTTGCCCGCTGAGGATTACAGCTTAACCTGACCAGAGAAATCCTTCTCTACAACCACTGGGGAATTACAGCTTCACCCGTCCAGAGGATACCAAACCTCTTCCCGTTGAGGAATTACAGCTTCACCTCTACTGACAAACAGCTTGAGTAATCAGAGTTTTAAAACAAAGCTAACGAAAATCGAAAACCAACAACTAGATTGAACTGTAGCTCAGGACAATGAGCAGATCAGCTCTGGTTCTGAACCAAGAGACCGATCAATACAACTCTCAGTTCTTCTTCTTTCAATCTCTCTCTTGTCTCTATCACAGATCTTCTCTTTTAGGTTGTATTTCTCTGATGCACACTCTAATTCTTTTCTAACTCTTTCTGACCTTCTCTTCAGAGCCTCATCATTATCTTCATTATCATCTCTGTTTGCAGAAGATGAGTCTTATATATCTTCAGTCAGGGACCCACGAGCTCACCTACTTGGCATGTGGAGGGAACATTCCCGCCAAAAGATTCCAGTAGGCTTTCAGTCACTTGTCCAGGTCTCAGCACTGTATCTTC
The DNA here is from genome assembly GCA_022559845.1 of Amorphophallus konjac. Taxonomy (NCBI): domain Eukaryota; kingdom Viridiplantae; phylum Streptophyta; class Magnoliopsida; order Alismatales; family Araceae; genus Amorphophallus; species Amorphophallus konjac. The sequence goes on along the minus strand of CM040126.1, from coordinate 178,590,973 downwards.
CCTCGTGGCAGTCCTTTTTCAGGGACGATCTACCTTGGATCACGTGCCCTCATTAATGATCTCGAGCAGTTGACCTGTTGACATGTCGAAACATACGATGGTCAAACAGATATGAATATTGCACAGACTTGCCAAGAGAGTGTTCGACAGTTCAAAAAGCTCACATGGGTAGATTTAGTATGCACAGACTTATTATGGCCGAAGGGCTAGAAGATGCACAGACTTCGCATAGCACAAAGATTAGAGATGCACTGACATAGTTGCACGAAGTGCACAAGTGCACGGACTTTGATATCGCTCGCACAAAGTGCGCACAAACTTAATAGAGTATAGGACGATGTGTACAGACTTTGAGGAGCTTGTAGCGAGACATGCATAGACTCATTCAATGCATAAAGAAAATATGTACAGACCTAATCCCAACAGACATGAAATGATGCACAGACTTAAATGCCCGCAACAACAAAAGTTACACAGACTTGTGTGCATGAAGCAATGAGAGTTGCACGGACATGGTGAACACACGATGGACTTGCGCCAAATGCGAGAGTACATGAAACGATACTTGCACCGAGTTCGGTCTCGCACATGCCAAGTATGCACAGACTTTGGGTATTCTTGGAACAGAAAGATGCACTGACCTTAAAGTGTGGAATGAACATGAACTTCACTGACTTAGCAATAGCATGAAGCGAGAGGAAAACATGCACCGACTATGAGCATAAACGACTAAGACATATACCGACGTTATCTGGCAGATAACGTGGTATGCACAGACTTAACAAAAAAAAGGTGCAATGACTTTCTATACACTAGAGACAGAACACGCACCGACTTTCAATGCGCAAACAGAATATGCACAGACTTCTATGCAACAGATGCTTGAGATAACCTTGCACTGACTTTATCAGCAAATGCATGGACTTCGTATGCAACAAATTCAAGATACACACAGACTTTATATGCTGAATGACACACCTGTGCACAGACATCCATCATATATGCAAAGGTCAAATGCAAACATATGTATACATTCCAGTCTCACATGACTCAGATTGTCATCATTAAAATCAGGGTTACAACAATCTCCCCCTTTTTTATGATGGCAACTATAAGTCAAGTATGATCGAAACTAATAGAGACATTGTTTGCCAACCTGCATAGCAAAGATAACATTCAACAAAACGATCATGCATTCAACACAAACAATATGCATTCTGCATTCAACAAATCAATCATGCATTCAACGCAAAGATGTACTATGTTGTGATTATTTTTCTGTGTACAGTAAGAAAATACAGATTAGTGTTTGAGTGAAGAATCTCATTAAGCAATTTCGTTCAGCATTTTCTTTACATTAGAAAACTATCCATCAAACAAAACCATCAGAAAACTGTCCATCAAACAAAACTTTTCTTTACATCAGAAAACTGAAAATTGTCTGTAAACTAAAAACTGTCTGTCCCTTTCATTCACACATTCCACCACATATTCTCACATTTCACTCCACCACAATATTCTCCCCCTTTGTCATTATCATAAATGGGAAACTAAAGGAAATCCGTGACCTCGGTAACTCCCCCTGTCTCTTGGATGATGTGCAGAGCTGGAACTAGGGGTTGAAAGACTGTTCAACACTGAGGTGTGAAGATCTCTAATGGATTCTGACAGCGCATCTAGCCTTTCATTCACTGTGCTCCCCAGTCTGTCCACTAGGGATGTGGTAGAATCTTGTTTTGTGAGAATAAGTTTGATACTCTCTGTGACATTTTGTAATTGGGACTGAACAACTTTAAACTTATTGATGAGTTCAGCTGACTGGCTACAAGTTTGTTCAATGTACTCTTTATCATTTCAAACTCAATCTTAAGATCAAAAGTGTGGCTAAGAATTTCAGTAAGCTTGCTAAAAGTTGAGAGTTGTGTATCTTGTATTTTGCTCACCATGTCACCAATTCTATTGTTGACTCCCATAAGAGATTCCAAAATCTCTCAAACTGCTACATCAGTTCTTTGTTTAGCAGTCATAAACCCAATCCATTGAGCTTTCACAATCCTTTCCAGATGTTGCATTCGGGCATCTACTCTGTCCAGTTGAAGAGTATTGAACAGAAACTGTTTATTCATCAATTCATTTTGATTCAGCACTATCTCAATCAAGTTAGACAACATCTGTGCAATGTTAGGTTCAACATTGGTTCCAGGTGAACTAAAAGTAGAGGCACTTGAGTCTGGAATTTCAGTATGGTACGCATGCTGCTGTTTAGGAGATAGAGGGGGTGGTATACCAAGACTAATTACTCCCTTGAAATGTGGACCATATTCAAGAGCTTGAGCAAATGACATTCTTGGATACATTTTGTAGTGAGGGGCAGGACCCCTAACATATTCTTGTAAGTCTTCCTCAGCTACCCCTGGTGCCTGAGCTATTGGTTGCTCCTGTGGAGCTTCTTGAGTAGATACTTGAGCTCCCTGTGGTTTATTCTCCTATTCGTTGACCACTAACTCTGCAGTTTCTTCATAGACTTGTTCGGCAGCTTCTTTCACTATCTGTGTGATCATTTCAGCTAGAGACTCTTCTTCCCTTTCCTCTTCTTGAGAAATTTTAGTTCTTTCCTCTTCCACACTTGCCTCTTGTTCTTGCTGGTCTTTATACTGTTCCTGTTCAGATTATACTCCAAATTTATCAAACAACTGGTTGATGTTTTGATCAAATTGCTGTGTTATTTGAGCATCAGTTAGATTTAGCTCATGGACTTCTTGTTCTAATAGAAGGTCCTTGAGATTCTTCTCAGCAGGCTCAGTAGCAATCTCTTCTTGTTGTTCAACAGCTGATTGACCTCTTTCAGCTGACACAAGAGTGGTTTCTTTTAGATGAACTTGAGGATGTTGTTCTGATGATGTGTCAACTTGAATTTTCTTTTTCTTCTTCAAAGGAGCTGGGTCCTGTTCTTCTGACTCTTCTTGAAATTTTCCTAGACTGACCTGAGGTTGTTCACTATGTTCTTTGGCATCTTTCACTTTACTGCCTTTGTATGATTTCAACCTCAAGTACTTGTTAATGAAATCTAAGTTGTAAATATTTTCCTTGGGAACATCTTTTGAGAATTCCTTTTCTCGTGGAATTTTCATTTTTCTGAAGATGGCTGTCAACTGACCTGCATAAGGTAAATTTCTTTTTGACTCCTTGAATGTGCTCATTATCTGGATCATAATTGCTGGTAGACAAATCTTGATACCCTTGAGTAGTCAAAAGATAATAAATATTTGAGAATCTGTCACTCTCCCTCTACCTCCAACTTGTGGAGTTATCATAGTTGTAATGATATGATGTCGCAATCTTCTTAGAGGGGAAAATTTACAAGCATTGAACTAAGTGAGATAAGTCTGTGTCTTAGGATCTTTGGGGTCTCTAGGTAGTTTTGAAATGAGGGTGTAGGCCTCATGCAAATTTATATCAAATTCACCTTCTACTTCCCCTCCTTCTGGAATTCGAAAGACCTTATGTAGAAAATGCCTAGACAAATCAATCTTTACCCCTTTAACTATAGAATGAACCCTTGACTTTTCAGAGTCACAACTCATATTGCAGTAAAATTCTGCGACCAGTCTAGGATAATATGTCCTATGTCTACTCAAGTATTTCTTCAATTTTTGGAACTCAAAAATTTCCAATATTTCAGGGAATTCAGAAATCATAGGTTGATCATCGAAATCTACGTACCGTGGATGCATGATCTTTCTTGCTTCCAATATCACCTCAACCATTGTAGAAGACTTAGTAGGGACTGCTTCTTCTTCAGATTCATCCTTAGCGGCTTCTGAAGCAACAGTCTTGCGCCACTTGGAGGAGGTTTCTTCTACCTTTCCTTTCCCTTTTTCTTTCTTTTGTTGAGATACCTCTTTGTGTATATCTCCTTGCAACTGCTCCCTCGAGGTATCCTCAGGCTGACCTTCCATTTCCTTCCTCTTTCCTTTTGCTAACTTCTCCTGAACCGGTTCCAAAGATGCTCTCTTCGCGTGTGACTCCTTTGATTTGAGCTCATACCATTTGGCCACATCAGTCTTCATTGCTTGAGGAGGCGGCGGCTGTTGCTCTTCTGTGCCATTCTTCTTCCCTTCACTCGTGGCGGACAGAGAAGACATGGTGGAAGCAATGAAGAGAGAAGGAAGAAACGTGGAGAAGGAATGAACGATATTAGAAGAGGGAAGACTGGAGAAGCAGGCTTGCTGGCTGAACTGGAGAGAGGAGGACACGAGAGAGTGGGAGGTCGCTTCGGCTTCAAAGAAGAGGGTATGATTGTAAAGCATGTAGGGTTACATATATAAGAGACATAGCCAACTTTACCAATATTCAACAATTAATACCCAAACTACCCCTTACTTTAAAATAAAATGTCTTTCTACGTAGAAATGCGATTTTCGGCATATGAGATTATATCTCAACATGTTATTCTCTACAATTTATCCTTATGAATCAATGGAAATGAAACAGCTTAATCAAGGAAATAACCCAGTCAAAGAAACCCTTAATCTTATTATCCCCTTTCATTAGCCAATTACTGATTGAAAAACCAATTTTTATATTGACCTTAAATCAGTATAAATTTAACGAAGGAACCATAGGGTCAACCATATATTTCATTGATGTTTTGCACAATTTTGATTGAGCATTTCAGTATAACTGCACTTTTTTACTCAAGAAAGCATGTTGATCAAACACCAGAGTCCCTGGTTGCTCAGTGCAGTTTACCTTTATGTTTCATAATTTTTGAACAGAGATAGCCTTAATTATCATGACATGACCTCTGAATTTCTTTGACACAGATGGCCAGTTTCTCAAATAAAATGCCATTGCTCTACCACAATGAAATTTTCATTTAATGGCGTATTCCCAGGTCCTTTATCAGATTTTTATTTAGACATGGCTTAAAGACTATATAAACCTTAGAATTCCTATCGGATTGGCTTATTACTAAGAACATTAAGATTTTAGATTCCTTACTGAGCAGTTTCCAGTTTCGACTATTTTAATACCATTGAGGTATCATTCAAGTTAATTGTCAAGGCTTTTCAGATAAGATTTAATATTCATAAACTGAAGATCACATCTCAGTTAAGATCAGTAATTTTGTTCTTAGTTCAGGGTGATTTCAGTAGTTAATTGTTGAAGATAAGTAAAGGTGACATTGATCATATATCACTCCCCCTGACTAGCATAATCTATGAACTTCTTTGAAAATAGATGTGGAGAAGAGAGGAAGACCCTGAACAAGGTGATGTAGGTGAAGACCACTCATGAACAAGATTAAGACTAAGGCCAGATAACATGAATCCAAAATCACAACCTTAAGTACCAACATCAGATGGCCACTCATCTCTTATAGACAAGCAATCATTCAACCTTGTGGAGAGTTAGAGCATCCAAAAGCCCATTCCTCAACCAATTGACCTTTCATCTTATATCAGACTCAACCAGACTCCAAGAGCAATATCACTACAGCAGTACCTTACAGCTAAACAACAAGCCACCAATAACCCAAACATGCATTTGATCCCTGATAAGTTCAGCTCCCCCTCAGAACGTGTAGAGATATCAAACAATCACTATTTGATTTTCTTAAAGTACACATGTATGTATGTGTTCTACATGAACATGCACAGACCCATGTGTGTCATGACTTACAAGACTGCACCGACTTCATCTGACTCGAGGCAAGGGATGCACCGAGTTTGTATGCATGTAGCTAATGAGTGCTCCGACCTTGCTACACATATGGGAAAAGTTTGTATAGACTTTGACTTGCATTTTATGCAACTATGCACGAACCTTGTGAATGCACACCGACTTGCACCGACTTTGTGGACATACTAGTTAAGCATGCACTGAAGTAATATGCAGACACGTTTGACTGTGCATAGACTTGGTAATGCAATGTGCAAGTGTATCTATTTGATAAACTAAGAAATCATGCAGATGGATGCATCTACTCATTATCATGAATTACATTTATCAACATGTATATATAAACAAATTTGCATCAATTAACAGCATGAATCGGTGGATTGATATTGATCACAGTAGAGACGCAATCTGATCATGTATGCATTCCTAATTGAAAAGAAGACAAGATAAACAAGAGAAGAGAGTGGGGTTGACTGACCTTTGTGTGCCTTGATTTTATTACCCCTTGTTGGAACCCTAGTTTTGATAATGACCTTCTATGAATCATGTCTAGATTAAGGTGTTTAAATCCTTCAATTCTTTCTGTTATGTATGGTTCACTTGGTGCATGTTATTTCACAGAATATAAATAGTTAGTGCATGTGTTGTCTCACTAAAGATCTAGCTCGGTGCATGTCTGGCTTAGTCCTGCATTCCATGTTAAGTGCTTGCCTTGGTGCAAATTTCTATTCACGCACACGCACTGTCATCTCGTTTCTCTCTCGGTTCATTATCTTTCTCACACATAAAAGGGTCAGTGCATTACAATGCATCATGCGCATCAAGGTCTGCGCAATTCTTGACCGGCACGCACTGTTTAGTCTTGTCATTCAGTCAGTGGATTCCTCTCCACCATCTCGGTGCAAGTTCTTATTTGGATTGTAAATCCATCTCGGTGCAGCTCTTGCCTAGACTGCATATCCCGCACCGGTGCACTTCTTGCCATCCTTAGTCGGTGCTTGTTTCTAACTCGGTGCAAACCTTCCTCTCTGGTGAAAACAGAGTCTGTGCAGGAAAGTGTTTAAGGCATACAAGCTCGGTGCATTTGTGTGTTGCATTTTTGGACACTAAAGTCCGTGCAGATGTGTCACATGCATTCATAAGTCAGAGTATTTCAAGTTTCTGCTTATATCAACTCGGTGCAACTTATGCCGTTACCATTTCTGACAGGTTTCTCTCTTGAGAACCAAGACCGAGTGATTTCAATCTACAAGGAGGATTGTCCTCCAAAAGACTGCCACGTGGAAGACTACAACACTCAGATGGTGACACGTGGTTGAGAGCCTTCTGGACGCATTTTGGGCGGGAGTGTTCCCTCCACACGCCCAATGTGTGAGAACGGGAGTCCTAGACTGAAGTGACATATAAAAAATCCTCTCTGAAGTCAAAAAGATAGGAGGAGAGGAGAGGTGATACTACAGAGAACTTGGAGGATACTGTTAGGTGCGGATAATGAGACAGACACAGATCCAGAGGGGGGTGAATGGATCTTCAATTTAAAAATAGTAAGAGATGATAATCACTAATTCGATGGACAAATGCTCAAACATCAAAGATGCATGCCCCATCAATCACTAGGACATGGAAAACCAATAAGATCACGGTCCTAGCATGCATCTAGCGGGATCAATCAAACAGACAGAGCAATCAAAGCACGATGAACAACAGATTTTTTAGGTGGTTCGGTCCGCAGACCTACATCCACCCCTCGCTCTAAACCAGAGTGAGGCTTCCACTAGCAAAAGCTAGAACCGCAGACTCAGTCTGCGAACAAACGCTGCCAAACAGCTTGACCAGAGGAACACACTCCTCTCTTCCTCCACCCAGGAGGGAAACCACTAGGGACACCTAGTCACTAGCAACCAGAGACCGAAGTCTCTCTTCCTCTAGACCAGAGGGAACCCACAAGTGACACCCAGCCACTTGCAACCGGAGGACCAATCTTCCCTTCCTCCAAACCGGAGGGGAACCCAGAGACCCAAGTCTCTCTTCCTCTGAAACCCAGAGGGAAACCGCTAGAGACACCAGTCACTGGCAACCGGAGACTCCAAGTGTCCCTTCTCCTGAATCAACAGGAGGAACCCCGACCTCACTACAGAGTATCGGAAGAAAATGAACGGAAGTGTAAACTAAAACAAGAAAAGAAAATACAGCAATCAGAAAGCTAGAGATGAATTCCACAAGATGTATCTCGCCAAGGAGCAATCTGGCATGGATTTGATCCAAATGCCAGAAGAACGAAGTCTTCTTCTTCTCTTCCTCTTCGACTCTCTGCCTCTCACTTCCCTTTTTCTTCTTAAGCTTTCACACTCTGCCTCTCTGCTTTTCTCTTCTTCTTCTTTTCTTTCTTCTGCTACTCTCTCGATCTCTCTTGCTCGATCAGTCTTCTTCTGAGGAAGAAGCTTCGTATTTATAGCAGCAGCAGCTAGGGCATGTGCAGGGCTTATCCCCTATTTGTCCAGAGATAACCTCGGATCACGTGCCAGGTGCCAACCTCGGATCACGTGCCCAGACATCTTTCTTCTCGAAGGATATACCTGTCAAACAATCATAAGAGAATATTAGAGAGATGTACAGACTTGCTGGGTAACTCAAGACCGCCGTCTGCAGACTTAGTATGAGAGATGCATATGCAATAGAATGTATAGACTTAGAAATAAAGAATGTACATACTTTATCTTGAAGGAGATGCACATATGCACAATGAACATGGATTGAACAGACTATGCCACGAGCAGAGCATGTATAGACTTGATGCACGAACTGTGCACAATGAACACGGATGAATAGACTTGCTAAAGAAGAGATGCATCAACTGGACGATGTACAGACTTGGTCTTGCGACCACGGGCTGTACAGACTTTGAGAAACGTTGCATGCACAAGGAATGTATAGACTTAGTGTTCTGAACATAGGTAAAGATAAGGAATGTATAGACTTTGCCTTAGTGTTTATGCATAAATGCATCATGTATAGACTTGATGACATGCAGTGATGTATAGACTTTGAATGCAGCAGCCTAGGCAGACTATGTATAGTCTTCACTAGTGCCAAGACGATGTAGAGACTTAGCGTGCCTGAAGCAGTGCAATGTACAGACTTGCCACCAATGTACAGACTTGCTATGACATGTGTGCAGATGACACCAATGTACAGACTTGCTAGGCTTACGCATGGACTAGGTCTGTATAGACTTGTTTAACTGACGCATTGACCAAGTCTGTATAGACTTGCCTAACTGACGCATGCAGCAACCAATGTATAGACTTGCTATTTATGCCTGCACAGACTTAACCACTCGTACCTACAGTGGAATGTATAGACTTATGTGTGCGTGCATGCAATGTATAGACTTGGTGAGTAGGCGACAATGTATAGACTTGCTGGAGAGAACGATGTACAGACTTGTGTTAGGGTGCAATGCCCTGATACAGAGGGGGGTCAATGTATCCTTTTACAATTAATGCCCAAATAAAAACTCAAATGCTAGACGCAATCTCAGACTATAACCAAATTCAAATAAACCAATGAGCAAACACCAGAGACGCGCCTATTCAAGCATCTAGCGGAAGCACACTCACAATGCAAACCACTGCTCAAGAGATTTTTAGGTGGTTCGGTCCTCCAGACCTACATCCACCCCACACTCAAACCAAGTGTGGCTACACTAACAGCTGGGCAACACAGCTTGCCAACAGAAGCTGATACACAGCTTACCTAGGGGAACAGACTCCCCTCTTCCTCCTACCTGGAGGGAACCTCTAGCAACCCTCGATCACTAGAAAACCAGAGACTAGCGTCTCTCTTCCTCTATACCAAGAGGGAACCCCACTGGTAGCAGCCCCACTACCCGTGAACCAGCCAGTAGCACTCTGCTACCAGCAACCCACCAGAGGCAGAGCCTCTCTTCCTCCAGACCAAGAGGGACCCCTGGACTTGCAACCCACAAGCCCAGAACTGGAGATCAGATCTCCCTTCCTCCAAACCGGAGGGAACACACAAGTGACTTCCAGCCACTTGCAGACTAGAGGTCGAAGACCTCTCTTCCTCCAGACCAGGAGGGACCCGACCTCAGTCCAGAAGATCGGAAGTACAGAGCTAACCAAATGAAAAAGGAAAAAATAAGAAAAGAAAAATACACAGCGATCAGAAAGCTGTAAGGAAAGATAACACAAATGTGGCTCACAAGGAACTGACTGGCCTGGATTTGATCCACGGTCCAGTAGACAGATCTTCAGGTAAGCTTCTCTTCCTCTTCTCTTCTCTCTCACTTTCTTTTTCTCTTAACCCTCACGAGCTCTCTAACTTTCTCTCTTTTTCTTCTCCTCTTCTTCTGCTCTTTTACTCTCTCGATCTCTGCTCCTCTATTCTTTCTGGCTCATACGCTTGCTTTCTGCTCAATCAGCCTTTCTTCTTTTTATAACAGCAGCCAGCAGGATGATAGGGTACAAAGTGCGTGTGCCTCCCACGCTTGATCCAGAACCTTCCTGCCACGTGCCCTTTTCGAATTTGTTCCTCTAGTATTGGATCACGTGCAGCCCAGTTATTGGGGAATATTCTTCCTCGGACCTGCAAGGAGATAAAAACTATTAATACTCAGGGTTCGCTATATATATCTACCTGAAATGAGTTGGTTGACACTCAAGCTGAAACTGCACGAGGTATGTGGGAACAACAAGAGGTGCACTATACTGAGAACGACACGAGATACAGTGGTGATAAAACAAACACTACCAAGAGAATGACACGAAGTCCCAGAGTGACAAAACAGATACTACAAAGAGAATGACACGAGGTAGAGAGAGAACAACAAGAGATATACAATAATAAAGTTGACACTACAAAGAGAACGACACGAAGTAGAAAGAGAACAGCACGAGGTAAAAAGAAAATAGCACGGAACTAAAAAGGTAGTAAGACACGCGGTCAGAGGAAACCTGGACGAGGATAGAAAGAAACAACACGTAGACATAAACACAAGAATAACATGAAGACACGAATACAAAAGCAACACGACATAACAAACAGCAAAGAGAACGTCACGAGAGCAACATGGACTGAAACCAACTCGAAGACGGAAACAAAAACTGACACGAAGTGTGGTCACAAAGCAAGAAAAAAGACACGGGATCTAGGAAAGACAACACGAGGACAGAAGACAGGAACGGTTACAACGACACGTGATAAAACAAAGAAAGCAGGAAAACGACTCGAGTATCTACAGTAAATGACACGAAAACACAAGAGCAAAAATAAAAAGGATGACTCGAGATGAGCAACTAAATACTGAAGAAACGACACGAGGTGGCACAGACAGCAACACGAGGTGCTGCAATGTTCTGCACGCAATGGAACAAAACGACACGAAGACAAGCCCTGAAAATATTGTTTAGACTTCACGCTGTACATACTTTGAGGAGTCTGAACCAATGTACAGACTTTAAAGGCTGTGAATACCAAGGCATGCTGAACAGACTTGAAACCTATGAAGATGGAGTGTATAGACTTGAAAGTCTGAATGCGATGTGCATACTTGCAGAGTTGACGCTGCAGCCCAATGAGTTAACGCTGCAACGTATACACTTTGCGTTCAACTGAAGGTGTATATACTTGAAGTTTCAAGGCCACAATGTATAGACTTCAAAAGAAGCAGTCCGATGTACAGACTTCAAATGTGAAGACATTGTGACTGCAAATGCAATGATCAGACTTCATTGTATAGACTTGGAGAACCTGAAACAATATGCATACTTGGGACGCCTGAAGACCAATGTATAACATGACTGAACATAATCAATTATGCAATGCCATATTAGAACTAATGAAGAACTGCATTATGATCAAAAAGTGTATACTAGCGATTTGACTCACACAAGATGACTCACAGTGAATAGATCACGACAAAGGGCAAACATCAAGACCACCATTAAAACCATCATCAAAACCATAGGGGCACAATAATCTCCCCCTTTTTGATGATGGCAACACTACGCAGTGAGTCATTTGAAAAGTCTGATGACTCAAACTATTCTCCCCCTTTGACTTCATCAAAAAGAAAATAGTTTGAGAAATTAAAGCAACCAGCATGCTATAATTGAAAACCAATCTCCCCCTTTGATATACCCTAGATGAATCATGGGAGGATAAGAATGCATATGCACGCGGAGATTTCAAAATGCAAGATCACAATTCTTCCGCTTTGGCAACATCAAAAAAAGAAAGAAACAAAAGGAGACAGAAATGCAAATGATATGAGATGTAATTAACAAATCCAAGAGTGTGAGAGAGAGCCTCAAAATGGGCAACAAGATACAGATCACTGTCTTTTTAAGGATTAAAATATCTGGTATGTCTGCTGGAAGGGCCACGCGGCCTGCCTTGTGGTGGTCTCCCCCTAGGAGCAGCAGAGGTATATTCTTGAGGAGGAGTTCTGCTAGAGGAAGCCTGACCAGGGGCTGAACCCAAGACAGATTGAAATTCCTTCAGGTCATCGGACAATTCAGCTAGCCAATACACCACAGCGCTTCTGACATTTGCCACTTCAGAAATGATGTCTTCTTGGCGAATATTAACAGTTTCATATCTGTCAGTCAAAGTTGTCATTTCTGATACGAAAGCGATCAATTTATCATAGATCTTCTGGACATCTGGACCTAGGGCACTGAATGACCCCTTCAAAACTTCTAAGGATGTCCTGATCTCAAAACAGTGATTTATAATGCTGGCAGAAGACTTAAAGGAGGAAATTTGAGCATCTTGTAATTCACGAAGTGATGTTGCGATCTTTGAACATGCCTCCTGCAAGCCTGACATCAAGGACCTGTTGGCATCATCTGAAGCTTTCTTGTTTAACAGAAACCTTTTCCATTCAGTTAGGAGAGAAATTTCAAGCTTCAGTAGCCTGGAATGAACTTGATTGATGTTGAGAGTGACATACGTGAGCAGATCATCCATTTTCTTATCTTGTCTTTGCATTTGCTGAGTCAAATTTATAAGAAGTTCTTCAATATTTGGCGCCCTAGAAGATAGAAGTCAAGGTTGACCTAGAGGTGTACCAAAAAATTCACAGCCAGGTGCAGTTCTCTCATCTGTTTCTTCTTGCACTGGCGTTTGGTTGTCTACTGCTGGAGCCTGATCTTCATCTTCAGCTTGGATGTCTTTGTCAGGAACTACATTTTCAGGTGCCTCTTCTTCACTGGATGATTCTGTTTCTAGGTCTATGACAGGAACTTTCTCCTGACACTCATCCACTATTTCTTCCATGAGATCATGATCTGCAGGACTTTCAACAGGTGCCTGTTCTAGAATTTCAGATGTAACTACGTTTTCAGCCTCTTCCAAACTTTTCTCCACAGCTTCTCTTAGAATGACATTAACAAAATCAGCAAGTTCTTGATCATTACTTACTTGCTCTTCATCAGGCTGTTCCACGGGCACCCTCACTTCGTCTGATGTCTTCCCAAAAGAATCAAACATACCATCAATGTTTGTATCTAGATCAGTTTGAATGCTGTTTTCAGACAACCTGACTTCTCCAGATGCAAACTCGACAAGCTTCTGAAAAGAAAAAGATACTTCAGTGGGTGCAGCAGACATAGTTGACTGTAGATGTTCAGATGATGTTTCCTGTAGAGCAACCTCAGAAGCTGATGCTAAAACTGTTTGGGTTGAATCTTGAGGGTGTTCCAGAAGCTCCCCCTGAGCTTGTGATTCCTTAACTTTCTGGGCCTTAACCTGCCCCAAGAGAGAAGAGCCCTCCAACCCCAAAAATACTGAAACAAAATTCATGTTAAAAATGTTTTGAGCCCTAACTTCTGACATGGCCTCTCCATCCAAGGGAATCTTTGAATACTTGAAGATGTCTGTCAAATGGGCGGCGTAGGGCAGATGTCTTTTGGATCCAATACACCCCTTCATGACATTAAAAATAACTTTCGGCAAACAGATCTTTACATTCTGAATCAGACAGAACAATAGGAACCTCTGTGTGTCTGTGATTCTTCCTCTAGCTCCAGTCTGTGGGGTGACTATTGAAGCAATGATGTTCTGAAGAAGCTTGTGAAGAGGGGGAAATGACGAGGTTTGGTAAGCTTTCAGCTTCAACTGCGCCTTGTCATGAATGTTACTGGGTTTACCAGTAATGACCAAAAAGGCTTCATGCAGACTATATCTATATCCTCTCTCCACTTCCCCTTTTTCTGGAATACTAAGAGCTTTGTGGAGAGAGTCACATGTTACTGTCATCTCAACCCCTTTAACAGACGAGATCAAAGCAGACTTATCTCGGCTCAAAGACAAATTATTGTAAAATTCCATTACCAGGCTAGGGTAATAGACACGGTGGTTTTCTAGGAATTTCCTCCATTCTTGAAACTCAAGAATCTCTAAAAGTTCTGGAAACTTCAAAACCAGGGTTTCATCTCCGAAATCTACTATCCTCGGAGGAATGATTTTCCCACTCTCTAAAAACACGGTAGACTGAGAGGGCCTAGTACCTTGTGCTGAAGACATTTCCGCAGCTGTTTCTGGTTCAAGACATCTTTGCTGCTTGGACGAAGGCTCCTCATCTATTTCTTTTCCCTTCCTCTTCCTTTCCACAGCAGCGACGGATACTGGCTGATCCATTTGTCGTAACTCTTAGAGTATCAACTCTTTCTTGCTGGTTGCTGCTGGAAATGAAGCTAGAGCCAAGAACGGAGGAGAACTCTATGGTGGAGATGAGATTTTAGTGAAGAAGAATCAGCGGGAGAGAAGGGTTTGAAGAAGCATACAAGACGTATCGACACGAGGAGACACAGGAAGCGGCAGGGGCACGCGAGGGTTTATGGATGTAACCTTGAGGAACAAGAAGGGTTTTAGGGGGTCACTTTTCACTCTTATCGTACTTTTCAGGAAATGCCCAAACTACCCTTATTCAATATGTAACACAGCCGTTTCCCGTTAAAGTTCGCTCTTCAATATATGGAATTATTATATTCTTCCGAATACCTTGGTCAGTTACCTCAAGACGTTAAATCAACATGATCACAAAACTAGCTGTTAAAGGTACTTAGCCTAGAGAAGGTTACGATTAAAATACTCCTTATGTTTGTCAGGCAAAGAAATACCAAACAGATAGTCAAGCACGGTTCATTACCTCATTTAAAGGACAAGAGAGGGCATACAGAGTCAACCAATTTGTTGAGCACTAGGTAGAATTGTCCCTGTTTACACAAGGAGACATGTTTATAAGACACCAGAATCCCTGGTTACTCAGGACAAGCTACCTTTATGCCAATGAAAACCAATGAATTTTTTTGTTGACTTTTCTTTCCCCTTCCCTTTTTTTTTTATTTCAACTTTTCCATAATATATAGAGATATCTAACTGTATCATGACAGAACCTCTAGACTTCTTTGATCTAGAATATCTATTACTCCACAATTGCCATTGCTCTGCCACAAGGTATGGCGTATTCCCTGGTAGCACCTCTCAAGATCTTAGACACAAGACAGAACCCTTACTTAACACAATTTTTTATCTCACAGCCATCTTCACATAAGTTTCAGTTAAGACGAAATCCTCAGCAAGGCTTTTCCATTTAACAGAAATTTTTACAATGTGTTGACCAACAATTGAGGAATACCTTGGAAGGATTAAAGGACAAAATATAACCCCCATACATTAAAGTTCTTTATTAACATGTATAACTTGTTACAAATGATTTTGGGTGGTTTAAGGTATTCTGATCAAATCTGATAAGAGTGACAAAGCTATAAGAAGGAATTTTCCTTCAAGAGAATTTCTGAACCAAAGGGGATAAAATATGGATAAGAAGGTGACAAACAAAATGGAGAGAGATGAGATGAGATGAGAAGCACTCCATACACCAAAGCAGCAAGTGAGAGATAACTCTAGAGAGTAAGGACCAAGGAGCTCACAAATAAAATCTTCCTAAGGAAATTCAATCTAGTAACCAGAGAGTGCTCTTGAGCAATAAGCTGCAACCTCATGAGATGACTGAACTCAGCACCAATTAACCACATTGGCAGACAAAGGTTCTTCAGAAACCAGATGACCTGACAAGCTCCTTTTCAGCCCATGCAAGGACATCTCACACACAACTCTTGGAAATATTAATTATTTATTGAATGACATGCATGCTATCAGTTGAAATGTAATACATTGAAGCAAACTTATGGTTTTTCAATTAAGTGGAATGTAATGCAATGAGCACGAGTCAAAAATAGCATGCCTCACCCTGACTATGAGCATGAAGCTTCCCCAGAGAGCATGCAGTGTTTGCCATGACAACTAAACAAATGAATTTGTGATTCATGCACATTCAGGCTGCTCTGTTTAGTAGAATGACCTATGGTACTAGGCGGAGCACTTGGTCTGAAGGACCTCTTCACACATAGTAAGCACCTCTAGACAGATTTTCCCTGCCTTTGATAGCCTACTATTTGATATACCATAATGGTCAAACATGATGATCAAAGGGCATGCCAGACAAGTAAGATTGTTCTAATCATGATAATCATGTCTAGTCTAAAATAGGCAGTTTATATGTTCAACAACAATCATCAGTCTGATGGATTAAGAATTGAATTCAGATTAGGAAGGCAGTAGTAGATTTACCTGAAGCGTTCAGGCATGGGGTCTTTTTATGTGCCCTGGTTTATTACCCCTTTATTCCATCCAAGGCACACCTGTCAGGCACCTTCCTATTTCCCACTAGCGGGTACCCAAGTGGTCTTGGGTCTTGCATAGTAATTGGCCCCTTTTGGGACTGCCTGCATCCTTTTCTGTGCCAAATAGTCGTCAGAGTTCATGATAAAACAGTTATGCATTGAATGCCCAGACAGCCCACAATAGTGGCATGAACTAGCAGGTTTCATGTTCCTCTTATGTACACTAGCATGAACTTGAGCATTATAAGAGTGAGCATGAGGGTTTCTGTTATAATTATGAAATTTTTTTCTTTCATGACCAACCACCCAACAAGCAGCAACGTGGTGGCCTGGTTTTCTGCAATTTGAGCAAACATGAATTCTTTTAAGAACATGTTTGTTCCTACCAAATCCTTTGAAATTTCTATTCCTACCCTGGACATGCGAGCAGTCCTTGACTGCATGCCCATGCTTCCCACAATGGGAGCAGAAAGGAGACTCTCTTCTAAAAAAGCTTGCCCAACATTCAGTGGCCTTGTGCCCAAGCTTGTTACAATTAAAACATTTGACATGCTGGTTCAGAGAAGCAGTTTTGTTGATATTAAGAGCATGTGGGTTAGCATAAGATTTAGCATGATGTGAGAGTGATTTTTTCTTTCCATTAGCAAACCAACATTGAACAAGGGTGTGGCCTAATCTACCATAATGCGAGCATTCACTTTTCTTTGAATGAGCAGCAGTATTTCTATCATGATATTTCCCAGCATCCATCATTTCAGCATTTAAATCATCCAGTTCTTTTAATTCACACTCATGCATCAAATGGCCTATCTTGTGACAGTAATGACATTTTATGATTTCCCTCTTATGTGCATGTCTCGGTATATCAGTGTGTTTTACAGCATGCACATTTTCAGTGTGATCCAATCCTTTCTTCACATGACTGACCATATCAATAACTTTTGTTTGTTTCTGATTCTTCTGAACATTTGGTTGTTTATTTTCTGAGGTGGTGGCTACATCAGATGCTTTGATAAAAGATGTCATTAGCTTATTTTTGAAAGCTTTTTTATTTATATCGTTGTAGCCTAACCCTTCCTTTTAAGTATTGACCTTAACACCTAACAACCTGTCCAGATTTTCTTGTCCTTTCATAAATTTTGACAGGGATTTATTCAAATCTTCAATTTCATTTTCCAGAGAAACGATGTGTATTTCATAACTGGCAATTTCTTGTTCATTGCAATTTAAACATTCGCTTAGCACTTTGTTTGCAATTTTGTAATCCTCAACTTCTTGTTCCAGATTTTTCATTTTTTCTGATTCTTCAAAGTAAACAGATTTTCCTTTTTCTAAAGCTAGAAGCCTCTCAGACATAGTGGAGTTCAGCACTTTTAACTTCTCATTTTCTTCCTTAAGCTTGTCATTCTGAATTAACTCATTTATTAAAATCTGATCTTCTGAGTTAGTTTCAAGTTTTCTTCCAGCCATAAATTTCTCCAAATCTTTTTCCTTCTCTTCAATATCTTTATGTAATTCCACATTCACAAATTTTATGGCTTCAATTTTCTCAATCATCAGAATGTTCTCTTTTTTCAGTTTCTCTAAACTTTCTTCATTTTCTTTGGAGAACTTTCTAAGAGAATTATCTTCAGATTTCAGCTTATTTAGATCAGATGTTAGACATTCACATTTCTTCATCAAGTTTTCGTTCTGATTTTTATACCTACGAATATCAGATAGACAGGTATCATGAAGTTGCTTGATACTGGAGCAATTTTCACATGGGGATCTAGACCTTTCTAACCCAGTATTCTTTTTCAACTTTTTATACTGACTTCTTAAGCTCTCATGTGATTCTAGCAATTCAGCATATGCATTTTCCCAATCATCTACAGTATAATTTTCAAAAGGATTTACCTCATCATCTTCATCTTGAATGCTGCCTTGATTATTTCTATCAGCCATCATGCAGCTGTCCTTTTTTGTCTTCTGAATTCGCTTCAGCATGTTCAGAATATCTTTAGCAGAACTGCAATCATGAAGACAAGACCATAAGGCTCTGTCAATAGTTGCTTTCATCAGATTAAAAGCTTTCTGATTCTCTTCATGCAAAGAGGTATGCCTGTCAGTCCATTTGGACTTTTTCTTTGGTAGTTCATGAGGACCGTGTGAAATTACTTTCCACAGGTCTGCATTAATAGATTTAGCATAACTCTTTAGATTAGCAAGCCATGCACTGAAGTGTGTACCACTAAAAATCGGTGGATTAGCCATGGGAACAAATAGCAGGTAGATTCGAGGCAACAAGAGTATTGATGCACTAAAACCAGATAAGTATCGAAGACTACAAGATCGGATCTGCAGGCCGCTGGACCTTCTAGGCAGACACCCGCTCTGATACCAATTGTTAGGGTGCAATGCCCGGATACAGAGGGGGGTGAATGTATCCTTTTACAATTAATGCCCAAATAAAAACTCAAATGCTGGACGCAATCTCAGAATAAAATCAAATTCAATTAAACCAATGAGCAAACACAAGAGATGTGCCTATTCAAGCATCTAGCGGAAGCACACTCACAATGCAAACCACTGCTCAAGAGATTTTTAGGTGGTTCGGTCCTCCAGACCTACATCCACCCCACAATCAAACCAAGTGTGGCTACATTAACAGCTGGGCAACACAGCTTGCCAACAGAAGCTGATACACAGCTTACCCAGGGGAACAGACTCCCCTCTTCCTCCTACCTGGAGGGAACCTCTAGCAACCCTCGGTCACTAAAAAACTAGAGAGTAGTGTCTCTCTTCCTCTATACCAAGAGGGAACCCCACTGGTAGCAGCCCCACTACCCGTGAACCAGCCAGTAGCACTCTGCTACCAGCAACCCACCAGAGGCAGAGCCTCTCTTCCTCCAGACTAGGAGGGACCCCTGGACTTGCAACCCACAAGCCCAGAACTGGAGATCAGATCTCCCTTCCTCCAAACCGGAGGGAACACACAAGTGACTTCCAGCCACTTGCAGACTAGAGGTCGAAGACCTCTCTTCCTCCAGACCAGGAGGGACCCGACCTCAGTCTAGTGGATCGGAAGTACAGAGCTAACCAAATGAAAAAGGAAAAAATAAGAAAAGAAAAATACACAGCGATCAGAAAGCTGTAAGGAAAGATAACACAGATGTGGCTCACAAGGAGCTGACTGGGCTGGATTTGATCCACGGTCTAGTAGACAGATCTTCAGGTAAGCTTCTCTTCCTCTTCTCTTCTCTCTCACTTTCTTTTTCTCTTAACCCTCACGAGCTCTCTAACTTTCTCTCTTTTTCTTCTCCTCTTCTTCTGCTCTTTTACTCTCTCGATCTCTGCTCCTCTATTCTTTCTGGCTCATACGCTTGCTTTCTGCTCAATCAGCCTTTCTTCTTTTTATAATAGCAGCCAGCAGGATGATAGGGTACAAAGTGCGTGTGCCTCCCACGCTTGATCCAGAACCTTCCTGCCACGTGCCCTTTTCGAATTTGTTCCTCTAGTATTGGATCACGTACAGCCCAGTTATTGGGGAATATTCTTTCTCGGACCTGCAAGGAGATAAAAACTATTAATACTCAGGGTTCGCTATATATATCTACCTGAAATGAGTTGGTTGACACTCAAGCTGAAACTGCACGAGGTATGTGGGAACGACAAGAGGTGCACTATACTGAGAACGACACGAGATACAGTGGTGACAAAACAAACACTACCAAGAGAACGACACGAAGTCCAAGGGTGACAAGACAGATACTACAAAGAGAACGACACGAAGTAGAGAGAGAACAACACGAGATATACAATAATAAAGCTGACACTGCAAAGAGAACGACACGAAGTAGAAAGAGAACAACACGAGGTAAAAAGGAAATAGCACGGAACTAAAAAGGTAGTAAGACACGCGGTCAGAGGAATCCTGGACGAGGATAGAAAGAAACAACACGCAGACATAAACACAAGAATACCATGAAGACACGAATACAAAAGCTACACGACATAACAAACAGCAAAGAGAACGGCACGAGAACAACATGGACTAAAACCAACTCGAATACGGAAATAAAAACTGACACGAAGTGTGGTCACAAAGCAAAAAAAAAAGACACGGGGTCTAGGAAAGACAACACGAGGATAGAAGACAGGAACGGTTACAACGACACGTGATAAAACAAAGAAAGCAGGAAAATGACTCGAGTATCTACAGTAAATGACATGAAAACACAAGAGCAAAAATAAAAAGGATGACTCGAGATGAGCAACTAAATACTGAAGAAACGACACGAGGTGGCACAGATAGCAACACGAGGTGTTGCAATGTTCTGCACGCAATGGAACAAAACGACACGAAGACAAGCCCTGAAAATACTGTTTAGACTTCACGCTGTACAGACTTTGAGGAGTTTGAACCAATGTACAGACCTTAAAGGCTGTGAATACCAAGGCATGCTGAACAGACTTGAAACCTATGAAGATGGAGTGTATAGACTTGAAAGTCTGAATGCGATGTGCATACTTGCAGAGTTGACGCTGCAGCCCAATGAGTTAACGCTGTAACGTAGTGTTGTGGTAAATAGTAAATAGTAAAGATTTTGACTATCATATAAAAATTCCAAAAAAATAGTAGTTAATTAGTAAACACCATGGTAAACGCTTTGGTCTTCTGTGCCTGACCCTAATAAAATCATTTACATGACTTAATCAGTGATTTAAGCCTGACTTAAAAATGCGGAAAACACTATTCACACGAAAATACGACTACCTTAGAGAAATCTATAAAAAACATATTTGATAGAGCATATTGTTATTAGCAACTTTGTCATCTTGAGTATTCTTAGTAAAAATCCGTAACTCGATCTATCTACCACACCGATGAAATTACATTAATTAATATTTTCATCCTAATATTAGTACGATTAAAAATTCAACCTCATGATAAAACAAAAATCCATAAAAATAATAAATGGGTTTCTGACTAGTTATGTAACATTTTTGTCTTCTTCGACTAACTCATTAAAAATCATTAGGTAAGACTAATTGGAGGTTCTAGTTTAAACCTGTTTAAGCTAAGCTAAATATTATTAAGCTAATTAAGCTTAATCTTTATCTAAACAAAAACACGTGGAAACGTGTTTAGTCGGCTTAAACGCGTCGTCAACATTTCTGGCCACCTGCAGCGCCGTGTCCACCTTGCTTGGAAGGAGCCTCACGTTTATCCTTCTGTCATCTATAACCTTCTATCATCTATAAATAGGGAGGCTTTGCCTCTTCCTATTTCCTATCTCTGTTAAGTTGCTGGTGGAAGGAAATCGCAGGAAGCTTAAGCTTAGGAGGAGTACTATTCTTCTTCTTCCGTATCTTCCTTATTCTTCGATTTAAGGTAGGTAACCAAGGCCGAACTTCAAGTTTAAATACATAGAATGAGAGAGCACGTTGTTAAATTAGTTTGACATCAAATTATTGAAGATTATGATTCGATTTAGCATGTAATTAGCATAAGTGATTCGATTTAGCATGTAATTAGCATCAGAATCAGATACAATCACGTGTTAAATTAGTGTAAGCAACGTTAATCAATGTTAAGTGTTAATCAGTAAGAAGATTATAATTCAATTTAGCATGAAATTAGCATCAGAAGTAGATATAAGCAACGTTAATCAGTATTAATCAGTAAGATGATTAACCCATTTAACAAATATATATATATATATATATATATATATATAGTAAATAGATGATTAAATTTCAGTTATATGCAATATTTACTTTTGTTAATTGTTAAATCATGATGATTAATCTTAGTAAATCGCATGTAATTTGGCTAAAAATTTACCGTGGTAAAATTTTGTAAAATCACCGTAGACCATTAACCTATGGCTGACTTATGGCAAGTCTTGGCCGATTAAAATATAATTTGAACCAGATACTCTATCCGGTAAATTCCCATTTTTACCGTGGGATGAATTTTTACCGTGAGATAATTTTATCCATGGTTAAACAGTGGATTACACGATTTAATCGCTGGTTTCACTACTTGAGTATAAATGGGCAAATTTTTGGCTTATATGGTATATTGTACACCGTATGTCTTTTAAATGGCCCGATCGTTATCGTTTTAACTCGATAAATGACCGATTATCCTTGGTTAATCTTCGGTCATATTTGAGCCCGGAATCGACCATTGGACATTGAACCATAATCTGATTGGTTTAATTGTCATTGGTGACCCGGTAGCCATTTTGCATAATTTAGCTTATGATTAGAATTACTATCACTTATACTTAATACGGATTCTCTAGAACCGTATATCTGGAATACGGCCTCGTACGGTCCGTATATTCGTTCTTCGGAACTTACTTCTCTTCTCTCGAACGGCTTACTGTCAACCGTTCATTCTTGACTCCGTGACTCGTTACTCACGTGAGTACAGCCCGGTGTTTTGCCGTACGACTACCCTCAGTTTTGGGTTTCTCGTCGTGTTTATACTCTTGAATCAAAGGAGACAAGTGTCGTCCTTCACATCTTGTACTTGACAGAAATTCTACTGATTATATTGGCCATAAATGACGGGATCGTAGATCCAAACGAAATAAATGCCAACGCATCATAAGGGCCCGGTCTGGTCCTGGGGAGAGCGCCCGAAAAGATAGTGAGCCCAATGGGATGTTTGTGACAGGGTGAGGCATTGCACCCGAATACTTGACTTGACATGTTACGTCTAGAACAAATTCTTGATACTTGAATCGTGCGTGGTTATTTGGTTACATGTGTAACATACTTGAATACTGGCCAATTCTCTATTATTACTTGCTCTACTTGTTCATTACTTGTGGTAATTGTCATATTTCTTGACCTTGTAAGATATTTCTTTACATTGTTTCATTTATCGTATCGTCATTCTTTATTTACTGCATTCATATAAACTGTAATAATTGGTTAATCACTTATATCTGCTTATGGTTATCTACTGAGCGCGTTAGCTCACTCCTACTGTTGTTTCCCCCTTTCCAGGTGATGATCATATCGGGGATGGACTGGAGTGACTCGAGTGTTAGTTTTAGTTGATTGAGTCAGTTTGTACCCTTAGTATTAGTGAGAGGTTGTTCTAGTATTTTAAATATTATTTGGATATAGTTGTTCTACCCAGTTGTACTCAACTTCATTATCAATAAAACTCTGATGATTATCTTTTCCAACCTTTTGTGCAATGGTTGCAATGGTTCGGAATTATTTATATTCTTGCTCGCTTGTCCCTAACTGTACGTCCCGAGTTTCCGCATCGGGGCGTGACAGTTTAGTTGGTATCAGAGCCAAGTCGCATAGACCTAGAGTCTAGTCTCTTCTCTTCTCTCTAAGGTATAGGTTCTATAAGTTCCAGGGCTAAGTTTAAGAAAACCTGACCTTGTGAGAATGGGTAGAAATCTGGGTTAAGTCATTAGCCGTAATCGTAATCTTTTCTCTAGTTCTTCTCTTCTCTTCATGAAGTTCTGCTCTCATAAATTCTTCTCTCATAAATAATCCGAGTAATTATTTTATAGGTACTTAACTGATAATGGCAGCCAATCGTGCTGAGATGAGGAACTTGCAGCGTACAGTTCAAGGACTTACGCAAGCCTTGAATGCACTGGCTCAGGCAGGAGCTGGAGCGGCACCTCATGGCGCAGCTCATGGCACCGGTGATTTGTACCGGAATTTTCGAGGAATGAACCCGCCTAGATTCGCTGGTTCGACTGATCCCGATGAAGCCGAGAATTGGCTCGACGAGATGGCAAGGATTTTTGAGGTCATGCAATGCACCGACCAAGAGCGTGTTCTTTTGTCCATATTCCAACTGGAGCGTGATGCGCGTGCTTGGTGGGAGTCTGTTAAACCGACTCTCGGTGATCAACAAGTCTCGTGGGAGGAATTCGAGGAATATTTCAATGACAAATATTTTTCTGATCGCGTGCAAGAAAAGAAGGCCGCGAAATTCACAGTCCTGAAGCAGCGAAGTCTATCAGTATCAGAATATGAAGCTCAGTTTTCACGGCTTTCTCGATATGCGAGACATCTCATTTCGACTAAGAGAATGAAGGCGAAGCATTTTCTCAATGGTCTTCGGCTTCACTATATTAATCAATTGGCACCACTGGAAATAACTATATATTCCGAGATGGTGAGGAAAGCACAAGTATTTGAAGATACCTTGGAAATGACCGAAAGAATTTGTGGTGGTAACAAGAAAGAGCAACCGAAGGCACTTAAGAATGTTAAGCCTGGCACTGACATTAGCAAGAAAAGATCCTTTACTGGTTCTGGTTCTAGTTCTGGATCTGGTTCGTGGAAAGGCAAGATGCCGAGACAAGAAGACAAGAAGCTTATTTCTTCGGTACCTTTCAAGGGTATTTGCAAGTATTGTGATCGTCCTGGTCACAAGATGGAAGATTGTTGGCGCAAGCTAGGCGCATGTCTGCGATGTGGAAGTAAAGAGCACCGTATCCCAAACTGTCCTTTATTATCAGAGCAAGCTATCCCAGCAAAACCTCTGAATTTCAAGAAGCCTCAGGGCAGGCTCCAAGCTCTCCATGCTAAGGAAGCAGATATCGCCAAAGATGGTGGACTCGTCGAAGGTACTCTTGTTATATTCGACTTGCCAACTTTCGTTCTATTTGATACTGGTGCAACACATTCTTTTATTTCACGGAGATTTGCTAAGACTTTATCTGTGGAACCTGTTTTGTTGAAATCTCCGTTAGAAATATCAACCCCCATTGGTTCTAGTTCAGCTATTCAGCATTACTATCCTTCTAGTAAGGTTATGGTGAGTGATCAGAATTTCCCGACTGATTTGATTTGCATGGACATGAAGGATTATGATGTAATCCTAGGAGCTGATTGGTTGGCTCGGTATGAGGCCAATGTTCATTGTAGTTCTTGTTCCGTGTCTTTTTCTAGACACCCCGGATTATCTTTCAAGGGAGTTAAACACCCGAGTTCTATATCTCTTATCTCAACTCTTCGTGCTAATAAATTATTGAGGCGTGGATGTAAAGCTTTTCTGGCTTTTGTTCATACGTCCCCTGAGCAGCAGAGTGAGATTAAGGACATTTCTATTGTCTGAGATTTTTCGGATGTTTTTCCAGAGGAGTTACCAGGACTTCCACCTCAGCGTGAAGTGACATTCTCTATTCATCTTATTCCTGGATCGTCTCCTGTTTCTAAGGCCCCTTATCGTATGTCTCCTGCGGAATTGCGGGAATTAAAGCAGCAATTATTGGAATTGCTCGAGAAGGGTTTTATTCATCCGAGTGTTTCCCCTTGGGGAGCTCCTGTATTGTTTGTTAGGAAGAAAGATGGTTCGATGAGATTGTGCATCGATTATAGGCAACTTAATCAGTTAACTGTCAAGAACAAATATCCACTGCCGAGGATTGATGAGTTATTTGACCAGATAGCGGGTGCTTCTTATTTTTCTAAGATCGATCTTCGATCTGGATATCATCAGTTGAGGATTAAGGAAGAGGATATTTATAAATCTGCTTTCCGTAGCCGGTATGGTCATTTTGAATTCGTCGTTATGTCTTTTGGGTTAACGAATGCACCGGTAGCCTTCATGCAGTTAATGAACAGTGTGTTCCGACCCTATCTTGATCGGTGGGTTGTGGTATTCATCGATGATATTTTAATATACTCTAAGAGTGAAGAAGAACATGCCGAGCATCTGAGGATGGCTTTGCAAGTATTGAGAGATCACCAGTTATATGCTAAGTTTAGCAAGTGTGATTTCTGGCTACAAGAGGTGTCCTTTTTAGGACATATTATTACCAAAGATGGAATTTCTGTTGATCCCTCTATGGTGGAAGCAGTAAAGAATTGGGAACAACCAACCAGTGTTACTGAAGTGAGGAGTTTTCTTGGCCTAGCTGGTTATTATCGAAGGTTTATTCAAGATTTCTCTAAGATTACGGTACCTCTGACAAAGTTAACCCGCAAAGAGATTAAGTTTGTGTGGTCAATTGATTGTCAACGGAGTTTTCAAACTCTAAAGGATCGTTTGACTACTTCACCTGTTTTAACCTTACCTTCTGGTGAGGGTGGTTTCGTGGTATACACGGATGCTTCTAGTATTGGTTTAGGCTGTGTGCTTCTGCAGCATGGCAAGGTAATTGCCTATTCTTCTAGGTAGTTAAGGAAGCATGAATTTAATTATCCAGTTCATGATTTGGAATTGGCAGCAGTGGTATTTGCATTAAAGATTTGGAGGCATTACTTGTATGGTGAATCTTTCACGATATTTTCGGATCACAAGAGTCTGAAATATTTATTTTCTCAAAGGGAATTGAACATGAGGCAGAGAAGATGGTTGGAGTATATAAAGGATTTCGACTTCTCCATTGAGTATCACCCGGGCAAAGGCAATGTGGTGGCTGATGCTTTAAGTCGGAAGCCTGTGGCTAAGTTATCCAGTCTTATGTTACAAGAATGGAAGTTACTGGAGCAGATGGCTAGTCTGGATATCAATATCGATAATGATCGGATTTTGATTTCCCAGATGCAACTTAAGCCTGAACTTTTGGTGGAAATCAAGTTATTGCAAGATATTGATCCCGAGCTAGTCAAGATTAAGGAAAGCTTGAGTAGCAGACCTGATTTCTCAATAGCCGACGATGGAAGATTATTATTTCAAGGAAGAACTTGTGTACCGGATGAGGCAAACATAAAGAATCGGGTTCTTGAAGAAGCTCATAGATCCCGATATACTATCCATCCGGGAGGCACTAAGATGTTCAAAGATTTGAAAAGATCTTTTTGGTGGCCGAATATGAAAAGAGAAATTGCAGATTTCGTGAGTAGATGCCTGGTTTGTCAACAAGTAAAGGCCGAGCATTTCAGACCGGCAGGTAAATTGAAACCACTTGATATACCACAATGGAAGTGGGAGAGTATTGGCATGGATTTCATCATGGGTCTTCCTAAGACTCGAGGTGGTTTTGACGCAATATGGGTGATTGTTGATCGACTAACTAAGTCTGCTCATTTCCTATCTATTAAGTCCAAGTGGACAGTCGATGTTCTAGCAGCATTATATCTAAAGGAAGTGGTTAGACTTCATGATATTCCCGTCAGCATTGTGTCTGACCGAGACCCGAGATTTACATCTCATTTCTGGAAAGGATTGCAAGAATCTCTTGGTACCCGTCTGAATTTTAGCACTGCATTTCATCCACAGACAGATGGACAGACCGAGAGAACTAATCAAATAGTGGAAGATATGTTGAGAGCTTGTATGATCGACTTCGGTGGTAGTTGGAGCGATCATTTAACATTGATAGAATTCGCCTACAACAATAGTTACCAATCCAGCATACAGATGGCACCTTTCGAGGCTTTGTATGGAAGGAGCTGTCGTTCTCCTTTATGTTGGGATGAGGTTGGTGAGAAACAATGGCTTGGACCGGATCATATCTCAGAATCATCACAGAATATTCGTATTATCCGAGACCGGTTACTTGTGGCTCAATCAAGGCAAAAGAACTATGTTGATAATAGAAGAAGAGATTTGGAATTCCAGATTGGTGAGCATGTATTTTTGAAGGTTTCTCCGTCGAGAGGTATTCGACGATTTGGTATTCATAGCAAGCTAAGCCCGAGGTATATTGGTCCATTCGAGATCCTTGATCGAGTGGGTGAAGTCACTTATAGATTGGCTTTACCTCCTCAATTGTCTGGCGTACATAACGTATTCCATGTTTCTATGCTACGGAAGTACGTGTACGACCCTAGTCATATTATTCAACATGTGGATTTTGAATTAAAGAAGGATCTTACTTATGAAGAAATACCAGTGAAGATTCTGGATCGGAAGGAACAACAACTTCGGAATCATTCCATACCAATGGTCAAGATTCAATGGAGTCGGCGTGGAACCGAGGAAGCCACCTGGGAATCCGAGGACACTATGCGGAAGCGGTATCCCGATTTGTTCTAAGGTGAGCTATTTATTCCCTTACTGTTTTTTTTGTTCAGTGAATTTGGAGGACCAAATTCTTTAAGTGGGGGAGGGTGTAAGACCCCGATTTTCTGTACAAAATATTAAATTTTGTGAATAGTAAATTTTGAATAGTGTTGTGGTAAATAGTAAATAGTAAAGATTTTGACTATCATATAAAAATTCCAAAAAAAATAGTAGTTAATTAGTGAACACCATGGTAAACGCTTTGGTCTTCTGTGCCTGACCATAATAAAATCATTTACATGGCTTAATCAGTGATTTAAGCCTGACTTAAAAATGCGGAAAACACTATTCACACGAAAATACGACTACCTTAGAGAAATCTATAAAAATCATATTTGATAGAGCATATTGTTATTAGCAACTTTGTCATCTTGAGTATTCTTAGTAAAAATCCGTAACTCGATCTATCTACCACACCGATGAAATTACATTAATTAATATTTTCATCCTAAGATTAGTACGATTAAAAATTCAACCTCATGATAAAAAAAAATCCATAAAAATAATAAATGGGTTTCTGATTAGTTATGTAACATTTTTGTCTTCTTCGACTAACTCATTAAAAATCATTAGGTAAGACTAATTGGAGGTTCTAGTTTAAACCTATTTAAGCTGAGCTAAATATTATTAAGCTAATTAAGCTTAATCTTTATCTAAACAAAAACACGTGGAAACGTGTTTAGTCGGCTTAAACGCGTCGTCAACATTTCTGGCCACCAGCACCGCCGTGTCCACCTTGCTTGGAAGGAGCCTCACGTTTCTCCTTCTGTCATCTATAACCTTCTGTCATCTATAAATAGGGAGGGTTTGCCTCTTCCTATTTCCTATCTCTGTTAAGTTGCTGTTGGAAGGAAATCGCAGGAAGCTTAAGCTTAGGAGGAGTATTGTTCTTCTTCTTCCGTATCTTCCTTATTCTTCGATTTAAGGTAGGTAGCCAAGGCCGAACTTCAAGTTTAAATACATAGAATGAGAGAGCACGTTGTTAAATTAGTTTGACATCAAATTATTGAAGATTATGATTCGATTTAGCATGTAATTAGCATAAGTGATTCGATTTAGCATGTAATTAGCATCAGAATCAGATACAATCACGTGTTAAATTAGTGTAAGCAACGTTAATCAGTGTTAAGTGTTAATCAGTAAGAAGATTATAAATCAATTTAGCATGAAATTAGCATCAGAAGTAGATATAAGCAACGTTAATCAGTATTAATCAGTAAGATGATTAACCCATTTAACAAAAAAAATATACATATATATAGAGTAAATAGATGATTAAATTTCAGTTATATGCAATATTTACTTTTGTTAATTGTTAAATCATGATGATTAATCTTAGTAAATCGCATGTAATTTGGTTAAAAATTTACCGTAGTAAAATTTTGTAAAATCACCGTAGACCATTAACCTATGGCTGACTTATGGCAAGTCTTGGCCGATTAAATTATAATTTGAACCGGACACTCTATCCGGTAAATTCCCATTTTTACCGTGGGATGAATTTTTACCGTGAGATAATTTTATCCATGGTTAAACAGTGGATTACATGATTTAATCGCTGGTTTCACTACTTGAGTATAAATGGGCAAATTTTTGGCTTATATGGTATATTGTATACCGTATGTCTTTTAAATGGCCCGATCGTTATCGTTTTAACTCGATAAATGACCGATTATCCTTGGTTAATCTTCGGTCATATTTGAGCCCGGAATCGACCATTGGACATTGAACCATAATCTGATTGGTTTAATTGTCATTGGTGACCCGGTAGCCATTTTGCACAATTTAGCTTATGATTAGAATTACTATCACTTATACTTAATACGGATTCTCTAGAACCGTATATCTGGAATACGGCCTCGTACGGTCCGTATATTCGTTCTTCGGAACTTACTTCTCTTCTCTCGAACGGCTTACTATCAACCGTTCATTCTTGACTCCGTGACTCGTTACTCGCGTGAGTACGGCCTGGTGTTTTGCCGTACGACTACCCTCAGTTTTGGGTTTCTCGTCGTGTTTATACTCTTGAATAAAAGGAGACAAGTGTCGTCCTTCACATCTTGTACTTGACAGAAATTCTACTGATTATATTGGCCATAAATGACGGGATCGTAGATCCAAACGAAATAAATGCCAACGCATCATAAGGGCCCGGTCTGATCCTGGGGAGAGCGCCCGAAAAGATAGTGAGCCCAATGGGATGTTTGTGACAGGGTGAGGCATTGCACCCGAATACTTGACTTGACATGTTACGTCTAGAACAAATTCTTGATACTTGAATCGTGCGTGGTTATTTGGTTACATGTGTAACATACTTGAATACTGGCCAATTCTCTATTATTACTTGCTCTACTTGTTCATTACTTGTGGTAATTGTCATATTTCTTGACCTTGTAAGATATTTCTTTACATTGTTTCATTTATCGTATCGTCATTCTTTATTTACTGCATTCATATAAACTGTAATAATTGGTTAATCACTTATATCTGCTTATGGTTATCTACTGAGCGTGTTAGCTCACTCCTGCTGTTGTTTCCCCCTTTCCAGGTGATGATCATATCGGGGATGGACTGGAGTGACTCGAGTGTTAGTTTTAGTTGATTGAGTCAGTTTGTACCCTTAGTATTAGTGAGAGGTTGTTCTAGTATTTTGAATATTATTTGGATATAGTTGTTCTACCCAGTTGTACTCAACTTTATTATCAATAAAACTCTGATGATTATCTTTTCCAACCTTTTGTGCAATGGTTGCAATGGTTCGGAATTATTTATATTCTTGCTCGCTTGTCCCTAACTGTACGTCCCGAGTTTCCACATCGGGGCGTGACATATATACTTGAAGTTTCAAGGCCACAATGTATAGACTTCAAAAGAAGTAGTCCGATGTACAGACTTCAAATGTGAAGACATTGTGACTGCAAATGCAATGATCAGACTTCATTGTATAGACTTGGAGAACCTGAAATATTATGCATACTTGGGACGCCTGAAGACCAATGTATAACATGACTGAACATAATCAATTATGCAATGCCATATTAGAACTAATGAAGAACTGTATTATGATCAGAAAGTGAATACTAGCGATTTGACTCACACAAGATGACTCACAGTGAATAGCTCACTACAAAGGCCAAACATCAAGACCACCATTAAAACCATCATCAAAACCACAGGGGCACAACAACTTGCTCTTGCGAACACAGGCTGTACAGACTTTGAATGAAGCAATGTATAGACTTGATATTTGACAGAATGCAATGCATAGTCTTTGTGTGCGCATATGCCAAAACCATGTACAGACTTGAAGAAATGCATGCAGCGATGTACAGACTTGGCCGATGCAAACTATGCAGGACTCTGTACAGACTTTGAGTGATGCATGGACTTAGAACAAAGATGAACCAGTGAAGCACAGCATAAAGCAACCGAGTGCACTGCATGGACTAATGCAAGATAACACTTTCATATGCCCAAAGCAGAACTATCATTCAGACACAGATGTTCATGATATGCAATGCTGACTCATAGTGTTTGCTATCATCAAAATCACAGGGGCACATCAATCTCCCCCTTTTTGATGATGGCAACACTATGAGTCACACTGACTCATGTCAAACTATTCTCCCCGTTTGATTTCATCAAAAAATAAATAGTTTGAGATGAGAAATATAAACATACATGACATGAATAAATTGAAATACTCCCCCTTTGACTCAGTCATTTAGACATGAAAGACACAGAGGCAGTTAAACAATGAAGCACAAATCAAGTCTATGTTGCAGCTGTATGCTCTCCTATACTAGCCAGATAAGATCATGCACAACATGTGAAGGATAGCCAAGAAGTGTCAAGCAGGGTAATCTCCCCCTTAAAGCCAGAAAAGAGATGAGGTATGTCAAGAGGTGATAAGCGTCTATCAGCAAAAACACATGGGCACTCAAGGATTACCACAATCTGTAAGCACGATGAATAAATGAGAAAGCAAGATTTTCGTTAGCACACCAAATTCATAAATCTTGATAACCAATTTTCAGACTCTTCAATTATAATAGATTATGAATGAGTTGAAACTTACTTTCATGATTTAAGAGTGATGTATTCAAAGTTTATCAAGAAAATTCACTACTCATATCTGAAACACCTTTTAATAGAAATGAACCAAAAAACTCATATGATATTCATGTTTAACCTCCTTTCATCTTACTCATTTAAATTCAATGACTCCTATGAAAGTTACACAAGATAATATTGAGATTAAACAGAGATAAATGTGTTTGAACTTGTCTTTAGTTTTTCAGAATTTTCTATTGATCAACACTTATTTTTCCTGAGCAAGTTTGGTTCAGTCAGCACCTTTTTACGTGGGGCACAACACGTCTTAGGTGAAGTGACACAGTTACTCAGTGTGACAACCATATTGCCTCTCAAGGAGAACAGAGTTAGCAATTTGGAGTGTTTTTTTACATGAGGAGACACCTTGATCAGAGGCCAGAATCCCTAGTTACTCAACACAACAATGCCATTGCTCTATAAGATTTTCAATCATTTTTATAAGAGAGGTAATTATGACACTTCATGACATGGGCTTGCTCTATTTCTTGGATAGAGAACCCAGTTTCTCTGTGACCAAAGTCATTACTCTTGCATTATTATTTTTCTCATATTTTCAAGTTTTCCAGAAAAAGCTCAGTACACTTAATTGTTTAAGAACAATATTTTTCTACATGTATCTTAACCAGAGGTAGCCATGTCTTTTAAAAATTTCAGATTTCATAAGGTTTTGCATGAGGTTCATGAGACAATTGGTTAAGATTTATTAAGCATGATGATTCAGATATTTTCAAGAATTCTAAATCTAGACTTAGGAAATAAATTAGACTTAAATCAATTTGATTTATCAAAACATTCTTAAGCCAGTATAATAAAAGATTCTTCTTTTTAGAATATTTCTGATTTATGATTAGGGTGCACTGACTAAAATCTTTCCTCATTCAGATGAATCAACATTGACATTGCAGTAAATCAGTGGAGTCAACAGAGCATTTTTATTGAGAGAATAGCATAAAGCAATCATGATGAGACAAGGGGTGAACATTAGAACAGTGCATTTTAGAGATCAATAGCTGAGTCTGGAGTATAGACAGAACAGCTACACAAGTGGAGATAGTAGTGAATTCAAGTGAACCACACATTTGCAAAGAGAATGGATCAGATTGCTAGACAAAAGGAGTTCAAGAGGTGAAGAAGTGATCAAACAGGAATGCCCCACCTGTCTAGATGCAATGGAATATCCTTTTAGGTTTTTCAAATTTTATGACATGCACTACTCTTCAAATGCAACATCAGTCAAACTCCCCCTGACAAAGTGCATGATATGCAATTAAGGCACTGCACATGATTTTAAAATTTATGCTCAAAGAGAATTCATGCTTGTTCAATCAGAGAGAGAAACTACCAAATGCATCAATGTTCATTTCAAATTTTCAGAAGATTTCAATTAAACACAAATCAGATTAACAAGATGCTCAGCCATCTCAAACAAGCAATTTTCAGATGATAGAAATTGAACAGTGTTCAGAACTGACCTGAAGAGTAGAATCCTGGGGTTTTCCTTTTTGAGTGCCTTGGTTTATTAACCCCCTTTATTTGTTTCCAAGACACACCTGCAACATTTTGATCATTTTGATCCTGTAGGGACCCAAGTAGCCTTGGGTCTTGCGTTAACCCTGACAGATGTTCTGAATAATCTTTTAGCCAAGTTATCATCATGATCCATCAGGTAACAATTGTCCATAGAATGTCTAAATTTTCCACAATATCTACATGAAATGACTGGTTTCTGGTTCTTATGATGCATAGTAACAACAGTATGAGGTTTATAAGCATGATCATGAGATTTTCTGTTGTATGCATGAACAGTTTGTTTCTTATTGTTAATCAGCCAACATTCAGCAGATTTGTGAGCTTGCTTACCACAGTTATAGCATGAACATTCCATAGATCATTTTGTAGAAAATTTGACAACATAGGGGTTAACAGAGTTCTTCTAAACATGCCAACAGTTCTTGACTGTATGGCCGTTCTTCCCACACTCGAAGTATCTGATATGCTTAGTCTTAAAACTATTTTTACCCCAAGTGGATCCAGACCAGCACTCATCAGCCTTGTGCCCAGGCTTATTACAGTTAAAGCACATAATGTGCTGATTAGACTTGAGTTTAGTTCCATATGGACCATGAATATGCATGGAAGACCCGGCATGCAGTTTATTATCTTCTTTCATGATAAAGCATGCATTCATGAGATGACCATGCTTACCATAATAGTAATATGAGCATCAGGCTTCCTAGTGGCATGGTTTCTATGAAGAAAATTTCTAGAATGTAATGTTTCACGAGCATGCTCATCCTTTAACAACAATCTGCAATCTTCAATTACATGAGATACCTTCCCACAATAATAACAAGACCCCTTTTTAATATGAGTGTGTGAGAGATCATGTGAATTGTGTGCAGCCTTCTTTGTACCAACAGGAGTGTCTTTGTCCTTTTTCTGTATATTTTCATTCTTTTTCAATTTTTGGGTTTGTTCTACAGTTTTGGGACTGACAGTGGACTTTTGTGCAGTAAATTGAAAAACAGAAGGAGCAGAGGTTTTATTTTGATCAGAAGCTTTTACAAACACAGTAGAAGTTGTATTCCCATTAATCCTCTTGTTTGTCGGACTATAGCCCAGTCCCTCTCTTTGAGAATTAACATTATTTCCAAGAAGCTTATTTAGATTGTCCTTTCCTTTGACAATTTTTGATAGAGAATTTTTCAAATCTTGAATCTCAGAATTTAAGACAGCAATATTAGCTTCATATCTGGACAGATCTGTTTCACAGGAAATGACTTGTTGATGCAAGGCATCATTCAGACTTTTGAGTCTTTCTACTTCATGTTTTAACTTTATTTCCTTATCAGCTTCAGATAGAGACTTGTTAAGATCATCAATTTCTTGTTGAAGGAATGTGATTGTAAAATCATATTTAGCTATCTTCTCTTCACAGCAAGTGACATTTCCACTCAACATTAGGTTGATATTTTTCAGATTTGCAATTTCTTGTTCAGCATTCAGCAACTCACTAGAGCTCACCAGGCTTACACTCTTCCCTTTTTCTAAAGTGATTAGCCTCTCAGACATTGCTGAGTTTAGGTGATTCAGCTTATTAATTTCCTCTTTTAGTTTAATGTTCTGCTCTAGGAGTTCATCATCAAGCACCCATTCATCTGAGGAAAACTGACATTCATAAAACATTTCTTATTGTTTTTCAGATTGAAGTTTGTCGAGATTTTTCTGAATCTCTAGATTTATTACTCTATCAGCCTCCAATTTCTCAGAAATCAATCTATTTTCTTTTTCAAGATTCATTGATTTGTGTTCAAATTCCTTGAGCTGGTTTTTGAGTATTTCATTTTCAGATTTAATGTTTTCCAATTCAGAGTTAACACACTCTAAATCTTTTATCAACTTTTCATTCTGAACTATATTATTGTTATGAGCCTGATCATTATCAATCAAGCTAAGTTTTTCGTTTAGTTCAGCAATTTCACAAACAAGCTCTTGACTTCCCTTTTTGTGTAAACTAATTTGTTTGAAAAGAGCTTCTTTTTCGGATTTCAAATGATCTAGATCTGAAGTGACAGAATTAAAATCTCTTAATTGTCTTCTGAATATGTCATTTTCTATCTTCAGAAGTTCCATATCCTCACTTCCAGAATTAACATTCACATGATCATTCAGCTTCTTTTTCAGAGATTTATTTTGTTTTCTCAACTTTTCGTAAGAACCAAGCAAATCATTGTAAGCTTCAATCCAATCATCCACATCATAATTATCAAATTCAACAGGTATCTCATCTTCATCTTTTCCTTCATTTTCTTCTTGTTGTCCATCACCGTCACCCATCAGACATGTGGTGTGATTCCTAGTAAGCTTCAGTTTCCCTAAAATCTCCTTGGCAGACCTGCAAGAAGAAACGCATGAAATTAGAGCTCTGTCAAGTGATGCTTTCATTAAATCTAATGCTCTAGAATTGACAGAGTCTTTCAATCTATCCTTATCGGTCCATTTAGATACATCCCTCGATAATTTATGAGGACCGTGAGTTATCACCTTCCAAAGATCAGGATCAATTGTCCTCACATATCGATGCAGTTTTTCCAGCCATATATCAAAGTCATCACCTCTGAAGATCGGTGGATGAGCCATCGAGAGATGATAAACGCACCGAAAATAGATGAGCAAAGTAAGACACTAAATCAGTGAAACAAAATACCGAGCACAAGAAACCCACTATGAAATGCACCACAAAAGATGTAGGATATGCTGCGGATCGTTGGATCCAATGCACAGCAACCCGCTCTGATACCAACTGTTAGGTGCAGATAATGAGACAGACGCAGATCCAGAGGGGGGGGTGAATGGATCTTCTAATGATTTTTAACCAATTTAAAAACCGTAAGAGATGATAATCACTAATTCGATGGACAAATGCTCAAACATCAAAGATGCATGCCCCATCAATCACTAGGACATGGATAACCAATAAGATCACGGTCCTAGCATGCATCTAGCGGGATCAATCAAACAGACAGAGCAATCAAACCATGATGGACAACGTATTTTTTAGGTGGTTCAGTCCGCAGACCTACGTCCACCCCTCACTCTAAACCAGAGTGAGGCTTCGACTAGTAAAAGCTAGAACCGCAGACTCAGTCTGCAAACAAACGCTGCCAAACAGCTTGACCAGAGGAACACACTCCTCTCTTCCTCCACCCAGGAGGGAAACCACTAGCGACACCTAGTCACTAGCAACCAGAGACCGAAGTCTCTCTTCCTCCAGACCAGAGGGAACCCACAAGTGACACCCAGTCACTTGCAACCGGAAGACCAATCCTCCCTTCCTCCAAACCGGAGGGGAACCCAGAGACCCAAGTCTCTCTTCCTCTGAAACCCAGAGGGAAACCGCTAGCGACACCAGTCACTAGCAACCGGAGACTCCAAGTCTCCCTTCTCCTGAATCAACAGGAGGAACCCCGACCTCACTACAGAGTATCGGAAGAAAAACAACGGAAGTGTAAACTAAAACAAGAAAAGAAAATACAGTAATCAGAAAGTTGGAGATGAATTCGACAAGATGTAGCTCGCCAAGGAGCAATCTGGCATGGATTTGATCCAAATGCCAGAAGAACGAAGTCTTCTTCTTTTCCTCCTCTTCGACTCTCTGCCTCTCTCTTCCTGCAAGCTCTCTCTTCCCTTTTTCTTCTTAAGCTTTCACACTCTGCCTCTCTGCTTTTCTCTTCTTCTTCTTTTCTTTCTTCTGCTACTCTCTCGATCTCTCTTGCTCGATCAGTCTTCTTCTGAGGAAGAAGCTTCGTATTTATAGCAGCAGCAGCTAGGGCATATGCAGGGCTTGTGCCCTATTTGTCCAGAGATAACCTCGGATCACGTGCCAGGTGCCAACCTCGGATCACGTGCCCAGACATCTTTCTTCTCGAAGGATATACATGTCAAATAGTCATAAGAAAATATTAGAGAGATGTACAGACTTGCTGGGTAACTCAAGACCGCCGTGTGCAGACTTAGTATGAGAGATGCATATGCAATAGAATGTATAGACTTAGAAATAAAGAATGTACAAACTTTATCTTGAAGGAGATGCACATATGCACAATGAACATGGATTGAACAGACTAAGCCACGAGCAGAGCATGTATAGACTTGATGCACGAACTTTGCACATTGAACACAGATGAATAGACTTGCTAAAGAAGAGATGCATGAACTAGACGATGTACAGACTTGGTCTTGCGACCACGGGCTGTACAGACTTTGAGAAACGTTGCATGCACAAGGAATGTGTAGACTTAGTATTCTGAACGTAGGTAAAGCTAAGAAATGTATAGACTTTGCCTTAGTGTTTATGCATGAATGCATCCTGTATAGACTTGATGACATGCAGCGATGTATAGACTTTGAATGCAGCAGCCTAAGCAGACTCTGTACAGTCTTCACTAGTGCCAAGACGATGTAGAGACTTAGCGTGCCTGAAGCAGTGCAATGTACAGACTTGCCACCAATGTACAGACTTGCTATGACATGTGTGCAGACGACACCAATGTATAGACTTGCTAGGCTTACGCATGGACTAAGTCTGTATAGACTTGTTTAACTGACGCATGGACCAAGTCTGTATAGACTTGCCTAACTGGCGCATGCAGCAACCAATGTATAGACTTGCTAGTTATGCCTGCACAGACTTAACCACTCGTACCTATAGTGGAATGTATAGACTTATGTGTGCGTGCATGCAATGTGTAGACTTGGTGAGCAGGCGACAATGTATAGACTTGCTGAGAGAACGATGTACAGACTTGCTCTTGCGAACATAGGCTGTACAGAATTTGAATGAAGCAATGTATAGACTTGAACGAGAATGTATAGACTTGCTGGAGAGAATGATGTACAGACTTGCTCTTGCGAACACAGGCTGTATAGACTTTGAATGAAGCAATGTATAGACTTGATATTTGATAGAATGCAATGCATAGTCTTTGTGTGTGCATATGCCAAAACCATGTACAGACTTGAAGAAATGCATGCATCGATGTACAGACTTGACCGATGCAAACTATGCAGAACTCTGTACAGACTTTGAGTGATGCATAGACTTAGAACAAAGATGAACCAGTGAAGCACAGCATAAAGCAACCGAGTGCACTGCATGGACTAATGCAAGATAACACATTCATATGCCCAAACCAGAACTATCATTCAGACATAGATGTTCCTGATATGCAATGCTGACTCATAGTGTTTGCTATCATCAAAATCACAGGGGCACAACAGATACAAGAAGGCAGATAGAAGGAGAGACAAACTAATCCAGAGAGTAGAAGAGAAGGAAAAAGAGATAGAAAGCTTGTGAAATCAAGAGAAGGAAAGAGAGACAGAGAGGGAGTGAGATCGTGAGAAGAATAGGAGTGAGATCATGAGAAGAATTACTGATATTCTGTTCACTAGTACTTGGATAAAATCCGGTCCAGATTTGTTCCTGTGTGAGCCATATCAGTGTCAGTGTCAGCCTTAGATCGGATATAGATGTTCCTGATATGCAATGCTGCCTAACATCGGATTTCAGTGTCAGCCTTCAGTCGCTGTTTTCACCGTTTCTTATTTCTCATTTTAATCTTGTGTTCAAGCTATGTGGCAGCGAAGGTTAAGCTGTAATCCTCAGCGGTCAGAGGAGGGATCCTCTAGATAGCAAGCTGTGTAGCTCAGCCGTTTGTAAGCAAGCTGTGAGGCTCAGCGGACGCAAGCTGTACTGCGCAGTGGTTTCAAGCTATTAGGCAGCAGGAAGCCTTACTCGGATTTGAGTAAGAGATGGATGTAGGTCTACAGGTAGCAGAGCAAACCATCTAAAAACTCCATGTGTTCTTTGTGGTCTGATTGTCTCTTGTGAATCGTTAGATGCATGTCTAGGCTCGATTATAATCGCTTGGCTATCAAGGGTTGTCATTGCACATCAGTCATTCGATTCTATGATTTGCCTTAATCAGGCCTTTGTGTTTGGATTAATTATTTTTATTCGGTCAAGTTTTAATAGAGGGATTCATTCACCCCCTTCTGAATCCTTCGCGCACCTTTGCTAGATCCTATCAATTGGTATCAGAGCAGGTTTCTGCACAAAAGGTCTAACAACCTGCATATTCATTCCTTGATTTGGTTTCGATGCGATCTGATTTGATTTGTCTGTTAGCATTGTTTTTGATCTGATCTATTTTTGGGCTTTGGTCTTAATCTGATCTGTTTTGTCTTCTTCTTATGGCTGAAATTTCTGTATACACCGGTTCCAAGTTCTATGGTTGGTACGGTCGTTTCAGAGACTATGTGATACATTTGAATTCTGACTTATGGGTACTCATAGATCACAGTCCATATGAAGTTCCAGAGGACAAATCTCAATGGAGATCATCAGATAGACTGAAATCTAAAGAAAATCAAAAGGCCCTAAATCTAACAAAATGGGTAATAGACTCTAATTGCTTTCAATGTGTTAATGAATGCTGGAGCGCAATGGAAATCATCAACAAAATATTGGGAAGATCTTGTGGAGATGAGGAAATATGTTTGATGATCAGAGATCAGTCAGAGGACTCATCATCCCAGGTAAATTCTGAAGCTGAGAATTTTAGCTATGATGATTTACTCTCCATGAATGAGCATTTATTGAATAAATATGATAGAGTCAAGTCTGACTTGAAAAAACTTAGAAAAGAAATGATTTCTGAAGTTACTCGCTTGAAAGCTAAAAATGAAAATTTGAAATCAGACATGAAAAAGGAGAGATCTGAAATAGACATATTGAAATCTGAAAACGAAAGTCTTAATAATAAAGCTTTTGAAAATGAAAATTCATGTAATGAATGTGCCTTCTTAAAGGAATTGATTGAAGATCTTGACTCTGATGATAATATGCAGAAGAATCTAATCAGTTCCTTGAAAGAAGAAAATGATTCATTGCTTGAACAGAAAAAGGAAATTGATGAATGCCAAGACAAATTGCTTGAAGAAAATGGTTATCTAAAAGATCAAAATAAGAAGCTGATGGTTCTGAATACTGTTTTGTCTAAAAGACTGATGGCATTTGAAATTGGAAAATCAGTCTTGAAAGAAAAGGAAGTGAATATAGAATTGAAGGTAACACATGAGAATTGAAATTGGAAAATCAGTCTAAATGATGGTTTGCATACTCAAGTCATTTCCTGTGAAGACTACATTGTTTCCTTGCAAACTAAAATTGAAGATTTAAAGAATTCCCTGTCAAAGTTTGTTAAGGGAAATGATAATTTGAATAAATTGCTTGGAGCTAATGTGAATTTTCAAAAAGAGGGACTAGGTTAGAGTCCAATAATGAACAAGGTTGATGGAAATAAATTGAAAACTATTTTTGTTAAAAGTTCAAAACAAGAAAAACCTTCCACTTCATCTGTATTTTAGTTCACGGTGAAGAGAAGTGAAGAACAAAGTAAAAATTTAAAAAATGGAAGTAAACAGAAAAAGGGTGAAAACAAACATAAAACCAACCTTTCATCTGATGCTGTTAAAGTTTATTTTGTCACTAAATATTGTCCTGAACAAGTGCATGTTAGAAAAAGCTTTCCCATTCAGTCACATGCAAACACAAAAACCTTTTCATGTCATTACTGTGGCATATCGGGTCATCATATGCATGAGTGTAGAATAATGGTTTAAGATGAATTGAGTGCTAAGATAGCTCATGAAAAACCCCATACACTCAGTAGGAAGAACAAAATCCATTGCTTACAGTGTGGGAAGCTGGGCCATGTTGCAGCTCACTGCTGGCATGCCCAGGGAGAAAAAAAAGGAGATTGTTGACTCCCGAAAGGTGGCAATCAAGAGGGGAGGGTGAATTGATTGGCCAAATAAAATTTTTTCGAAGTGAAACTAAGTAAATTAAGCATACATGCACTAGATCTTCCCCGAACATGGATACGCTTGTGAATGCGTGTGGATTATTGTAGGTGTTTGACGAAGGAATTGGTGTACGCTCAACTCACCGTGAAGCCCACTCGACTATGGATGCGGAAGAACAAACCACAAGTGACACACGGAATTTTTAGGCGGTTCGGGTACACTGCCGTGTCCCCTACGTCCACCCCTCACTTGTGAGGATCAAGACTTCACTATGAAGTGAGCCACACACGCACGTTGTGTAAAACAGCAAACACACATACGCGGCACCCGATCTGGGCTACCACAAACACACACACACACACGTTCATGTTTCCGAACACAAATAACCCACACACAGATCTGAATCAAGTTTTACATCAAATGCTCAAGTAGACACAAAGTAAATCTGAGAGTAAGGAGTGAAGAATGATTTATCCTGGTTGAAGCTCCCCCTTTCACTTCCTTGAATGTAATTGAATGCTTCTGCAGGAGGAAGATCAATCCTTGAGGAAGAATGAAGCTTTGTCGTACAAATGAGGTTGCATCTTTGATAACCCATGCAGCTTGTTGTTGGGGATGATATGGAGGCTTGATTCAAGCTTCTTCCCTTCACTTTCAGGCTCAGAACAAGGTGGGAGAAGGCCCTTGAGCTGCTACTGCGAACCTGCACTCACAAAAGTTAGAACAAGAAGCACACCTTTACATTTTCCTCACTTAGGGTTTCATACCCCAATAAGATGTATATATAGAGCTTGGTTCGTTCAAAGATACCCTAGAGACCGGATCCATAATATCTGGAATGATTTAAGGAAGTTGGACTGGTTGGAAAGACTTTTGGTGCAAGTGCACGGAAGTCCAAAATGATGGCTCAAGGTTCGTAACTGAAAGGGTCGACCCTTGGGGTCGACCCTCGGGGGTTGTCCACGCGGGTTTTAAATAACATGATCAGGGGTCGACCCTTGGGGTCGACCCTCGCATGAATGGGTCGACCCTTGGGGTCGACCCTTGCAGGTGTGGTGAAGGAACCCGCCGGGTTTAAAAACCATGTTAATAGGGGTCGACTCTTGGGGTCGACCCTTACGGCTGGGGGTCGACCCAATGGGACGACCCTTTCAGCTGGAGATCAAAAAGCCCAAGTTGACAGAACGAAGGGACCTAGGGGTCAACCCAATGGGTGGACCCTTGTTCCCGAACTTCCAAAAGGTTGATTAAAAGGTCACTAAGTCCAAGAACAAGTCAGGGGGTTTCAAGTTGGGTTTTTAAAACAAGAGAGGGAATGTTGTTAAGACATGAATAAGAAAAACCCAATACATTTAAGTTTAGAAAATACCCAAACCAATATGACCCTTGAGATCAAAAATAATGAACATCAAACCACAAGATTAAGAGCCAATGAGTTGAAGTGGATCTCACCGACCGTCCTTGAGCTCCTTAAGCACTTATGCACATTCTTTACCCTGTAAAGACATAACTTGTGAATTAGATGTAGCCTTGCAATTTTGAGTTTAAGAAGCTTACTCGTTGAGGTTGTTCTTTAACCGCCTTAGCTTTAAGATCTCAATAGCATGTTGAGCTTTTCAAGACTTTATATGCTATAACACTTCAAGGACAATATATATACATATAGTGTTTGGTCATCATCAAAAAATCATCGCATTTAAGCATTTACTGAAGAGGGGGTTCAACAATCTCCCCCTTTTTGATGATGACAAAATACTATATGCCTTGCATAAACATATGACTTGAAAAATGATTTAGCATTCACATTGAATTCCACCTTCAACCTTGATATTAATTGTAAAACTCAAGAAGCATTGTTCAACTCTCCATGCATCATATGAACTGCTCAAGAAGCATTATAAAGGTGAAACACAAGACCTGCAAACGATGTGAGATTGATAAGCGAAAACATGTTCCAAAGTACTTTGCCGACAACACAAGTTAAAAGTAAACAATGTCTGAGTTCAAGGGCAAATTACAAGATGCAATGCATGAGATGCAACTGAACACAAATTAAATGCAAACTAAAATGCAAGAAAACTTAAATGCAACATTGCTAATGAACATGAATATGATGAAATCACACATGCATGCAAGCACACAACACACATAGAGTATAAGTAGCCGATTGCCGGGGCACACATATAGTACAAAATTTCTCCCCCTTTGGCATCATCAAAAAGAGGGGGTGACAAGGGATAGGAATTGTGCCATTCTGCAAGACCATAGCCGTCTAATCATCATCCAGAGTCGGTGAGTTGGGCGGACGCCTAATATACTCCAAGACTTATTCAAGCATGTGGGATTGATTAGCCAAAGTATCAGTAACATACTGAGAGTGCTCTTGATGAGATAGCTTCAGATACGCGAGAGCATGTTGCATAGCCTCCATTGTCTCCCCATAATTGTCTAAACGGTCATCAATAGTATCCAAACGATCCATGAGTAGCTAAACCGCCTCGGAAGGCATCTCCTCAACAGGAATATATGGCTGTTGCACACCGGCCTATGCATCATCGTCATCCTCCTCCTCAGAACTGATTTCATGTGCATCACTTTTCAATGTCCGGACCAAGTTACCAT
Source organism: Amorphophallus konjac (assembly GCA_022559845.1). Taxonomy (NCBI): domain Eukaryota; kingdom Viridiplantae; phylum Streptophyta; class Magnoliopsida; order Alismatales; family Araceae; genus Amorphophallus; species Amorphophallus konjac. The sequence goes on along the minus strand of CM040126.1, from coordinate 178,546,477 downwards.
CTCGCAGTTCATAGCCCATATTATGACAAATGGAATGAATAGTAAATATATCAGCCTCTCTAATGGTTTGAGAAGATTCTTTGGAGATGTTTATGTCCATGTGTGCAAAGATAGCAGTAAGTACGGCGGCATATGGAAGAGTTATGTTCTTGTGCTTCATGCTGTTACACATATGTGCTAAAAATATAGCTGGGAAATTAACTGGAATACCACCCAAGAGACAGTAAAATAAGAACATATGAATCTCTGTCACTTTGTCATGGCTCCTCTTCTCGGTAGCAGGATAGTAGTGATCATCCTATGTAATATATGCTGCAGGGGAGAAAAATGGTTGGTGTTTAACCCAGTAAGAGAATTTTCACCTTTTTCTTCAGATGTCATCATTTGATAAATTGTTTCTTCAGGAACCACAATATCTCCAAATGTAAAGCCTTCATGAGGGAGATTAAATGCCACTCCTAAAAATTCTGTGGAGAGTATAACGCGTTTTCCAATTACCACAGTAGTCGGATGTTCCCCAGAAATGGTTAAGTTGCTATAGAATTGATGCACCAAATTCGGATAAATGTGTCGATGTTCAGACATGAAGAAGTCCAAATTTGGCTGACTGTAAAGAACATCCACTAAACTCAGAAGATGGCGGTTAAGGTTGGCAAATGAGACCGCTCGAGGTCAGAGTACCTTTCTGTCCAAGACCTTCCTCGAAGGCGTAGATCCTCTGCTGTAGGCGGCCTCCTTACCACGACATGCCATGGCCGCACTAGACTCTCCTCCGCTGCGAGAAGAACGCCTCTTTGGGGCCATCTAAACATAGACCGAATGAACCAGTGGATGAGGGTGTAGATCGAAATGGTTGAACGAGAGAGGAAGGCTATCCACATAGATTTATGATCCTCCACACATCAAGAACATACCTCAGTGGGAGTGAAGCTCAAGGAAAGCGCGTTGGAAACGCTCGAAAGAAGGTTGTGCCCGGGACGCCACCGAGAGATCTGCGGCTAGGGCTTGAGAGTGTGGGTGCCAAGAGGGGATTTGAGGACATGAAAGGAGTGGTGGCTAGGGCTAGAAGGGGGCTTTGGGAGTTTTATGAGATGGGAGGGGGGAACATAGGGTTTCCACCCCTTTTAGGGCGGTTCGGACGGGGCGGATGCCGCCCGACCGTAACGGGTCGACCCCTTTCACCCCGGCCTTAGACAGGATCCATTATCACGAGGGTCGACCCTTGGGGTCGTCCCTTCTTCGTGGGTTGACCCTTGGGGTCGACCCTTCCTCTGATTTTCACCAAAAGGATGTTTTAAGTGTAATGGATGGTCAAAATGATATGGCTCGAATCCCCAATGTGAATATCATGTTGGAGTCAAGAAATTTGAGTTATTTTATGGGTTGATGCATTGGGGAACTTGTTTCAAGAGAATCTTGGATCATAGTAGACGTTCATTATCTAACGTCTCTGAATTTCAGATTTTGAGGGGTTTTGCTCTCTTGCTGGCATTTAAAGAACGCAAGGGAATATCGGCCATAGAAATTTCAATGACATGGTTGTATTCTATAAATAGAAGGCATGCAATACACACAATCATGGTTTTTCACACATATATAATTTTTTTTTGTTTTTCAAGCAATCATAATGCACATGCATGACAAGGGGAAATGCAACTATGCACCATACTAATGCAAATGCATGCTATGCAATGACGTATATACATAGTTATGCAAATGATCAAGACTCAGACTCGTCTATCCTATAAACCCCTAATTCTCTCCTAAATGTTATGAATTTTTCTTCACTTAGAGGTTTGGGGAAATTTAATGTCGGCAATTTGTTGGTCTGTTTCAATGAACCTGATTTCTACATCACCCTTGCTCACATGATCCCTGAGAAAATGATGTCTAATTTCAATATACTTTGTGTGAGAGTGATGCACGGGGTTCTTTGAAAAGTTTATGGCTGAAGTGTTATCACACAAGATGGAAGTGTTTTTGAAGGAAATGTCATAATCAATCATCTGTTGTTGGATCCATAGCACCTGGGCAACACAACTCCCGACAGCCACATATTCGGCTTCGGCGGTTGATAGAGCCACTGAGTTTTGTTTCATGGAGGCCCATGAGACCACGCATCCCCTAAGAAATTGGCAATATCCGCTGCTGCTTTTCCGATCCACTTTACAACCCGCATAATCGGCGTCAGAATAAGTAATAAAATCAATGCTCGAATTACGCGGAAACCACAATCCTAAATTACTTGAACCAGCAATATATCTAAAAATTCGTTTAACAGCCGACATGTGTGATTCTTTTGGATTGGACTGAAATCGTGCACACAAACACACAGCAAATTGAATGCCGGGCCTGCTGGCAGTTAAATACAACAAGGAACCTATCATGCTTCTGAATAGTTTTTGGTCCACGGATTTACCTGATTCATCTTGATCAATTTTTATTGAGGTGGACATGGGAGTTGGTTGTGATTTGGTAGAGGTCAGGTTGAACATTTTTAGCAGCTCCAATGCATACTTCATCTGATGTATGAACACACCGTCAGCCGTCTGTGTGACGTGCAATCCCAAGAAGAATGTCAGCTCTCCCATAAGACTCATTTCAAACTCACTTTGCATTAATTTGGCAAAGTCTTTGCTGAGAGCATCTTTGGTGGAGCCAAAAATAATATCATCTACGTAAACTTAAACAATTAAGATTTCCTTACCGTTCAACTTCGTGAAAAGGGTTTGATCAACATTACCTTGTTTGAATCCATTTTGAATGAGAAAATCACTTAACCGTTCATACCATGCCCGGGGTGCTTGTTTCAGACCATAGAGTGCCTTGTCTAGCTTGTACACATGGTCTGGATGCTTCGTTTCCTCAAACCCCGGTGGTTGCTCCACGTACACGTCCTCCTGTATGTAGCCATTCAAAAATGCACTTTTAACATCCATTTGAAACAATCTAATATTGTTACAGCATGTAAATGCTAATAGAACTCTCACTGCCTCGAGTCTTGCTACTGGAGCAAAAGACTCATCAAAATCAATTCCAAGCTCTTGGCTATAGCCTTTAGCTACTAGCCTGGCCTTGTTCCTAGTTACCACTCCTTGATCGTTTGTTTTGTTTCGAAAAACCCACTTTGTTCCGATCACTGAGTGGTTTCTACGACATGGCACGATGAACCACACTTTGTTCCTTTGGAACTGGTGTAGTTCTTCTTGCATAGCCATGATCTTAGACTCATCTTTCAAGGCCTCTTCTATAGAGTGAGGTTCAAACTGGGAAAGTAAGGCAATATAGTCCTGATTTTCAACTTCCCTGAAGGAGGCTCGTGTTCTTGTTCCGTCTTCAATATTGCCGATCACATTCTCCGGCGGATGGTCCTTTTCGAAAGTCCATTGCCTTGGAAGCTACTGTTCAACTAGAGCTTCCTGATTTCCATCATCTTCTTGTAGTTCTTTCACTTCTTGTTTTTCAGTTTTTCCCTCCACCATCCCGATATCACCATCATTCAATTCATCATCCTGCAAATCAACTTTTTCATTAGTGTTTTTGGAAGATGATTCATCAATAATAACATGAGGACTTTCGTCAACTACAAGAGTTCTTAAGTTATACACCCGATAGGCTCTTGAGCTGAGAGAGTTTCCAAGAAATATACCTTTGTCACTTTTGGGGTCAAATTTTACCAGGTCCACCTTACCATTGTTGTTAATGTAACAAACTGAACCGAATGGTCTAACATAGGAGATGTTTGGCTACTTACCTCGATACAGCTCATAGGGGGTTTTCTTCAACAGTGGTCTTACCATAGCACGATTGACAATGTAGCAAGCGGTGTTCACTGCTTCAGCCCAAAAGTACCTCAGCAAGTTGTTCTCGTTTAGCATGGTTCTTGCCATCTCAATTAGCGTCTTGTTCTTCCTTTCAACAACACCATTCTGTTCGGGGGTTCTTGGTGCGGAGAAGTCATGTGTATAGCCTTGAACCCTGCAAAAGTTGTTGAACTCATGGTTATTAAATTCCTTACCGTAATCGCTCCGCACGGCTTTTATGCAACACCCCTTTTCATTTTGAACTACCCTGCAAAATACTTCAAATTCTATCAGGGCATCATTTTTATGTGAAAGGAAGTAAACCCAACAAAATCTTGAATAATCATCCACAATGACAAAGCCATACAATTTACCACCCAAGCTATGTGTTCTGCTTGGTCCAAAAAGGTCAATGTGGATTAACTCAAGGGGCCTTGATGTAGTTACATCATTCTTGCACTTGAATGATGTCCTTGCTTGCTTACCCATGCTGCACGCCCCATAAACTCCTTCATCAACTATCTTCAACTTAGGCAATCCAACCACAAGATCATTTCTTGACAATTTCAACAAGACATTAAAACTAGTATGCCCAAGTCGGCGATGCCAAAGCCAAGTATCATCAGAACTCCTTGCAGTCAAACATAGATTTTTATGAGAGAGTTCATCCAAATCAATCATACATACATTGTTATGCCTAAAACCAATGAACTTTATCTCATGAGTATTTTTATTCACAACAGTGCAGTGGTTAGAATCAAATACCACGTTACATTCTTTGTCACACAATTGACTTATACTTAGAAGACTGTGGTGCAACCCTTTTACTAACAAGACATTCTCAATTGCATGATTTTGATTCTTTCCAATCTTACCTTCTACGACAATTTTGCCTTTATCCTTACCACCGAATGACACTGTCCCACCATCCTTTTCATGCAGGTCCGCAAACAAATCATTGTTTCCCGTCATGTGTCGAGAGCATCCGCTGTCCAAATACCATCTATTCCTTTGAGCTCTCATGTAGACCTGCAGACACAACACACGTGCTTATGCAAATTTTGGTACCCAAGCAAGCTTGGGTCCACGATGGTTAGAGATATGAGATGTGTATGATATATTTCTCATTCTAGCAAAGCTTTCATCATCAAATTTTAGAATTCTGCAATCATACATGCCATGGCCCAACTTTCCACAATAAAAATAAGTAATAGTTCTATCCTTGTGTCTCCTTCTGCCTACATTCAAGAATGAATTATCCACATGTGTTTTTGACGAGGATGGGGATGAACTTCTGGGAGACAAATGAGTTGAATGTGTTTCAGAGTGTAATATTTTCCCTTTTTCATGAATGGTAATGGCATCCTTTAACTCATTGATTTCATGTTTTAATGAATGAACCTTGTTTTCAGCCATTTCTTTGGCTTGAATGCATGCATTTATTTCCAACTTTTCTTGTTCTAAATCTCTTTTTAAGTCTTCATGCATTTTGGTAAAGGTGGCTTGGTCCTCTCGCATGTATGAACTCTTATCTTCAAATAACTCAATCTTAGACACACGAATTTCATTTTCATGTTTTAACTTTTCAGATTCAGATTTTAAAGCATGACAACTCTCACAAGACTTTGCAGCATGCACAAAATGATCAATTTTCTTTTTCAGATTTCTATTATCAGATTTGAATTTTTTGGATTTTTCATACAAAGACTCATAAGCAATCTGCCATTGTTCATATGTAAGAGATTCAGTTTCAGAATTTACCTCATTGGCGTCATCTTCATTTGCCATGAAACATAAATTCTGAACCAACTCATCCAGTTCATCTTCCTTCTCGGACTCGACCTCGTCTTCATCACTCCATGTGGCCACCATGGCCTTTGGCTTCTTGAATTTTCATTTCTTGAATTTTTTCATGAGATCGGGGCACTCACCCCGCATATGACCAGGTTTTTTACATTCGTAGAAAATAACTTCTTCATTCTTGCTACTCTCACCTCTGTTGGGACCTTGCTTCCTTGGTCCTTTTCTGAATTGACCACTGAACTTTCTTGTTCCTTTGACGAATCTTCTTGCTCTTCTTGTAATCATTGCAACCAGCTCCTCATCCTCGGTGTTGCCCGTAGAATCATTGTCACTGCCCTCTGATTCTTGTATGTTCACCTTTAGGGCCAATGGTGTGACAACCTTCTTCTTCTTGTGATCGTCCTCGCTCCTTTTGATGTTGATTTCGTAAGTCATCAAGGAGCCAATTAACTCGTCCAATTTCAAGGTGCTGAGATCCTTTGAGTCCTCAATTACAGTGGCCTTTGTATGCCACTGTGGTGACAGGGATCTTAGTACCTTTCTGATGAGTTCCTTGTCGGAATACTCTTTACCAAGGCCCTTTAATCCATTCGTGATTTCCGTCAATCTTGCAAACATATCAGAAATGGACTCCTCTGGTTTCATCATAAACAACTCATAATCCCAGACTAACAGATTCGCCTTGGTTTCCTTAACTTCTGATGTTCTTTTATAGATCAACCACAACTTGTTCCACATCTCCTGCGCAGAAGAACACATGGAAATATGTGAGTATTGATTAGGATGAATGGCACACTGTATTATATTCATGGCTTTGAAGTTTGCTGAACACTTCTTTATATCCTCATCATCCCACTCATCCTCATTTTGAGATAGAGTGTACGGACCCTTGCTAATGATGTGCCACACGTCATAGTCTTGGGCTCGTAGAAAAACATACATTCTATTTTTCAAATAAGGGTAATTTGATCCATCAAAGAACGGGGGTCTTTGGATCGAATGCCCTTCGGGCATCATCCCCCTTATTTGCCATATAATGGGATCTGCTCTACGACTGTGTGATCGAGTGAAACAGAGACCAAAGCTCTGATACCAATTGTTGAGTCCCGAAAGGCGGCAATAAAGAGGGGATGGGTGAATTGATTGGCCAATTAAATTTCTTTCGAAGTGAAACTAAGTAAATTAAGCATACATGCACTAGATCTCACCCGAACATGGATACACTTGTGAATGCGTGTGGATTATGGTAGGTGTTTGACAATGGAATTGGTATACGCTCAACTCACCGTGAAGCCCACTCGACTATGGATGCGGAAGAACAAACTACAAGTGACACAGAATTTTTAGGTGGTTCGGGTACACTGCCATGTCCCCTACGTCCACCCCTCACTTGTAAGGATCAAGACTTCACTATGAAGTGAGCCACACACACGCTGTGTAGAATAGAAAACACACATACGCGGCACCTGATCTGGGCTACCACAAACACACACACACACACACACATTCGTGTTTCCGAACACAAACAACCCACACATAGATCTGAATCAAGTTTTACATCAAATGCTCAAGTAGACACAAAGTAAATCTGAGAGTAATAAGTGAAGAATGATTTACCCTGGTTGAAGCTCCCCCTTTCACTTCCTTGAATGTAATTGAATGCTTCTGCAGGAGGAAGATCAATCCTTGAGGAAGAATGAAGCTTTGTCGTACAAATGAGGTTGCAGCTTTGATAACCCACGCAGCTTGTTGTTGGGGATGATATGGAGGCTTGATTCAAGCTTCTTCCCTTCACTTTCAGGCTCAGAACAAGGTGGAAGAAGGCCTTTGAGCTGCTGCTGCGAACCAGCACTCACAAAAGTTAGAACAAGAAGCACACATTTAAAGTTTCCTCTCACTTAGGGTTTCATACCCCAATAAGATGTATATATAGAGCTTGGTTCGTTCAAAGATACCCTAGAGACCAGATCCACAATATCTGGAATGATTTCGGGAAGTTGGACTGGTTGGAAAGACTTTTGGTGCAAGTGCACGGAAGTCCAAAATGACGGCTCAAGGTTCGTAACTCAAAGGGTCGACCCTTGGGGTCGACCCTCGTGAGGGTTTTAGTGGGTTTAAGGGTTTCTGGGCCAATGGGTCGACCTTGGGGTCGACCCTTGCAGGTGTGGTGAAGGAACCCGCCGGGTTTAAAAACCATGTTAACAGGGGTCGACCCTTACGGCTGGGGGTCGACCCAATGGGACGACCCTTTCAGCCAGAGATCAAAAAGCCCAAGTTGACAGAACCAGGGGACCTAGGGGTCGACCCAATGGGTCGACCCTTGTTCTAGAACTTCCAAAAGGTTGATTAAAAGGTCACTAAGTCCAAGAACAAGTCAGGGGGTTTCAAGTTGGGTTTTTAAAACAAGAGAGGGAATGTTGTTAAGACATGAATAAGAAAAACCCAATATATTTAAGTTTAAAAAAGACCCAAACCAATATGACCCTTGAGATCAAAGATAATGAACATCAAACCACAAGATTAAGAGCCAATGAGTTGAAGTGGATCTCACCGACCGTCCTTGAGCTCCTTAAGCACTTATGCATGTTCCTTGCCCTTTAAAGACATAACTTGTGAATTAGATGTAGCCTTGCAATTTTGAGTTTAAGAAGCTTACCCGTTGAGGTTGTTCTTTAACCTCCTTAGCTCCAAGATCTCAATATCATGTTGAGCTTTTCAAGACTTGATATGCTAGAACACTTCAAGGACAATATATATAAATATAGTGTTTGGTCATCATCAAAAACCATCGCATTTAAGCATTTACTCAAGGAGGGGGTTCAACAGAGATCAAAACTTAAGAATTTCCTTAAGAACAAAATTGTTTTTAATAGAAAAACTCCTACATGTTTTGAATGTGGCAAAGTTGGGCATCGTGCTTCTGAGTGTTGGCATGTGAAAAGAAATATCAATTTCCATGGTAGAAATATCTTAACGAATGTCCACCCACAAAATTTTCATGTTCATCCTGTCAAAAGGAATTTGAATTCCGCTATTAATTGTCATTATTGTGGGAGATTAGGACATATCATGAATAACTACCATGATTTGAAGGTTGATGATAGAAAAATTTGAAAATCTTGGAGTGCACCTGCTAGAGGTGTCAAACAACTAATAAGACCCAAGAGTCTTTGGGTCCCCAAATTCGCAAATTGATCTTATGTTGTAGGTGTGCCTTGACGAAGGAAAACAAAGAAAAATAAAACCAAGGCACACAAAGGTTAGTTGAGATCAATCTTTTCCCTCGTTTATATCTATTTCTTTTCAGTTAGTACTACCTGCATGATCTCTCTCTCTCTACTGTGATCAACATCATGTCATTAAGTCATGCTGTTAGTTGGTGCAATATTGTGATGAATGCTAGATAGTGAGTCCCACTCTGAAATTGATCATGCTAAATAATTAGGAATCTTGCATGTCAAATCAACTTGTCATGAGCATGCAGTTTGATACAATATCATCTTTTAAGGTTGCACTTCTGTGAACATTAAGAAGAAACAATAATGTTTGATTGAAATCTCTGCACACACTAAGGGGGAGTTCAGATAAGCTGAGGCTGTTGATCTTTAAAGATTTCTTGTTAAGAAAGAGAGCATAAGTGTTGGTGCTTCACCAGATGCTGAGCTCGAGGTGTGTGGTCTGCAGTGAATCTTGTTGCAGAAAAAGTGTCGATGGCTTGGATACAGTAACTTATGTTGCTGTTTTGTGGTTGGTCAAACTCTTGGGAGGCTGTGGTGTGTCCTAGTGGGAGTCATCTTGTGGTGTTTGATGGATCTGAAGATTCTGTTGCGGGTTTCTGCTATTGGTGTATGTTTGAGTTTGATTGAGAAGGTTCTCTGAAGGCTGGATGATAATTAACTCACAGAGAGAAGTGCTGGTGAGTTGATGACCTTTTAAGTTGAGGGTGTTGGACATGCTCTTTCCTGCTCACGTATGGCATCTATCCTCCTCACCTTGTCCTTGGTCTCTTTCTCCTATCATTCTACGCCTTCTATGAAGTTCTTGGTTGCTCTAGTAGGGGGAGTAGTATATATAGATATTGTCACCTTTACCCTCTTCAATAATTAAATGCCTAGATAACTCTGAACTAAGAACATCTTGCTGATCTAAATTGAGATGTGATTTACAGTGTGTGAACATTAAATCTTATCTGAATTGCTCTCACAAATAACCATGAATGATTTCTCAATGTTTTTAAAACAATATAAATTGGAAATTTCTCTGCAGAAAGTCTTATGTCTGAAAAGCTTTAGTACTAAGCCAATCTGTTGGAAACCTAAGGCTTATATGATTTTTTACGTCGTGTATAAAGAAATTTTTCTGATAAAAGAACTGGGAATACGTCATCATATAATAAAAATTTTAAAAGAAATCCTGGCAGAGCAATGGCATAATATTTGAGAAACTGACCATCTGTTTCAAAGAAATTCAGAGGTTATGTCATGACAATTAATGCTAACTCTGCTCATTTTATGAAGTATGAAGGTTAATTGCGCTGAGTAACCAGGGATTCTGTTGTTTGATAGACATGTCTCTTTGAGTAAAAAGGTGCAGTTATACTAAAGTACTCAATAATTTTGTTGCAAATAAAAAATGATGCTTTATATATGGTTGACCCAATGGTTCACTCAGTAAATTTCTACACTCTTAAGAAAAATATAAAACTGGGTTCTTCAATCAGATATTGACTAATGAAAGGGACCAGTAGGATTAATGACTTTTCTGTCTGAGCTATTTCCTTGATCAAGCTGTTTTATTTTCATTGACTTCTATTCATCGAGATATCTTGTGAAGAAATTCCCTGTAAGATATAAGTTCATATCCGTAAAACGCTTCTCTACGAAGAAATGCACTTTATTTTTAAGTTAAGGGTAATTTGGGCATTATCCACTGAAGATTGGTAAAGTAGACTGTATTCCTCTATATACGAAACCCTATCTACTTTACCCATCTTACCCTTTCTTTCGAAGCTGAAGTGTCCTCCCACTCCGTGTCTCTTTCGCGCATGCACAACCTGCAACTCTTCGCTTCTCCAATCTTCCTCTCCTCTCAGTGCACCCCCCCTTCTTCTCCACATTTCATCTTTCCTCCATCTTTGCTGCCGCCATGTCTACTCCGTCAGTCGTGAGCAAGAGGAAGAGGAAGGTAGTGGAGCAGCCGCAGCCAGAAGATGCTATGTCCGCAGTGGCCGCAGTACAACCTCAAGAGACAAAAAGATGGAAGAAAGCAACTTCTACCTCGAGGAAGGGAAATACGTCTACTAAGGCCTCAGAGAAGCCTCTGCTAGCATTGGAAGCCGGGAAGATTATACCCCCTCAGTATGTTGACTTCACTGATCAAGAAATGGTTTCCGAGTGCCTTGAAGTGCTTGAATTGTTTGAGTTCCAACAATGGAAAGAATTCTTAGGCATGCATCGGGTGTATTGCGCTAATCTGGTAGCAGAATTCTACAGCAATTTGAGGTATGATGCTGATAACTTCATAGTTCTCTCTCGGGTCAAAGGAAAGGTGATAGAGCTATCTAGGCAGTCCCTACACGGGACTCTAAGAGTTCCTGTAGATGGAGAGGTCGAAGGAGGATTTACATTTAATCTACATGATGCTTTTGCCCTCATTACTGACTTGCCTAGAAACATCCATGACAAGCAACATATTAAGCTCGGTCATTACAACACCAACAAACTTTCTGCACCCAAGAGACTGCTCTATCACATTCTCACCTCTATGATCACTCCACAAGTTGGAGGAAGGGGAAGACTAACAGATTCCCAACGGTTTATCCTGTATTGTTTGCTGAAGAAAATTAAGGTATGTTTGCCGCAAGTAATCATTCACGTTATGGGAACCTGTAAGGAGTCAAGAAGATATTTTCCCTATGCTGCCTCTTTGTCTACTATCTTTAAAGAGGAAAACATCCCCCTAGATGGTGAAATTGTGTTATCGATCCCCAAGATAAATATCTACAACATGGGCTTCATTAATACCTTCATGAGGAAGAAAGGAACTAAACGAACGAGTACTCCTTCTACAAAGGATACTCCATTGGAAAGTGACACAGAGACCCAAGTTGAATCAGTGTCTATACAGCCCACTCAAGCCTCATCAAAAGAAACTCACATTCTTGAGTTGATTCAAAGTGAAAGTTAGTCAACTCAGCCAACTTTAGAACCCATTCGTCAGGGGGATGATCAACCTCCAGCTTAAGTACAAGCAACTGAAGGTTCTGATGAACAGGAACTACCGCTGGACACAACTGCAGATACAGCACTTGAGGCACTTCAAATCCATGAAACAATTGAACATGATGTTCAGGATCAGAACATTATTCAGGAATTAGATCAACATATTCATAAGATATTTGATGTTTTTGGACAGTAGTCTCAGGAAAGATTAGTCACTAATCAAACAGAGCTGTCACAGGATGAGGCTCCAATAGAAGAACAACTTAGTGACAGAGGAAAGGAAATTATCTTAGATGAAGAGAAATTGGCTGAATTGGTCGACGAAGCCGTGAAAGAAGCTGCTGAAGTGATCTATGATGAAATTGATGAGTCTGTGGTCAATGAACAAGAAGTTGAACAACCAGGAGCTCAAGGATCTGCTGAAGAAGCTCCACATGAGCAACCAATTGCTCCAGCTACAGGGGCAGCTGAAGAAGAATCACAAGAATATGTTATGGGACCTGCCCCTCACCACAGAATGTATCCAAAAATATCTTTCTCTCAGGATCCTGAATATGGTCCACATTTTGGAGAATTGATTAGTCTTGGCATACCACCTCCTCCACCTCCTGAACAGCAACATGAGTATTACACTGAGTTGCCAGACTCTAGTGCCTCCACCTCTAGTTCACATGGAACAAATGCTGAACCTAATATTGCACAGATGTTGTCCAACTTGACAGAGATTGTACTCAATCAAAATGACTTGGTGAACAGACAATTTTTATTCCATACTCTTCAACTGGACAGAGTAGAGGGTCGGCTGAAACATCTGGAAAAGACTATGAAAGTTCAAGGGATAGAGTTTTTAACTGCTAAACGAAAAACTGACGAAGCAGTACGAGAGATTTTAGAATCTCTTATGGGTATCAGCACTCGAGTGGGTGACATGGTCAGCAAAATTCAAGATACCCAAATCTCCATCTTCAATAATATGGCTAAAATACTTAGCCATACTTTTTATCTGAAAATTGAGCTTGAACAGATAAAGGGCTCATTAAGCAAGATAGCAGCCAGTCAGCCAGAAATCATCAAAAAGTTTCAAGTTGTCCAGTCTAATTTGTAGACTCTCTCAGAGACCGTTAAACAATCCTTTACCAAACATGAGTCAACCACCTCCCTAGTAGATAGACTTGAGAATATTGTGCATCAAAACTCGATAAACTGGCAGAATCCATTAGAGAACTTCATACCTCGTTGATGAACAGACTTCCCATCTCTGGCTCCAGTTCAGCACATCCTCTAAGAGACAGGTGGAGTTACCGAGGTCACTAATTCCTCCCAAATTTCCCATTTTTTTTGATAATGACAAAGGGGGAGAAGAAGACCTCATGTATGCTATGTATGCTGATGGGTATATGCTGCAAAGAAGACCTCATATATGCTGCTGGGCATGTGTATGCTGAGTAAAATGGCCAAGATATTGTCAAGGGGGAAAATATTTGCTGATACTGTCAAAGGGAAAAAGACCTGATACTATCAAAGGGAAAAAGACCTGCTGAATACCATTTTGTCTAAAGAGATGTGCTTTCAAACACTAATGTTTGTTCTCTTAATACACACAGAAGTATCTTTTTATTCTTAGGTGTTGCATATTTGCATTTTGTTCGTTCGCACAACTGTTGTGATTCACTTTATGTCTTGTCTGTGTGTGAATAAGTTTTGAGCATGCCCCAACAGACTATGAACACACTTGTTTGAATGTTGAGTATTGAATATTTTTTTTGGTTTAATCATACATGTCACGCCCTGACGCGAAATATCGGGACTGACAGTAGAAAACGCTAGTAATGATAACATGCTAAGCTAAGAATTAACATAATGACATGAACAGAAATAACTCCAAATCAATTACAATAACCATCAAACCGACTTAAACATAATCAAGCATAACCTCTACTTGACTCCGTTACAATAACTAACACAAGCTCTAAGGCATAGCTAGATGTAAAACAACTATAACAATCTCAACATATCTATCAACTGATACACTCCAAGTCATCACTCTGGCCCATTCCCATCCATCTGTGAATCTTCACCTGAGCTGCCTGAAAAGGGGGAAATAACTATATGAGTGAAAGCTCAGTAGGTAACAACAGGTAAGTGTAAGTAATTAACCAATTAATTACATGTTTATATGAAACAGAAAGAAAACAAATGACGATCGGATGAAACAACATAAAGAAAGTGCTAAAGAATGAAATGGAATAACAATATGGCATGATGATATAACTACAAGAATTTCAAGTTTGTGAATAATATAAATAACAGGAAATTATAGGAAATTGGCCAACAAGAGAGAATATAACCAAGTCGAACATGATTCAAGTAAGAGATTAAGATATCGTTGTCATAGACATCACGCTAGTCATGCACTCGGTGCAATGCCTCACCATGTCATTACAAACTCCCATGGGCACAAGTACTTTTCGGGCGCTCTCCCTAGGACCAGACCGGGCCCCTATGATGCGTTGGCATTGATTTAATGGATCCAAGATCCCAAGTTGTCTAGACTTTAATCAAGTTAAAATGGCCAATTACAATCAAGTACAAACTTACCTCGGAACATCCCAAGGCTAAGTTGAAGAGATACTGTCCAGAATTTCTGTCCAGGAATTCAAGTTATCAAGAACCATCATGTTCTTGGATTCAATACCATAAAACACAGAGGAAACTAGTCTCTGGATGATATACAGTATATACTGGACCGCTCAAGCACTTGTGCGGTCGACTCAAGGCCGCACTAAACAAGAACTAGGCTGGGTTGAACGGCTAGTTAAGGGTCGCTCTTCAGCAAGAACGGTAAGCATTGGGCCGCACAAGGCCAGAAGTTTAGGAAATCGAGGACATGATTTGCGGTCCCGATAGAGCCGCTCATTAATTGAATGGTCCATTAAGGGCCGCCTGTTAAGATGTACGGTCCATTACTGTCCGCACAATAAAGGGCCTAACAATAATCTAGAAATTCATCCAAGTGGGCTCCCGGGCTGCCATAGGCAGGGTGGAACTGAACCAGAGTCCAGCCCACTATCTACTGGTCGGCCTAGGGTCTACTGGGCTGATCAAATCAGGAATTGGCCAAAGATGGATCAAGGATAATCGGCCAAACTAATTGGCATTTGCCAGGGATGAACGGTCGCCACAGGGCCATTCAAGGAGATATGCGGTCCACTAACAGTCACGCAAGTCCCTGTTAGTCCAATTAGGACTATGACTCATATCAGAGTAGTTCGATTGAGTCCAGGTTCAATTCTAGGGGATAATAATGGTTCAAGATTTATGGTTCAGGTATAAGGTTATAACAAGTATAAACCTAATAGCCATTTCAATTATAACTGATTCACAATTTAGATTGATATTCATTGGAAAGATGAATCAAGATCAAGCTCAAATTAAATAAATCAGTAAGAATTATTTGCTGTCATGAATTACAGTTTATTAGGTGTGTTGCTAACATGCCATTTACCACTAACATAACATGATGTAATGACAATTAATCTGTTCTGTTATAGATGTGCGGTCGGTTCTGGACCTTACATCTCCATGGATGGTCACAGACAGGCCGCGCATCCCCCCTCAGGTCCGAAGGCCTACAGGAGATGGACGGTCGGTGGGGTGCCGCTAGGAGGGATGTGTGGTCTGGAACTGGCCGCAAGATAGACATGCGGTTAGGATTCAGCCGCACGTTCCAGGGAAATGATAAGAGATAGAAACCTTTAAACGGTCAACAACATGCCGCCTGTCTTGGTTGTGCGGTCTATCGTGTGGCCGCACAAGTCCAGACAGGTCGCTGCCCCTTTGCCTTGCCAGACTCCGGCGAGGTTTCTAGGGTTAGACTAAAACAAAGAATTTGCATGATATAAAGCATAGAATTTGGTGCTTTTACTACCAGCAGAAAGAGCATGAAAAACTCTACAAGATGCATTAATCAATTTTATGTTTACAGCCTGAAATTAATACTAATCGAAAGGGAACACTTATAACCCTAGATGTGACATGCTTCTACTAAAAATAGAAATTCTCGCAGAACACTTGATAAAATTTAGGGCTTTCTACATCAATGAAAAGCTGACACGATGATGCTTCCAACCATATATTATTTGCAGGGTTTGGCTTGCTATCACCTACCTGAATCGGATGTAGAAAGAAGGAGAAAGAAAACCCGAGGCGCTTGTACACGCAGCCCTTAATCGCTGGAGATCTCTCTCGATCCAACTCCTCTGCAGCCGTCACTGGTTCTAAACGATTCTAAGGTTAGAGAGCTTCATTTTAATAGGTCACACGCCTTCTAGAGGTTTCTATGCACGGAGTATTCGTCCATGCAAGTTGGGTTAATGTGAACGCCGCCGCAATTGTTGACGCGATCCAATCTCCGCCGATTGCATCTCTTAGGGTTAGGGCTTCAGGAAAATAAGAGAGGGGAAATGATCCTCTCATCTTGGCCTTTCATTTGCCACTGGTTTGGGCTCATTTGCTGGAGTATTGGGCTCGAATTTTGCGTTAGAAGGTATGGTTAACTAAGTGTTTATTTTAGGCTTAATCCACTAATTCGACCTATTTATAGATTTTATTTGGGTTGGTCACAGAAGATAGGTTTGTTAAACGTGTTATCCTCAACAAGAATATAATTTTTCTGGATTTTTATAAAATGGTCACAATTTAGCTTATTCTATTTATTATAGAATTTCTAATTAATTTCTTTAAAATCGGGGTATTACACCCTCCCCCACTTAAGGAATTTGGTCCTCTAAATTCAATGCACTAAATAATAAAAAGAGGGAGTGAGACAGCTCACCTAGAATAAGTCAGGGTACTGCCTCCGCATAGTATCTTCTGACTCCCAAGTAGCTTCTTCTGTTCCACGACCGCTCCACTGCACTTTAACCATCGGTATTGAACGATTCCTGAGTTGTTGTTGCTTCCGATCCAGAATCTTGATCGATCTTTCTTCATAAGTCAGATCTTCCTTCAATTCGAAGTCATATGTTGAATAATGTGAGTGGGATCATACACATATTTCCGTAACATAGACACATGGAAAATATTATGTACTCCAGATAACTGAGGTGGTAGTGCCAAACGGTAAGCAACCTCTCCCACTATTTCCAGAATCTCGAATGGACCAATGTATCTTGCACTCAATTTGCCCTGAATACCAAACCTTCGAATTCCTCTCATAGGAGAAACCTTTAAAAACACATGCTCACCAACCTGAAATTCCAAAGCTCTCCTCCTGGTGTCGGCATAACTCTTCAGTCTTGATTGTGCTACTTGCAACCGATCTCTGATAATACGGATGTTCTTAGACGATTCGGAAATGAGATCTGGTCCAAGCCATTGCTTCTCACCTACCTCGTCCCAACATAACGGGGATCGACAGCTTCTACCATACAAAGCTTTAAATGGAGCCATCTGAATGCTGGCCTGGCAACTGTTGTTGTAGGCAAATTCAACCAATGCCAAGTGATCACTCCAACTACCTCCAAAGTCAATCATGCATGCTCTAAGCATATCTTCCACTATTTGGTTGGTCCTTTCAGTCTGACTTTCTATTTGTGGATGGAAAGCAGTACTGAAATTCAGACGAGTTCCCAAGGACTCTTGCAATCCTTTCCAAAAATGAGAAGTGAACCTAGGGTCTCTATCAGACACAATGCTAACTGGTATACCATGTAGTCATATCACTTCCTTCATATACAAAGCAGCCAAGACATCAACTGTCCATTTAGACTTAATATATAAGAAATGAGCAGATTTTGTTAATCTGTCGACAATCACCCATATTGCATCAAATCCACTACGAGTCCTAGGTAGACCCATAATGAAATCCATGCCAATGCTCTCCCACTTCCATTGGGGTATATCAAGGGGTTTCAATTTCTCTGCTGGTCTGAAATGCTCGACCTTGACTTGCTGACAAACCAAACATCTACTTACGAAGTCCGCAACTTCCCTTTTTATATAGATCTTTTCAAATCCTTAAACATCTTAGCACCTCCAGGATGAATGGTGTATCTGGATCTATGAGCTTCCTTGAGGATCCTACTCTTTACCTCAACTACATCAGGTACACAAGTTCTTCCTTGAAATAACAATCTTCCATCATCAGCCATCATGAAGTCAGGTCTGTTACTCAAGCTTCCCTTGATCTCTACTAACTCGGGGTCATCATCTTGCAGAGACTTGATTTCCATCAATAATTCAGGCTTAAGTTGAATCTAAGCAATCATAACCCGATCTTGTCAACATTAAGATCCAAACTAGTTAACTGCTCCAACAATCTCCATTCTTGTAACATGAGGCTTGACAACTTAGCTATAGGCTTGCGGCTTAAGGCATCTGCCACAACATTACCTTTTCCAGGATGATACTCAATGGAGAAATTGAAGTCCTTCAAATACTCCAGCCATCTTTGCTACCTCATATTGAGTTCCTTCTAAGAAAACAAGTATTTCAAACTCTTAGGATCTGAAAACACCGTAAATGCCTCTCCATACAAGTAGTGCCTCCATATCTTCAAGGTGAACACCACTGTTACTAGCTCCAAATCATGAACATGATAATTCTCTTCATGCTTCCTCAACTGCCTAGAAGAATATGCTATCACCTTCCCGTGCTGCATGAGTACACACCCTAAACCAATACTTGAAGCTTCAGTGTATACAATAAAACCTCCTTCTCCAGAAGGTACAGCCAAAACAGGTGCAGTAGTCAAACATTCCTTCAAGGTCTGAAAGCTTTGTTGTGACTCCTCTGTGTTGATGGTGTTGACATGTAACTTTACTTCATATGGCAACACATTATTTTGATTGATTGGCAACATTGTTTATGTTTTGATGAAATTACTTTATCAGATTGTCTGTGTGTTATATGTATTTTATCTTGCTTTCACACTGAACACACACTCAAAGTCTCAATGTATATACACTGCTTCAGCAACGTAAGTCTGTACACTGTCTGTGTCTATTGCAGCATCCTAGCAAGTGTGTACATTGCCTATCGATTGCAAAGTGTATACATTGTCATGGGTCGACCCCCTGTTCTTATGAGTCGACTCATGTGGTTGTGCATAGTCCACACATTGCCCGTCGACTGCCAAGTCCATACATTCACAGTGCATTGCATAGTCTATACACTGCACGTTCAAGATCAATGTATATACATTGCTACATTACCTGCTAGAATAAAGTCTGTACTTTAGACTGTGTCAACTCATTGCATTGACATACACCGTAGCGTCAACTCATTGCATTGGCTAAGTTTATACACTGTCCGTCTCATTTAGAGTCTAAGGCAAAGTCTGTACATTGGACGGTGTCAGGCGAAGTCTGTACATTGAGCGTCTCAATGAGCATCTCATGTAAGTCCACACATTGGACTGTAGCATGCATTTGTCAATGGCATCTAAGTCTGTACAATGACCGTCTTCCTTAACGTCTTGATCTTTCAAGTCTATACAGGCTTCTGTTTTACAAAGTCTGTACATTGTTCTCAGACTCCAAAGTCTATACATTCAGTCACTGTAGCCTGCACGAGGTAAAGTCTGTACATTGGCCTCCATGCCTCAAGTCTATACATTGGACTGATCGGCCAAGTCTGTACATCGCTGTTTGCCAAAGTTTGTACATTGGCATCTGTTCCTTCGTTGCGATTCAAAGTCTGCACATTGGGTTATTTACCTACGTTCAGCTTCGAAGTCTATACATCGATGCCTTTGCCTACGTTGCAGTTCAAAGTCTATACAGTCGATGTTTTCCATTACTTCAAGTCTATACAGACGTTCTTTTAGAAAGTCTACACATCGGTCTTCACCTCAAGTCTGTACAGTCATTTGTTAACAAGCCTTCACATCATGAAGTCTGCACACTCAACTCCTTCACATCTTGCAAAGTCTGTACATTGCATTCATCAGTCGTGAAGTCTATACATCGCTTGTCTTCATTTGAGTCTCACTGAAGTTTACACAGTGCATCAGTTCTGAAGTCTATACATCGTCTGTCTTCAATTGAGTCTCACTGAAGTCTACACATTGCATCTTCATTCATGAAGTCTACACATTGCATCTTCATTTGTGAAGTCTGTACATTGCATTGATCTTCACTTAGTCTATACATTGACAGTCTTCATATCACCTAAGTCTGTACATCGGTTGCTTCATACAGCAAGTCTGTACATAGCTTTCACTTATATGAAGTCTATACAACGCAAATCTTCTGATAAGTCTATACAGAGTTGTTATTTAATCTGATCATCCGATACTCTATCTGACAGGGATTCTCTACTGAGATTGCTGACATGGCTCGTGATCCCAAGAGGACGAGGTGACCAGATGCTGCCACATGGATGGAAGCACCTCGAATCTGGAGAATTCCTTGGGTCGGAAAACGTGGAAGCCACGCGCCCTTATCCACCTGCTACTGTTATATATATCAGTCTTCATCTTCTGTAAAGGCTGATCAAAGTTGGCGAAGTCTATAGATCCAGTCTGAAGCAGCAGCCACCGAGATCCACTGTGAGAGGAAGAAAAGCAGAGAAGAAGAAAAGGAGAGAAGAAGAAAAAGAGAGATGAGTTGAGAGAGTTATTGTGAGAGCTTGTGAATCAGTCTCTTGGTCTAGTTACCAGAGCTGATATTGCTCAACCTTGAGCTACATTCGTTTTGGTTTTCTTCCATTCGATTGTGTGTTTTATTTGTTTTCAGTCTTGCTATTTTCTCTTTGAAAACTCTTGTTCTATCAAGCTGTTAGTTAGCAGTTTCAAGCTGTGAGGCAGCGGTTGCAGAGGTATTCCTCTGGTCAGCTAAGCTGTAGTGCCCATCAGAGCAAGCTGTGAAGCTCAGCTATTGCAGAGGGTGTTCCTCTGGTCGGGATAAGCTGTAAGCCCCAGCCATTGTTGGCAAGCTGTAGAGCCCAACTAATTGAAGCTGTGTATCAGCAGTAATCCACATTCGAGTTGAATGTGGGGTGGACGTAGGTCGGATTGACCGAACCACCTAAAAGCCTTGTGTCTCTCGTGTGTTTGATTGCTTGTTCAGCAGATCTTGTGTGTTTCATTCGGTGCATTGCCTGTGTTCGTTTAGTGTTCTTCTAATTCCGCATTTGATTCTAGGCCTAATTTTTAAATAGCCAGTTGATCTATTCACCCCCCCCCTCTAGATCCACATCCTGTGGTGATAGAGCCTTCCATCTAACTTCAACACTTGGTATCAGAGCTAGACTCTTCTACAGGGACTTACCGCCCGAAGAGGATAAGCACAGATGGACGGAAGAGGGATGATAGCTGAAGGACACTCCACATCCAAGCCCCCATACTTCGATGGAACCAACTACGCATACTGGAAGCACCGTATGCAGGTATTCTTGAGGGCTACAGATTATGAAATTTGGAAGGTAGTTAGCAAGGGACCTTTCGAGCTGTCCCCAAATGAAGATGTATGGACCAAGGAGGAAATTAGAAGGTCCACGCTTAACTGGAGTGCAATCAATGCAATCCAGTGCTCTCTGCATCCCACCGAGTTCTCACGAATTTCTGCCTGCTCCTCAGCGAAGGAAATGTGGGATGCACTTGAAGTCATCTATGAGGGGACTTCACAAGTCAGAGAGACTAAGACTAATCTACTGGTTTCAGAATACGAAGCTTTCAAGATGAAGCCTAATGAAACGATCAAAGAAATGTATGCTCGGCTGACTATTATCACAAATGGTCTCAGAGGCTTTGGGAAAAAAATATTCTGAGTATGATGTAGTCAGGAAGATCTTGCGATCCTTGACTCCAATTTGGCAAACCAAGGCCACAGTTATGGAAGAGTCAAGAGATCTGCACAATACTAAGGCAGATGAGCTGATCGGATCTCTAATGGCTTATGAGATGAATATGCCGAAGATAGAGGAGGCTGACAGAAAGAGGAAGCCTATAGCTCTGAAGGCTGATGCTAGCAGATCCAGTCGATCCAGCCCCAACGGATCATCAACTGAAGAGAGCTTGTCTGAAGAAGAAGTGGCAAATGCTGATATTGCCATGATTACTAGGGAATTCCGGAGATTTCTCAAGAAGGAAGGAAGAAGATTCAGCCGAAGAAATCCCAACAGTGGCCGCTGAGACACAAGGTATAAATCAAACCCTGTAAAGAAAGCTGAAACTAATGTTTGCTATCAATGCAGGAAGGCGGGTCACTTTAAAGCTGAATGTCCGACAAATCAGAACCTCAAGGACAAGTCCAAGAAAAAGAACACAAAAGGGAAAGCTATGGTGAGTACCTGGAGTGATGAGGACAAGGGATCCTTGAGCAACACTTCGGACAGTGAAGTTGAAGCTGAGAAGCCAATCTGTCTCATGGCAACCAGCTCAGAAGATAGAGAGGAAGAATCTGATGAGGTATCCTCTCGCTATGAAAATTTTACTATTACTGATTGGATGGTTACTTATGATGAACTTACTGATAGAGTAGATGAGGTCAGAAAAGAAAACAGGCATCTACGAAGAAAAATTAAAATCATGCAAAATGATACTTCATTGTCTGATAAAATTACCTGCTTAGAAACTGAGAACAGTAAGCTGAAACTCACATGTTCTGAACTTGAAGAAATCAATAAAGAACTGAAAATCTCTAAGGAAGAAAATATGAGATTAGACAATGAAATTGATGCATGTAAACTGAAAATTCAGAATTATGAAAATGAGATAAAAATTGTTTCTGAAAAATATGAAGTTGTCCTCAATGTGAATAATGAGTTGAAAAATTCTATTGATGAAGTTCAGAAAGATAATGAGGATAAGCTAAAAATAATTGAGAAAATGACCCAAGGATCTGAAAATTTAGATGCATTATTGGGGTCAAAGGTAAATTTCAGAAGAGAGGGCCTAGGATTCAACTCTAGTGCAACTAAAAGCTTTGGAATGAAAACTATTTCCTTTGTTGCACAAAAAGAGAAAGGACCTCTGATCAACATGAATTCTAGTAATGCTGTAAAGACAAATTTGAATCTGAAAAGGCTAAATGCAGAGGAGAAGGGCAAATAGAAAGTAGGTGAGCCTAGTAGAATTGGGACTTCCAAACCTAGATCTAGTGCTCAACCCAAGGTTAGGGGTCAGCCTGCTCAGGTAAACAAACCCCATGTCAATGCCAAAAAGTCTTCACCACCATCATCACAGAAAAGGACCAACCAAAACCTATGAATAGGTCAGCAGGGTCAAGGGTGCAAGGAAGATAAAATATTTTCAGAAGTCAGCCGAACAAATTCAATCCACCTAGAGTTCAGTCCTACCACCCCACACAGCCAATCTATCCTAATGGGTGTGGGTGGACTAGACCTCAAGGGATGAATACAGGGTATGTTCATCAACCTACACACTTTTACAGACCCTATGTCAGAAATTGGGAAAATGGGTATGGTAGTCGGATGCCTAAGAATTACCAACATTTCCACAGCCAGCTCAGGAACTACTATGGCCAAAACTTTATGACTGCAACCTGGCCGAAGCATTGGCACAATAACAACAATTCTGTGAATAACTCTATTGGTACAAATAAAAAGAAAGTCAACAACAAAAGCAAAAGAAAAAGAAATCTGGAAAATTCACTGAACAGAACTGCTTCAAACAAATGTGGATTCCCAAAACCATGCTCTCTTTCTTTACTTACACTTCATCTGCATTGGAGCCCAATCAGACTTGGGTTCCAAACTCTTTGCCATAATTGTGTGTGCAGGTATGCCTGGCAGCCAAGAGCAACTTGTGGTACTTGGACAGTGGCTGCTCCAGGCATATGACAGGAGATAAGGCCAAGTTTTGCATGCTAACTGAAAAGCTAGGAGGCCTTGTCACCTTTGGAAGCAACACAAAGGGTAGGATCATTGGATCAGGTAAGGTAGGTAAGTGTTCTACATGCTGCATTGATGATGTTATGCTGGTTGAAGGGTTAGCTTACAATTTACTTAGTATCAGCCAGTTGTGTGATAAGGGTCATAAGGTTTTATTTGATTCTCAATGCTGCAAGGTTTTTAAACCTGATTCAGAAATTGTAAAATTCTCTGGAAAAAGAATAAATAACACATACATGATAGATCTAGATGATATTCAGCATTCTAACTTATGTCTTACTGCCAATAGAGAAGATTTAGCATTTTTATGGCATCGTAGGTTAGGCCATGCTAGTTATACCATTTTGCATAAACTAAACAAGCATAGTATGGTTAGAGGACTTCCTGAAGTTTACTTCAAGAGAGAAAATAAAATCTGTGATGCATGCACTCAATCAAAGATAACTAGAAAGTCATTTAAGTCTAGAACTGAAAATCTGTCTTCCAAACCCTATGAGCTGATACACATGGATCTTTTTGGGCCAACCAGATCTGTCAGCTTATCAGGAAGGAGGTATGGGTTTATCATGGTAGATGATTTTTCTAGGTATACTTGGGTTTATTTCTTATCTAATAAGAGTGATGTCTTCTCAGAATTTTAGAAGTTCTATGTTAAAATAAATCAGAAAATTGAAAACATTTTGACTGATCATGGAGGTGAGTTTGAAAACTCACAGTTTGATGAATTCTGCAGGTCAAATGGAGTCAACCATAGGTACGCCTCACCAAGGACACCTGAGCAGAATGGAGTTGTGGAGAGAAGGAACAGAACCCTAGAGGAGATGGGTCGTACACTTCTTGTTGAAGGTGGTCTACCAAGGAAATTTTGGGCTGAAGCAGTGAACACTACCTGTTATGTAATTAACAGAGCCATGGTAAGACCTTCTACCCAGAAAACACCATATGAGATCTTAAAGGGTAAGAAACCTTCTATTGCTCATTTCAAGGTTTTTGGATGTAAATGTTTTATTCATATGAATGATAAAAAAGACCTTGATAAATTTGAACCTAAATGTGAACCAGGTTTATTCTGAAAACACCCGAGCATATAGAGTGTACAATCTGAACTCTAAAACTATTGAAGAATCTCCACACATAGTTTTTGATGAATCCTTGGTAAATTCTAATGCTGGTCAATGTAGGAATGAAGATAATGGTGAAATTCTGAAGGAAGGAGATCCTGTAGACAAATCCGAGGATGAAGAAAGAAATACAGAACTTAATGAGGAGGAGCCTACAGTTCAGGGGGAGGTAAATCAAACACATGACAATTCAATTGTTAACATTAGATATCTTAAAGATCATCCTGTAGATAATGTAATTGGAAATCTGCATGACCCCCCTAGGACTAGAGGCCACCTGAGAATTCAACATGAACTAAATACTTATGCTTTTGTATCAAACACAGAACCCAAGTCCATTGACTGTGCCCTCAAGGATATGCATTAGATTAATACCATGCATGAGGAGCTTAATCAGTTCGATAGGAACAAGGTGTGGCACTTGGTCCCACCTCCTGATCATGGAACAGTCATAGGGACTAAATGGGTGTTTAGAAATAAATCTGATGAATCAGGGAATGTTATTAAAAATAAAGCCAGACTAGTAGCTCAGGGGTACAATCAAGAATTTGGAATAGACTTTGAAGAGTCTTTTACCCCTGTAGCTAGATTAGAATCTGTTAGAATTTTATTAGCTTATGCATGTTCCCTAGCTATAATACTCCAGCAGATGGATGTAAAATCTGCATTCTTGAATGGGGAAATTAATGAGGATGTCTATGTTAGACAGCCCCCTGGGTTTGAATGTCTAGATTTCCCTAATCATGTTTACAAATTAAATAAAGCTCTCTATGGTCTTAAGCAATCTCCCAGAGCTTGGTACGACAGGTTGAGCAAGTTTCTCACTGATCAAAATTTCACTAGAGGAGTAGTTGATCAGACCTTGTTTACAAAGGTGAGTCATTCTGAAATTCTTATTGTACAGATTTATGTGGATGATATCATTTTTGGGTCAACTAACCCCAAATTGTGTGAGGAATTTTATGGAACAATGACTAATGAGTTTGAAATGAGCTCAATGGGTGAGCTCAAATTATTTCTTGGACTGCATGTTACACAAATAAAGGATGGAATGTTCATAACTCAGTCCAAGTACACAAGGGATCTACTCAAGAAATACAAGATGGATAACCTTAAAGAGATAGCTTCTCCAATGGGTACCTCTACAAGCTTGGATGAAGACACTAAAGGTAACCCATTTGACCAGAAGTTATACAGAGGTATGATCGGATCCCTTCTCTACTTAACAGTATCTAGGCCTGATATTCAATTCGCTGTAGGATTATGTGCTAGGTTTCAGGCCAGTCCTAAAGAAAATCATTTTAAAGCAGTGAAAAGGATTTTTAGATATCTGCTAGGCACCCAAGAGCTAGGATTATGGTATCTTGCTAGGTGTGAGTTAGAGCTTCTAGCTTACACTGATGCTGATTATGCTGGGTGTCGAGTGGATAGAAAAAGCATTAGTGGCTACTGTCAATTCCTTGGTGGCTGTCTAGTATCTTGGGCATCTAAGAAGCAACACACTGTAGCCTTGTCTACAGCTGAGGATGAATATGTTGCAGCAGGTAATTGTGCTGCCCATGTACTTTGGATTAAGCACCAACTATATGATTATCAGATAAAACTGGAATGTATTCCAATTTTATGTGATAATACTAGTGCCATATGCCTTGCTAAAAATCATGTTCATCATTCTAGGACTAAGCACATAGAAATAAAATATCATTTTCTAAGAGATGCTGTGAACAAAAAGGAAATTGAATTGGACTTCATCAAAACAGACAAACAAGTTGCTGATATCTTTACTAAGCCACTTGGAAATAAAAATTTTTAATTTTTTAGAAGAGAACTTGGCTTGTGTAAATTTCAGCACAATGAATGAACTCTTTGTTGACTTGAATAAAACTTTTGAGCTGCTTTGAATAAACTTCTGATTTGGACTTGTTGTTGATAGATTGAATAAACATTGTGCAACAGACTTATGATAATGCATGACTCTGATATTTTTTATTGCACTCATGATCATCATTGCATATATATGTCTAGATGCATGATATGTCTATATTTCTGCATGGGTCATACTGCACGATAAGATAGTCTGAGTAAGCATGAACTTCAAAAAATCATCTGATCTGTCATCCTTTGCAAAAATTACATGCATATAGACAGGGGGAGTCTTGTCAGAATTTCAAGGTGAACTGCTGCGTCGACGCTGCTATAATGTGGCGTTGACGTAGTGAACTAGATCTGTGAATATTTCTGTTTCATTATTCTGATGAGTTGACGCTGCAATAGCATGGAGTCGACGCACTGACACTATCTCAGTGTCTTATACTGTTGCCTCTTCAACTGATGTGTAGACGCCTTGAACTCCCAGCGTCGACGCTGTCTATTCAATCCTTGACTCTGAATGATTGAGTCTGACAATATGGCAATCTTTTAGTCAGTTCTAATATTAAGCAATAGAAAATAGATTTCTTCTTTCATAAGAACTTTAATTGCTTAAAGACTAACTTAATGGTTTAAAATATATAATCTTTGGAGTTGAAAGCTACAATCAGTAAATAAGGATGCTGAAAATTGATAAAGCTCTCAACCTTATCTTATTTCATGTCAGACAAAGCTAATTATATCTGAAATTTAAAAACTCATCTGAAATCATGTTAGAGAAGCTAGGTATGTGTATTGTCCTTAAACAAGTCATTCTGAAACAAATAAAGGGCAGCTATGAAAGATATTGAAAAACATTGAAAATTATTTAAAAAATAGCATTGACAGAGCAATGACCGGTAAATCACTGAGAAACTGAGTGATCCATCAAGAAGTGGACACCACTCATGTCATGAGGTGTATCAGCTATCTCTATATAAAATGATCAAAATAGTAGGTTATCTTCACTAAGTACCTGGGGGTAACTGACGTCTAATAAACGTGTACCCTCACATAAAAAGGTGTCAATCAATTCTATTGAGTTTGATCATAGGTAAGATGGTCCATCATGTTGAGTATCTAGGGATATTGGCGTCTGATAAACGTATACCCTTACGCAAAAAGACGTTTGGTACCTGAATGCCCTAAATGAAATAATACTGAAAATGCTGTTCCTTCAAAGAAATTTCATGGATGTCAATTGTTTAATTTCAATACATGACATGGTTTCTCTTAACACATTTTATTGAGTCTATGAAAGTAAGATATTCTGAAACTGAATCTTTCATGTAAATATGACTCTGGTTTATTGCTTTATCATGCACATCTACCTTATCCAATGAATGAAGTGCATGAACTCTCATTTTTATAACATTTAAACCAGAAATTCAATTTCTAAGCCGTTTCTCAGTTCATATGACTGAAGGTTCTGTGCTTTAGTTGCTTAATTTCTGAACTACTTACTAAGAATGCCAGTCAGCTGAACTTTCTTTTTCCTTCCCTAGCACTCACCTTCCCTCCTATTTGTTGATGGCAAAGGGGGAGAATATTGTCTGAATTCATTCCTTCAGTTCAGGGGGAGAATTCTCAATTCAGAATTCTGTATTCAGGGGGAATGTATGCATCTGCATCATGGTATGGTAAAAGGGGGAAATTTTGTTAGCAGGGAGTTGCTTACATTTTGTAGCATGCAGCATGTCATTCATAGCATCTACATTCACCTGCATAACAATCTGAATAACAAAGCATGTCTTTCATCAAAAATGCATCTGTATGACAGGATGTTGCTACTCTATATGATAGGGGGTTGCCATCATCAAAAAGGGGGAGATTGTTGTGACTCCACTGTGTTGATGGTGTTGACATGTAACTTTACTTCATATGGCAACACATTGTTTTGATTGATTGGCAACACTGTTTATGTTTTGATGAAATTACTTTATCAGATTGTCTGTGTGTTATATGCATTTTATCTTGCTTTCACACTGAACACACACTCAAAGTCTCAATGTATATACACTGCTTCAGCAACGTAAGTCTGTACACTGTCTGTGTCTATTGCAGCATCCTAGCAAGTGTGTACATTGCCTGTCGATTGCAAAGTGTATACATTGTCATGGGTCGACCCCCTGTTCTCATGAGTCGACTCATCTAGTTGTGCATAGCCTACACATTGCCCGTCGACTGCCAAGTCCATACATCCACAGTGCATTGCATAGTCTATACACTGCACGTTCAAGATCAATGTATATACATTGCTACATTACCTGCTAGAATAAAGTCTGTACTTTGGACTGCGTCAACTCATTGCATTGACATACACTGTAGCGTCAACTCATTGCATTGGCTAAGTCTATACACTGCCCGTCTCATTTAGAGTCTAAGGCAAAGTCTGTACATTGGATGGTGTCAGGCGAAGTCTGTACATTGAGCGTCTCAATGATCGTCTCATGTAAGTCCACACATTGGACTGTAGCATACATTTGTCAATGGCATCTAAGTCTGTACAATGATCGTCTTCCTTAGCGTCTTGATCTTTCAAGTCTATACAGGCTTCTATTTTACAAAGTCTGTACATTGTTCTCAGACTCCAAAGTCTATACATTCAGTCACTGTAGCCTGCACGAGGTAAAGTCTGTACATTGGCCTCCATGCCTCAAGTCTATACATTGGACTGATCGGCCAAGTCTGTACATTACTGTTTGCCAAAGTTTATACATTGGCATCTGTTCCTTCGTTGCGATTCAAAGTCTGCACATTGGGTTATTTACCTACGTTCAGCTTCGAAGTCTATACATCGATGCCTTTGCCTACGTTGCAGTTCAAAGTCTATACAGTCGATGTTTTCCATTGCTTCAAGTCTATACAGACGTTCTTTTAGAAAGTCTATACATCGGTCTTCACCTCAAGTCTGTATAGTCATTTGTTAACAAGCCTTCACATCGTGAAGTCTGTACACTCAACTCTTTCACATCTTGCAAAGTCTGTACATTGCATTCATCAGTCGTGAAGTCTATGCATCGCTTATCTTCATTTGAGTCTCACTGAAGTCTACACAGTGCATCAGTTCTGAAGTCTATACATCGTCTGTCTTCAATTGAGTCTCACTGAAGTCTACACATTGCATCTTCATTCATGAAGTCTACACATTGCATCTTCATTTGCGAAGTCTGTACATTGCATTGATCTTCACTTAGTCTATACATTGACAGTCTTCATATCACCTAAGTCTGTACAGCGGTTGCTTCATACAGCAAGTCTGTACATAGCTTTCACTTATATGAAGTCTATACAATGCAAATCTTCTGATAAGTCTATACAGAGTTGTTATTTAATCTGATCATTCGATACTCTGTCTGACAGGGATTCTCTACTGAGATTGCTGACATGGCTCGTGATCCCAAGAGGACGAGGTGACCAGATGCTGCCACGTGGATGGAAGCACCTCGAATCTGGAGAATTCCTTGGGCGGGAAAACGTGGAAGCCACGCGCCCTTATCCACCTGCTGCTGTTATATATATCAGTCTTCATCTTCTGTAAAGGCTGATCGAAGTTGGCGAAGTCTATAGATCCAGTCTGAAGTAGCAGCCACCGAGATCCACTGTGAGAGGAAGAAAAGCAGAGAAGAAGAAAAGGAGAGAAGAAGAAAAAGAGAGATGAGTTGAGAGAGTTATTGTGAGAGCTTGTGAATCAGTCTCTTGGTCCAGTTACCAGAGCTGATATTGCTCAACCTTGAGCTACATTCGTTTTGGTTTTCTTCCATTCGATTGTGTGTTTTGTTTGTTTTCAGTCTTGCTATTTTCTCTTTGAAAACTCTTATTCTATCAAGCTGTTAGTCAGCGGTTTCAAGCTGTGAGGCAGCGGTTGCAGAGGTGTTCCTCTGGTCGGCTAACCTTTAGTGCCCAGCAGAGCAAGCTGTGAAGCTCAGCTGATGCAGAGGGTGTTCCTCTGGTCGGGATAAGCTGTAAGCCCCAGTCGTTGTTGGCAAGCTGTAGAGCCCAGCTGATTGAAGCTGTGTATCAGCAGTAATCCACATTCGAGTTGAATGTGGGGTGGACGTAGGTTGGATTGACCGAACCACCTAAAAGCCTTGTGTCTCTCGTGTGTTTGATTGCTTGTTCAAGAGATCTTGTGTGTTTCATTCGGTGCATTGGCTGTGTTCGTTTAGTGTTCTTCTAATTCCGCATTTGATTCTAGGCCTAATTTTTAAATAGCCAGTTGATCTATTCACCCCCCCTCTAGATCCACATCCTGTGGTGATAGAGCCTTCCATCTAACTTCAACAAGCTTCGCTTGTAATCTTCTGACCAATCAAATTTGACCTCCTTGCGGGTTAGTCTTGTCAGAGGTACCGCAATTTCAGAGAAATCTTGAATAAACTTTCGGTAGTAACCTGCTAAGCCTAAGAAACTCCTCACTTCATGCACATTAGTAGGCTTATCCCAATTCTTTACTGCCTCTACCTTCGAAGGATCAACAGAAACACCTTCTTTTATGATGATATGTCATAGAAAGGACACCTCTTGCAGCCAGAAATCACACTTATTAAACTTGGCATATAACTGATGATCTCTCAATAGTTGCAATGCCATCCTCAAATGTTCAGCATGCTCCTCCTCACTCTTAGAATAAATCAAGATGTCATCAATGAACACCATGACCCATTGATCAAGATAGGGCCAAAACACATCGTTCATCAACTACATGAAAGCTACAGGTGCATTCGTTAGCCCAAAAGGTATTACTGCAAATTCGAAATGCCCATACCTGTTGCGGAAGGCTGTTTTATAGATATCCTCTTCCTTAATTCGTAACTGATGATATCTAGATCGAAGGTCGATCTTAGAAAAATACTGAGCTCCTGCTATCTGATCAAATAACTCATCAATCCTTGGCAATGGATATTTGTTCTTGATAGTCAACTGGTTCAATTACCGATAATCGATGCACAACCTCATCGAACCATCCTTCTTCTGGACGAATAATACAGGGGTTCCCCATGGGGAAGTACTTGGACGAATGAACCCTTTCTCAAGCAATTCCGTCAACTACTGCTTTAGTTCTCTTAGCTCCGCAGGAGACATACGATAAGGAGCTTTGAAATAGGAGTCGCACCAGGAATTAGATCAACAGAAAAGATAACTTCCCTTTTAAGAGGAAGTCCTGGTAGTTCCTCAGGAAATACATCTGAAAAATCTCAGACGATAGAAAAGTCCTCAATCTCAATCTTCTGCTCAGGGGTCACATAAACAAAGGCTAGAAAAATCTTACATCCTCTCCTCATCATCTTATCAGCTAGAAGAGCCGAAATAAGTGGAACAGACTTATGCTATCTATCTCCTATAAAGGAAAGTCCAGGGTGTCCAGTGAAAGACACAGAAATAGATCTGCATTGAATATTGGCCTCATACTTAACCAACCAATCTGCTCCTAGGATTACATCATAATCCTTCATGTCCATACAAACTAAATCAGCTGGCAGGTTTTGTTCATTGATCATGACCTTACTGGAAGGATAGAAATATTAATTGCTGATCCAGAACCAATAGGGGTCAAAATCTCTAACGGAGAATTCATCAAAACTGGCTTCACAACTAAAGACTTCGCAAATTTTCGAGAAATAAAAGAATGAGTGGCACCAGTATCAAAAAGAACAAAAGCGGATTTATCATGTATAATAAGAGTACCTTCGACGAGTCCACCCTCCTCGGCGGATCCTGCCTCGTCTTCTTGTAGAGCCTAGAGCTTGCCATGCTGCTTCTTGATTCCTTGCGGTTTCACCGGGGTAGCTTGCCCAGATAAAAAAGGACACTCAGGAATACGGTGGTCCCTACTGCGACAATGTAAACAGGCGCCCAGCTTTCGCCAGCACTCCTCCATCTTGTGACCTGGACGGTCACAATACTTGCATACGCCCTAGAATGGAACAATAGGGCCAGGCTTCTTGTCTTCAATCTTGGGCATCTTGCCCTTCCATGATCCAGACCCGCTAATGGGCCTCTTCCCGCCATGACCGGGCTTGATACTCCCAGAACCAGTATGGTGTTGTTCTTTCTTAACATTATTTCCATGGATTCTCTCCATCATTTCGAAAGTATCCTCCAATACTTGAGCCTTTCTCACCATCTCGGAATAAGTTTGAATTTCCATCAGTGCCAACTGGTTGATATACTACAACTTCAGCCCATTAAGAAAGTGCTTAGCCTTCATCTTCTCGATAGATATCAAGTGAGTGGCATAACGAGATAACCGAGAGAACTGAGCTTCATATTCAGCTACGGATAGATTTCGTTGCTTCAAAGCAGTAAACTCAGCCGCCTTCTTCTCTTGCACTCTATCAAAAAAATATTTACCATTGAAGAATTCCTCGAACTCTTCCCATGTGACTTGTCTATCACCAAGGGTAGCCTTTACTACGTCCCACCATGTCCTCGCATCACGTTCAAGTTGAAAGGTCGACAAGAGGACACATTCTTGATTGCTGCATTGCATCACTTCAAGAATTCTCCCTATCTCTTCAAGCCAGTGCTCGGCTTCATCAGGGTCAGTCGAGCCACAAAATCGCGGGGGATTCATCCCACAAAAGTTCCGATAGAGGTCGCCAGTGCCATGGTTTGCAGCTCCTCCTTGGGCCACTTATTGCAAGGCCTGAGTAAGTCCTTGAACCATACGCTGCAAGTTCCTCCATTCCGCGCGTTCTCCTGCCATTGCAAAAGCCTATATGTTAAATAGGTTATGTTAGGTTCAATTAAGAATGGATAATCGTGCAATTAGATTATTAACTCAAACCCAGTCTTGTACCCAAATCTCACCAGGTTGGGTCCTTAGACTTATAACGAGGTTATAGGTCCTATGATATCACTTAGGATCCTAGAACTTAGAGAACCAAGGAATATTAGAAAACTTAGGCTCTGATACCACCAAACTATCACGCCCTGACGCGGAATATCGGGACTGGCAGTAGAAAACGCTAGTAATTATAACATGCTAAGCTAAGAATTAACATAATGGCACGAACAGAAATAACTCCAAATCAATTACAATAACCATCAAACCGACTTAAACATAATCAAGCATAACCTCAACTTGACTCCGTTACAATAACTAACACAAGCTCTAATGCATAGCTAGATGTAAAATAACTATAACAATCTCAACATATCTACAAACTGATACACTCCAAGTCATCACTCTGGCCCATTCTCATCCATCTGTGAATCTTCACCTGAGCTGCCTGAAAAGGGGGAAATAACTATATGAGCGAACGCTCAGTAGGTAACAACAGGCAAGTGTAAGTAATTAACCAATTAATTACATGTTTATATGAAATGGAAAGAAAAGAAATGACGATCGAATAAAACAACATAAAAAAAGTGCTAAAGAATGAAATGGAATAACAATATGGCAGGATGATATAACTACAAGAATTTCAAGTTTGTGAATAATATAACTAACAGGAAATTGTAGGAAATTGGCCAACAAGCAAGAATATAACCAAGTCGAACACTATTCAAGTAAGAGATTAAGAGATCATTGTCATAGACATCACGCTAGTCATGCACTCGGTGCAATGCATCACCATGTCATTACAAACTCCCATGGGCATAAGTACTTTTCAGGCGCTCTCCCCAGGACCAGACCGGGCCCCTATGATGCGTTGGCATTGATTTAATGGATCCAAGATCCCAAGTTGTCTCGACTTTAATCATGTAAAAATGGCCAATTACAATCAAGTACAAACTAACCTCAGAACATCCCAAGGCTAAGTTGAAGAGATATTATCCAGAATTTTTGTTGAGGAATTTAAGTTATCAAGAACCATCATGTTCTTGGATTCAATACCATAAAACACGGAGGAAACTAGTCTCTGGATGATATACGGTCATTAATAGACCGCTCAAGCACTTGTGCCGTCGACTCAGGGCCGCACTAAATAGGAACTAGGCTGGGTTGAACGGCTGGTTAAGGGCCGTTCTTCAGCATGAACGGTAAGCATTGGGCCGCACAAGGCCAGAAGTTTAGGAAATTGAGGATAGGATATGCGGTCTCGGCAGAGCCGCTCATTAATTGAACAGTCCATTAAGGGCCGCCTGTTAAGATGTACGGTCCATTACTGTCCGCACAATACAGGGCCTAACAATAATGTATAAATTCACCCAAGTGGGCTCCCGGGCTGGCATAGGCAGGGTGGAACTGAACCAGAGTCCAGCCCACTGTCTGTTGGTCGGCCTAGGGTCTACTGGGCTGATCAAATCAGGAATTGGCCGAAGATGGATAAAGGACAATCGGCCAAACTAATTGGCATTAGCCAGGGATGAACGGTCGCCACAGTGCCATTCAAGGAGATATGCGGTCCACTTACGGCCGCGTAAGTCCCTGTTAGTCCAATTAGGACTATGACTCATATCGTAGTAGTTCGATTGAGTCCAGGTTCAATTCTAGGGGATAATAATGGTTCAAGATTTACGGTTCAGGTATAAGGTTATAACAAGTATAAACCTAATAGCCATTTCAATCATAAATGATTCACAATTTAGATTGACATTCATTGGAAAGATGAATCAAGATCAAGCTCAAATTAAATAAATCAGCAAGAATTATTTACTGTAATGAATTATAGTTTATTAGGTGTGTTGCTAACATGCCATTTACCACTACCATAACATGCTGTAATGACAATTAATCTGTTCTGTTATAGATGTGCGGTCGGTTCTGGACCTTACATCTCTATGGACGGTCACAGACAGGCCGCGCATGCCCCCACAGGTCCGAAGGCCTACAGGAGATGGACGGTCGGTGGGGTGCCGCTGGGAGGGATGTGCGGTCTGGAACTGGCCGCAGGATAGACATGCGGTTAGGATTCGGCCACACGTTCCAGGGAAACGATCAGAGATAGAAACCTTTAAACGATCAACAATAGGTCGCCTGTCTTGGTTGCGCGGTCTATCGTGTGGCCGCACAAGTCCAGATAGGTCGCTGCCCCTTTCCCTTGCCCGACTCCGGCGAGGTTTGCAGGGTTAGACTAAAACATGGAATTCGCATGACATAAAGTATGGAACTTGAGGCTTTTACTACCAGCAGAAAGAGCACGAAAAACTCTACAATATGCATGAATCAATTTTATGTTTACAGCATCAAATTACTACTAATCGAAAGGGAATAGTTATAACCCTAGATGTGACATGCTTCTACTAAAACCAGAAATTCTCGCAGAACACTTGATAAAATTTAGGGCTTTCTACATCAATGAAAAGCCGACACGATGATGCTTCCAACCATATATTATTTGTAGTGTTTGGCTTGCTATCAGCTACCTAGATCGGGTGAAGAAAGGTGGAGAAAAAAAACCCGAGGCGCTTGTACACGAAGCCCTTAATCGCTAGAGATCTCCCTCGATCAAACTCCTCTGGAGCCGCCACTGGTTCTAAACGATTCTAGGGTTAGAGAGCTTCATTTTAATAGTTC
This sequence comes from Amorphophallus konjac, assembly GCA_022559845.1. Classification (NCBI taxonomy): domain Eukaryota; kingdom Viridiplantae; phylum Streptophyta; class Magnoliopsida; order Alismatales; family Araceae; genus Amorphophallus; species Amorphophallus konjac. The sequence continues at coordinate 178,510,299 of CM040126.1, read as the reverse complement.
ACACGCCTTCTAGAGGTGTCTATGCGCGGAGTATTCGTCCACGCAAGTTGGGTTAATGTGAACGCCACCGTAATTGTTGACGCGATCCAATCTCCATCGTTGCATCTCCTAGGGTTAGGGTTTCGGAAAATAAGAGAGGGAAAATGATCCTCTCATCCTGACCTTTCATTTTCTACTGGTTTGGGCTCATTTGATGGAGTATTGGGCTCGAATTTCGCGTTACTAAGGTATGGTTAACTAAGTCTTTATTTTGGGCTTAATCCACTAATTCGACCTATTTACAGATTTTATTTGGGTTGGTCACAGAAGATAAGTTTGTTAAATGTGTTATCCTCTACAAGAATATAATTTTTTTATATTTTTATAAAATAGTCAAAATTTAGCTTATTCTATTTATTAAGGAATTTCTAATTAATTTCTTGAAAAATCGGGGTATTACAATACATGACTCATAGTTGTCATAATCAAAAAGGGGGAGAGTGTTAGAACCCTAGTTTTGATAATTACCTTCTATGAATCATGTTTAGATTAAGGTGTTTAAATCTTCAATTCTATCTGTTATGTATGGTTCACTTGGTACATGTTATTTCACATAATATAAATAGTCAGTGCATGTGTTGTCTCGCTAAAGATCTAGCTCGATGCAAGTCTGGCTTAGTCCTACATTCCACGTTAAGTGCTTGCCTCGGTGCAAGTTTCTGTTCATGCACACACACTGTCATCTCGTTTCTCTCTCGGTGCATTATCTGTCTCACACATAAAAGGGTCAGTGCATTTCAATGCATCATGCGCATCATGGTCCGTGCAATTCTTGACCAGCATGCACTGTTTACTCTTGTCATTCAGTCAGTGGATTCCTCTCCACCATCTCGGTGCAACTTCTTATTTGGACTACAAATCCATCTCGGTGCAGCTCTTGCCTGGACTGCATATCCCGCATTAGTGCACTTCTTGCCATCCTTAGTCGGTGCTTGTTTCTAACTCGGTGCAAACCTTCCTCTCTGGCGAAAATAGAGTCTGTGCAGGAAAGTGTTTAAGGCATACAAGCTCGGTGCATTTGTGTGTTGCATTTTTGGACACTAAAGTCCACGCAGATGCGTCACATGCATTCATAAGTCAGGGTATTTCTAGTTTCTACTTATATCAACTCGGTGCAACCTATGTCGTTACCATTTCTGACAGATTTCTCTCTTGAGAACCAAGATCGAGTGATTTCAATCTACAAGGAGGATCATCCTCCAAAAGACTGCCACGTGGAAGACTACAACACTCGGATGGTGACACGTGGTTGAGAGCCTTTTGGAAGCATTTTGGGCGAGAGTGTTCCCTCCACACGCCCAATGTGTGAGCACGGGAGTCCTAGACTGAAGTCACATATAAAAAATCCTCTCTGAAGTCAAAAAAATAGGAGGAGAGTAGAGGTGATACTACAGAGAACTTGGAGGATACAAGAAGGCAGATAGAAGAAGAGACAGACTAATACAGAGAGTAGAAGAGAATGAAAAAGAGATAGAAAGCTTGTGAAATCAAGAGAAGGAAAGAGAGACAGAGAGGGATTGAGATCATGAGAAGAATAAGAGTGAGATCGTGAGAAGAATTATTGATATTCTGTTCACTTGTACTTGGATCAAATCTGATCTAGATTTGCTCTTGCATGAGCCATAATCATCAGATTTCAGTGTCAGCCTTCAGTCGCTGTTTTCACCATTTCTTAGTTCTCATTTTAATCTTGTGTTCAAGCTATGTGGCAGCGGAGGTTAAGCTGTAATCCTCAGCGGTCAGAGGAGGGATCCTCTGGATAGCAAGCTGTGTAGCTCAGCCGTTTGTAAGCAAGCTGTGAGGCTCAGCGGACGCAAGCTGTACTGCACAGCGGTTTCAAGCTGTAAGGCAGCAGGAAGCCTTACTCTGATTTGAGTAAGGGATGGACGTAGGTCTGCAGGTAGCAGACCGAACCATCTAAAAACTCCCTGTGTTCTTTGTGGTCTGATTGTCTCTTGTGAATCATTAGATGCATGTCTAGGCTCGATTAGAATCGCTTGGCTATCAAGGGTTGTCGTTGCACATCTGTCATTCGAGTCTATGATTTGCTTTAATCAGGCCTTTGTGTTTGGATTAATTATTTTTATTCTGTCAAGTTTTAATAGAGGGATTCATTCACCCCCCTCTGAATCCTTCGCGCACCTTTGCTAGATCCTATCACCCCTTATTTCCTTCTTCAAGGCACACCTGCAAGTTAAAATCATTTTGCAAATTTGGGGACCCAAGAGCTCTTGGGTCCTGTCAGTTGAGTAACACCTCTGGCAGGTGCACTCTAGGATTTCCAAAACTTTCTATCATTAAATTTCATAGCATGGCAGTCATTCAAATTTTTCTTGACAGAATAAACATGGTATTTTTATGGGTGGACATTCGTTAAGATGTTCCTGCCATGGAAATTAGTCTTCCTTTTCACATCCCAGCACTCAAAGGCACGTTGGCCAACTTTGCCACACTCAAAACATGCAGGAGTTTTACTATTAAAGGTAGTTTTATTCACAGGGAAATTCTTAGGTTTTGAACTACATCTCCTTCCCAGAGCATCCCAGCAGTGGGCTGTAACATGGCCCAACTTCCCACATTGGAAGCAGTGAATTTTCTTCTGTTTATTGAATGCATGAGATTTTCTTCTGTTTCTTGTTCCATTATTTTACACTCACGCATTTGATGGCCAAATTTGCCACAATAATGACATGAAGTGATTCTTGTGTGTGCATGTGAATGAATGGGGAAATATTTTGTAACATGCACTTGTTCATGACATTTTCCAGAACCAGATGAAATCTTAACAGCATCAGATGAAGCTTTGGTTTTCCTTTTACCTTCAGCCTTTTTCTGTTTTCCTCCATTTTTCAGATTTTTATCTTGATTTCCAGTCCTCTTAGCAGTAAACTGGAAAACAGGTATAATAGAACTAGCATCCAAATATTTTCTATTTTTATCAACAAGATCCTTCTTACCTCCAGGATTATATCCTAACCCTTCCTCTTGATAACTTATTTTGGCACCGAGGATCTTGTTTAGATTATCTTTTCCTTGAACAAATTTTGACAATGAATTTTTAAGGTCCTGAATTTCAGAATTCAAGGAAGTGATGTTCAGTTCATAGGTAGCAATCTCAGTTTCACAGGAAATTATCTGGTGATGCAATGCATCATTTAGATTTTTCAACTTATTATTTTCTTGAACAAGTTCCTGTTCCCTTTCAGCATCAACTTCATTCAATGCACATTTTCCCTTTTCAATAGACATCCACTTTTCAGACATTACACCATTCAGAACCATCAGACGTTTATTTTGATCTTTTAACTTGCAGTTTTCTTCAATCAATATGTCTGAATTAACATTTTTCAGTTTTTCAACCAATTTTTGCTCTATCGATTCTATTTCCAAACCTCTATTCCTCAGATCTTCTATCTCTTCTTTAAAAGAGACTCAACTTGCTGCTCTTGCAACCTAAGTTCAGATAGGAGATCATTATTCAACTTCTTAACAGGATCATACTTTTTGCAAGCATTCTCACATCTTTTCAAACTGTCTTTTAAATTGACATTTTCACACTTCAATTCTCTTATTTCATATAACATGCCCTTTTTCATTTTCTTCATTTCATGTTTTTTAGATTTGTAACTATCAAGTAAATTATCATACATCTCAATCAATTCATCCAATGAATTTTGTTCTGATTCAGAGTTTACCTTTGTTGACAAGTCGTCAGACTGATCACGGCTGTGATCCTTTGACATAAGGCACTTATGATTCTCTTCACCATATCTGAAAGTCAACTCATCCATCAACTCCTTAGCGTTCCTGCACTCAGCCAAGCATGAAAGTACATTAGACTTTATCACCCCTTTCAACATTTCCAGGGCTTTTCTATTCTCAGCATTCATAAGCTCGTGACCAATATTACAGTCTGACTTATTCACTGAAATATCATATGGTCCATAGTCAATTAAAACTATCAGATTTGAATCTATTGAATTCATGTAATCCCTAAACGATCTATGCCAGTCAGAGAAACACAATCCATCGAACAAGGGAGCAACTGACTTAGACTCCATGGCAAGCAAATGTGATGCAAGAAACTAGATACTCAACAAAATCAACTAATGCACCGGAAGACAGCAGGATCCACTGCAGATCGTTGGATCTAATGAATCAGTGAACCGCTCTGATACCAATTGTTGTAACAGGTGGAATGCGGAAATAGATCCAAAGGGGGGGTGAATGGATCTTTTTGAAATATTGCCCAACAAAAACTATGAATGAGCTTCTAAAAACTGATTGAAAGGATCACCACCTAAGACACCTAGAAATCAATTCTTCTATTAAACTAGTGAGAAGGCACTTGACATGCTAGCACATTATCAAGGAACGACAACACGTATATAATCCAATGAGTTCAGGGTCCATCGAAGATGACATCGAATAGAGTAAATGGCACACGAGGTAACAGTGAACCAAACATGTGAAGGAGAAGGGAGATAGGGAACAACCACACAAATGCAAACCACTACACACAGAATTTTTAGGTGGTTCGGTCCTTCTGACCTACGTCCACCCCACACTAAATCGAGTGTGGTTTCATTGGTGACTAACAGCTTGCCGCTAATCCATAGCTTCGGGGAATTCCTTCCCTACAATCTGCTGAGCGTTACAGCTTCGCTATCCAGAGGAATCCACCTCTGCCCGCTGAGGATTATAGCTTAACCTGTCCAGAGAAATCCTTCTCTGCAACCGCTGGGGAATTACCGCTTCTGTCAAGCCCCGAGCCTTTATGACAGTAGAAGACTCGCTCGAGAAACGTGAATAGCCGGAATGGTAAGCCTCTTGCAAGCAAGAATGATCAGAGCGCAAGACAATCACACATATAAATGCAATTGCACTCTATTTTAATCAAACTCCAAGTTATTTCTTTGATAGTCAAATATTCAAATACAATAACTTTCAACTTCTTTCAACCTATTAGACTCAAGAAAATATGAAAATTACATAGACTCAATCTAAACAATATAGACTTTCCTAAGTCTTCACTCTCATCTTCACAACACTTTCATTCGCTCTCAGACCCGCTACTTGTATAGCACGAATCTGAATTCGAATCACTTCCATCTCCTGAAAAGATTGGAAATAGGTAATGAGCACACTTGCCCAGTAGGTATCTTCGCATTAACATGAAGGCATCATTAAAGTAATTAACATTTTTTGTAGTGCCCCAGAATTTATATATATATTTTTATTAATATTAAAATAATTTTTAAAAAATTATAAAGGCCTAAATCTATTAATAAATAGATTATTGGGTTAATAAATTATTATAAGGCCCAAAATTATGTTAAATAGTTAACCTAGCCTATCCAATGATTAACTAAAAGGTTTAAGGACCAAGCCCATTAAGTTTGGCCCATATTCTAGAAGGATAACTAGCCTATCCACGGATTTATAAGATAAATACTATTTATCTAAGATAATTATAGAGATAAATGAATAAAAGAGTTTTATTTTAAAATAAAAAAATTCTATACACGTTGACTGTAACGGTCCATCGCGCGACCGTCACAGCCATGTAACGCGTAGGCCCTAGACCGTTACACCCTGCGAATTCCGTGAGTGAAAGAACTCTTGGAAAGATTAGAATTTTGGAACCCTATCTGCAAGAGACCTAACTAGAAGGACATGTTAAGTTACTAGGGACTCTTAGAGATCAGATATTGATGAATTAAGGACTCTAGAACGGATCTAATCTTCAAACCCTAGCCTAAACCTTATAAATAGGACCTAGTTTTGAACAGCGCGACCCTTACTTTTGCTCGCATGGAATCAAGGTAAGGAGTTGTAATCTCGGGTAAGTTATTTAAAAGTATTTGTTTGTAATACTTTAGACTAACTCCTCTCCAAATTTCACATCTTTAGGTCAAGAGGTCATGGAGTTAGAGCCCAAGGAAGTTGCTGAAAAGACATAGGAAGAAGGGGCTAGGGCTCGGTGTTCAGATCATAATTGGAAGTTTAAAGCCTAGACAAGAGGTAGGTTATCTCATGAACGGAGAAAATAACTTTATAGGACTAAAAGCCCTCTTATTTGATTGAATTTCATGCATGGTAGATCATCAATTTCATGTTTTACTAGTTCTATGCATTACATGCATCTCTTAGCCCTAATTGGAAATTTTAAAAGATGTATCTTGTCTATTTTCACTGGAACCCATGCATATAGATAGCCTATACTTCGTTATCATGCCCAGTATAGACATGGTATTCGATTTAGACATGATGTGATTTGTTCTCTTGGGTTTCATATCATTGTCTGTCAGTAGATACTGTAACGCACCATAGTAGGACCGTCACACTCAAGTAACGGCCATACGATGGACCGTCACAGTCCCTGATTGCCTATTGATTTCTCTGTTGACTCTGACGCATCTATGCAGGAGCGTTACGTTACTGTAACGGCTGTTCGATAGACCGTCACACTACTGTGACGCACCACTTATAGACCGTCAGAAGCCCTGTGTTCTGTCAACCCTAGACATAATAAGATTCGTCAATCTTACTTATTATTAAGCTTAGTTGATTAGAGTTTTCAACTGATTATGTGAATTTAAGGTTATTTTAATTATTCATAATAGGGGTTGCATGATTTCAGGAACTTAATGGTATTTTAAGTTATGTTAGTTTCATAAGCCAAAATTCTATAGTCTTGTATTCTAAATCTTAATTTTTTTAACTATTGTATTGTCGGAGTTTTCATCATGATTTTTATGTTGATACTTGTATCTCTCTATCAATAGAGTCATTTCTATAAGTACATGGCACATACTCCGGTATGTTGACCATTAGTTCACACTTTGCACTATAGGAACACAATCTTGGACTTGAGGACCTCTCTATTGGATATTCCTTCCAATGGACTAGGAAATCTTGTTTCAAGGCCTCCGTAATTCTCCGCGAGCCTGGGATTCCCACTACGACGCCGAGTTGGTTGTACCATTAAAGCCCATTAACTAGAATACACTATCGTTGTTTTAAGGATCTAGTAATGTAACGGCCTTACATTGGACCGTCAGACTCACGTAACGGCCCATTGCATGACTGTCACATTTCTCTGAGTCTATTTTTATCTTTCTGGACTCGGATCACTGTAACGGCCCACTACTGGCGCGTCACATTATGTAACGGCCCAGCAGATGACCATCACACAGCTTGTATATGTTAACCCAATGTTTGACCAAAGGGGTGATTTTCTAAAGTTCTAGATGGACTAATGATAATCTAGAACTTATCATATTGATCAAGGAACTTAATATAATGAATGAAAAATAAAGAATGTACTGTTATGCTACCGATTTATTTCCATAAGCATAGCATAGTCTAAGTCATTCTTGATCTCATATATTCAAATTGAAGTGTTCATTCATTAATTTTCATTATTTGGAATTGTTATATTCTTGGCCATACTTTACCGTTACATGCGTGGAAGTAGCTTAATTTATACCTGAAGATGCGATCGAGCACTGATTGTGTTCAAGGGCTCTATGCTAGTCCCCTCGGCTGATTGCCGGAAACATACTATTTTATAAATCATGGGGTATGATGCTACTGGCGTCGCATTGCGCTGGGAGTACTATTTCTATAAATAAGTGAATATCCACGACACGACATGACATTCTTGCTTGATATTCCATAGAAATTCACGAAGCACTTGCTCATAAGCATAATATGTTAAAGTGATGAATATGTGGCTTGCTAGTACATTCTCGATATATTCTTGTTTATGAAAGGCCAATATCATGTTCTTGTTATATTCTTGCTAGTTCGTTCTTCTTCTCATTCCATTTTATATGGTTGTCTTGTTACTTTGAGTTAATCACGTGATCATCGCATTGCATGATTTTACCTTGTTTCTTTAGAGCAAAAATATTAATCACTTTAATAGTGCCTTCATGTTGATGCGAAGATACCCACTGGGCAAGTGTGCTCATTACCTATTTCTAATCTTTTTCAGGAAATGAAAGTGAGTCGGGTTCGAATTCGGATTATTCAAGTAGCGGATCCGAGAGTGATTAAAGATGAGCGAAGACTTAGGAAGTCTATAATGTCTACATTGAGTCAATGTAATTTTCCTATTGCTTGAGTCTAGTAGAATGAAAGATGATGCAAAGTGGTTGTATTTCGAATATTGATCATTTATGAAATAAAGTTGGAGTTTGATTAAATTCTGTGCAATTGCATTTATGTGTGTGATTGTATTGCGCTCTGGTCGTTCTTACTTGTAAGAGGCTTATCATGCCGGCTGTTCGCGCTCCCCGAGCGAGTCTTCCGCTGTAATAAAGGCTCGGGGCGTGACACTGAAGTTGGTATCAGAGCCTAAGTCTCAGGACTTAGGGAAAGGAATCATGTCATAGGATAAGTCCAAGTTTTAAGGACCCCTACCTATGAACTAAGGAAGAAATTCCATACCCATGTGAGGATGGGTAGAGCCCGGGTAAGATAATTAATTAACTTTAAGGTTGATTCTCATGAGAAATAACAAGTTGTTATTTTTCTCTCTCAGGTACCCTATTTTACAAATGGCTCATCGCGTAGATTGGGACGGTATGCAACAAACAGTTGCCGGCCTCACTCAGGCATTGCAAACTATAGCACAAGGTGGTGCGGGGGCAAGGGTTGGTGACCTACATCGCAACTTCCGGAGTCTAAATCCTCTGCGATTCTATGGATCTTCAAATCCCGATGAGGCAGAATATTTTTCTAAGATTGACCTCAGATCAGGTTATCATCAGCTTAGAATCAAAGAGGAACATATTTATAAATCGGCTTTTCGAAGTCGTTATGGCCACTATGAATTCGTGGTACTGCAGTTTGGGTTAACTAATACCCTAGCAGCATTTATGCAACTTATGAACAGTGTCTTCCAGCCATACCTAGATAAATTCATTGTCATCTTCATCGATGATATCCTGATATACTCCAAGACAAAAGAAGAACATGAAGAATATTTGAAAATAGCTTTGCAAACACTTAGAGAACACAAGCTTTATGCCAAACTCAATAAGTGTGAATTCTGGCTCGAGGAAGTCTCATTCCTAGGCCACATTATTTCAAAAGAAGGTATTGCTGTGGATCCTTCTAAGGTAGAAGCTGTCAAGAATTGGAGTCAGCCTACGATTGTGTCTGAAGTAAGGAGCTTTCTGGGTCTAGCTGGTTATTATAGAAGGTTCATTAAGGACTTCTCAAAGATAGCAGTTCCTTTAACTAGACTCACCAGAAAAGAAAATCATTTTATCTGGTCAGAGGAATGTGAGAAGAATTTTCAAACTCTTAAGAATCATTTTACAATAGCCCCTGTTTTGTCACTACCAATGGAGGGTGGTGGATTCGACGTATATACAGATGCGTCTGGAATTGGCTTAGGATGTGTCCTTATGTAAAATGGAAAGGTGATTTGCTATTCTTCAAGACAATTGAAACGTCACGAAGAAAATTATCCTGTACATGATTTAGAATTGACAGCGGTTATTTTCGCCTTGAAAATTTGGCGTCATTATCTTTATGGAGAAAAGTTTATGATCTACTCAGACCACAAGAGCTTGAAATATGTATTCTCTCAAAAAGAGCTTAACATGAGGCAAAGGAGGTGGTTAGAACTTCTCAAGGACTTTGATTTTGCTATTCAATATCATCCTGGCAAGGTAAATGCTGTAGCAGATGCACTCAGCAGAAAACCAATGGGTATGTTATCAAGTCTCATGATTAGTGTAACTAACCTTATTCCTCAATTTCCTCAGTTGAATTTAGATGTTGACATTAAGGAAGAAGATTGCTTCATAGCTAATATCCGAGCTCAACCTACATTAATAGAGGATTTGGCCAAGTTACAAGAGGATGATCTAGTTTTACTGGAAATTAAGGCCAATATTGAACGAAGGCCGGAATTTTCTACTTCTAATGATGGAAGATTGCTATTCAAGGGCCGAATGTGTATACCAGATCATGAGGATACAAAGAAATTGATCCTAGAAGAAGCACATAAATCAAAGTACACCATTCATCTAGGAGATACAAAAATATATTAGGATCTCAAAAGAAACTTTTGGTGGCCCAATATGAAGATAGAAATAGCTGACTTCATGTCTCGTTGTCTAACCTGCCAACAAGTTAAAGCTGAACATTTTAGACCAGCAGGTAAATTACATCCCTTAAATATTCCCGAATGGAAATGGGAGAGCATAGGGATGGACTTCATTATGGGTTTACCTAAGACAAGAGGTGGACATGATGGCATATGGGTAATCATAGATCGATTGACTAAATCTGCACACTTCATACCAATAAAGAGTCGATGGTCTGTGGATATTCTAGCAGCGTTATACATAAAGGAAATTTTCAAATTACATGGTGTCCCTATCACCATTGTATCAGATAGAGATCCTCGATTCACATCACAGTTCTGGAAAGGTCTACAACATTCACTAGGGACCAGATTAAATTTAGCACAGATTTTCATCCACAAACTGATGGTCAGACGGAAAGAACAAATCAGGTGGTAGAAGACATGCTCAGGGCTTGTGTCATTGATTTTGGAGGAGGTTGGCATGATCACTTGCCTCTGGTGGAATTTGCATATAATAACAGTTATCAAGCAAGCATACAAATGGCACCTTTTGAAGCTCTATATGGGAAAAGTTGTCGATCTCCAATATGTTGGAATGAAATAGGGAAAAAGTAATTTTTAGGTCCCGACCTTATCAGGGATTCTATGGAGAAAATCAAGCTCATTCAAGAAAGAATGAAAATGGCACAAGATAGGCAAAAGTCTTATGCCGACAATTGAAGACATGACTTGGAGTTTCAGGTAGGAGATCATGTATATTTGAAAGTTTCTCCAGGTCGTGGTATTCGAAGATTTGGCATTAAAGGAAAGCTAACTCCAAGGTTCATTGGCCCATTTGAAATTCTTGAAAGGGTCGGAGAAGTGGCTTATAGATTGGCTTTACCTCCACAATTAGCAGGAGTTCATGACGTATTTCACATCTCCATGCTGAAGAAGTATGTATACGATCCTGACCATATTATCACTTATGACAATCTGGAGATTCAGAAGGATATGACATATGAGCAAACGCCAATAAAGATTCTGGATCGGGAAGTGCGTCAACTAAGAAATAAGGTTATCCCTATGGTCAAAATTCAATGGAAGAAAATATGGCCATACGAAGCAACATGGGAAACCGAAGCAGCCATGAGAAAAAGATTTCCAAAATTATTTAACTGTAAGTACACTCTTCGAAATCCGTAATCTATGTATTGACTTTGGGGACCAAATTCTTCTAAGTGGGGGAGGGTGTAGTGCACTATAATATATATATATATATATATATTTGTTAATATTAAAATAATTTTTAAAAAATTATAAAGGCCTAAATCTATTAATAAATAGATTATTGGGTTAATAAATTATTATAAGGCCCAAAATTATGTTAAATAGTTAACCTAGCCTATCCAATGATTAACTAAAAGGTTTAAGGACGAAGCCCATTAAGTTTGGCCCATATTATAGAAGGATAACTAGCCTATCCACAGATTTATAAGATAAATACTATTTATCTAAGATAATTATAGGGATAAACGAATAAAAGAGTTTTATTTTAAAAGAAAAAATTCTATACACGTTGACTGTAACGGTCCATCGCGCGACCGTCACTGCCATGTAACGCGTAGGCCCTAGACCGTTACACCCTGCGAATTCCGTGAGTGAAAGAACTCTTGGAAAGATTAGAATTTTGGAACCCTATCTGCAAGAGACCGAACTAGAAGGACATGTTAAGTTACTAGGGACTCTTAGAGATCAGATCTTGATGAATTAAGCACTCTAGAATCGATCTAATCTTCAAACCCTAGCCTAAACCGTATAAATAGGACCTAGTTCTGAACTGCGCGACCCTTACTTTTGCTCGCGTGGAATCAAGGTAAGGAGTCCTAATCTCAGGTAAGTTCTTTAGAAGTATTTATTTGCAATACTTTAGACTAACTCCTCTCCAAATTTCACATCTTTAGGTCAAGAGGTCGTGGAGTTAGAGCCCAAGGAAGTTGCTGAAAAGTCACAGGAAGAAGGGGCTAGGGCTCGGTGTTCAGATCATAATTGGAAGTTTAAAGCCTAGACAAGAGGTAGGTTATCTCATGAATGGCGAAAATAACTTTATAAGACTAAAAGCCCTCTGATTTGATTGAATTTCATGCATGGTATATCATCAATTTCATGTTTTACTAGTTCTATGCATTACATGCATCTCTTAGCCCTAATTGGAAATTTTAAAAGATGTATCTTGTCTATTTTCACTGGAACCCATGCATATAGATAGCCTATACTTCGTTATCATGCCTAGTATAGACATGGTATTCGATATAGACATGATGTGAGTTGATCTCTTGGGTTTCATATCATTGTCTGTCAGCAGATACTGTAACGCAGCATAGTAGGACCATCACACTCAAGTAACGGCCATACGATGGACCGTCACAGTCCCTGATTGCCTATTAATTTCTCTGTTGACTCTGACGCATCTATGCAGGAGCATTACGTTACTGTAATGGCTGTTCGATAGACCGTCACACTACTGTGACGCACCACTTATAGACCGTCAGAAGCCCTGTGTTCTGTCAACCCTAGACATAATAAGATTCGTCAATCTTACTTATTATTAAGCCTAGTTGATTAGAGTTTTCACCTGATTATGTGAATTTAAGGTTATTTTAATTATTCATAATAGGGGTTGCATGATTTCAGGAACTTAATGGTATTTTAAGTTATGTTAGTTTCATAAGCCAAAATTCTATAGTCTTGTATTCTAAATCCTGATTCTTTTAACTATTGTATTGTCAGAGTTTTCATCATGATTTTTACGTTGATACTTGTATCTCTCTATCAATAGAGTCATTTCTATATGTACATGGCACATACTCCGGTATGTTGACCATTAGTTCACACTTTGCACTATAGGAACACAATCTTGGACTTGAGGACCTCTCTATTGGATATTCCTTCCAATGGACCAGGAAATCTTGTTTCAAGGCCTCCGTAATTCTCCGCGAGTCTAGGATTCCCACTAGGACGCCGAGTTGGTTGTACCATTAAAGCCCATTAACTAGAATACACTATCGTTATTTTCGAGATCTAGTAATTTAACGGCCTTACATTGGACCGTCAGGCTCACGTAACGGCCCATTGCATGACCGTCACATTTCTCTGAGTCTATTTTTGTCTTTCTGGACTCGGATCACTGTAAAGGCCCACTACTGGCGCGTCATATTATGTAACGGCCCAGTAGATGACCGTCACACAGCTTGTATATGTTAACCCAAGGTTTGACCAAAGGGGTGATTTCTAAGGTTCTAGATGGACTAATGATAATCTAGAACTTATCATATGGATCAAGGAACTTAATATAATGAATGAAAAATAAAGAATGTACTGTTATGCTACCGATTTATTTCCATAAGCATAGCATAGTCTAAGTCATTCTTGATCTCATATATTCAAATTGAAGTGTTCATTCATTGATTTTCATTATTTGGAATTGTTATGTTCTTGGCCATACTTTACCGTTACATGCGTGGAAGTAGTTTAATTTATATTGAAGATGCGATCGAGCACTGATTGTGTTCAAGGGCTCTATACTAGTCCCATCGTCTGATTGCCGGAAACATACTATTTTATAAACCATGGGGTATGATGCTACTGGCGTCGCATTGCGCTGGGAGTACTATTTCTATAAATAAGTGAAGATCAATGACACGACATGACATTCTTGCTTGATATTCCACAGAAATTCACGAAGCACTTGCTCATAAGCATAAGATGCTAAAGTGATGAATATGTGGCTTGCTAGTACATTCTCGATATATTCTTGTTCATGAAAGGCCAATATCATGTTCTTGTTATATTCTTGCTAGTTCGTTCTTGTTCTCATTCCATTTTATATGGTTGTCTTGTTACTTTGATTTAATCGCGTGATCATCGCATTGCATGATTTTACCTAATTTCTTTAGAGAAAAAATATTAATCACTTTAATAGTGCCTTCATGTTGATGCGAAGATACCTACTGGGCAAGTGTGCTCATTACGTATTTCCAATCTTTTTCAGGAAATGAAAGTGAGTCAGGTTCGGATTCAGATTATTCAAGTAGCGGATCTGAGAGTGATTAAAGATGAGCGAAGACTTAGGAAGTCTATAATGTCTAGATTGAGTCAATGTAATTTTACTATTTCTTGAGTCTAGTGGAATGAAAGATGATGGAAAGTGGTTGTATTTCGAATATTGATCATTTATGAAATAAAGTTGGAGTTTGATTAAATTATGTGCAATTACATTTATGTGTGTGATTGTATTGCGCTCTGGTCGTTCTTGCTTACAAGAGGCTTACCATGTCGGCTGTTCACGCTCCCCGAGCGAGTCTTCCGCTGTAATAAAGGCTCGGGACGTGACATTTTTGCTCTAAAGAAATAAGGTAAAATCATGCAAATGCGATCAATCACGTGAATACCCAAAGTAACAAGATGATCATGTAAGATAGAATGAGAGTAAGAATGAACTAGCAAGAATGTAACAAGAACATGTTATTGGCCTTTCATGAACAAGAATGTAATGAGGATGTATCAGCAATTCCACATAATCATCACTCCAGTATCTTTTGCTTATGAGCAAGTACTTCGTGAATTTCAAGAAAGTCATGTCGTGCCGTGGATCTTCACTTATTTATAGAGAAAGTACTCCCAACGCAATGCGACGCCAGTACCATCATACCCCATGGTTTATAATAGTATGTTTCCGGCAATCAGCCGAGGGGACTAGCTTAGAGCCCTTGAACACAATCAGTCCTCGATCGCATCTTCAATTATAAATCAAGCTACTTCCACGCATGTAATAATAAAGTATGGCCAAGAATGTACAATTCAATAAATTCATGATAACACTATTCAACGAATGAACGCTTCAATTTAATAATGCGAGAGTCAAGAATGACTTAAACAAGGCTATGCTTATAGAAATAAATCAGCAGCACAATGGTACATTTCTTTAACTTTTATTTCATTATATTAAGTTTCTTGATCAATATGATAAGTCCTAGACCATTATCAAGCCATCTAGGAACTTTAGAATATCAACCCTTGGGTCAAACCTCGGGTTAACTAGCTCAAGCATTGTGACGGTCAAGTACTGGGCCTTTACACTCATGTGATGCTCCAAGATTAGGCGGTTACAGTGGTC
The DNA here is from genome assembly GCA_022559845.1 of Amorphophallus konjac. Lineage (NCBI taxonomy): Eukaryota > Viridiplantae > Streptophyta > Magnoliopsida > Alismatales > Araceae > Amorphophallus > Amorphophallus konjac. The sequence continues at coordinate 178,494,994 of CM040126.1, read as the reverse complement.
TGAATGCCGAACGAATAAACTAGACTTAGTTCAATGTGACGGTCTTATACTGGACCGTTACGTTCACGTGACGGTCTAGCCTTGATCCGTTAGAACGACTGATTCCAGAAATAATAATTAGACTCAGTTAAATGTGACGGTTGTATATTGGGCCGTTACATGGGTCTGACGGTCCAATATAGATCCGTTACATTGCAAGAACCAGAAAACATCGATAGTACTTTCTAATCAATTGAGTTTTAATGGTACAACCAACTCGGCGTCCTAGTTGGAATCTCAGGCTCGCGGAGAATTACAGAGGCTTTGAAACAAGATTTCCTAGTCCATTGGAAGGAATATCTAATAGATAGGTCTTCATATCCAAGAATAATGTTCCTATAGTGCAAAGTGTGAACTAATGGACAACATACCGGAATATGTGTCATGTACTTAAAGAAATGACTCTATAGATAGAAAGAATGTGTAACAATAGGAGATGATGATAAAACTTCGTCAATACATCATTTAAAATCATGGAGTTAATACAAACTATAGTGTTTTGGCATGAAATTATCATATCCTTAAATTAATTCAAGATGCTTTTAACATGTGATACTTATCATGAACCCATTAATAAATTTAAAGTCAACAGGAAAAAACATAGATAACTAGGCATATTTATAAGTTAATGTGACTGTTCTTCAATTCTGTCTACAGTTACTCTGACGGTCGAAAGTGGGGGCGTCACAGCGATTGTGACGGTTTATCATGGGACCATTACAGTGTTGTAATGCACTGAGTCTGGGCCGTCAAAGACAACCGAGAAATTTAAAAACAACAGAACAGGTGACGGCTTGTCGTAAGGCCGTTATATCATTGTAACGGTCTTACCTTGATGCGTCAGCTAGTCTACTGGCAGTAAAAAAAATTAAAGGTTTATAAAAACATAATATGCCTGGAAATCAAAATACTACAACTATTCCAGACATGATAAACGAAGTATAGGCCAACTATATGCATGGGTTTTAGTGAATAGATAGAATAATATCTTTTATTTTCCATTTAGGGCTAAGAGATGCATGAATGTATAGAACTATTAAAACATGGAATTTATGATCTATCATGCATGAAATCAATCCAAACCAGATGGCTTTTTGTTGAGACGCTTAAGATGATCTAGAGCGGGGTGAATAGATCAGTCACCCGATAAAATCGACTACAGGAGATTCAAGTGCAGAATATAAGCACTTCTGCTAAACAGATAGAGGGCACAAAACAAATACCAACCAGAACTGCTGAAGAACTGTCCTAAACAATCATCTACTGTGAAAAGAATCAAAAGTAAAGAGGCAATGCAAACCACAGATCAATCACACAGTAGACAGGATATTTTAGGTGGTTTGGTCCTCCAGACCTACGTCCACCCCACACTCAAACCCAAGTGTGGATTACTGCTGCGCAACACAGCTTGCGTCTGCTGGGCCTTACAGCTTAGCCTACAACCACTGAGCATCACAGCTTGCTTCCGCTGGGCAATACAGCTTAGCCATCCGCTGCCTAACAGCTTGCACTGTGCCTCACAGCTTGCTGTCCAGAGAACCACGTTCTCTGCAACGCTGGGGATTACAGCTTACCCGTCCAGGGGAATCCTCCACTACAAACGCTGGCACACAGCTTAAAAACAAGATTTCAGTAACCAAAACAAAAAGTAAACGAAAGACAAAATATATCCCTGCAGGGAATGAAGCTCAAATAATTGAGCAAACTCAGATCTGATTTTGAACCAAAGATCTGAGGAACAAACTCTCTTGAAACTCTTCAGACTCTCTTGTCTTCTTCTCTTCCTCTTTCTCTTCTCACTCTCTGATTCTTTCTTTTCTCTTCTACTTTCTTTTCTCTTCTTCTGGATCGTGGAGGCTCTCTCTCTGCTTCTGCCCTTTCTGCTTCATTCACGATTAGTCTTCTCCAGATGGAGAAGTCCTCTTTATGTAACAGTTCCAGCAGGAGCAACACTGGGCGTGTGATTCCCACGCCTTCCCATCCAGAAGGTTCCTCCATGTGTCATCATCCTATCAGCCCTTCCAGCCTCAGATCACGTGCCAGGTGCCAACCTCGGATCATGTGCCCAGACATCTGCCAGTTTAATGACAGAGTTACTTCAGTCGATCAAGCAGAGATAAAGCATTATGTACTGATTTTATGTATGAATGAAACAACCGATGTATAGACATGTTTTGAACAATGCACAAATGCATATAGGAAAGTATGTACATTGACGATGAGTGCTCAGGCATGTTGTCAAGCAATGTATAGACTTTGCTACCTAGCGTTTATGCAAGAATGCATCAGGTATAGACTTGATGAACTGGCGCATGGACATAACAGCAAAGGATGTATATACTTGTGTGTGCGTGCATGCTACAAGGTAGTGTATGGACTTTGAGTGCGTGCATAAACATAGCCACAAAGAATGTATAGACTTTAACTGATGTGGCAAAGCCCAAAGACCACTAAATATGATAAGGTGACCCTAGGACTTAGACCTGCAAGCATACAAGCGCTCAATGATTCTCACAACGACGATTTTTGCTCACTCGGTTCACACGTTCACCCGGTGGGTCCGGGAGATGATGGTGAGGGTCCGAGGCGGGACCCAATTGTCCTAATGGACTTACAATGCTAAGGCTGACCTCCAATGGGCCTGGGAGTCCCAACTTTGTGGGTGGCTGGCCCGCAAGGCGGGGTGTGGGGTGGCACTCACTCACGGGCCGCGGTGGGCACGATATTGCTTAAAATGAATTCCGAGCACTCTCTTACCGTCCGACGGGCATTCAAGGCAATACTACATTTGCAGAAATGAAGCTACAAGGGTGTGATCAGAAGCTCACCTGATCGGTGTGAAGACACCGATCCCGATCGGAGACGAGGGCGCGCCGGGAGGCGAGGGTATGCACCCGATCGCCGCGGCGATGTAGCTTGACCTGAAATTGCAAACGGTACAGCACTACTCCTCACGCAGGAGGGGTGATCTTGGGGTGGGGGTTATGCTTAATACATTCAAAACTACCTCCACGCAGGGAGGGGCCTTCAGCCGGCCAAGCGGGGCGGGGAGAGATGCAAAGGAAACCGAGTTTCCGAGCTTCGTCGATTCTATCTAGCTTCTGTAATTCTGGACAGGGAGTCGATGTTGATGCAGCCAATAAATCCACCGAGCTCAGAATCTGATGAGACTTGCGCCAAAAGATTGCTAACCGGAGAGGGGTGCAGCCTGAATTTTTGGACGACGTTCTGATCTGGGGGCTGACTGCTCCGGCGACTGGAAGATGGATGCAGCTCTGGTCTCTGGCCGAGCTCAGTGTGAAACAGCAGGTTGGAGAAGCGGCCGCGGTCGCTCCTGAGCTCGAAATCTGGCACCGCTAGACTCGTTGGAATCGTGGACGAGTCTACTTTGCATAAAAACAAACGGGGAAGTCTTCTGATGTCGGAGATGAGCTGGGTGTCCAGATAAGTGGACGGTGGTCGGGGCAGACTGTGAGGAGGCAGACCGGCGTGGTTGTGGTATAAAATTGATATCTCTGGTTGTCAGATGCCGAACGGAGCTCCGCCTTCTGTTCCTGGATGCTGACAGGGGGAGGAAGATCTTTGTAGAAGACCCTGAAGGCTGATTCCTTTAAGGTTCATCGTGGGAGAGTCTTCTCTGCCGCTCTGGCTTTTGGTCTGAGAGGTTCTGCGTAGTCGGGGAAGAACAGCCTTCACGGACGGCCACGAACTCGGAATGGAGTGATTCCACCTCGCCTGCGAAGAGCACAGGGAGGACTTTCCATAAAGTTAGGCCATGCCACCAGTAGAACCAGGATGCAGTCGTGGACGTCGCTGCAACAGAGTGCTAATCTGCAGGTTGGCTTGCACACAAAGCTAGAGTGGAGAAGAGAGGAGGGGGCGAACTTGGCTTGAGGGGAGACGAGGGGTGCGACCTAGGGAGCAAGGAGGGAAGGGGAGATTCGAATTTGGGCTTTGGAATGAGTTAATTCAGCCTTGGGAAGGTGGAGATATGCTTAGGGAAGTGAAAGGGGTAGGTGGTGGTTGGAGGGTGGGGTTTTGAGTGGTGGAACTTCCTTGGGACTAGGTGAGGATTAAAGAGGGGTTGTGGGAAGTTGTGGGGAGTTAATGGAGATAGGTAGGGGTTGGAAGTGGTTGAGAGGGGGAGGAGAGAGAGTGAATTTCGAAATTTAGAGAGAGGAGGAGAGAGAATGGAGAGATAATGAGAGAGAGAGAGATATTGAGAGAGTTTGAAAGGGTTTTCTTCAATATTCATCAAAAGTTGAATACAAGAGGAGAGATGGGGCCTATATATAGGCAACCATTCTTTACATGACCAAAATACCCTTGACAATAAGATAAAAGACCGAGCATATCCTAGACTCAATCCTATGGGCCCATAACTAAAGTAATAAGGCCCAATTAAACATAACAAGGGAAATGGACTAAAACCATATGACTCAATAAAGGAAAATACATAAGATAGGACTCAATAAAAAGAAAATACATAAAATGAAACTTTGGAAATGAAGATAACAAGTGTAGACCATGATCAATCCATATCAAGAGTGTGCAGGCGATCAAAGCTAGAGGGGTGTTGGGAGATGCCCTCATCAAATCCCCCGGGGTGGGGAGAGCTCGACCCTGTCGAGTATGGGTCTGCCTAGCTGTCGTACTGCTCCATCATGTCGGGATCCAAGCATATCAAATCCTCCAGACTCACCCATGTATCCTCGATCGGGGGACGGCTCTTCCACCTAACCAGATAGCGCTGATACACCATGTGCCTCGTAATGATACTCTGCTCATCCAGTATTGCCTCTACCAGCTCTCGTCGGTCTCTCAAGCTAGAAAGTGGAGTCCCTCCGGGAGTGTCTCTCATAAGGGGGGGTAAAGGCTCAAGCTCCTCACTGGGTTCCACCGCGGGGCCTTTGTGGGGTACCAGGTCCGCCACACTGAAGGTAGGGTGCACCCCATAGCTTTCTGGTAGGTCAAGCTCATAAGCATTGCTGCCAAGTCGTCGTAGAACTCGAAAGGGTCCCGAACCCCGTGCCCTCAACTTGGAGGCAGGTCCCGGAAGGAGCTGCTCCGTCCTCACCATCACCGAGTCTCCCACTTGGAACTCGTAGTGGCGCCGATGAGCATCTGCCCGCCTTTTGTAAGTCTCATTGATCCTTCCTATATGCTTGCGAGAATGCGTATGCCATGCATGATGATGCGATGTTAGTGCGAAACGAATGGTATGCCAAGGTGGACCTGGGCAGCCAAATGTAGACCGATCACACTTTGATGCTATGAAGACTGTGGTAGTCTTAGGAGGGCCGGGACATCCATAGATGAACCTTTTATGCATGGGTGTGATAAATGTCGGGGGACCCGGACATCCATGTATGCTCCTATCATGCTTAAGACTCATGATGAATGAAGGTGGGCCAATACATCCGAATATGGTCCACTTATGCTGCCTACTTGACATGTGGGTGATGTGGATGAATGTACCCGACTTACGAATCATGTCAAATAGTGTGGTAGGCCTGGACACATGCATGTTTATCCCAAAGGTGACTTCCATGTGCATAGATGTGGGATGACTTTTGAACGTCCACGTGAATGGGTCGAAGGGATCTACGAACGTGGTTATGGGGTGGGGCACTTCATCAATCCCAAGGTGTTTGTTGCCTAAGGTCAAGGCTCTCATGTTGTAACCCGATTCTAGGAAGGGAGGAGTTTGGGTCGACATGGGCGATGTGGGTAAGGTGAGGTGGGTGGTGAATAGGGAAAGTGGGTCACATGGAGATTTAGGCTCCCATAGAAAAGGGTCAAAGGGATTATGGTAAGGGTCACCTAGGTAGGGGTACTCCATGTTCTCAAGGTCCTCAAATGGCGAATCATCTCTCTCTAAGATAATTGGGCCAAGGTTGCTAATGGGTTGGCCAATCAAAGTACTTTGGATCTCAATGGTTGGGGAGTAGACTAGGATGGGTTCCTCCTCTATGGGAAGAAGGAGTATGATCTCACTTGTAAATTGGCTATTGGTGTAGATGGAAGTGATGGAGCCAATGGTGGGGTAAGCTAGGCTAATGGTGCTAGACTCTGATGGCCTCATGGCTAGCATATCGGTCAAGTGGACTTGCCAATGTAGGTAGGCCACTAAGTCTCCCAAATCTTCTACACAATAGGAGGTTTGATAAGTGACATGAGGCTGAGTGGGAATGAGTTGGAATTGATGTCCCATGAGTAGGTGGCTTGGTTGTAAACTAGGAATGGTGAGGCCTCGCTTGAGCCATAGGAATATGGACTTATCTATGGTGATGGTGTCATGGGGAAGGGTGTATAGCTCTTGAGAAACTAGGTTAGGAGGGTTGGGTGAGTTGTATGGCCCTTGGATTTCCTTGATTTTGGGAGGTGGATCCGAATTGGTATCCCTCTCCACTTGGGTAGGTGTGTGGGTTGCAACTCCTAAGGACAATGGGGTAGGAAGGTCTATGGTGGGTGAGTTGGTGTTAGTCGAGGCATGGCGCACTCGAGGAGGTGAGCAAGGTCGGACATGGGTTGGACTTGGGAGTGGAAGTAGTGGAGGCCTAATTTGGGGTAAGATTGGTGTGGTTGTGGTATAAAATTGATATCTCTGGTTGTCAGATGCCGAACGGAGCTCCGCCTTCTGTTCCTGGATGCTGACAGGGGGAGGAAGATCTTTGTAGAAGACCCTGAAGGCTGATTCCTTCAAGGTTCGTCGTGGGAGAGTCTTCTCTGCCGCTCTGGCTTTTGGTCTGAGAGGTTCTGCGTAGTCGGGGAAGAACAGCCTTCACGGACGGCCACGAACTCGGAATGGAGTGATTCCACCTCGCCTGCGAAGAGCACAGGGAGGACTTTCCATAAAGTTAGGCCATGCCACCAGTAGAACCAGGATGCAGTCGTGGACGTCGCTGCAACAGAGTGCTAATCTGCAGGTTGGCCTGCACACAAAGCTGGAGTGGAGAAGAGAGGAGGGGGCGAACTTGGCTTGAGGGGAGAGGAGGGGTGCGACCTAGGGAGCAAGGAGGGAAGGGGAGATTCGAATTTGGGCTTTGGAATGAGTTAATTCAGCCTTGGGAAGGTGGAGATATGCTTAGGGATGTGAAAGGGGTAGGTGGTGGTTGGAGGGTGGGGTTTTGAGTGGTGGAACTTCCTTGGGACTAGGTGAGGATTAAAGAGGGGTTGTGGGAAGTTGTGGGGAGTTAATGGAGGTAGGTAGGGGTTGGAAGTGGTTGAGAGGGGGAGGAGAGAGAGTGAATTTCGAAATTTAGAGAGAGGAGGAGAGAGAATGGAGAGATAATGAGAGAGAGAGAGATATTGAGAGAGTTTGAAAGGGTTTTCTTCAATATTCATCAAAAGTTGAATACAAGAGGAGAGATGGGGCCTATATATAGGCAACCATTCTTTACATGACCAAAATACCCTTGACAATAAGATAAAAGACCGAGCATATCCTAGACTCAATCCTATGGGCCCATAACTAAAGTAATAAGGCCCAATTAAACATAACAAGGGAAATGGACTAAAACCATATGACTCAATAAAGGAAAATACATAAGATAGGACTCAATAAAAAGAAAATACATAAAATGAAACTTTGGAAATGAAGATAACAAGTGTAGACCATGATCAATCCATATCAAGAGTGTGCAGGCGATCAAAGCTAGAGGGGTGTTGGGAGATGCCCTCATCAAATCCCCCGGGGTGGGGAGAGCTCGACCCTGTCGAGTATGGGTCTGCCTAGCTGTCGTACTGCTCCATCATGTCGGGATCCAAGCATATCAAATCCTCCAGACTCACCCATGTATCCTCGATCGGGGGACGGCTCTTCCACCTAACCAGATAGCGCTGATACACCATGTGCCTCGTAATGATACTCTGCTCATCCAGTATTGCCTCTACCAGCTCTCGTCGGTCTCTCAAGCTAGAAAGTGGAGTCCCTCCGGGAGTGTCTCTCATAAGGGGGGGTAAAGGCTCAAGCTCCTCACTGGGTTCCACCGCGGGGCCTTTGTGGGGTACCAGGTCCGCCACACTGAAGGTAGGGTGCACCCCATAGCTTTCTGGTAGGTCAAGCTCATAAGCATTGCTGCCAAGTCGTCGTAGAACTCGAAAGGGTCCCGAACCCCGTGCCCTCAACTTGGAGGCAGGTCCCGGAAGGAGCTACTCCGTCCTCACCATCACCGAGTCTCCCACTTGGAACTCGTAGTGGCGCCGATGAGCATCTGCCCGCCTTTTGTAAGTCTCATTGATCCTTCCTATATGCTTGCGAGAATGCGTATGCCATGCATGATGATGCGATGTTAGTGCGAAACGAATGGTATGCCAAGGTGGACCTGGGCAGCCAAATGTAGACCGATCACACTTTGATGCTATGAAGACTGTGGTAGTCTTAGGAGGGCCGGGACATCCATAGATGAACCTTTTATGCATGGGTGTGATAAATGTCGGGGGACCCGGACATCCATGTATGCTCCTATCATGCTTAAGACTCATGATGAATGAAGGTGGGCCAATACATCCGAATATGGTCCACTTATGCTGCCTACTTGACATGTGGGTGATGTGGATGAATGTACCCGACTTACGAATCATGTCAAATAGTGTGGTAGGCCTGGACACATGCATGTTTATCCCAAAGGTGACTTCCATGTGCATAGATGTGGGATGACTTTTGAACGTCCACGTGAATGGGTCGAAGGGATCTACGAACGTGGTTATGGGGTGGGGCACTTCATCAATCCCAAGGTGTTTGTTGCCTAAGGTCAAGGCTCTCATGTTGTAACCCGATTCTAGGAAGGGAGGAGTTTGGGTCGACATGGGCGATGTGGGTAAGGTGAGGTGGGTGGTGAATAGGGAAAGTGGGTCACATGGAGATTTAGGCTCCCATAGAAAAGGGTCAAAGGGATTATGGTAAGGGTCACCTAGGTAGGGGTACTCCATGTTCTCAAGGTCCTCAAATGGCGAATCATCTCTCTCTAAGATAATTGGGCCAAGGTTGCTAATGGGTTGGCCAATCAAAGTACTTTGGATCTCAATGGTTGGGGAGTAGACTAGGATGGGTTCCTCCTCTATGGGAAGAAGGAGTATGATCTCACTTGTAAATTGGCTATTGGTGTAGATGGAAGTGATGGAGCCAATGGTGGGGTAAGCTAGGCTAATGGTGCTAGACTCTGATGGCCTCATGGCTAGCATATCGGTCAAGTGGACTTGCCAATGTAGGTAGGCCACTAAGTCTCCCAAATCTTCTACACAATAGGAGGTTTGATAAGTGACATGAGGCTGAGTGGGAATGAGTTGGAATTGATGTCCCATGAGTAGGTGGCTTGGTTGTAAACTAGGAATGGTGAGGCCTCGCTTGAGCCATAGGAATATGGACTTATCTATGGTGATGGTGTCATGGGGAAGGGTGTATAGCTCTTGAGAAACTAGGTTAGGAGGGTTGGGTGAGTTGTATGGCCCTTGGATTTCCTTGATTTTGGGAGGTGGATCCGAATTGGTATCCCTCTCCACTTGGGTAGGTGTGTGGGTTGCAACTCCTAAGGACAATGGGGTAGGAAGGTCTATGGTGGGTGAGTTGGTGTTAGTCGAGGCATGGCGCACTCGAGGAGGTGAGCAAGGTCGGACATGGGTTGGACTTGGGAGTGGAAGTAGTGGAGGCCTAATTTGGGGTAAGATTGGTGTGGTTGTGGTATAAAATTGATATCTCTGGTTGTCAGATGCCGAACGGAGCTCCGCCTTCTGTTCCTGGATGCTGACAGGGGGAGGAAGATCTTTGTAGAAGACCCTGAAGGCTGATTCCTTCAAGGTTCGTCGTGGGAGAGTCTTCTCTGCCGCTCTGGCTTTTGGTCTGAGAGGTTCTGCGTAGTCGGGGAAGAACAGCCTTCACGGACGGCCACGAACTCGGAATGGAGTGATTCCACCTCGCCTGCGAAGAGCACAGGGAGGACTTTCCATAAAGTTAGGCCATGCCACCAGTAGAACCAGGATGCAGTCGTGGACGTCGCTGCAACAGAGTGCTAATCTGCAGGTTGGCCTGCACACAAAGCTGGAGTGGAGAAGAGAGGAGGGGGCGAACTTGGCTTGAGGGGAGAGGAGGGGTGCGACCTAGGGAGCAAGGAGGGAAGGGGAGATTCGAATTTGGGCTTTGGAATGAGTTAATTCAGCCTTGGGAAGGTGGAGATATGCTTAGGGAAGTGAAAGGGGTAGGTGGTGGTTGGAGGGTGGGGTTTTGAGTGGTGGAACTTCCTTGGGACTAGGTGAGGATTAAAGAGGGGTTGTGGGAAGTTGTGGGGAGTTAATGGAGGTAGGTAGGGGTTGGAAGTGGTTGAGAGGGGGAGGAGAGAGAGTGAATTTCGAAATTTAGAGAGAGGAGGAGAGAGAATGGAGAGATAATGAGAGAGAGAGAGATATTGAGAGAGTTTGAAAGGGTTTTCTTCAATATTCATCAAAAGTTGAATACAAGAGGAGAGATGGGGCCTATATATAGGCAACCATTCTTTACATGACCAAAATACCCTTGACAATAAGATAAAAGACCGAGCATATCCTAGACTCAATCCTATGGGCCCATAACTAAAGTAATAAGGCCCAATTAAACATAACAAGGGAAATGGACTAAAACCATATGACTCAATAAAGGAAAATACATAAGATAGGACTCAATAAAAAGAAAATACATAAAATGAAACTTTGGAAATGAAGATAACAAGTGTAGACCATGATCAATCCATATCAAGAGTGTGCAGGCGATCAAAGCTAGAGGGGCGTTGGGAGATGCCCTCATCAAATCCCCCGGGGTGGGGAGAGCTCGACCCTGTCGAGTATGGGTCTGCCTAGCTGTCGTACTGCTCCATCATGTCGGGATCCAAGCATATCAAATCCTCCAGACTCACCCATGTATCCTCGATCGGGGGACGGCTCTTCCACCTAACCAGATAGCGCTGATACACCCTGTGCCTCGTAATGATACTCTGCTCATCCAGTATTGCCTCTACCAGCTCTCGTCGGTCTCTCAAGCTAGAAAGTGGAGTCCCTCCGGGAGTGTCTCTCATAAGGGGGGGTAAAGGCTCAAGCTCCTCACTGGGTTCCACCGTGGGGCCTTTGTGGGGTACCAGGTCCGCCACACTGAAGGTAGGGTGCACCCCATAGCTTTCTGGTAGGTCAAGCTCATAAGCATTGCTGCCAAGTCGTCGTAGAACTCGAAAGGGTCCCGAACCCCGTGCCCTCAACTTGGAGGCAGGTCCCGGAAGGAGCTGCTCCGTCCTCACCATCACCGAGTCTCCCACTTGGAACTCGTAGTGGCGCCGATGAGCATCTGCCCGCCTTTTGTAAGTCTCATTGATCCTTCCTATATGCTTGCGAGAATGCGTATGCCATGCATGATGATGCGATGTTAGTGCGAAATGAATGGTATGCCAAGGTGGACCTGGGCAGCCAAATGTAGACCGATCACACTTTGATGCTATGAAGACTGTGGTAGTCTTAGGAGGGCCGGGACATCCATAGATGAACCTTTTATGCATGGGTGTGATAAATGTCGGGGGACCCGGACATCCATGTATGCTCCTATCATGCTTAAGACTCATGATGAATGAAGGTGGGCCAATACATCCGAATATGGTCCACTTATGCTGCCTACTTGACATGTGGGTGATGTGGATGAATGTACCCGACTTATGAATCATGTCAAATGGTGTGGTAGGCCTGGACACATGCATGTTTATCCCAAAGGTGACTTCCATGTGCATAGATGTGGGATGACTTTTGAACGTCCACGTGAATGGGTCGAACGGATCTACGAACGTGGTTATGGGGTGGGGCACTTCATCAATCCCAAGGTGTTTGTTGCCTAAGGTCAAGGCTCTCATGTTGTAACCCGATTCTAGGAAGGGAGGAGTTTGGGTCGACATGGGCGATGTGGGTAAGGTGAGGTGGGTGGTGAATAGGGAAAGTGGGTCACATGGAGATTTAGGCTCCCATAGAAAAGGGTCAAAGGGATTATGGTAAGGGTCACCTAGGTAGGGGTACTCCATGTTCTCAAGGTCCTCAAATGGCGAATCATCTCTCTCTAAGATAATTGGGCCAAGGTTGCTAATGGGTTGGCCAATCAAAGTACTTTGGATCTCAATGGTTGGGGAGTAGACTAGGATGGGTTCCTCCTCCATGGGAAGAAGGAGTATGATCTCACTTGTAAATTGGCTATTGGTGTAGATGGAAGTGATGGAGCCAATGGTGGGGTAAGCTAGGCTAATGGTGCTAGACTCTGATGGCCTCATGGCTAGCATATCGGTCAAGTGGACTTGCCAATGTAGGTAGGCCACTAAGTCTCCCAAATCTTCTACACAATAGGAGGTTTGATAAGTGACATGAGGCTGAGTGGGAATGAGTTGGAATTGATGTCCCATGAGTAGGTGGCTTGGTTGTAAACTAGGAATGGTGAGGCCTCGCTTGAGCCATAGGAATATGGACTTATCTATGGTGATGGTGTCATGGGGAAGGGTGTATAGCTCTTGAGAAACTAGGTTAGGAGGGTTGGGTGAGTTGTATGGCCCTTGGATTTCCTTGATTTTGGGAGGTGGGTCCGAATTGGTATCCCTCTCCACTTGGGTAGGTGTGTGGGTTGCAACTCCTAAGGACAATGGGGTAGGAAGGTCTATGGTGGGTGAGTTGGTGTTAGTCGAGGCATGGCGCACTCGAGGAGGTGAGCAAGGTCGGACATGGGTTGGACTTGGGAGTGGAAGTAGTGGAGGCCTAATTTGGGGTAAGATTGGTGTAGGAAGCGGGAGGTGGGTTGGGTGAGGGGTTTTGGGTTTTGGGGTGGTGGCCATTATGGGCCTTGGTGGAGGGGTGGACATGGTGTCCACATGGTTTTTAATGGTGAGGGTTGGATGAGTGGTGGTCACCATGGAGGGAATTGGGTTGGTTAGGGGTCTCTTGCCCTTGGGATCACTTGGGGTGGAAGTGGGGGCTAAAGGGGCTTGACTAGTGTAGGTTAGGGAAGGGGGTTTTGGTTGGGATGTGGGGGACCTCATGGGGTTAGGTGGGGAGGTGGAGGTCTTAGGTACTTGGGTTTTAGTGATAAGGGTTTGGACGGGTGGGGTGGGAGGAGTGGGAGTGCTCCTTGGGTTTTGGTGATCCGAGTGGGAAGGGGACACATACCTAGCCCTTAGTTGATCCTTCATGTCCTCCCATGTGGTGATGGGAGCTTCCCGTCTAATTATCCTTAAGCCCTCAATTTTACACCAATGAGTTTGAGCCCTTTTGGTTAGTTGTATTTTGGCAACCCATGCCTTTTCATCCTCGGAAATATGATACCAATTGAAGTATTGGTCCATTGTAGCTTCCCAATCTAAATATTTGCTAGGAGAGGTCCCATCAAAGGTGGGAAGTGGGAAAGGGGCCATCCTATCGTCCGTCCTTAGGGCGGGCCTATTTTTTCCAAGTTGGTTGAGTCGGCCCGATATGTTATCAAGCCGCTCATTGGCATAGGTCAAGGCTTTCATGAAGTAGTTGAAGTCATGAGTGTTAGTGGTAGGCATCCCTTGGGGTTTTGGATTCATTGTGGGATTGGAAGATGTAGTATTGGGTTGAAAGCGAGTACCACTACGAGTGGTCATGCAAGGTTGGGTGGGCTATGCAAGGGTGTGCGGATGCACCTATGAAAGACTTAGTGTGACCCAAGACCAGACTTGTAAGGACAAGCCTATGACCGCTCTGATACCACTTGATGTGGCATAGCCCAAAGACCACTAAATATGATAAGGTGACCCTAGGACTTAGACCTGCAAGCATACAAGCGCTCAATGATTCTCACAACGACGATTTTTGCTCACTCGGTTCACACGTTCACCCGGTGGGTCCGGGAGATGATGGTGAGGGTCCGAGGCGGGACCCAATTGTCCTAATGGACTTACAATGCTAAGGCTGACCTCCAATGGGCCTGGGAGTCCCAACTTTGTGGGTGGCTGGCCCGCAAGGCGGGGTGTGGGGTGGCACTCACTCACGGGCCGCGGTGGGCACGATATTGCTTAAAATAAATTCCGAGCACTCTCTTACCGTCCGACGGGCATTCAAGGCAATACTACATTTGCAGAAATGAAGCTACAAGGGTGTGATCAGAAGCTCACCTGATCGGTGTGAAGACACCGATCCCGATCGGAGACGAGGGCGCGCCGGGAGGCGAGGGTATGCACCCGATCGCCGCGGCGATGTAGCTTGACCTGAAATTGCAAACGGTACAGCACTACTCCTCACGCAGGAGGGGTGATCTTGGGGTGGGGGTTATGCTTAATACATTCAAAACTACCTCCACGCAGGGAGGGGCCTTCAGCCGGCCAAGCGGGGCGGGGAGAGATGCAAAGGAAACCGAGTTTCTGAGCTTCGCCGATTCTATCTAGCTTCTGTAATTCTGGACAGGGAGTCGATGTTGATGCAGCCAATAAATCCACCGAGCTCAGAATCTGATGAGACTTGCGCCAAAAGATTGCTAACCAGAGAGGGGTGCAGCCTGAATTTTTGGACGACGTTCTGATCTGGGGGCTGACTGCTCCGGCGACTGGAAGATGGATGCAGCTCTGTTCTCTGGCCGAGCTCAGTCTGAAACAGCAGGTTGGAGAAGCGGCCGCGGTCGCTCCTGAGCTCGAAATCTGGCACCGCTAGACTCGTTGGAATCGTGGACGAGTCTACTTTGCATAAAAACAAACGGGGAAGTCTTCTGATGTCGGAGATGAGCTGGGTGTCCAGATTAGTGGACGGTGGTCGGGGCAGACTGTGAGGAGGCAGACCGGCGTGGTTGTGGTATAAAATTGATATCTCTGGTTGTCAGATGCCGAACGGAGCTCCGCCTTCTGTTCCTGGATGCTGACAGGGGGAGGAAGATCTTTGTAGAAGACCCTGAAGGCTGATTCCTTCAAGGTTCATCGTGGGAGAGTCTTCTCTGCCGCTCTGGCTTTTGGTCTGAGAGGTTCTGCGTAGTCGGGGAAGAACAGCCTTCACGGACGGCCACGAACTCGGAATGGAGTGATTCCACCTCGCCTGCGAAGAGCACAGGGAGGACTTTCCATAAAGTTAGGCCATGCCACCAGTAGAACCAGGATGCAGTCGTGGACGTCACTGCAACAGAGTGCTAATCTGCAGGTTGGCCTGCACACAAAGCTGGAGTGGAGAAGAGAGGAGGGGGCGAACTTGGCTTGAGGGGAGAGGAGGGGTGCGACCTAGGGAGCAAGGAGGGAAGGGGAGATTCGAATTTGGGCTTTGGAATGAGTTAATTCAGCCTTGGGAAGGTGGAGATATGCTTAGGGAAGTGAAAGGGGTAGGTGGTGGTTGGAGGGTGGGGTTTTGAGTGGTGGAACTTCCTTGGGACTAGGTGAGGATTAAAGAGGGGTTGTGGGAAGTTGTGGGGAGTTAATGGAGGTAGGTAGGGGTTGGAAGTGGTTGAGAGGGGGAGGAGAGAGAGTGAATTTCGAAATTTAGAGAGAGGAGGAGAGAGAATGGAGAGATAATGAGAGAGAGAGAGATATTGAGAGAGTTTGAAAGGGTTTTCTTCAATATTCATCAAAAGTTGAATACAAGAGGAGAGATGGGGCCTATATATAGGCAACCATTCTTTACATGACCAAAATACCCTTGACAATAAGATAAAAGACCGAGCATATCCTAGACTCAATCCTATGGGCCCATAACTAAAGTAATAAGGCCCAATTAAACATAATAAGGGAAATGGACTAAAACCATATGACTCAATAAAGGAAAATACATAAGATAGGACTCAATAAAAAGAAAATACATAAAATGAAACTTTGGAAATGAAGATAACAAGTGTAGACCATGATCAATCCATATCAAGAGTGTGCAGGCGATCAAAGCTAGAGGGGTGTTGGGAGATGCCCTCATCAAATCCCCCGGGGTGGGGAGAGCTCGACCCTGTCGAGTATGGGTCTGCCTAGCTGTCGTACTGCTCCATCATGTCGGGATCCAAGCATATCAAATCCTCCAGACTCACCCATGTATCCTCGATCGGGGGACGGCTCTTCCACCTAACCAGATAGCGCTGATACACCATGTGCCTCGTAATGATACTCTGCTCATCCAGTATTGCCTCTACCAGCTCTCGTCGGTCTCTCAAGCTAGAAAGTGGAGTCCCTCCGGGAGTGTCTCTCATAAGGGGGGGTAAAGGCTCAAGCTCCTCACTGGGTTCCATCGCGGGGCCTTTGTGGGGTACCAGGTCCGCCACACTGAAGGTAGGGTGCACCCCATAGCTTTCTGGTAGGTCAAGCTCATAAGCATTGCTGCCAAGTCGTCGTAGAACTCGAAAGGGTCCCGAACCCCGTGCCCTCAACTTGGAGGCAGGTCCCGGAAGGAGCTGCTCCGTCCTCACCATCACCGAGTCTCCCACTTGGAACTCGTAGTGGCGCCGATGAGCATCTGCCCGCCTTTTGTAAGTCTCATTGATCCTTCCTATATGCTTGCGAGAATGCGTATGCCATGCATGATGATGCGATGTTAGTGCGAAACGAATGGTATGCCAAGGTGGACCTGGGCAGCCAAATGTAGACCGATCACACTTTGATGCTATGAAGACTGTGGTAGTCTTAGGAGGGCCGGGACATCCATAGATGAACCTTTTATGCATGGGTGTGATAAATGTCGGGGGACCCGGACATCCATGTATGCTCCTATCATGCTTAAGACTCATGATGAATGAAGGTGGGCCAATACATCCGAATATGGTCCACTTATGCTGCCTACTTGACATGTGGGTGATGTGGATGAATGTACCCGACTTACGAATCATGTCAAATAGTGTGGTAGGCCTGGACACATGCATGTTTATCCCAAAGGTGACTTCCATGTGCATAGATGTGGGATGACTTTTGAACGTCCACGTGAATGGGTCGAAGGGATCTACGAACGTGGTTATGGGGTGGGGCACTTCATCAATCCCAAGGTGTTTGTTGCCTAAGGTCAAGGCTCTCATGTTGTAACCCGATTCTAGGAAGGGAGGAGTTTGGGTCGACATGGGCGATGTGGGTAAGGTGAGGTGGGTGGTGAATAGGGAAAGTGGGTCACATGGAGATTTAGGCTCCCATAGAAAAGGGTCAAAGGGATTATGGTAAGGGTCACCTAGGTAGGGGTACTCCATGTTCTCAAGGTCCTCAAATGGCGAATCATCTCTCTCTAAGATAATTGGGCCAAGGTTGCTAATGGGTTGGCCAATCAAAGTACTTTGGATCTCAATGGTTGGGGAGTAGACTAGGATGGGTTCCTCCTCTATGGGAAGAAGGAGTATGATCTCACTTGTAAATTGGCTATTGGTGTAGATGGAAGTGATGGAGCCAATGGTGGGGTAAGCTAGGCTAATGGTGCTAGACTCTGATGGCCTCATGGCTAGCATATCGGTCAAGTGGACTTGCCAATGTAGGTAGGCCACTAAGTCTCCCAAATCTTCTACACAATAGGAGGTTTGATAAGTGACATGAGACTGAGTGGGAATGAGTTGGAATTGATGTCCCATGAGTAGGTGGCTTGGTTGTAAACTAGGAATGGTGAGGCCTCGCTTGAGCCATAGGAATATGGACTTATCTATGGTGATGGTGTCATGGGGAAGGGTGTATAGCTCTTGAGAAACTAGGTTAGGAGGGTTGGGTGAGTTGTATGGCCCTTGGATTTCCTTGATTTTGGGAGGTGGGTCCGAATTGGTATCCCTCTCCACTTGGGTAGGTGTGTGGGTTGCAACTCCTAAGGACAATGGGGTAGGAAGGTCTATGGTGGGTGAGTTGGTGTTAGTCGAGGCATGGCGCACTCGAGGAGGTGAGCAAGGTCGGACATGGGTTGGACTTGGGAGTGGAAGTAGTGGAGGCCTAATTTGGGGTAAGATTGGTGTGGTTGTGGTATAAAATTGATATCTCTGGTTGTCAGATGCCGAACGGAGCTCCGCCTTCTGTTCCTGGATGCTGACAGGGGGAGGAAGATCTTTGTAGAAGACCCTGAAGGCTGATTCCTTCAAGGTTCGTCGTGGGAGAGTCTTCTCTGCCGCTCTGGCTTTTGGTCTGAGAGGTTCTGCGTAGTCGGGGAAGAACAGCCTTCACGGACGGCCACGAACTCGGAATGGAGTGATTCCACCTCGCCTGCGAAGAGCACAGGGAGGACTTTCCATAAAGTTAGGCCATGCCACCAGTAGAACCAGGATGCAGTCGTGGACGTCGCTGCAACAGAGTGCTAATCTGCAGGTTGGCCTGCACACAAAGCTGGAGTGGAGAAGAGAGGAGGGGGCGAACTTGGCTTGAGGGGAGAGGAGGGGTGCGACCTAGGGAGCAAGGAGGGAAGGGGAGATTCGAATTTGGGCTTTGGAATGAGTTAATTCAGCCTTGGGAAGGTGGAGATATGCTTAGGGAAGTGAAAGGGGTAGGTGGTGGTTGGAGGGTGGGGTTTTGAGTGGTGGAACTTCCTTGGGACTAGGTGAGGATTAAAGAGGGGTTGTGGGAAGTTGTGGGGAGTTAATGGAGGTAGGTAGGGGTTGGAAGTGGTTGAGAGGGGGAGGAGAGAGAGTGAATTTCGAAATTTAGAGAGAGGAGGAGAGAGAATGGAGAGATAATGAGAGAGAGAGAGATATTGAGAGAGTTTGAAAGGGTTTTCTTCAATATTCATCAAAAGTTGAATACAAGAGGAGAGATGGGGCCTATATATAGGCAACCATTCTTTACATGACCAAAATACCCTTGACAATAAGATAAAAGACCGAGCATATCCTAGACTCAATCCTATGGGCCCATAACTAAAGTAATAAGGCCCAATTAAACATAACAAGGGAAATGGACTAAAACCATATGACTCAATAAAGGAAAATACATAAGATAGGACTCAATAAAAAGAAAATACATAAAATGAAACTTTGGAAATGAAGATAACAAGTGTAGACCATGATCAATCCATATCAAGAGTGTGCAGGCGATCAAAGCTAGAGGGGTGTTGGGAGATGCCCTCATCATTAATGGATGTATAGACTTGCTCAACCGTGTGGCATGCAACTGGACGATGTATAGACTTTGCGTGCATGTGCCAAGATGATGTGCAAACTTTGCGTATGCTCTGAACACGGGCTGTGCAAACTTGATCTAGCGAACACGGGCTGTACAGACTTTGAGTGAATGTGCTAATGAAGGTTGTACATACTTTAAATGATGCATGCACAAGACACAACGAATGTATAGACTTAGTGTATGTAGCAATGTATAGACTTGATGCACGGACAATGCATATGATTGAACAAGTGGCGATGTATAGACTTTAGAGACGATGCATGAACAAGCGATGCGATGTACAGACTTCGTGGAAGTGCTTGAAGCACACGATGCAACAAGACCCTGTACAGACTTAACCTGAGCATGGGCTGTACAGACTTTAAATCAAGGGATGCACTTGCTATACAGACTAAGCATATGCATGGAGAGTAGATGATGTACAGACTTTAAATGAATGAGAGACACTTGCACTGACTTCCTATATGCTCAAGCAGGACTTTCATTTAGACAGAGATGTTTCATGATATACAATGCTGACTCATAGTGTTTGCTGTCATCAAAATCACAGGGGCACAACAATCTCCCCCTTTTTGATGATGGCAACACTATGAGTCACACTGACTCATGTCAAACTATTCTCCCCCTTTGACTTCATCAAAAAGAAAATAGTTTGAGATGAGAAATACAAATATGCATGCAATGATTGAATGAAAGTCTCCCCCTTTGACTAAGTCATGAAAGGCTCTCTCTCCCTTAATGGCACAAACATGAATGCTAAATGCAGTATACATGCAGATTTCCCCCTGAATGTGTAACTCCCCCTGAATTATTTCTCCCCCTTTGGGAAAGGAATATGAACGGATGAAACACATCTCCTCTTGTGACATAATCAAAAGGTAGAGAAGATAGGAGGGAAAGAACATGAATGAGGTAAGGGGTTACTACACAACAGCTGAAGCATTGGTTCAGAAAGTGAGCATGATTATAGACAACTGTTAAAGCATAAGAGTCAGCAATATACAGTCTTGAAAGAATTCAGGTTTAACAGTGATAAAGATAGAGTAAAGCAGCTGACCATAGAAAAAGAGTTATAGACTCCATTTATAGCAATGAATCTAGGGCACGTGGTTTTAATAGATAATTCAGAAACAATACCCTTTGTGATTAAACATGGAAGTTCAAGAATGGCAACTTGAATATGTATTGAGAAAAGCAATTTGCACTCAATGACTTTTGATTTCAAAGGGTCACAGCAGTTTGTTTTTCACCTTTTAATTTTTAGAAATTAAGCTAAGTGAATAGACCAGTGACATTTATGGTGTTGACATTAGGTGTACACCTTGATCAGAGATAGGTACCCCCAGTTACTAGGCATAAACTACTAGATCTATTTCAGATCAAGACCTACAAGGAATAATTTTCACCTTTGACATTAAGGGTACACCTTGATCAGAGGCCAGTACCCCCAGTTACTTGGTGAAGACTCCCCCTATAGATTTGACCCTATAAACAGAGATAGCCTGAAGCACTTCATGACTTATGAATTCTCCTGCTTCTTTGGAGGAGATCACAGTTTCTCAGTGCATTTCAGCCATTGCTCTGTCATAGTGTTCAGCTCTTTACATTGATGATCTTATTTACTGCTGCCCTGATTTCTTTTAGAGTGATTGTTTAAAAACAGTACACACTCTTATTCACCTTTCCGAGACATTACCAGTTTAACACATTCAGGTATTAAAAAAAAACCTTTTCTATTCTAACCATGAGACAGAGATTAAGAGCTATAACAGTTTTCTTTTATTTCAAGTTCTGAAGTGTAGACACTTAACTCTTCAATTTAAAAAGGTTAAACCTTTAGTTCCTTTCAATTTGCAAGTGTGATTCTTATAAATGAAAAATTGCAATAACCACAACTCAATGTACTAAACCAGAAGCAATACTGTTGTTCAGTGAAGGTGATACGGAAATGATAGCAATTGTTAAGAACTGATAGCAATAGGCATTAAGGTCCAAGAGCATCTGATGTCAAAGAATATGAATGAATTGAGTGGGGACGAAGAGAAGTGAGAAGGATTCAATGTATTGAACTGAACTCTCAGCTCCCCCTGACACCATGATGCAACAATATGCTATGTAATGCTTTCAACTAACTAAATGCAGACTATGCAATAATTATACATAAAGCAAGTATGCAATCATTTCAAGTTTATGCACCCAAGTCATGAACATTTTATCCTTTTTTAGAGAATCTATTTCATGAAAGTCAAGTGTATATAATCTAGAGAATTGAGAATCAACTACAACTCAATGCCCTAAATCAACATGGCTTTCTCAATTCTGAAGGTCATTCACTTACCTGCTATACCTGACTGATTTATTTCTACCCTTGGTGTTGCATCAGAATGTTGACAAGGCCTCCAATCTCTTTCAACTTTTAGAATTTTTGGCCCTGCCTCTTGTCATATGCCTGGAGTAGCTATTCCTGTTTCATCATTTTGTTCCCGGCTACCAGGCATACCTGCAAACACACTTAGGGAGCAGATTTTGGAACCCAAGATAGTTTGGGCCCCAAGACAGAAACAGACATGTTAGAGTGAAAACATGACAAAAGCTGTTTAGGGATCCACATTTGTGTGAAAGTGGATGGTTTGGTGGATTCTACAACTTGAAAATTATTTTTGTTATTTTTCTTTTTCTCAGCACCAACATGTTTAGCTTTCTTTTTCTGATGCTGTGATGGTTTTTGTGTAGTCCTAGCATTCATTTTATTAGAAGCATTATTGTGGCCCAAATTGGTCTTAGGCTGACCATAGAACACCTGTTCACTAGGACTCCATGTCCTAAAGTGACTATCCCATCTTCTAGCTGGCTGAGATCTATAGGGCTGAGTGGGGAAATTCTGATACCTAGACCTCATGTACACAAGATTCCACCCAAACCTATTAAGTGGTTGTGAGTGAATGTGATGATAGAATTGGGCTCGAGGGAAATAGGGATGTGCAAACTGGTTCCTAGCGACACTTGGTCTCCCTGCCACCTTTGACCCTCTAGGTTTCTGCACTGACTTATATTTGGTCTTTTTCTGAGCAGTTGATGGTGGTGGAGACTTAGCAGCCTTGGACTGGGGTTTTGATGTGCTAGCTGGCTGACCCCTAACCTTGGACTTACCCTTGGGAGAAGAGCATGCAACATTAGGCTCTACAACTTTCTGCTTTCCCTTTTCCTTAGCACTGGACACTTTTGATTTTACATTTTTGGAAGCAGATTTTTCGCTGACCATTTTTATGAGTGATCCTTTGTTCTTTTCTCCCACGAGTGAAATGGTTTTCAATTCAAAACTCCTTTTAGCTGAGGGATTAAAACCGAGACCCTTCTTTCTAAAATTGACTTTTGACCCTAGCAAGGCATTATGATTTTCTGTTCCTTGGGTCATGCTTTCAATGATTTTCTTTTTGTCGGAATTTTCATTTTCTAAATTTTCAATAGTTTTCTTCAGTTCAGCATTCACTAACAAGACAGCTTCATATTTTTCATTTGAAATCTTTATTTCATTTTCAAACTTCTGAATTGTCAATTTCAACTCATCAACGACATTTTTCAGCAATTCATTTTCTTTCCTACAGTCAATCAAAACATGCTTTAACTCATCAAAATCAGAACATGCACTTTTCAATCTGTCATTCTCTGATTGTAAACATGCAAATTTATCAGAAATTGTTTTATCATTAACCAGAGAATTTACTTTCTTCTTCAAGTGTCTGTTTTCCTTCCTAATATCATCCACTTTATCTAACAGTTCTCCATAAGCATTTTCCCAATCAGAAATAGTATAGTGTTCGAAGGGGGATGATACCTCATCGGATTCTTCTTCTTCTCTTCCATTCCTGGCCATCAAGCAGATGTCCTTTTCTTCTTTCTCACTATCTGAGGAAGTGCTTAGCGTGCCTTCTTCCTCATCACTCCATGTACTGACCATGGCCTTTCCCTTTGGCGCTTTCTTCCATGGTCTCTCTTTCTTTTTCTGGAACTCTGGACAATCAGCCTTCATATGGCCAGTCTTCCTGTAATGATAAGAAATATTATCGTCAGATTTTTCAACAGAGTTGAATTTATACCTGTTTTGCTTCCTGCTGTGGTGTCTTCTGTAGACATTTTTCCCTTCTCTTCTAAGAAATCTTCTGAACTTTTTTGTAATCATAGCTATTTCATCCTTTTCAAGGTCCGATCTAGATAGACTCCGATCACTGGATGATCCATTGCAGCTGGACTGTTTTGAACAACTATGCTTGGCCTTCAGGGCAATAGGCTTCTTGTATTCGAGCTCTTCAGCTTGTAGAATATTCATCTCGTACACCATCAAAGAGCCTATCAGCTCATTAGGTTTCATCTTTTGTAAATCTCTTGACTCCTCAACCACAGTCGCTTTGGTATGCCATATCGGAGTCAACGATCAAAGGATCTTCCTCACAACTTCATAATCGGTATAACTTTTTCCCAGATTTCTTAGACCATTTGTTATAATGGTCAGACGAGCAAACATTTCGGTTACTGTCTCACTGGGCTTCATTCGAAATGCTTCATACTCTGACACTAACATATTTGCCCGCATCTCTCTCACTTGAGACGTTCCCTCATAAATGACCTCAAGAGTATCCCACATCACCTTTGCCGTCTTGCAGGATGATACTCTATCAAATTCAGTGGGATGGAGTGCACATTGAATGGCGTTGATGGCGCTCCAGTTCAGAGTAGATTTCTGGATTTCTTCTTTAGTCCACACTTCCTCGTTCTCATGTAGCTCATAAGGACCTTTGCTCATAATTTTCCAGATTTTGTAATCTTTGGCTCTGAGGAAGACCTGCATCCGGTTCTTCCAATATGGGTAGTTGGATCCGTCAAAGAATGGTGGCTTTGTAGTGGACTGTCCCTCTGCTATTAACCCTCTAGCATCCATGGCTGTTCCTCTTTAGGATGTTAATCCCGATAAAGAGTTAGGCTCTGATACCAATTGTTGAGACGCTTAAGATGATCTAGAGGGGGGTGAATAGATCAGTCACCCGATAAAATCAACTGCAGGAGATTCAAGTGTGGAATATAAGAACTTCTGCTAAACAGATAGAGGGCATAAAACAAATACCAGCCAGAACTGCTGAAGAACCGTCCGAAACAATCATCTACTACGCGAAGAATCAAAAGTAAAGAGGCAATGCAAACCACAGATCAATCACACAGTAGACATGATATTTTAGGTGGTTCGGTCATCTAGACCTACGTCCACCCCACACTCAAACCCAAGTGTGGATTACTTCTGCGCAACACAGCTTGCGTCCGCTGGGCCTTATAGCTTAGCCTACAACCGCTGAGCATCACAGCTTGCTTCCGCTGGGCAATACAGCTTAGCCATCCGCTGCATAACAGCTTGCGCTGAGCCTCACAGCTTGCTGTCCAGAGAACCACGTTCTCTGCAATGCTGGGGATTACAGCTTACCCGTCCAGTGGAATCCTCCACTGCAAACGCTAACACACAGCTTGAAAACAAGATTTCAGTAACCAAAACAAAAAGCAAACGAAAGACAAAATATATTACTGCAGGGAATGAAGCTCAAACAATTGAGCAAACTCAAATCTGGTTTTGAACCAAAGATCTGAGGAGCAAACTCTCTTGAAACTCTCCAGACTCTCTTGTCTTCTTCTCTTCCTCTTTCTCTTCTCACTCTCTGATTCTTTCTTTTCTCTTCTACTTTCTTTTCTCTTCTTCTGGATCGTGGAGGCTCTCTCTCTGCTTCTGCCCTTTCTACTTCAGTCACGATCAGTCTTCTCCAGATGGAGAAGTCCTCTCTATATAGCAGTTCCAATAGGAGCAACACTGGGCGTGTGATTCCCACGCCTTCCCGTCTAGAAGGTTCCTCCACGTGTCATTATCATGTCAGCCCTTCCAGTCTCGGATCACGTGCCAGGTTCCAACCTCGGATCACGTGCCCAGACATCTGCCAATTTAATGACAGAGTGACTTCAGTCGATCAAGCAGAGATAAAGCTATATGTACTGACTTTATGTATGAATGAAACAACCGATGTATAGACATGTTTTGAACAATGCACAAATGCATATAGGAAAGTATGTACATTGACGATGAGTGCTCATACATGTTGTCAAGTAATGTACAGACTTTGCTACCTGGCGTTAATGCATGAATGCATCATGTATAGACTTGATGAACTGGTGCATGGACATAACAGCAAAGGATGTATAGACTTGTGTGTGTGCGACCAGACAATGTAGAGACTTGTGTGTCCGTGCATGCTAAAAGGCAGTGTATGGACTTTGAGTGCGTGCATAAACATAGCCGCAAAGAATGTATAGACTTTAACGGATGTATAGACTTGCTCAACCGTGTGGCGTGCAACAGGACGATGTACAGACTTTGCGTGCATGTGCCAAGACGATGTGCAGACTTTGCGTATGCCCTGAACATGGGCGGTACAGACTTGATCTAGCGAACACGGGGTGTACAGACTTTGAGTGAATGTGCCAATGAAGGTTGTACAGACTTTAATGATGCATGCACAAGACACAACGAATGTATAGACTTAGTGTATGTAGCGATGTATAGACTTGATGCATGGAAAATACATATGTTTGAACAAGTGGCGATGTATAGACTTTAGAGATGATGCTTGAACAAGCGATGTGATGTACATACTTCATGGAAGTGCTTGAAGCACACGATGCAACAAGACCCTGTACAGACTTAACCTCAGCATGGGTTGTACAGACTTTAAATCAAGGGATGCACTGGCTGTACAGACTAAGCATATGCATGGAGAGCAGACGATGTACAGACTTTAAATGCATGAGAGACACTTGCACTGACTTCCTATATGCTCAAGCAGGACTTTCATTTAGACAGAGATGTTTCATGATATGCAATGCTTACTCATAGTGTTTGCTATCATCAAAATCACAGGGGCACAACACTTTTATCCATAACAAGATGTTGTTACCAATCATGAGATGACCTACCTCTTAAATGAGCTTTAATCTTCCAATTTGGGACTACAAGACACGCCCTAGTTCCTCCCTTCCTGAGGTTTTTCAGCAACTTCACATCACTCTATCTTTCCAATCTCTTGACCTAAGGACGTGAAATTTTGAGGGTAAGAAGCTGAAACTGAGGTGAACAAAAAGTACCAAAGGGCTGAACTCTAATTACCTCGTTTAGACGTCCTAATCTCTTGATCTTCAGGGGTCTTTTGCTCTGAATTCTGGGCTACTATGACTGAATCAGCGACTTTGGAAGCTTCTATCTCCTTGGTTGGTTGATCTGCTAGCACGAAATTTGGAGAACTATTAGTCTAAAGTATACTAAACAAAATCTTTTAAAGAACTTACCCGAAATTATGACTCATTACCTTGATTCATCACGAGCCAAAAGTAAGGGTCGCTCAGAACTAGGTCCTATTTATAGGGTTTTGGCTAGGGTTTAAAGATTAGATCGATTCTAGAGTCCTTAATTTGCCAGAACCTGATCCCTAAGAGACCCTAGTAACCTTACAAGTTCTCCCAATTAGGTCTCTTGTAGATAGGATCCCAGAGATCCAATCTTTCTACTCGTTCTTACATTCACGGAACTATCAGGGTGTAACGCATCAGTCTATGTGCGTTACGTGACTGTGGCGGGCGCACGATAGACCGCTACATCCAACATCCATAGAATTTAACATAAATCAAACTCTTTTGTTAATTATCTATATTATTATCCAAAAAAATGGTATTTATCCTTAAATAGGCTAAATAACCTTCTAGAATATGGGCTAAACTTAATGGGCTTAGTCCTTAGACCTTATGGATTTTATTTAAATAGCCTAGGTTGATTATTTAACACAATTGGGCCTTATAATGACTTATTAATCCAATAATCCATTTATTAATCTATTTAGCCTTTATAAATTCCTAATAAATTCCAAAAAATTCTATAAATAATCCAGAAATTATTACATAAATTTTGGGACACTGCACCGTCCCCTAGTTAGAAGAATTGATCCCCAAATTCAATACATGGATTATGGAGAGTGTACTTACAGTTGAATAATTCTGAAAATCTTTTCCGCATGACTGCTTCAGTTTCCCATGTTACTTCATATGGCCATATTTTCTTCCATTGAATCTTGACCATATGAATAACTTTATTTCTTAGTTGACTCACTTCTCATTCCAAAATCTTTATTGGCATTTGCTCGTACGTCATATCCTTCTGAATCTCCAAATTGTCATAAGTGATAATATGGTCAGGATCATATACATATTTCTTCAGCATAGAGACGTGAAATACGTCATGAACTCCTGCTAATTGTGGAGGTAAAGCCAGTCTATAAGCCACTTCACCGACCCTTTCAAGAATTTCAAACGGGCCAATGAACCTTGGAGTTAGTTTGCCCTTAATGTCAAATCTTCGAATACTACAACCTGAAGAAATCATGAGATACACATGGTCTCCTACTTGAAATTCCAAGTCGCGTCTTCGATTATCAGCATAAGATTTCTGCCTATCTTGTGCCATCTTTATTCTCTCTTGAATAAGCTTGATCTTCTTTGTAGAATCTCTGATAATATCGGGGCCTAGGAATTATCTTTTTTTCATTCCAACATATTGGTGATCGACAATTTTTTCCATATAGAGCTTCAAAAGGTGCCATTTCTATGCTGGCTTGATAATTGTTGTTATATGCAAATTCTACAAGAGGCAAGTGATCATGCCAACTACCTCCAAAATCAATAACACAGGCCCTGAGCATATCTTCTACCTCTTGATTCGTTCTTTCTGTCTGACCATCCGTTTGTGGATGAAAGGCTATGCTGAAATTCCATCTAGTCCCTAGTGACTATTGTAGACCCTTCCAAAACTGTGATGTAAATCGAGGATCTCTATCAGATATAATAGTGACTGGGACACCATGTAATTTAACAATTTCCATTATATATAATGCTGCCAGGATATCTACAGACCACCGACTTTTGATTGGTATGAAATGTGTAGATTTAGTTAATCGGTCTATGATTACCCATATACCATCGTGTCCACCTCTTGCCTTAGGTAACCCCATAATGAAATCCATCCCTATACTCTCCCATTTCCATTCAGGAATATTCAAAAGATGTAGTTTACCTGCGGGTCTAAAATGCTCAGCCTTTACTCATTGACAAGTGAGACAGCGAGACACGAAATTAGCTATTTCTCTCTTCATGTTGGGCCACCAGAAATTTCTTTTAAGATCTTGATACATTTTTGTACTTCCTAGGTGAATGGTGTACCTGGACTTATGTGCTTCTTCTAGAATCAATTTCTTTGTATCCTCATGATCCGGTACACATACTCGGTCTTTAAATAGCAATCTTCCATCCTCAATAGAAAAATCCGGCCTTTGTTCAACATTGGCCTTGATCTCCAATAATATAGGATCATCATTTTGCAGCTTCACCAAATCTTCTATTAATGTAGGTTGAGCTTGAATATTAGCTAGGAAACAATCCTCCTTCCTGTCAATATCTAAGTTCAACTGAGCAAATTGAGGAATAAGATTAGTCATACTAATCATAAGACTTGATAGCATACCCATTAGTTTTCTGCTGAGTGGATATGCAACAGCATTAGCCTTACCAGGATGAAATTGAATAGCAAAATCAAAGTCTTTGAGATATTCTAACCATCTCCTATGTCTCATATTTAGCTCTTTTTGAGAAAATAAATATTTTAAGCTCTTGTGGTCCGAATAGACCGTGAACTTTTCTCCATAGAGATAATGACGCCAAATTTTCAACGCGAAAATGACAGCTGCTAATTCCAAAACATGTAGATGATAATTTTTCTCGTGACACTTCAATTATCTTGAAGAATAATAGATTACTCTTCCATTTTGCATGAGGACACACCCTAAGCCAATACCTGATGCATCCGTATATACTTCGAATCCACCACCATCCATCGGTAGTGTTAGAATAGGAGTTGTAGTAAGATGATTTTTAAGATTTTGGAAACTCTTTTCACATTCCTCTAACCAGACAAAATGATTTTCTTTTCTCGTGAGTCTAGTTAAAGGAACTGCAATCTTCGAGAAATCTTTAATGAATCTTCTATAATAACCAGCTAGACCCAAAAAGCTTCGTACTTTTGACACGGTCATTGGCTGGCTCCAATTCTTGACAGCTTCTACCTTAGAAGGATCCACAGCGATACCTTCTTTTGAAATAATGATGCCTAGGAATGAAACTTCCTTGAGCCAAAATTCGCATTTGTTTAGCTTGGCATAGAGTTTATGTTCTATAAGTGTTTGTAAAGCTATCCTCAGATGTTCTTCATGTTCTTTCTTGGTCTTTGAATATATCAAGATGTCATTGATGAAGGCGACAATGAATTGGTCCAGATATGGTTGGAAAATATTGTTCATAAGTTACATAAATGTTGCTAGGGCATTTGTTAACCCGAATGGCATTACCACGAATTCATAATGGACATAACGACTTCGAAAAGTGGATTTATAAATGTCCTCTTCTTTAATTCTAAGCTGATGATAACCTGATCTGAGGTCTATCTTAGAAAAATATTCTGCTCCTGAAAGCTGATCGAAGAGTTCATCAATAGGCGACAACGGATACTTATTTTTGATTGTAAGTTGATTTAGTCACCGATAATCGATGCATAGCCTGAGAGAACTATCCTTCTTTTTGACAAATAGAACTGGCGCATCCCAAGGGGATGTGCTAGGTCTGATAAAGCCCTTATCCAATAGTTCCTGCAATTGCTTATTTATTTCTTTGAGTTCTGTGAGGGACATCTTGTAAGGGGCTATAGAAACATGTGCTGCTCCTGGAATGAGTTCAATAGTGAAGTTTACTTCCCTCTCGGGTGGTAAATTGGGTAATTCGGATGGGAACACATCGGAGAACTCATTTACAATATGAATGTCTGCTAAGATAATCTCCTTGGATTCAGTAACAATAACAGAAGCAAGAAAAGCTTCACATCCTTGCGAGATAAGTTTGTAAGCGTGAAGAGAAGATATCATAGTAGGATGCTTCTTGTACTTGATGCCAAGAAAAGAGAATCTTGGAAGACCGGGTTTTCGGAAGGATATAATCCTATTTCGATAATTGATATAAGCATCATGATCTACAAGCCAATCTACCCCTAAAATGGCATCATAACCTTTCATGTCAAGGCATACTAAGTTTGCGGGGAGATTATGACCTTCTACTATCACTTCACTATAAGGATAATAGTCGGTAAGCTTTATTCCAGAACCTAAGGGTGTGGTAATAGCGAGATCTGAAGGTAAGGGAACTTATGCAATTGATAATATTTTTGCAAAAGTAGTGAAGATAAAAGAATGAGAGGCACCAGTATCGAATAGCACAAATGCATGATGAGAACAAATTTGAATAGTACCTTCCATAAGCCCACCATCCCTGGATGCTTCCTCTTCTTCTAAAACGGCATTGAGGTGAGCTTGCCTCCTACGTTCTTCACCAGACGATTGGTATTTCATAAGGGGGCAATCTGACATGCGATGCTCCCTGCTTCCACAACGTAAACAAGCGCCGAGGCGCTTCCAGCATTCCTCAGCCGAATGGCCGAATTTTCACAAAACGTGCAAGTTGTAGCAACTTGCTCTTCCTTGACTTTCTTTTGCTTATGAGAACATCCACTATTCCCATCCCTGGATCTTTTCTTACTATCACGGCTTTTGTAGGGCTCCATGATGCTGAACTTTTCTTTCTTATAACGCTGATCTGAGCGTCGGCTGGATTCTTCTCCTTTCCCTTTTAATTTTTTGACCTTCTCTAAGGTCCTTTCACACAAATACGCTCGTTGAACCATTTCCGCATAAGTACGGATGTTTTGGGTCCTGAGCTGCTGAATGAATCTGGGTCGTAACCCGTCCATGAACCGATTTGCCTTCAATAAATCGGTGCTGATAAGATGCGGTGCGTAAGGTGCAAGCCTTGAGAATTGCAGTTCATATTCGACAACCGTCATCATTCCTTGCCGAAGAGCGGCGAACTCCATAGCCTTTCTCTCTTTTACGTGCTTAGAAAAGTACTTGGCACGGAATAGGGTAAAAAAACCATCCCAAGTATGAGGTGCATTGGCCGGAGGTGCCGGAACCGACTCCCACCATGTGCGGGCATCTTTGTTAATTTGAAAGGTTGCGAGATGCACCTTCTCTTGATTGGTGCGTTGGATAACATCAAAGATACGATTCATTTCGTCTATCCAGTTCTCTACCTCGTCAGGATTAGAAGAACCATAGAAATGCGGAGGGTTTAAGCTCCGAAAGTTACGATGCAAATCACCAGCCCTTGCTCCTGCGCCAGCTTGCGCCATGGTTTGTAATGCTTGTGTAAGGCCAGCAACAGTTCGTTGCATGCCATTCCAATCTACGCGATGAGCCATGATAATAATAGGGTAGCTGAGAGAAAAATAACAACTTGTTATTTCTCGTGAAACTGGAAGGAACTTTAATCTTAAAACTAATTAACTATCTTATCCCGTGTTCTACCCAATTCTCACATGGGTGTGGAAATTTCTTCCTTAGTTCATAGGTAGGGGTCCTTAAACCTTAGACTTATCCTATGACATGACTATTTTCCCTAAGTCCTGAGACTTAGGCTCTGTTATCAACTTAACTATCATGTCCCGAGCCTTTATGACAACGGAAGACTCGCTCGAGAAACGTAAACAGTCGACATGGTAAGCCTCTTGTAAGCAAAAATGATCAAAGCACAAGACAATCACACACATAAATGCAATTGCACACTATTTTAATCAAACTCAAAGTTATTTCATTGATAATCAAATATTCAAATGCAATAACTTTCAACTTCTTTCAACCTATCAGACTCAAGAAAATAGAAAAATTACATAGACTCAATCTAAACAATATAAACTTTCCTAAGTCTTCACTCTCATCTTGACAACACTTTCATTCGCTCTCGGACCCGCTACTTGTATAGCCTGAATCTGAATTCGAATCACTTCTATCTCCTGAAGAGATTGGAAATAGGTAATGAGCACACTTGCCCAGTACGTATCTTCACATCAACATGAAGGGTTAAAGTAATTAACATTTTTGATGTAAAGAAATAAGGTAAAATCATGCAAATGCGATCAATCACGTGAATACCCAAAGTAACAAGATGATCATGTAAGATAGAATGAGAGCAAGAATGAACTAGCAAGAATGTAATAAGAACATGTTATTAGCCTTTCATTAATAAGAATGTAACGAGAATGTACTAGCAATGTCACATGATCATCACTCCAGTATCTTTTGCTTATGAGCAAGTACTTCGTGAATTTTTGTGGAATATCAAGCAAGAAAGTCATGTCGTGCCGTGGATCTTCACTTATTTATAGAGAAAGTATTCCCAGCATAATGCGACACCAGTAGCATCATACCCCATGATTTATAATAGTATGTTTCTGACAATCAGTCGAGAGGAATAGCATAGAGCCCTTGAACACAATCAATGCTCAATCGCATCTTCAATTATAAATCAAGCTACTTCCATGCATGTAACAAGAAAGTATGGCCAAGAATGTACAATTCAATAAGTTCATGATAACACTATTCAACAAATGAACGCTTCAATTTAATAATGCGAGAGTCAAGAATGACTTAAACAAGGTTATGCTTATAGAAATAAATCGGCAGCACAACAGTACATTTCTTTAACTTTTATTTCATTATATGAAGTTTCTTGATCAATATGATAAGTCCTAGACCATTATCAAGCCATCTCAAAACTTTAGAATATCAACCCTTGGGTCAAACCTCGGGTTAACTAGCTCAAGCATTGTAACGGTCAAGTATTGGGCCGTTACACTCATGTGACGCTCCAGGATTGGGCCGTTACAATTGTCTAAATCCCGAACGAATAAAGTAGACTTAGTTCAATGTGACGGTCTTGTACTGGGCCGTTACGTTCACGTGACGGTCTAGCCTTGATTCGTTAGAATGACTGATTCCAGAAACAATAATTGTACTCAGTTAAATGTGACAGTTGTATATTGGGCCGTTACATGGGTCTGACGGTCCAATATAGGTCCGTTACATTGCTAGAACCAGAAAATATCGATAGTGCTTTCTAATCAATTGGGTTTTAATGGTACAACAAACTCGGTGTCCTAGTGGGAATCCCAGGCTCGCGGAGAATTACGGAGGCCTTGAAACAAGATTTCCTAGTCCATTGGAAGGAATATCCAATAGAGACGTCCTCATGTCCAAGAATAATGTTCCTATAGTGCAAAGTGTGAACTAATGGACAACATACCGGAATATGTGCCATGTACTTAAAGAAATGACTCTATAGATAGAGAGAATGTGTAACAATAAGAAATGATGATAAAACTTTGTCCATACATCATTTAAAGTCATGGAGTTAATACAAACTATAGTGTTTTGGCATGAAATTAACATATCCTTAAAATAATTCAAGATGCTTTTAACATGTGAAACTTATCATGAACCCATTAATAAATTTAAAGTCATATCAACATGTAAAAACTTAGATAACTAGGCATATTTAAAAGTTAATGTGACTGTTCTTCAATTCTGTCTACAGTTACTCTGACGGTCAAAAGTGGGGGCGTCACAGCGATTGTGACAGTTTATTGTGGGACCGTTACAGTGTTGTAACGCACTGAGTCTGGACCGTCAGAGACAACCGAGAAATTTAAAAATAACAGAAGGTGTGACGGCTTGTCGTAAGGCCATTATATCATTGTAACGGTCTTACCTTGATGCGTC
Organism: Amorphophallus konjac; assembly: GCA_022559845.1. Lineage (NCBI taxonomy): Eukaryota > Viridiplantae > Streptophyta > Magnoliopsida > Alismatales > Araceae > Amorphophallus > Amorphophallus konjac. The sequence goes on along the minus strand of CM040126.1, from coordinate 178,461,135 downwards.
AGATAGTCTGCTGGCAGTAAAATAAAGTAAAGGTTTATGAAAACGTAACATGCCTGAAAATCAAAATATTACAACTATTCCAGACATGATAAACGAAGTATAGGCCAACTATATGTATGGGTTTTAGTGAATAGACAAGATAATATCCTTTATTTTCCATTTAGGGCTAAGAGATGCATGAATGTATAGAACTACTAAAACATGAAATTTATGATCTATCATGCATGAAATCAATCCAAACTAGAGGGCTTTTATCCCTAACAAGATATTTTTTTCCAATCATGGGATGACCTACCTCTTAAATGAGCTTTAATCTTCCAATTTGGGACTGCAAGACACGCCCTAGTTCTTCCCTTCCTGAGGTTTTTCAGCAACTTCAAGTCGCTCTATCTCTCCAATCTCTTGGCCTAAGGACGTGAAATTTTGACGGTAAGAAGCTGAAACTAAGGTGAACAAAAATCTTTAAAGGGCTGAACTCCAATTACCTCGTTTAGACGCCCTAATCTCTTGATCATTAGGGGTCTTTTGCTCTGAATTCTGGGCTTCTATGACTGAATCAGCGACTTTGGAAGCTTCTATCTCTTTGGTTGATTGGTCTCCTAGCACGAAATTTGGAGAACTATTAGTCTAAAGTATACTAAACAAAATCTACTAAACAAAATCTTCTAAAGAACTTACCCGAAATTATGACTCATTACCTTGATTCTTCACGAGCCAAAAGTAAGGGTCGCTCAGTTCAGAACTAGGTCCTATTTATAGGGTTTTGGCTAAGGTTTGAAGATTAGATCGATTCTACAGTCCTTAATTTGCCAGAACCTGATCCCTAAGAGTCCCTAGTAACCTTACAAGTTCTCCCAAGTAGGTCTCTTGTAGATAGGATCCCAGAGATCTAATCTTTCTACTCGTTCTTCAATTCACGGAACTATCAGGGTGTAACGCATCAGTCTAGGTGCGTTACGTGACTGTGACAGTCGCACGATAGACCGCTACATCCAACGTGCACAGAATTCAACATCAATCAAACTCTTTTGTTAATTATCCAGAAAAATGGTATTTATCCTTAAATAGGCTAAATAACCTTCTAGAATATGGGCTAAACTTAATGGGCTTGGTCCTTAGACCTTTTAGATTTTATTTAAATAGGCTAGGTTGATTATTTAAAACAATTGGGCCTTATAGTGACTTATTAATCCAATAATCCATTTATTAATCTATTTATCTTTTATAAATTCCTAATAAATTCCATAAAATTCTATAAATAATCCAAAAATTATTACATAAATTCTGGGGCACTACAGCTTCACCCGTCCAGAGGATACCACACCTCTGCCCCATGAGGAATTACAGCTTCACCTCTGTTGACAAACAACTTTAGTAATCAGAGTTTTAAAATAAAGTAAACGAAAATTAAAAACCAACAACTAGGTTGAACTGTAGCTCAGGACAATGAGCAGATCAGCTCTGGTTCTGAACCAAGAGACCGATGAATACAACTCTCAGTTCCTTCTTCTTTCGATATCTCTCTTGTCTCTCTCACAGATCTTCTCTTTTAGATTGTATTTCTCTGCTGCACACTCTAATTCTTTTCTAACTCTTTCTGACCTTCTCTTTGAAGCCTCATCATCTTCATTATCATCTCTGTTTGCAGAAGATGAGTCTTATATATCTTCAATCAGGGACCCACGAGCTCACCTACTTGCGCATGTGGAGGGAACATTCCCGCCAAAAGATTCTAGTAGGCTTTCAGTCACTTGTCCAATTCTCAGCACTTTATCTTCCCTAGTGGCAGTCCTTTTTCAGGGACGGTCCGCCTTGGATCACGTGCCCTCATTAAAGATCTTGAGCAGTTGACCTGTTGACATGTTGAAACATACGATGGTCAAACAGATATGAATATTGCACAGACTTGCCAAGAGAGTGTTCGACAGTTCATAAAGCTCACATGGGCAGATTTAGTATGCACAAACTTATTATGGCCGAAGGGCTAGAAGATGCACAGACTTCGCATAGCACAAAGATTAGAGATGCACCGACATAGTTGCATGAAGTGCACAAGTGCACGGACTTTGATATCACTCGCACAAAGTGCGCACAGACTTAATAGAGTATAGGACGAATGTGTACAGACTTTGAGGCGCTTGTAGTGAGACATGCACATACTCATTCAATGCATAAAGAAAATATGTACAGACCTAATCCCAACAGACATGAAACGATGCACAAACTTAAATGCTCGCAGCACAAAAGTAGCACAGACTTGTGTGCATGCAGCAGCGAGAGTTGCACGGACTTGGTGAGCACATGATGGACTTGCGCCAAATGCGAGAGTACATGAAATGATACTTGCACCGAGTTCGGTCTCGCACATGCCAAGTATGCACAGACTTTGCGTATGCTCAGAACAGAAAGATGCACTGACCTTAAAGTGTTGAATGAACATGAACTTCACTGACTTAGCAATAGCATGAAGCGAGAGGAAAACATGCACCGACTATGAGCATAAACGACTAAGACATATACCGATGTTATCTGGCAGATAACGTGGTATGCATAGACTTAGCAAAAAAAAGGTGCACCGACTTTATATACACTAGAGACAGAATACGCAACGACTTTCAATGCGTAAACAGACAATGCACAGACTTCTTATGCAGCAGATGCTTGAGATAACTCTGCACTGACTTTATCAGCAAATGCATGGACTTCGTATGCAGCAAATGCAAGATACACACAGACTTTATATGATGAATGACACACCTGTGCACAGAAATACATCATATATGCAAAGGTCAAATGCAAACATATTTATATATTCCAGTCTCACATGACTCAGATTGTCATCATTAAAATCAGGGTTCCAACAAGGTTGAGTCTAGGGTAGTCTTGTTTAAAAACACAAAAAAAGAGTCGTTTAAGTCTAGGAGTCTAAGTCTAAGTCGGTCGTTGCATTTGCATACCATTATTCGGTATATTAAAAGGTGTTGCCCGAATGTTAGGTTACGCCTATCGGGAAGGTCGCACACTTGCGAGATAGGATCTTCGGATCCCATGACTCCACCACGTACCTTCTATTGGTTGAGTCTAGGTGTTTTAGTTTGCATAAGCTTTTGCATATAACAACAAAAACCAAAAAAAAATGCCATTGCATGCCCATTCCTAGGGGATCCAACCCCATCTTTGCCACTATGGCCAACCCGTACATCAGGCCCGACCAAGGCAATCAGTCCGTGTTCGAGTACATTAGGGACTTCGAAGTGTACTGGGCAAGATGTGGAGTCGGGAAGGAGAGCATTGAGGCCGGAACTCAATTTTAGAGAGGTTTGCGGTTTCACTTCCAATTTGAATTATTTTGCCGCCACGTGAAAAATTTGGGGCACGCCTATCAGGTCGCTCTAGAGGTCGAGCCATTTGAGTCACGGTTTGATGGTGCCCTACAGTGAGCAGATGCTACCCTACGGCGCGCATCTACCCATCAGCCGAGTGCTGAGCCGGTCGACCAAGCACGTCAACCTACGAGGCAAGACGCTCTTGCCCCACGGCCTAACCCACCTCAGCCGGAGCTACCCGTACCTCTAACGGGGAAGCTACACATAGCCGAACCGCTTCTTAGTTGGCTTAGGATAGGATTGGTCCTTAGACCGTCTTCCTATCCCTCCGTGGACCCAGCCCTCCCAATAGTCCCCATTAACTCCTTTAACACCACGTTCAAATCCTTTTGCTTCGTAGAAAGTGTAAAGGATCTACTAAACAGCTTATAAAGTCAATGGGAGCTGACGTATACATCGGCCTTAGGGTCTGACCAACCCTATACGCATAGCTTCATGCTATCGGCTTTGGGGTTGTAGATATATTTTTCTCCTCCTACTAAAGATCAATATGCATCCTGGTGGAATAATATGCTATGAGCAAGTAACAAGGAGAAGAGGAGAATAGAGAACAAAAGGACCATGATCGCCACCAAGGTGCCGGACGTGATGGACACGCCGTACCTTGGAAAGAGGGGGAGTACTCGCCTAAGCTGCAGCGCTGAAGAGATGAACGGCTCTTGGAGAGCCACCTACTGGAAGTACAGTCTTACGATAGACCGCCTAAGTGCGCTGCAGAGGGTGCGATAGGAACTACCACTGGAGGACGGATGGCGCTCTGCTGACCGCACCAACAGGATGAACGGTGCTTTCTGTACCGCACACGATGTTGAACGGTTGTCTGAAGACCGCACAAGTCCACCACGCAGTAAGTTGCAAGGGGTCCAACCTCCACCCTCTCCGGCCGGCCAGAGGGGATGGGCCTCGTGCTGATGATTGCGGACCTGCAAAACAACGTAAGAAACACACAGAAAAGACCTAAATTAGAACTGGACGGTGTAGTAAATGTCAATATAAGAAGAAATGAACATAAACGAATGGCAAGGGGAATACTTGGGGGTTTTAAACCCCTAGGGTGACAAAAACATGGGTGGATGTGTGCATGATAATGAGACAGAATGGGGACGTATGGAGAAAACGATGCATGCAATGAAAGGAAAGTGATGAAGACCATAAACAAAAAGATTCACAACCAAACTACTCCCTGAACCGGAGGCTTGTATGGACGTAGAAAGCATCCCTCCTTGGTGCTAGGTCGCTCAAGAGTGCGGCAGGGCTTCGCCGTCGACCAAAAATTCCCCCCCCCCTCTTCAGTCCGGCCATTAGGGTCTATTTATAGAGCCTAGAAAGCCAGCACCGAAACTAGGGTTTAAAGCTATTTTTAGGTCGAAATTATAAAAGATAAATCGTAGATATTATCATAATCTTTCATCCAGTCGAAACGGCATCAAAAATGGTTGATTATCCATGGAGAAATCGGTAAGAGAAGTCAGGGATAAAACCATGCATAAAAGGGATAAAAATCTGTTAAAAATCACCACTCGACAGGATGAACTGTCTTACGATAGACCGCTCAAGCTGATGGGCGGTCCATTAAAGACCGTCCAACGCTGTCGGTGGAAATTCAGAAAATCAGGAAATTAACCCAATTATCGCTCGAACTGACCGAAACGTCCGCCGTTGGACACTGAAAGATGAACGGTTCTAATAAGCCCGTGCAAATGTAGAGCAGCCAACCATCGACCGTTCTAACCCTGTCGGTGATAATTCAAATAATTGGATAATTATCTGAGAAATTGGCACGCGTAGGACTCTGAGATATAGGCGGTTTGAATTCACCCGTGCATTTGTTTGAACGGTCATGAGAGGGCCGCACAAAATCCTGTCGGTGAATATTCAGAAAATCCTCAGAAATTAGCCAAAATGTATGAACGGTGTGGATACAACCGCCCAAGTCCTGAACGGCTGATATTGGACCATTCATGCTCTTGGATACTTGACTTTCATAATTAAGCCAAGGTCCAATAAGCCCTGAATTGATACGGACTTTAACAAGGAGGAAGGCTACCCATAAAATGGGCCCAGGACATGCCACAAAAAATGGCCCAATGAATGATGGACAACTTAGGGCATCAACTAATGGGAGTAAGAGAAACGACTCAGCTTATCGGCATAAAACGGGTGTCAACAGATGCCCCTCCTTAACGTCCTTTTTGCAAGGGAGCGAGTGGAGGTGACATGGAACATGGAGCTGGAGCGGAAACGCAGCGGAGTGGATCGGAAAAGCAGGCGTTAAGGTAAAACGACACCCGTTTCTACCAACAAGGGTCATGATTCTTCGGGAAAACTTTGAATTAATCATACGGAACGATTAAACCAAAAGCAACACCCGTCTGGAGGAACTAAACTAAATGAAAACAAAGCGACAAGACTAACCTCATGGGGGACACAATCCCGCGGTCCAATGAGGGGGGCCACAAAAGAAAAATAGGCTAAAGCTCCAGACGGGGTCCTTTCAATCAATCAAACCAAAGCAAACCGATTCAAGAAGACCTTCCAATTCAGAGTGGAATTAGTTCTTCTTACTCGAGCATTCGAACATACGGCTGACCATCACTGATTGGACATTCTTCGAGCAAACCAAGGGGCATGAAAGATCAAGAGATGCGTATGATGCATGCTGGGCTAAAATAAAAGAAATTTGTAAAAACAAATGCGAGGAAAGATTAAAATATAAAATACTCGAGAATAATATTGTTAAGTTGGGAGAATCAGAGTCAAGATACCATCCGCAACCACAGTGTGCAGGATAGAACCGTCCTCCCCATGACATCTCAACTTAACGGCTTATCCGAAGATTAAATACGTGAAACTGGATCATCATCATTTTTGTTGAAGGGGAACATCAGATCCCGAAACACGTAAGTAACCGACTGGTTCTCCAGATAATATAATATAATACCATATAGTAATGCAATAAAGGTGATAGGGATAGAAAGCCATACCTGACTTACTTGTGCAGGCAAAACGACACGTGAAAGCTTGGATTGCTGTACGTGAAATTGTTTGCAAGATTTGCAATAACATCAAAATTCATCAACTAAAATGCAACCAATATTAAAGAATGCACGGTCAAGAACAAACCGCTCTAAGTAGAATGGTTAAAGATTAGCCGCATATATCAGGGAATTTGAACCGACTTAGAAAGCTTACCGTTGAGTATAGACGGTCGGTAGCGAACCGCACAACCCCATGGACGGTCTATCGATAGACCGCGCAACTCCTGTAACTCCGAAAAAAATGAACCCTTCGTCTCCCTCTGCCGTAACCGACGGTGGAGGGAACGAAGGTCACCCAGGGCCATTCCACCCTTCTCAACCCTTCCCCCTACCTCTCCTCCTTACTCTCGCCCTCTCAATGCGCCAAAAGCATCAAGCGAGGCGTCCAGGGATGGCCGAAAAGGGGACCTCCGTACCACTGCCGTCGACGACCGCCGTGGTGGTGAGCACCGAAGAACCACCACCCGTGGCAGTGGCGTCGTCGTCCATGGCCGAGGAGGACGCGCCCCCGCCACCGTCCACCGTCGAGGAGGAACCGGGAATAGAGGCAGCCGAGGAAGATCTCGCCGTCGTCGGGGAAGAAACGCCGGCGGAGGGACCGGCCAAAAGGCCACGGGACCCCGAGGTAGGAGCCCAAAAAACACTCCCCATTTCCATTTTTATTCCATTTTTAAGCCATGCATGTTAGTTTAGGGGGTTTTAGAGGACTTAGGGGCCTGGTTTGGGGGCTATGGTAGCATCCTTGCCTGCCGGGGGACGCCCACCGTCGTTGGGGAAGACGATGGTGGGGCGGTTCAACAAAAATAGCACAAACCTAGACACGCGGCCCACATAGGACCACTCAAATCAATACGGCCTTGGAAGGACCGTTCATAATCACTCAGCAAACGAGCCGAACCAAGTCAGGATGGTGAAGGGGTCACCGCACAAACAATGAACGGGCCACATTGGTCCGTTCCGAAACCAAACAATGCAAAACTAAACGGTTCCCATAGGACCGTCCATGATAAGAACGGTGGAAGGAAGACCGTTCTTGAAGCTGTGAGTTGAATTCTTGAGGATCTTATTTGAATGACACAAAATGCAAAACTAAATTACTAAAATGCATCTAAAATGAATGCAGTGGAAGCGTAGGACCCGCACCTCGTGGCTACAGGTCCGCGCAGTGTACTTGGCACTGCCGAACTTCCAGAGGGAGCGGTTGGCTGCCATGGGGTTCGCCCCCTTCCTGAGTATTGAGGTGTGTCGCTTCGACGTAGCTCTGCTCTATGCCCTGCACGACCGCTGGGATGCAGTGAGTCGGACATTCCTTTTCCCAAGGGGGCATATGGTCCCCACGCTAGAGGATGTGGCGAGGCTCACGGGCCTACGCGTGCACGGGTCACCGGTTAGCGGGACTACCTTTCCCGACTATCGGGGGTTGGCTCGGGAGTTGCTGGGCTTACAGCTACGACGCCCCGAGCGGCAGTCGACCCTCCTACCCCAGGCTGCTCTCCAGGACAGCCTGGGTTTACGATGAGCGGGCGTTGCGGTTGGCGAGCAGCCGGAGGAGGACCTGGAGTGGCTGATAGGGCTGGCACGGCCGAGAGCTGCTGCAGGACCAGGAGTGGAGGCTGACCGAGTGCTGAGGCGGTTTCTGATGCTGATGTTCGGGCGACTCCTCTTCTCCACGCGAGCAGACATGATGAGCTACCGATTTCTTCCCTTCCTCCAGGAGCTGGAGCATGTGGGCGACTACGCTTGGGGAGTGGCAGCCCTTGTATTCCTCTTCGACACTCTGAGTTCGACGGCGCGTCGGACGATGCTTGGGGGTTTCTCCCCCTTACTCCAGGTACAACTCTTACCCTAGACTTAATTATGCGACTCTGTGTTTCCTACATGCTGACACAGTGCTATGATGCAGGTGTGGGCCTATGTGTACCTGCGTGGGCTGGGCAGAGGTAAGGAGACCCGTCCTGGGCTCCTGCCTATTGCACGGAGGTGGACAACACCTCGGGAGATGGCAGCCCTGAGACGACAGGTCCGGGAGTTGCAGGATGACCTAGACTCTCTACCGTATACATCGGTATGCTTCTAGACTCAGATACTCGAACTTTTTAATTAAATGCAATTCTTATATGATGATGCTGATGAGACTTTTTATTCTATGCAGGTACGGTGGACACCCTACACGGGGGAGAGCCAAAAGGGCTAGCCGTGGGTGACTGAGGCCCTCGCCTTCTCCGGACGAGACGTGTGGCTTTACTGCATGAATGTGGTGGAGCCACTACACTTCAGATTGGTGATGAGGACCATCGGGGTCCATCAGCCCGTGGTGGAGTTCCCTACGCCTGAGAAGGCGGGGGAGCGAGTGACGAGGATGACACGAGGACTCCGTGAGGCGTACGACTGGACCGCGAGGAATGCCACCCAGATCGCCGACTAGATCGCACGAGGGCGAGTGGTGACCGCCCGGGCTGAGAGTGACAGCGCGTACTACACCGCGTATGCACGCCACTACCGGGACCAGGTGTTCCGGGGTGCTCACCGACCGGTACGACTTCTGAACTTGAATTCTTTCTATTATGCTTATGATTCCTATATGATGATGCACTGACACATGGGCTTCTAAATGCAGCAGGACCCTGCGGGACGAGTGGCGGAGTTGCAGGGACTTCTGCACTCTACCATCAGGGAGCGGGATGAGGCCCGGCAGGCCTTGGCCTTACTGGTGAGTCTTCTACACCTTACACTCTTTAAATTATGCAATTCTATATGATTATGATTATGCATGTGACTGGCCTGGGGTATTTGGATGCAGCGTGCCGAGGGTGCTCAGAGGGTGAGACCAGATGCCCCTTCCTCCTCTACGACCCAGACTCCGGCCGACCGGGCTGCGAGAGATGCGGAGTTCGCTCGGATGGTAGCCCGGGCCAAGGCGGCCTAGGTGGTGCTCACTAAGAGGGTACGCAATTCCAAACTTCCCCTTGCTTATTGTGCTTATGAATGAAATGCTTATGCAACTGCCTAATAACGATATGCAGACGGCCGAGCTGACCCTTCTCCAGACAGAGCTGGAGCAGAGCCGGGCAGTGGCTAGGGAGGAGGTGGCCCGGGTGCGCGAGGAGGCCGCGCGGAGTCGACCGGCAGACACAGTAGAGACGGCACTCCTCCGGGCCGAGCTAGAGCGACTACGAGCCGGTGCTACCGAGGCGGACCGTTACCGGGCAGAGGCAGAGCGGTACTGGAGTGAGGCAGAGCAGGCCCGTCTACAGGTCGCCAGGCTGGAGGGCAAGGTGGAGGGTCTGAAGGAGGCGAGTCGGGAGCGCAGCAGGGCGACTGCGAGTGGCAGCCACGGCACCCACGGCTCCGTGAGGAGTTACTTCACTGGTTTCTCCGGCCATCGGAGGAACGAGGAGGAGGAGCGGCGCCGATGACGGCGTGATGAGGCGACCTCAGCGATGCCTCCCCCAAAGAGGCATGAGGGCGGTGGAGACAGCGACGGGGGCCAAGGAGAGGGGCAGGCTTGACCGTGTACTGGGCCCGTCTTTTGTACATAATGTGATATGATATGATAGTGGTATGCATGTTTTCGTTTTGATTTTTGTGGGTGACTGTATGTATGCATAAATGAACGTGACTTAGCTACTAGAGGGGGTGAAGCAAACATGCAAGATTGAGAGGTGTGCCCGACCTGAGAGAGGGACGCACACGTCGATTTGAGTGAGAGGAGTGACGTACACTTCGACTTGAGTGAGATGACGTACACGCCGACTTGAGTGAGATGAGTGACGTACACGCCGACTTGAGTGAGAGGAGAGTGACGTACGCGCCGACTTGAGTGAGATGAGAGTGACGTATACGCCGACTTGAGTGAGATGAGAGTGACGTATACGCCGACTTGAGTGAGATGAGTGACGTACACGCCGACTTGAGTGAGATGAGTGACGTACACGCCGACTTGTGTGAGAGGAGTGACGCCTATTAGTTGAGCAGGTGGATAGAAAGGGCGGACCAGATGGGCGGTTCTCACAAGGCCGCTCAAAGTGACAAACGGTTCTCAATAGACCGCGCCAATAGGATTTGAACGGTTTAATACTAACCGTGTTGAGTGACAAACGGTTTGTAGTGGGCCGCATAAGTGGTCGGATTCGGGTTCTTTAGTAGGAGTGAACGGTCAGTTGAGGACCGCACGATAGGATGGGCGGTATATCGTAAGACCGTCCAAGTGGATACTTTGCGAGCCTTAAAGGGGACTCTCTGGAGAGTCCTCAACCCGAGGGTAAGGTGATTTGAACCTATCCACACCTCATCCTAATCCGTCCTGAACCTATCCAACCCTAATCCTAAGAGGCCTAGGCTTCCTAACAAGCCCTGTAAGTGGGGGGAGTCTAAATTTGCAGCTCACACAACCCTTTCATTCCAAACCTTGAAACCCTTGATTCTCATCACCAATTCCTCATGAAGAGGGCCCTAGAGGGAAGTTCTATGGAAGGACCATCTTTTGAAGGGCCAACACCGGCCAGAAAGGAGCGGGAAGTGCTCCAACGGCTAAGCTCAATCCCCCGGCATCTCAGTGCTACTCCTATGAGAGATGTCACGCCCCGAGAGCGGAAGATACCCGGAGATGCGTGACGAGTTTATATCAATCATGTCAATCAGAGTATTAGTGTATTCGACACAAAATCAGAGATGCGCAAAAGTAAAGATAACCCAATCCTTTTATTCCTTCATAAGAGTACTTCTATTACAATCCCTTAAAAATGCCAAAAAGAAAAGTACAACGTTTGAATCTAGAAAATCTAGAAAAGACAAGACTAGTTGACTCTTGAGAAGTTCTAATCGCTTTCACTCTTGACCTTCCCCATCCGTTTGGGTCTCGTCATCGGACTTACCTGAAAAGTAGGGAAAAACTGAGTGAGCGAACGCTCAGTAGGGAATTATATCTCAAGAACTAGCAATGGGTTTAAGTAATTACATCTTTCCACAAATGCAATAAGCTATGCATGCTCGCGTAAGACGAGAAGATAGAGAGTATAACAACAAGCTAACAAGGTGAACTATTCATGAACTTTCAAGTACTAGTATGAAGTAGAAGTCAAGATGTTCAAGCAAATATATTCTTCATGTCATGTCGAAAGTTTTGGCTATCACGACCAAGCAAACAAGTATATAAATACCATTTTTCGGGTCACGCAAGTCATGTCATGTCAAGTCAAGTACAAGATTTGTGGAATGTCCAATCAAGCTAGTCATGCACTTCGGTACAATGCCATACCGTGATCAGTCAACTCCCATGGGCACAAGTACTTTTGGGTGCTCCTCCCAGGACCAGATCGGGCCCTAAATGCGCAGGCATTGATCATGTATTTTGACATCCGCTTTTGTGTATAGCCAATAAGGAATTTTAAGAATAAAGCTTGTAGACACGTAAGATAAACTTTGATAGAATAGAGTCCAAAAATATTGAACTTGACATAGTAAGATGATAATAACGGTATGTTCACGAACATCGATAAAACTAGGTGGAATTGGTTCCCTTGACCCGGGTACCATGACAAGTAAGAACAGGCACTCTTTATATAGAATTGAGGTCCACATGAACAGCACATCAACGGCATGATAACCTCATCCCATTAAGAAAATTCCCATGATATATAGTTAGCATAACATGAGGGCCGGTATTCCATGTTTCTATAGAGTGACATGGCAAAGATTGTGTAATGGGGTTTTAAGGTACAACCAGCTCAGTCGGCCTTGAGGGAATCCAAGGCTCTAGGAGTCTTACGGAGGTCTCTATGACTAACTCGCTAGTCCAAAGGAACGGAATGTCTAATGGAGAGCTTGTATGTCACCGAGAATTGAGGGTAATGCGATAAATCATCATGAAACATGGGACTATATTCACGGAATGGAAATATAGTGCCAGATAATATACTTATATATATACAAAACCCTCGGTTAGCAGTAACAGTGGAAAATAGTAACCAAGAAAATAGCGACTTAGGTAAAGTCGTTACTAATGAAATTAATGCCTTTTTCAGGGGCGTTTATTTACAATTTGACGACTGATACAGCAGGCGTCCATCATATTTCTTCTATTTTGCAAAATTTCTAAATTCTGGAATTTTAGTAGAACGCACCTTAAAAAGGGGCATTACTTTCAAATTCGCGCCCTGGTTCAGGGCGTTAGTTCTGTAAGACACGACCTTCATCAGGTCGTTAATTCAAGATGTTCCAGGATTAATAGGAATATGGGTAATTTCAAGGATAATAAAATTTCAGAAAGAGGATTCACACTGTCAGGAAGAGAAAAATAGCAGGATTCAACAACTATGATCATGCATTAAATTAGAATCATGTTTTGATAGACATAAAAGTTTTAAACGTGGGTAATTTAATAACTAGATGAAATTGACGACTTAATGTAGGACGTCAAAACTGGAATTCGCGACCGGGTCATGGTCGTTCCTTTTAAATTAGCGCCCTTGATAGGGTCGCTTCTTTTAAAATCCACAGAAAACCCTTTTAAAAACTATAATAAAACTATATTCATGCATGTCATGATGGTATTATTATGGAATTAAACTAGTTTGGGCTACGTTCTTGAGAAAACCTACCTGATGAATGTTCTGGTGAAGGAACGTGAAGAAGAATGATACTCTGTTCTAAACAGAGTTCTTCCGAAGCTTATGGAAACAGCTTCCTTCTTGGAGGAAGAGATCGTCTTGATGAAGAACCTCCCGTCCTTCAACTAGGCAGAAGAGTTACTATTTACGGCAGACTTCCTGCAGCAAAGACGATGAAGAACATCAGTATTCTTCATGGTTATGACCAAAGGCAAGGGAAGAAGAACAATACCTGTTCTTCACGCACGGTAGCAGCAGAGCTTTCCTTCGACTAAATAGCTTATTAGGGTTCGACAGGAAGGGTTATTTATAGGGTTTACAGAACCCAATAGGGTTGGAGTTTGATTAGAACATGTCTTTCCTTGATAGAGTACTTTCCATGTTCGATTGAGCACGTATTAATCCAAAAACTTACCCTAGATAATGTCCGGGTTCGAATGGGTCACAGATGGAATTAACGCCTTATGTTAAAGCGTTATTTTTAAATTGATGCCTTGAGTTGCCGTCGTTTCTTATCAAAACAGCGCCCTTGAGGCGGGCGTCTCTTTCTCTTTCCTTATTTTTTTTTATTTTTAGCAGTTAAGATTTGACGCCCAAGAATGTAGGCGTCCATTTACAAATTAACGCCTTAGATGGAGGCATTTCTTTTTGTATTAGCGCCTTTCCACGAGGGGTTATTTTTTATTTTGGTTTATTATTTACTCATTTAGGCTCTTTATCATTTATTTACTGAATCCTTTAATCTATTTTGCTCAATTTAGATTTATTTCTTCTATTTTACTAGGGTTGCTACACCCTCCCCCACTTAAAAGAATTTGGTCCCCAAATTCAATCGCAAATATATATGTGTAGAGAGTGTAGAGTACATACCTCTTAAAATAATTTCGGAAATTGTTTCCTCATGGATTCCTCAGTCTCCCAGGTGGCTTCGTGTTCAGAACATTTACTCCATTGTACCTTTAGCATGGGGATGACTTTATTTCTTAATATTCGTACCTCGCGATCAAGGATCTTCATGGGCTTTTGTTCATAAGTAAGGTCCTTCTGAATCACCAGGTTTCCATGGTCAATGATATGTGTCGGATTGTGCACATACTTCTTTAACATGGATATATGGAATACATTATGAACATCGGACAATTGTGGAGGTAATGTGATGCGATAAGCAACCTCGCCTACCCTTTCTAGTATTTCAAAAGGTCCGATAAATCTTGGTGTAAGCTTGCCTTTAACACCAAATCTCCTTATTCCACGTCCAGGTGATATTTTGAGAAAAACGTGATCTCCGACTAGGAATTCAAGATCTCTGCTTCTTGTGTCGGCATAAGCCTTTTGTCTAGACTGAGCTACTTGCAGTCTATCTCTAATCAACTATATCTTCTTGGTGGTATCTCTTACCATGTCGGGACCTAATAGTTGTTTCTCTCCAACCTCGTCCCAGCATAAGGGTGATCGACAACTCCTTCCGTATAATGCTTCGAAAGGTGCCATTTGTATACTTGCCTGGTAGCTGTTGTTGTATGCAAATTCAACCAACGGCAAGTGATCATGCCAGCTTCCACCAAAATCAATGATGCAAGCCCTGAGCATATCTTCCACTACCTGATTAGTTCTCTCGGTCTTACGATCCGTTTGAGGATGAAAAGCTGTACTAAAGTTAAGTCTTGTCCCTAAGGAATGTTGTAGTCCTTTCCAAAAGTGAGAAGTAAAACGGGGATCTTTGTCAGACACGATTGAAACAAGTACTCCATGCAACCTGACTATCTCTTTTATGTATAATGTAGCCAGAACATCAACTGACCATAGACTCTTGATTGGCAAGAAGTGCGCTGATTTGGTCAATCGATCAATGATAACCCATATTCCATCATGTCCTCCTTTTGATTTAGTTAAACCCATGATGAAATCCATACCAATATCCTCCCACTTCCATTTGGGAATATCCAGATGATGTAGCTTTCCGGCAAGCTTCTGGTGTTCCGCTTTAACTTGTTGGCAGGTGAGACAGCGAGACACAAAGTCCGTGACTTCTCTCTTCATATTAGGCCACCAGAAAGTCTTTTTTAAATCTTGGTACATCTTAGTAGATCCTGGATGGATTGTGTACCTTGATCTGTGAGCTTCATCTAAGATCTTCTTCTTTAATTCTGGACAATCCGGTATACAAGTTCTATCTTGGAATAACAACCTTCCATCTGAAGCTAGTTGGAACTCAGATTGTCCTTCTAGTTTGCCCTTGATTTCCACTAATACCGGGTCATCATCCTGAAGTCCTTGTATTTCTGAAAATAAATCTGGTTGTATGCTTACGTGAGATAGTATAACACTTTTGTTTCCCTTGTCCATGCTTATTTCCAGCTTCGAGAATTGTTCTAGCAATTTCCACTCCTGAATCATACACTTGGCTAATAATGCTCTCGGCTTTCGACTAAGGGCATCAGCTACAGGATTACCCTTTCCAGGATGATATTGTATAGTAAAGTCGAAGTCTTTGAGATATTCTAGCCAACGCCTTTACCTCATATTTAATTCCTTTTGAGAGAAGAGATACTTAAGACTTTTATGGTCAGAGTATACAATGAACTACACTCCATATAGATAATGTCTCCAAATCTTCAGTGCAAATACTACCACGGCCAATTCTAAGTCATGAACTGGGTAGTTCTCCTCGTGCTTTTTCAATTGGCAAGAAGAGTAGGCTATAACTTTTCCTTGCTACATTAGGACACATCCAAGGCCAATACCATATGCATCAGTGTATACCTCGAACTTTTCTCCTTCAATTGGTAGAGCTAAGACTGGGGCAGTAGTTAAGTGATCCTTGAGAGCTTGGAAGCTTCGTTCACAATCCTCGCTCCATTCGTAACGGATCTCTTTGCGAGTTAACCTAGTGAGGGGTACGGCGATCTTGGAGAAAGCTTTGATGAATCGCAGATAGTAGCCCGCAAGACCCAAGAAACTACGGATCTCGCTAGCATTGGTCGGTCTTTCCCAATTTCTTACAGCTTCAACCTTTGATGGATCTACAGATAAGCCATCCTTCGATATAACATGCCCTAGAAAAGTTACTTCTTCTAGCCAGAACTCATATTTGCTGAGCTTTGCATATAGTTGGTTTATCCTCAATATCTGTAATGAAATCCTTAAATGCTCCTCATGCTCTTCCTTGGTCTTGGAGTAATGATGCGGGACCGACTGACTCGCGAAAGAAGTGCGACCATCGACCTGGATAGGAGGACCTGCACCTTACACCCATCTCACCTTCCCGGTGAGTTTGTCTTCCATGACGGCGTTACGCTGACCACCTCCCTGTCATCACCTGGGTTTGTTCCAGTGAGTTACGAGGCTGAACAGGAGTTGATTGAGGAGTACCTAACTGAGGTTGAGGAGTTAGGGAGTGATCCCCTCCACATCATAGAGGACTCCGTTTCCCCTCCCGAGAGAGAGGCTTCACCCTTAGACCCTCATATAGAGACATTCTTACCTTCCGAGGGTGAACTGGTCATTGGAGAGTCTTTAGCTAGCTGGCTAAGGGAGGGTCCACTTCTAGATGTCTCCATTCCTTGCTATACACCCATGGGACCAGCCCTCCCAATAATACCCCTTAACTCCTTTCACACCACTTTTCGGTCCTTCTGCTTTCTTGAAAATGTGAAGGACTTCCTTAGGAGTTTAGATTATCAATGGGAGTTGACTTACATGTTGACCTTAGGGTCTGACCAACCCTATAGTCATAGCTTTACACTCCCTGCTTTGGGGTCTATTACCTCGGTCTACACCATAGGACATATCACATCCGAGGTCCTTTTATTATTTCCTATACCCGTGGAGGTTGATTTTGTCCCCGCTTATGGTTTCACGGTCCCGAGGGAGGAACCTTGCCTTCCTTGCCTTCCTCATGAGCCCCTTGCCCCATACATGAGAGTGTCTGAAGGTGATTATCTGCACCTGGGCGAATGTCGCACATGGGCAAGTATAGTGAAGGGACCTGTCGGGAGGGGTCATCATTTCTTTGACCCTTTCGATCCCCTCCCTAGTGAGCCTCTCGACCCATATTCTTTTCCCCACCTTGTCGAGGAGGTCCACTATCATACACCACCTAGGCCTTCTAGTCAACACCTCACCTTACCGGCATCCAGATGCCCGAGCTTAGGAGGCCAGGGACACATGTCTCTTCCCCATGTTTCTGCATGTCCACCATCATATAGGGGTTTGTCTCATGTAGGGAATGTCATGAGTGAGTATGGGCAATTTAGTCCCCATGAGTCTACCACATTCCGTAGGACACCCATGCATGATAGATACAACTTTGGTTGTCCTGGTCCTCCCCGTGTTGTCCAATCATGTAGGAGTCATAGGCATGCTAGGTCTGTGTTTGGATGTCCAGGACCCCCACTGCATTCACATAGGTATGAGTCAACACAGCTAGTTCGGAGTCTGCATCATCACCACCTTGAGGCCAGCAACGCACGTTATAAGGATCTAGCTGATGCGCATCGACGCACCCGTGAGTTCCAAGTGGGAGAGTACGTCATGATCAGGGTTACACCTGAACGGTTCCCTTCGGGGGCCGTGAAGAAACTCCAGGACCGCGGTGCAGGACCCTTCCGAGTTCTGAAGCGAATAGGGTCGAATGCGTATGAGATTGAGCTGCCAGACGACTATGGGATCAGTTCGACGTTCAATGTCTCTGATCTGGTGGCATATCGGGATCCCGCGGTGATTCCCAGCGAGCTTTTTGGGCCTACCCCTCCTGTTGAGAGCATTTCACCTTCCGAGCGCCCACCTCCTCCAGCCCCTTTACAGACACGCGAGCATATAGATTGCATACTGGATGAGCAGGTGACCACGACCAGGAGCGGAGCCTACCAGCGCTTTCTAGTGCGTTGGAGAGGGCGCCCTGCGACAGACGACACCTGGATCACGCGGGGAGAGCTGGAGCGGAGGAAAGAAGTGCGACCATCGACCTGGATAGGAGGACCTGCACCTTACACCCATCTCACCTTCCCGGTGAGTTTGTCTTCCATGACGGCGTTACGCTGACCACCTCCCTGTCATCACCTGGGTTTGTTCCAGTGAGTTACGAGGCTGAACAGGAGTTGATTGAGGAGTACCTAACTGAGGTTGAGGAGTTAGGGAGTGATCCCCTCCACATCATAGAGGACTCCGTTTCCCCTCCCGAGAGAGAGGCTTCACCCTTAGACCCTCATATAGAGACATTCTTACCTTCCGAGGGTGAACTGGTCATTGGAGAGTCTTTAGCTAGCTGGCTAAGGGAGGGTCCACTTCTAGATGTCTCCATTCCTTGCTATACACCCATGGGACCAGCCCTCCCAATAATACCCCTTAACTCCTTTCACACCACTTTTCGGTCCTTCTGTTTTCTTGAAAATGTGAAGGACTTCCTTAGGAGTTTAGATTATCAATGGGAGTTGACTTACATGTTGACCTTAGGGTCTGACCAACCCTATAGTCATAGCTTTACACTCCCTGCTTTGGGGTCTATTACCTCGGTCTACACCATAGGACATATCACATCCGAGGTCCTTTTATTATTTCCTATACCCGTGGAGGTTGATTTTGTCCCCGCTTATGGTTTCACGGTCCCGAGGGAGGAACCTTGCCTTCCTTGCCTTCCTCATGAGCCCCTTGCCCCATACATGAGAGTGCCTGAAGGTGATTATCTGCACCTGGGCGAATGTCGCACATGGGCAAGTATAGTGAAGGGACCTGTCGGGAGGGGTCATCATTTCTTTGACCCTTTCGATCCCCTCCCTAGTGAGCCTCTCGACCCATATTCTTTTCCCCACCTTGTCGAGGAGGTCCACTATCATACACCACCTAGGCCTTCTAGTCAACACCTCACCTTACCGGCATCCAGATGCCCGAGCTTAGGAGGCCAGGGACACATGTCTCTTCCCCATGTTTTTGCATGTCCACCATCATATAGGGGTTTGTCTCATGTAGGGAATGTCATGAGTGAGTTTGGGCAATTTAGTCCCCATGAGTCTACCACATTCCGTAGGACACCCATGCATGATAGATACAACTTTGGTTGTCCTGGTCCTCCCCGTGTTGTCCAATCATGTAGGAGTCATAGGCATGCTAGGTCTGTGTTTGGATGTCCAGGACCCCCACTGCATTCACATAGGTATGAGTCAACACAGCTAGTTCGGAGTCTGCATCATCACCACCTTGAGACCAGCACGCGCACGTGACAAGGCAAGCCGAGAGATCGACCTCCGTACTATTCCTCCGAAGAGAGGCGTCTCTCAACAAGAAACCCAAGTCCACGGCCGTCCCTATGAGGGAAACGAGTGGATCAAAGCGGCAAAGGGAGCCGACGCGCAACTATGGGAGTCTAGTCCGAGCTCGGTGCTCGACTAGGGCCACGGAATGGTGCTCTCAACTCGCAAAACCCACGGTGAATTGAATATGTAGCTAGGATCCTACACTCGCACGCTGCATAATCGAGAGCATACTAGCAAAGTAAATGCCAAGGGAAGGAACGTCGCACGTACCTCCACGCCTAGGCGTGGGGAAGGAACCCCGGCCGAGACCAACAACCCCGATACACGTAGAAGTAATAATACACAATTGACCCAAAATGCCCACTCCTCGCAGGGAGGTAACAGGCTACAAACAGAGGAGTCGGGGCTGCCGATGCACGGGCTGACGGGCAGCACTCGGTGAAGGGGTGGGCCGCGAGGAGGTCCCGGGTAGCTCTGCGAACTGCTGAAAGAACGTCCACCTCTGGAGGGGCTGAGGTGGCAGGAGTCCCCGGTACCTTGCTGTCGTGGGGTCGCTCCTCCGGGAAGAAGAAGGATGTCGCCGATCCTCGGGGAAGCCTCTGGAGTGCGTTCGGAAGGAGGGGACAGGTTGCTGGCCAACCTGCACAAGCCCGCCAAACAGCCCGGGGGAGACTCCGGTAAGCGCCCTTAATCACGTCCTGGACCTGCGAAATTCAGCGAGGGCGCTGGTGGGGATGTCCCACAGGCGCCCGTGGAAGGAGAACTGCAGTCGAGGCCGATGGTGACCGTGGCAATTCGTCAAACACCTGGCGTGCAGTCAGACTGCCTGTCTGCCCACACCGGTAGAGACCAGGAGAACAGTCGGTACGCAGGCTTCCGGACAGATTTAGGGATGGGGTTTTCTCTGGTGGGTAGCTTACAGGTAGGGCTAACAGATGACCAAGGTAGCGGGGGCGGTGCCTTGGAGGATTTGGGCGTGGGCGGGGTGGAAAGTGGGGCTCGCAGCCTGCACTTCAGGGCAGTCAGGTCTGAGAACCCGAGATGGGATATGAGGGCGTAGGGGTGCGGAAGGAATTCTGACCAGGGGCGGCCACTGGAGATGGAGTGGTGTGTGTGGAGATAGCCCTCCAATTTTCAGGCCATTCCAGTAAGGGGAGGTGGTGGTCCCTTTGGAGGGTACTACAGATCTGTCCCGCCGGGTTACTGTAGCGCCCAGAGGAGGACCGAAAGTACCCACAAAGGGAAGTTTCAGCCCCAATGGAGTTTTGGGATGAAACCACCACGAATGGTTCGGGGACAGGAAGGGGAACAACTTATGTGAAGAGGTTGTGGTCGATCGGAGAAGGAACGGGGGTGCACACGGGTGTCCAAGGCGACTCTGATCACAGGCGAGTCTGTCCCGGGAGCAGCCTGCGCGACGAAAGTGTCTACAAAGACAACTTCCTCTGTGATTCGAGTTTTGGTACAAGGCCGGTGGGGTTGGAAGGGGGACTTGTAGGGGAAGAAAAGTCTAGAAGAAAGCCAGACGGTTTGCCCACAGAAAGGGTTCGTACCGACGTGATCTTTGGACCCCTAGCTTGCAGGCAGAGCAGGTGCATCCGAGATTGGATTGAACGCCACCGAGCTTGACGTCGTCTCGCCGCTTGGATCTCTCTCCGACATGGGATGAAGAGACTCGCTTCACAGCACGATCCTCACCTCACCAGGACCTCCTTCTCAAGGGAGTCGCACCCAGGAGTTGGAGATGGAGGAAGAAGAAGATGGGGGATAGGGGAAGAGAGGGGCGTCGCACCCCTTGGGGAAGGATGGAGAAGGTCGCCCTCTCCTTGGTGGTGGCTGCGCACAAGGTTTCTCACAAATTAATTCTTCATTATCTTTCAAAGGAAAAAAATACAAGGTTTATATATGGGGAGGGGAGGTGCTAGGGTTGAAACCCTAGCCAAGAGGGAGGGGAGGGGGATCCGTCACATGGCATGGGGAAAAGGGGGGGGCGCAACAAGGCAAGGGGGGGGGAGGGCCGCACCCCTCTTCCTATAATCTAGGAGAGGGGCGGCTGCCACCTTCCAAGAGGAGGGAAAAGAGTTGGGCGCCCAAAACCCTAACCCTAGGTGGGCTAAGCAAGGGAGTGGGTGGCCAGCCCACATGGGCCAGAGATTGAACCAAAAAAAATGGCCCAATAGCCCTATCTCCTATCTAATAAGCATAAAATGGTCCAACTAAAGCCTAATTTGCTCCAAATGGCCTACAAAGGTCCACACAACTAATAAAAGTGTCCACGCAGGGACTAATCCAAGGCCCAACATGGCCTAAAGCATAAAATAACTAAAGATAGCTCTACTAGTCTGCCAAGTGGTCGCCGAGCCAAAGGGATGCCGGCATGCTCCGTGTGCTCCGTCGAGTGATGCGGCGCGTGTCCTCACCAATTCTCCCCGGGTGGGAAGAACTCGACCCCGTCGAGTAAGGGTCACGGTCGCTCAAGTAACGCTCCAGCAGGTCCGGGTCGATCCGCTCCAGCTCTCCACGTGTGATCCAGGTGTCGTCTGTCGCAGGGCGCCCTCTCCAACGCACTAGAAAGCGCTGGTAGGCTCTGCTCCTGGTCGTGGTCACCTGCTCATCCAGTATGCAATCTATATGCTCGCGTGTCTGTAAAGGGGCTGGAGGAGGTGGGCGCTCGGAAGGTGAAATGCTCTCAACAGGAGGGGTAGGCCCAAAAAGCTCGCTGGGAATCACCGCGGGATCCCGATATGCCACCAGATCAGAGACATTGAACGTCGAACTGATCCCATAGTCGTCTGGCAGCTCAATCTCATACGCATTCGACCCTATTCGCTTCAAAACTCGGAAGGGTCCTGCACCGCGGTCCTGGAGTTTCTTCACGGCCCCCGAAGGGAACCGTTCAGGTCTAACCCTGATCATGACGTACTCTCCCACTTGGAACTCACGGGTGCGTCGATGCGCATCAGCTAGATCCTTATAACGTGCGTTGCTGGCCTCAAGGTGGTGATGATGCAGACTCCGAACTAGCTGTGTTGACTCATACCTATGTGAATGCAGTGGGGGTCCTGGACATCCAAACACAGACCTAGCATGCCTATGACTCCTACATGATTGGACAACACGGGGAGGACCAGGACAACCAAAGTTGTATCTATCATGCATGGGTGTCCTACGGAATGTGGTAGACTCATGGGGACTAAATTGCCCAAACTCACTCATGACATTCCCTACATGAGACAAACCCCTATATGATGGTGGACATGCAGAAACATGGGGAAGAGACATGTGTCCCTGGCCTCCTAAGCTCGGGCATCTGGATGCCGGTAAGATGAGGTGTTGACTAGAAGGCCTAGGTGGTGTATGATAGTGGACCTCCTCGACAAGGTGGGGAAAAGAATATGGGTCGAGAGGCTCACTAGGGAGGGGATCGAAAGGGTCAAAGAAATGATGACCCCTCCCGACAGGTCCCTTCACTATACTTGCCCATGTGCGACATTCGCCCAGGTGCAGATAATCACCTTCAGGCACTCTCATGTATGGGGCAAGGGGCTCATGAGGAAGGCAAGGAAGGCAAGGTTCCTCCCTCGGGACCGTGAAACCATAAGCGGGGACAAAATCAACCTCCACGGGTATAGGAAATAATAAAAGGACCTCGGATGTGATATGTCCTATGGTGTAGACCGAGGTAATAGACCCCAAAGCAGGGAGTGTAAAGCTATGACTATAGGGTTGGTCAGACCCTAAGGTCAACATGTAAGTCAACTCCCATTGATAATCTAAACTCCTAAGGAAGTCCTTCACATTTTCAAGAAAGCAGAAGGACCGAAAAGTGGTGTGAAAGGAGTTAAGGGGTATTATTGGGAGGGCTGGTCCCATGGGTGTATAGCAAGGAATGGAGACATCTAGAAGTGGACCCTCCCTTAGCCAGCTAGCTAAAGACTCTCCAATGACCAGTTCACCCTCGGAAGGTAAGAATGTCTCTATATGAGGGTCTAAGGGTGAAGCCTCTCTCTCGGGAGGGGAAACGGAGTCCTCTATGATGTGGAGGGGATCACTCCCTAACTCCTCAACCTCAGTTAGGTACTCCTCAATCAACTCCTGTTCAGCCTCGTAACTCACTGGAACAAACCCAGGTGATGACAGGGAGGTGGTCAGCGTAACGCCGTCATGGAAGACAAACTCACTGGGAAGGTGAGATGGGTGTAAGGTGCAGGTCCTCCTATCCAGGTCGATGGTCGCACTTCTTTCCTCCAACCAAGTTTGCCCTAAAATGATGCATGGACCAGCAAGTGTGCTGATCTTGCACCAAGCGCCATCGAAATATTTAACGGGGCCAAACCACCGTTGAAACTCGATAAAAGCTAAACCTTCACGGAGAACAATCTCCCCAGTCTTAGAGAGTGACTCAATAATGTCTTGTGAGACACAGTTAGACGACACCCTACTGATGAAGTCGATCTCCGTATGCATCCCATTAGGTAGGATGGCAGTGGACATGACAGGGCGCTGGAATGACTCGGTCATCGGTATAGGGATCGGGTCTCCCGACGACTGAGTGGTAGGGGCGACACTTAGGGGTCGTACCATAAGAGCATCGAATCGGGCCAATAGGGATGACTAATCTGACATGTGGTCTCGAGGAACCACCATGGGGTTGGCGCGGAGCTGGACATGCAAGACTCAACGAGACAAGGACAAAACTCTAACTAGACACAAACCTAACATTACAATGCAATGGTGGGTTACCTAGATGAACTAAGAGACTCAATGCAACCTAGATAACTCTAAGGCCTCAATTGCACCCTAGACAACCTAAAGACTCGAATGACCTAAGACCCCAATTTGTTAGAACAAACTGGTTCCCTAAGCTCTGATACCAAATTTGATGCGGGACCGACTGACTCGCTAGCTAACCTAGGACGCTAAAGAACGCGACCAGCACGCGCACGTGACAAGGCAAGCCGAGAGATCGACCTCCGTACTATTCCTCCGAAGAGAGGCATCTCTCAACAAGAAACCCAAGTCCACGGCCGTCCCTATGAGGGAAACGAGTGGATCAAAGCGGCAAAGGGAGCCGACGCGCAACTATGGGAGTCTAGTCCGAGCTCGGTGCTCGACTAGGGCCACGGAATGGTGCTCTCAACTCGCAAAACCCACGGTGAATTGAATATGTAGCTAGGATCCTACACTCGCACGCTGCATAATCGAGAGCATACTAGCAAAGCAAATGCCAAGGGAAGGAACGTCGCACGTACCTCCACACCTAGGCGTGGGGAAGGAACCCCGGCCGAGACCAACAACCCCGATACACGTAGAAGTAATAATACACAATTGACCCAAAATGCCCACTCCTCGCAGGGAGGTAACAGGCTACAAACAGAGGAGTCGGGGCTGCCGATGCACGGGCTGACGGGCAGCACTCGGTGAAGGGGTGGGCCGCGAGGAGGTCCCGGGTAGCTCTGCGAACTGCTGAAAGAACGTCCACCTCTGGAGGGGCTGAGGTGGCAGGAGTCCCCGGTACCTTGCTGTCGTGGGGTCGCTCCTCCTGGAAGAAGAAGGATGTCGCCGATCCTCGGGGAAGCCTCTGGAGTGCGTTCGGAAGGAGGGGACAGGTTGCTGGCCAACCTGCACAAGCCCGCCAAACAGCCCGGGGGCGACTCCGGTAAGTGCCCTTAATCACGTCCTAGACCTGCGAAATTCAGCGAGGGCGCTGGTGGGGATGTCCCACAGGCGCCCGTGGAAGGAGAACTGCAGTCGAGGCCGATGGTGACCGTGGCAATTCGTCAAACACCTGGCGTGCAGTCGGACTGCCTGTCTGCCCACACCGGTAGAGACCAGGAGAACAGTCGGTACGCAGGCTTCCGGACAGATTTAGGGATGGGGTTTTCTCTGGTGGGTAGCTTACAGGTAGGGCTAACAGATGACCAAGGTAGCGGGGGCGGTGCCTTGGAGGATTTGGGCGTGGGCGGGGTGGAAAGTGGGGGTCGCAGCCTGCACTTCAGGGCAGTCAGGTCTGTGAACCCGAGATGGGATATGAGGGCGTAGGGGTGCGGATGGAATTCTGACCAGGGGCGGCCACTGGAGATGGAGTGGTGTGTGTGGAGATAGCCCTCCAATTTTCAGGCCATTCCAGTAAGGGGAGGTGGTGGTCCCTTTGGAGGGTACTGCAGATCTGTCCCGCCGGGTTACTGTAGCGCCCAGAGGAGGACCGAAAGTAGCCACAAAGGGAAGTTTCAGCCCCAATGGAGTTTTGGGATGAAACCACCACGAATATTTCGGAGACAGGAAGGGGAACAACTTATGTGAAGAGGTTGTGGTCGATCGGAGAAGGAACGGGGGTGCACACGGGTGTCCAAGGCGACTCTGATCACAGGCGAGTCTGTCCCGGGAGCAGCCTGCGCGACGAAAGTGTCTACAAAGACAACTTCCTCTGTGATTCGAGTTTTGGGACAAGGCCGGTGGGGTTGGAAGGGGGACTTGTAGGGGAAGAAAAGTCTAGAAGAAAGCCAGACGGTTTGCCCACAGAAAGGGTTCGTACCGACGTGATCTTTGGACCCCTAGCTTGCAGGCAGAGCAGGTGCATCCGAGATTGGATTGAACGCCACCGAGCTTGACGTCGTCTCGCCGCTTGGATCTCTCTCCGACATGGGATGAAGAGACTCGCTTCACAGCACGATCCTCACCTCACCAGGACCTCCTTCTCAAGGGAGTCGCACCCAGGAGTTGGAGATGGAGGAAGAAGAAGATGGGGGATAGGGGAAGAGAGGGGCGTCGCACCCCTTGGGGAAGGATGGAGAAGGTCGCCCTCTCCTTGGTGGTGGCTGCGCACAAGGTTTCTCACAAATTAATTCTTCATTATCTTTCAAAGGAAAAAAATACAAGGTTTATATATGGGGAGGGGAGGTGCTAGGGTTGAAACCCTAGCCAAGAGGGAGGGGAGGGGGATGCGCCACATGGCATGGGGAAAAGGGGGGGGCGCAACAAGGCAAGGGGGGGGGGAGGGCCGCACCCCTCTTCCTATAATCTAGGAGAGGGGCGGCTGCCACCTTCCAAGAGGAGGGAAAAGAGTTGGGCGCCCAAAACCCTAACCCTAGGTGGGCTAAGCAAGGGAGTGGGTGGCCAGCCCATATGGGCCAGAGATTGAACCAAAAAAAATGGCCCAATAGCCCTATCTCCTATCTAATAAGCATAAAATGGTCCAACTAAAGCCTAATTTGCTCCAAATGGCCTACAAAGGTCCACACAACTAATAAAAGTGTCCACGCAGGGACTAATCCAAGGCCCAACATGGCCTAAAGCATAAAATAACTAAAGATAGCTCTACTAGTCTGCCAAGTGGTCGCCGAGCCAAAGGGATGCCGGCATGCTCCGTGTGCTCCGTCGAGTGATGCGGCGCGTGTCCTCACCAAGTAAATTAATATATCATCAATGAAAATCACCACAAATTGATCTAGATAAGGCCTGAATATACTATTCACTAACTACATAAAGGCAGCAGGGGCATTTGTTAGTCCAAAAGGCATAACAACAAACTCATAATGGCCATACCTACTTCTGAATGCGGTCTTATGAATGTCATCATCCTTGATCCTTAGTTGGTGATATCCTGACCGGAGATCAATCTTCGAAAAATACTTGGATCCAGATATTTGATCAAATAACTCATCGATTCTCGGCAGTGGATACTTGTTCTTGATAGTGAGATGATTCAACTGTCGATAGTCGATGCATAGCCTCATGGATCCATCCTTCTTCTTTACAAATAGCACAGGTGCTCCCCACGGGGAAGTGCTTGGTCTGATAAATCCTTTCTTGAGAAGCTCCATCAATTGCTCCTTCAACTCCTTGAGTTCAGCAGGGGACATTCTATAAGGTGCCTTAGAAACTGGACCAGAACCAGGGACTAAATCGATGGTGAAGGCCACTTCTCTTTATGGGGGTAATCCAGGCAAATCTTCCGGAAACACATCCGAAAATTCTTGCACAACAGGGATGTCTTCTAGTTTAGTTTCCTTAGCCTCCTTAATCGTGACAAACACAAGGAAAGATACATAGCCTTTCCTAACTAGCTTGCTAGCTCGGAGAGCTGAAATAAAAGGTGTCTTGTTTCGACTCTTGGGGCTAGTTAAGATTAATTCCGGAAACTCCTTGAAAGTGGGATGAACGCTGTACCTTGGAAAGAGGGCGAGTACTCGCCTAAGCTACAGCGCTGAAGAGATGAACGGCTCTTGGAGGGCCGCCTACTGGAAGTACGGTCTTACGATAGACCGCCTAAGTTCGCTGCAGAGGGTGCGGGAGGAACTACCACTGGAGGACGGACGACGCTCTGTTGTCCGCACCAACAGGATGAACGGTGCTTTCTGTACCGCACACGATGTTGAACGGTTGTCCGAAGACCGCACAAGTCCACCACGCAGTAAGTTGCAAGGGGTCCAACCTCCACCCTCTCCGGCCGGCCAGAGGGGATGGGCCTCGTGCTGATGATTGCTGACCTACAAAACAACGTAAGAAACACACATATAAGACCTAAATTAGAACTGGACAGTGTAGTAAATCTCAATATAAGAAGAAATGAACATAAACGAATGGCAAGGGGAATACCTGGGGGTTTTAAACCCCTGGGTGACAAAAACATGGGTGGATGTGTGCATGATAATGAGACAGAATGGGGACGTATGGAGAAAACGATGCATGCAATGAAAGGAAAGTGATGAAGACCATAAACAAAAAGATTCAAAACCAAACTACTCCCTGAATCGGAGGCTTATATGGACGTAGAAAGCCTCCCTCCTTGGTGCTAGGTCGCTCAAGAGTGCGGCAGGGCTTCGCCGTCGACCAAAAATTCCCCCCCCCCTCTTCAGTTCGGCCATTAGGGTCTATTTATAGAGCCTAGAAAGCCAGCACCGAAACTAGGGTTTAGAGCTATTTTTAGGTCGAAATTATAAACGATAAATCGTAGATATTATCACAATCTTTCATCCAGTCAAAACGGCATCAAAATTGGTTGATTATCCACGGAGAAATCGGCAAGAGAAGTCAGGGATAAAACCATGCATAAAAGGGATAAAAATCTGTTAAAAATCACCACTCGACAGGATGAATGGTCTTACGATAGACCGCTCAAGCTGATGGGCGGTCCATTAAAGACCGTCCAACGCTGTCGGTGGAAATTCAGAAAATCAAGAAATTAACCCAATTATCCCTCGAACTGACCGAAACGTCTGCTGTTGGACACTGAAAGATGAACGGTTCTAATAAGCCCGTTCAAATGTAGAGTGGCCAACCATCGACCGTTCTAACCCTGTCGGTGATAATTCAAATAATTGGACAATTATCTGAGAAATTGGCACGCGTAGGACTCTGAGATATAGGCGGTTTGAATTCGCCCGTCCATTTGTTTGAACGGTCATGAGAGGGCCGCACAAAATCCTGTCGGTGAATATTCAGAAAATCCTCAGAAATTAGCCAAAATGTATGAAAGGTGTGGATACAACCGCCCAAGTCCTGAACGGCTGATATTGGACCGTTCATGCTCTTGGATACTTGACTTTCATAAATAATCAAAGCCAAGGTCCAATAAGCCCTGAATTGATACGGACTTTAACAAGGAGGGAGGCTACCCATAAAATGGGCCCAGGACGTGCCACAAAAAATGGCCCAATGAATGATGGACAACTTAGGGCATCAACTAACGGGAGTAAGAGAAATGACTCAGCTTATCGGCATAAAACGGGTGTCAACAGGGGTCTACTACCTCGGTGTACACCTTGGGCCATATCACCACCGAGGTCCTATTGTTCTTCCCCATTCCTGATGAACCTGATTTCATTCCTTTTGTCCCAAGGGAGGAACCCTATATCCTATACACTGTCCCATCTATCAGGATGGACGAAGGTGACCATTTACACCTTCACGGATTTCAAACATGGGACTATGTAATGGATGAACCGGCCACTCGGGGTCACACGTTCTTTGACCCTTTTGACCCCTTCACTAGTGAACCTCCTGAGCTATCATATTCACTCCACTTCTTTCGAGGAGTTCACTATCACACCCCTACCCCACGGTCTAGTCCACTTCCACCTAGCCAAGCGGCCGTTGATTGGGAAGGGTGGCATGCCTTACCTACATATAAGGGTAATGAAGAAGGTAGTTTTGGGTCTCCTAGCCCTCCCACACCCAAGTCCCATAAGAATTCAATGCATGATTGGTACATATTTGGATGTCTAGGAGTCCCCCATGATGTCAATCTCAGGATACGTCAGGTGCATGCATGGCACACATTTGGATGTCCTGGTCCACCTTTGCTTAGGTCTGGATAGCATTAGGACTGACTAGTGTGCCTTTTTTTTTATTTGCCCAGTATGTCAAGAGTCTACATGCATCATGTCGGTCTTTGTCAGCTCGTGATGTTAGTCCCTTTCGAGTGTGAGGCAAGTCAGATCTATTGCGCACGTTGTAGACTTGCCGGCATTTGGGATCAGCTCTACCTCAACATGTCGGATCTAGTCACATAAAGGGATCCAGCGGTGATTCCTAGTGAGTCTTCGAGCCGCCTCCTTCCCTTTGAGAGTCACCCCACCCCGGAGTATCCACCTCTAGCCTCATTCCCCAACAGCGTGAGCATATCGAATATATACGGGATGAGCAGGTGACGATTACTTGGACTAGAGCATACTCCACGCTCCTAGGTTGGTGACAGATTTGCCGGAGCAACATGAGCAGCCACACCCCTTACTCGACGGGGTCGAGTTCCTCCCACCCATGGAGAATTGATGCGGACACACGCCGTAATACGCTTTAGTGGCCGAGGATACGCCGGGGCCCGCTTAGCTCGCGGATGATGTGGACGCATCGACTGACCCATCATCTTTATTTCACTGGTTTTTAGGCCATGTTGGGCCCTATTGCTGTCCATGTTGGACAATTGTGTTAAATATGGCAAATGGGATAGGCTAGGTGGCTGGTGGAAGGTGGCTGCCCCCCCTTTCTTGGTCCAAGTTAGGCTACCTACCAAACTTGGACTTCCCACCTTTCAATTTTCAATGGGAGGAAGGTTCCTTCCCCTCCCCTTGGTCTCCCCCTCCCCCCATGGTCCAAGGTGCACACCCCCTCACCCCTCTCCTCTCTCTCACGAAATTCCCAACCCCCACCCTTGCCATGCTCTATATAAGAGGATGTATAGTGTCATTTGTAGAAAAAAATGAAGAATTAATGAAAGGTTATTGCATTTTGTGCCAAGAGGAAGCCAAGGGCCCTCCTCCTCTCTCCTCTCTCCCCATTGCAGAGCTTGAATGCTCCTTCTTCTGATGTGTGAAGCATCTCTTCTACCTCCTTCCTAAGTGTGAAGCTCAGCACCGCCGCCGCCGCCGCCATCGCACCACCACCACCACCACCGCTTCTTCGGTATTCTATCCACCCCTAGACAAAATAGTAAAGAATGAATTTTAGCTTACCATCAGAAGCTCAGGTCGTGTCCAAAATTGGAGGGTGAGTCCCCCACGTCCCCCCCATCCTCCAAAAAACAATACCGGTCATTTATCCCACTTTAGCTATTTTTCCTAATTCCATCTTTCCACCCCTAGCAATCTGTCTTTTGTGCAGATCCTGTTACAGCAGCCTTGTTCTTCCTTTGTTCGACCCCCTTCCCCATTTTTGATTGAGTCCAAATTGTTGGATTTTTGTGACTTCCCTAGTATTTTGATGATGAGCAACACTATGTTAAATATTGTCATTTTAATCAGATATCTTGCATAATGTTATGCATTTGAAATTTCCATGATTAACAGGAAAACTGCTATGAGGTAGTACCTTGTATGTCTGTACTGTTGCTTTCTCACTTCGTGTTGTTTGTGTTTACTACACTTCGTGTTGTTGGTTTTGAACGTCGTTATTTGTTCCATCGCGTGCTGAACACTGCAACACCTCGTGCTGCTTTCTGTGCAAACTCGTGTCGCTCCATCTGTGTCACCCCTATGTCTTCGAGTCTTATGTACTGGCCAAGTCTATACAGCCTCATCTTTACCTTCGTTCCAAGCCAAAGTCTACACATTCGTTTCTTTGGGTAAAGTCTATACATCGTGGCCTTGAACTCTCAGTCTGTACACTCTTTATTTCAAAGTATGTACATTATTACCTTGAAGACCGTTCCAAGTCTATACATCCACTTGAATGCAAAGTCTACACATCGCCTGATATCATATGAAGGCTGTTCGTTGGAAGTGTCTGTCTTGCTTTGTGACAACACTTCGTGTCGGTTTCTGTTTTTGTCTTCGAGTTGGTTTCAGTCCGTGTCGTTTCGTGTCATCCTCGTCTTCGAGTCGTTCGTAAGTTCGAGCAATTTTGTGTTCGAGTTGTTCCTTGTTTTTGTCTTCGTGTTGTTTCTGTGTTTGGGACTTCGTGTTATCTTTTGTGCTTGTGTCTTCATGTTATTTTTATGTTTGAGTCTTCATGTTATTTCTGTGTTTGTGTCTTAGTGTTGTTTTTATGACTTCGTGTTGCCTCTTTCTATCTTCGTCCAGGTTTCTTCTAATCGCGTGTTTTACTACCGTTTTACTCCGTTTTACTCCGTGTTATTTCCTTCTCACCTCGTGCTGTTCTCATCTGACTTCGTATCGTTCTCTTCGTAGTGCTAGCTTTATTATTGTGTATCTCGTGTCGTTCTCTTTTTACCTCGTGCTGTTTTCATCTGACCTCGTGTCATTCTCTCTTTATTTCGTACTGTAGTAA
The DNA here is from genome assembly GCA_022559845.1 of Amorphophallus konjac. Lineage (NCBI taxonomy): Eukaryota > Viridiplantae > Streptophyta > Magnoliopsida > Alismatales > Araceae > Amorphophallus > Amorphophallus konjac. The sequence goes on along the minus strand of CM040126.1, from coordinate 178,429,126 downwards.
TCTTATGTATCTCGTGTCGTTCTCAGTACAGTGCATCTTGTATTGCTATCACATACCTCATGCAGTTTTAGTTTTTGTGGCCCTGAGTTTTAATGGTTTTAATTTCTTTGCAGGAGAAGAAGAAAAACAAAAAGAAGAAGGTGGTCCGAGGAAGAATATTCTCCAGTGACTGGGCTGCACGTGATCCAATACTAAAGGAACCAATACTATAAAGGCACGTGGCAAGAAGGTTCTGGATCGAGCGCGGGAAGCACACGCCTTGCATGCACCCTCCTGATCGCTTATAAAAGCACTACCTCACCATCTATGAAAAGTGAGGAGCTCCAAGATTATAGAGAAGAAATTTGAGTGAGAGCAGAAGAGAAAGAGCCTCCCTGAGAAACTAGAGTGTTCCAGTTGAGAGAGAAGAGAGAGCAGAAGAGTGATCAGAAGATGGGTATTGGCTTACGGATCAAATCCGAAGTCTGCTGCTCAGTTTGAGCTACATTGTTTCCATTTTCTGAAATTTAGCTTCCTTCTTTCTTATTTTCATTTTTATCTGTTTTTCTTTCTTGATTGAAAGTTCTCTGTGTTACCTCCTGGTGTTCAGGGGAAGAGAGAGACGTGTTCTCTCTTGTTCACTTGCAACAGAGGTTGCAGTATTATTCCCTCTCGTAGAAGAGGTGTTCCCTCTGGGCTTCAGAGGAAGAGAGACCTTGGTCTCGGGTTCTAGTGACTGCAGATCACTAGTGTTCCCTCCGGTTGGAGGAAGAGGAAATTGTTTCCTGGTTTCTAGGGACATGGCGTCCTTAGGGTTCCCTCCGGGTGTGGAGGAAGAGGGGAGGGTGTTCCCCTGGTGAAGCTGTGAATCAGCCGTTGTCGCAGACTGAGTCTACTTTGCTAGCAGGTGCTAGTGGAAGCCTCACTTCGATTTGAAGTGAGGGGTGGACGTAGGCAGACTGGAGGTCTGACCGAACCACCTTAAAAACCTCTGGGTACTCGTGTGATTATCTGTGGTGATTTTTCGGTGTGCCTTCTATCCACTCGAGCTATTGTCCGCACTGCGTTTTTGTGGGTTCAACTCCGAGATTTCTTGTTTTAAGTGAATCATTCTTCAGTAATTTTTTAATCGGTTGAAAATAGTGATCTATTCATCCCCTCCTCTTCTAGATCACTTCATATTTCTTGTATCACTTGGTATCAGAGCGGGTATTTTCCAATATGTGGTCCAACGGCCAGGGAAACGGATCCGCTGGTCCTCGCAGCTACATTGCTGAAGGGCAGTCAATCACCCGTCCCCCTTTCTTCGATGGTAATAACTATTTCTTTTGGAAGAACAGGATGGAAGTCTTCATCAGGGCTCAAAGCCACAAGCTCTGGAGAGTAATTACAGATGGTTCGTACCAACTTCCACTGAACGAAGACATATGGACAGAGGAACAGGTTAAACTCTCCGCACTAAATTGGACAGCTCTTAGCATCATATAGTGCGCCGTCCACCCGGAAGAGTACTTGAGGATTTTAGCGTGCAAGACTGCAAAGAAAATGTGGGATGAATTGCAGTTAATTTATGAGGGCACATCTCAAGTGAAAGCTACCAAGATCAATATGTTTACAACTCAGTATGAGTTGTTTAAGATGAAGCCAGAGGAGTCGATCACAGAAATGTATGCTAGATTATCTGTGATCATCAATAGTCTGAGAGGATTTGGAAAGGAGATTCAGCAAGAAGACATTGTCAGGAAGATCCTTAGGTCCCTAACTCCAATCTGGGATACTAAGGTGACCGTCATAGAGGAATCTAGAGATTTATCCACCATGTCAGTAACCCAGCTGATTGGGTCTCTCATGACCCACGAAATGAACTTCAGACAAGGGAATGATGGACATGACAGAAAGGGAAAGAATGTTGCTCTGAAAGTCTCACGGCATACTAAGAAGAGCAGCAGCAGCAGTGGTGGTAGCAGCGAAGACTCTGACGGATTCTCAGACCTGGACAAGGGCGAGCAGGCCATGCTCACCAGGCAATTCAGAAAGTTCTTGAGAACTAAAGGGAAATTCTACAGGAGAAAGAGATTTAATGCTGCAAGGAAGTCTCTTGAACGAGAACTTGAGAAGAACCGATTTGTTAAGAAAGTTACATGCTACCATTGTCAGAAACCTGGTCACATGAAAAGTGAATGTCCAGAGCTGCAAGCTAAGGCTCCCGGATACCAGAAGAAGATGGTGCACAAGAAGAAGAAAGCTATGCTGTGCACATGGAGCGACGAGGAGGAGGTTCCAGAAGCCACCTCGTCCAGTGAAGGTGAAGAGAAGACTTGCCTCATGGCCAACCATGAGGAAGAGGTAACGAACTTATTTGAGAATTTTACTTTGGATGATTGGGAGGACGCCTATGGTGACCTGTTAGCTAAATATAATTTTCTAACCAAGGAGCACAGAATGCTTAAACGAAAGTTTCACTCTGTTTCTGAGGAACACTCTATTGCTGTTATGGACAACATGAAAACCAAGGAGATGGCCATTGAGCTAGATCAGGCTAGAAGTGAGATCGAGAAGTTTAGAATGGAAAGAGAGGAAAATCTAGCTAGGATGAATGAGCTGAAGAGTAAAACTGAAGAGAGTAAAAAGGAGTTTAGACTGATTGCAGAAAAATATGAGGCGGTTAGAAAAGTTAATCAGGAACTCCAGGACCAATGTAATAAACTTCAGAAGGAGATTGAGGACAAAGGAAAAATGCTAGAAAAATTTACAGAGGGGAGAAACAATCTGGATGCCCTTCTGGGGTCGAGGGTAAACTTCAATAGGGAGGGATTAGGATACAGTCCCACAAGTAAAAAACCCTTTGAATTCAAACTGTCACGTTCTGCCCCGCCAAGGGCAAAGAAAAATTGGAAACCCCATCCAGTTCCAAATCTGTCTCTACATTGAAGGTTTCGACCAGCAAATCTATTCAATCCACTGGTCAGCAGGCTAAGTCAGGAAATCCTGAGACTAGAACTGTTCCTGTGCAACAATTGTGGAACAAAGGTTTTTACAGGACCATTCCTATTAATGTCACTAGAAAGGTGAACAGCTTTGCTGAGAAAGTTCAGCATGCTAGTTATCAAGGAAAGCATGCAAACATGCACCACCTTCAGTACAATTTTCATTTGAACAAAGATGGTTACATGAATTATGCTCAGCACACACGTGTTTCCTCTAAGAGCCCAAACAACAATTTCTCTGCTTGGAAACATCATAATTTTAATAGGAATAGGCTCATTCAACACCCACTGAGAAATGCCAAGAAGGAAGAATCAATCTACATGAAATCACTGAAAAGAACAGTAAAACAAATGTGGATTCCTAAGTGTGATTTGGATAAATTGAAAACTATCTTTGGACCCAATTTGAATTGGGTCCCACATTATTGTGTCTGAACTCTCGCAGGTTAGCCTGGCAGCCGAGCATAACAAGTGGTATCTTGACAGCGGCTGTAGCAGGCACATGACAGGAGACCGGTCCAAATTTAGCAAACTGAAAATGAAGTTTGGGGGCCTGGTCAAATTCGGTGGAAATAACAGAGGAAGAATAATTGGAATTGGTACAGTTGGTAAGTCCTCTACTAACTCCATTGAAGATGTGTATCTTGTAGAAGGACTTCAGCGCAACTTGATAAGTATAAGTCAACTCTGCGACAAAGGACACAAGGTACTCTTTGACCACAATTCCAGCACTATTTTTGAGCTGAATTCTGATAACGTCATGTTCAAAGGTCATAGAGTAAATAACGTATACATCGTAGACCTGGTTGATAATCCTGAAACTAACTTGTGTATGTCTGCTAACTCTGAACAGGTTGCTTTTGACTGGCATAGGCGTCTAGGCCATGCCAGTTTCTCTACAATGAATAAACTATCTAAGCATAACCTAGTTAGAGGTTTGCCCAGAATAAGATTTCAGTTAGGGTCCAAGCTATGTGATGCTTGTGCACAAGGTAAATAGACTCGTGCAGTTTTTAAGTTGAGAACTGAGAGTCTTTCATGTAAACCGCTGCAGCATTTGCACATGGATCTCTTTGGTCCTACTCGCATACAAAGTTTGTCAGGTAAGAGATATGGATTAGTCATAGTTGATGACTTCACTAGATTTTCTTGGTTGTTTTGTTTAGCAAATAAAAATGATGCTTTTGGTCACTTTGAAGAACTGTTCAATAAAATCAAACTGCAAGGTGAACATAATATCATTACAATTCAGTCTGACCATGGAGGAGAGTTTGAGAACTCTTCATTTTCTGAATTTTGCTCAAGAGAGGGAGTGACTCACAAATTCTCTTCTCCCAGGACACCGGAGCAGAACGGAATTGTTGAGAGAAGAAACAGGTCAATCATTGAAATGGCCAGGACTATGCTGATTGAGAGTGGACTTCCAAGGAGATTTTGGGCTGAAGCTACGAATACTACATGCTACATTCTAAACCGAGCCTTGGTAAGACCTACTCATAGGAAAACTCCTTATGAACTTCTCAAGGGTAAGCAGCCAAACATTTCTTACTTTAAAGTTTTTGGCTCCAAATGTTTTATTCACAATAATGGTAAGAATGGTTTGGACAAATTTGAAGCTAGAAGCTCTCCTGGAATTTTCTCGGATATTCAGAAACCTCAAGGGCCTACAGAGTTTTCAATAAAGATGATCAAACTATTGAAGAAACACCGCATGTAGTGTTTGATGAAAATGATTTTTCTAACAAAGTGATGAATGATGACAGGGAGCCATCTAATGAGGGAGATTTCTTGGAGAGAATTGAAGAAGAAGAGATGCAGCCAGCTGCTCAACCAGAAAACTCACAGCAAGAAGGTGCAGCTGAGGTAGGTGAACCCTCAGGTGAGATAATATTTCACAAAGACCACCCTAGTGAAAAGTCATAGGTAATTTGCATGATCCTCCTAGGACAAGGTCTCATTTTAGAATTGTCCAAGAACAGGACTTAGCTGCATTGGTATCTCAGGTGGAACCCAAATCTGTGGAAGAAGACTTAAGACATGATTCTTGGGTATCCGCCATGTGTGAGGAATTAAATCAATTTAAGAAAAATATTGTATGGGAACTAGTTCCCAGACCTGATAACACTCATGTCATTGGCACTAAATGGGTTTTCAAGAATAAAGTTAATGAGAATGGAGCGATTTCTAGAAACAAAGCAAGACTTGTAGCTCAAGGCTACAGTCAGGAATTTGGTGTGGATTTTGATGAATCCTATGCCCCAGTGGCTAGGATGGAAGCTATACGAATTCTGCTTGTATTTGCATGCTCTAGGAACATTCGGCTGCAACAGATGGATGTCAAAAGCGCATTCTTAAATGGGGTATTGAAGGAAGAGGTATATGTTGAACAACCTCCAGGTTTTAATTTCTCTGTTCAGCCTAACATGGTTTTTAGGTTGAATAAAGCCCTCTATGGATTGAAGCAGGCTCCCCGAGCCTGGTATGAGAGACTCTCTGAATTCCTCTTGAGCAAGGGCTACACTCGAGGTAAGGTTGACCAAACCCTCTTCACCAAAAATCTCGGAAAGGATTTAATAGTGGTCTAGGTATATGTTGATGATATCATCTTCGGATCTAACAATTCAAAATTGTGTAAAGAATTTTATGAATCTATGTCTCATGAATTTGAAATGAGTTTAGTTGGCGAACTAAAGTATTTTCTTGGGCTACAGGTCAAACAAATGGAGGATGGTTGTTTCATAAATCAAACCAAGTATACTCTGGAGATGCTGAAAAGGTTTGGAATGACCAACCTCAAGACTATCTCAACACCCATGGGCACCAACTCCTCACTGGATTCAGACGAAAAAGGTAAAGAGGTGGATGCTAAATTATATAGAGGTATGATCGGTTCACTCCTCTACTTAACAGCATCCAGGCCTGACATTCAATTTAGTGTAGGGATGTGTGCTAGATACTAGTCTAGGCCTACTGAATTGCATTTGGCAGCTGTAAAAAGAATCTTTAGATACTTATCTGCTACCCATGATCTAGGTCTTTGGTATCCTGCATCATGTAGTTTAGATCTCATTGCATATACAGATGCAGATTATGCAAGATGTAAATTGGACAGGAAAAGTACTAGTGGTCACTGCGAATTTTTAGGAGGATGCCTAGTCTCTTGGGGATCCAAGAAGCAACACTCTGTGGCTCTTTCTACTGCTGAAGCTGAGTATGTGGCAGCAGGGAGCTGTGGCACACAGGTTATATGGATAAAACACCAGCTTCTGGATTACTCAGTTGAGCTAGGTTGCACTTCCATCTTTTGTGATAATACTAGTGCAATAAACATTGCAAAGAATCCTGTACTTCATTCTCGAACTAAACACATCGAAATCAAGCATCATTTTATTCGAGATGAAGTAGCTAGGAAGACCTTTGAGTTGGTCCATGTTGGCACTAACTCACAAATTACAGATATTTTCACTAAGCCATTGGATACTGAAAAATTTAGCACATTGCGCAGAGAATTAGGTATTTACAGAATTTCATGATTGAATAATTGATCTCTGAATAATCTGTCATGTACTCTTGTGCTTATCTATACTCATTGTCTGTTGCTGAAAATAACCTCATTATGAGTGTTTGCTGATTCACTCGTACTGATTGATATCACTTTGTTTTCTTTGAGGTGTTTTGAGGTTTGTCTTGGTTAAGTCTGAGTTGGAGTCAAGGTCTCAGGGGGAGCTAGATTAATAATAGGAGTCATGCTCTTTTGGCCAAATCTGAACATACTTTGAACGGATTTTTGCTGACCCTATAAGAGAATCAGGTTGAGTAGGTGTATAAAAGAAATCTTTGGATGTTTTTATCTGATAAGACTGTTCATCTAATTTCTTGGTGGAATTTCAGCTGTTAGTCCCACTGAGATCAAAATCTGAATTCAAGAATATCTTCCTACACTGTAACTGACTTCTGATCTAGCCAGTACAGCATACCTACTTAGTCTGGTTAAGTCCGAAATGAGATATATAGTGTTTTTGTCTGGAAAAACTTTGGAGCTGGTGTATTGTTCTCAAACTGAATCAAGACTAATTTACAAGGTTACAAGTGCAGTTTAATGGAAAATTCATGAAAGAAGTTTTAACAACCTTGTTAACTGTTCATTGAGAAACTGGGACTTTCATCAATGAAGTGAAAGCATCCCATGCCATGAGGTGGCAGTATAAATCAAGTTTAACTAGCTGTCTTTATCATACATAGCTATGGTACATATCTGGTTAGTAACTGGGGTGTCTGGCCTCTGGTAAAGGTGTCACCTTAATGTCAACACCAGTTAGAATACTATCTCTGTCCTCTTGTCAGAAGGGGTAATGTGGTCTTGCCACCAAGTAACTGGGGTTTCCTACACTAAACAAGGTGTCTCCCTAATGTCAAAGGTGTACTTGACAGATTTACCTTTGATCTTGACCATCTTTGAAAAAAAAATATTTTCTCCCTCTTGATATCAAAATCCTATTCACTTGGCATATAGTTCTTGGTTTGTTTTTTTTCAATACCACAGGTCTTTGTTTTCCAGACTTCCTTGCTTTATACTCTCTGAGTAAAGACTTACTCTGACCATACTGGTATCTTGTACATTACTTGCTTAGAATCTGGTTTTGTGTATGAAGCGGATCTTCATTCACCATTTTGGACACAGTCTGACTAACTGATCTTCAAAATCCTCACATTAAATTAGTGGCTTTCTTAATTGCCTAAACATCTCAATAACTTTCCTTTATCAGCCATACTCTCTCTTGTTTTCTCTCCACTGTCAGCAATTTTCTTTTCACGATATCTTCCAACCTACCCCTAGGTTTGATGATGTCAAAGGGGGAGAGAGTATCTTGCTTTATCTTGCTTGTGTTTTGCTGAGGGGGAGTTGTGTTTTGCTGAGGGGGAGCGAAAGATAAGTGCCCTGAGTTATCTAGTAAGAGGAAAGTAGATGTTGTGTTCAGGGGGAGCTCTTGGGAGTCGTCAGAGGAGGCGAGTGTGTTGTGTGTGTCTGCATTTGCTTATCTTCACATAATCTCACTGCACTTCATCTATGATTATTTAATATAGTGTTGCCATCATCAAAAAGGGGGAGATTGTTGGATTTTTGTGACTTCCCTACTGTTTTGATGATGAGCAACACTATGTTAAATATTGTCATTTTAATCAGATATCTTGCGTAATGTTATGCATTTGAAATTTCCATGATTAACAGGAAAACTGCTATGAGGTAGTACCTTGTATGTCCGTACTGTTGCTTTCTCACTTCGTGTTGTTTGTGTTTACTACACTTCGTGTTGTCCGTTTTGAACGTCGTTATTTGTTCCATCGCGTGCTGAACACTGCAGCACCTCGTGCTGCTTTCTGTGCCAACTCGTGTCGCTCCATCTGTGTCACCCCTATGTCTTCGAGTCTTATGTTCTGGCCAAGTCTATACAGCCTCATCTTTACCTTCGTTCCAAGCCAAAGTCTACACATTCGTTTCTTTGGGCAAAGTCTATACATCGTGGCCTTGAACTCTCAGTCTGTACACTCTTTATTTCAAAGTATGTACATTGTTGCCTTGAAGACTGTTCCAAGTCCATACATCCACTTGAATGCAAAGTCTACATCACTTGATATCATATGAAGGCTGTTCGTTGGAAGTGTCTGTCTTGCTTTGTGACCACACTTTGTGTCGGTTTCTGTTTTCATCTTCGAGTTGGTTTCAGTCCGTGTCGTTTCGTGTCGTCCTCGTCTTCGAGTCGTTCGCAAGTTCGAGCAATTTTGTGTTCGAGTTGTTCCTTGTTTATGTCTTCGTGTTGTTTTTGTGTTTGGGTCTTCGTGTTATCTTTTGTGCTTGTGTCTTCGTGTTATTTTTGTGTTTGAGTCTTCATGTTATTTCTGTGTTTGTGTCTTAGTGTTGTTTTTATGACTTCGTGTTGCCTCTTTCTATCTTCATCCAGGTTTCTTCTGATCGCGTGTTTTACTACCGTTTTACTCCGTGTTATTTCCTTCTCACCTCGTGCTGTTCTCATCTGACTTCGTATCGTTCTCTTTGTAGTGTTAGCCTTATTAGTGTGTATCTCATGTCGTTCTCTTTTTACCTCGTGTTGTTTTCATCTGACCTCGTGTCATTCTCTCTTTATTTCGTACTGTAGTAATCTTATGTATCTCGTGTTATTCTTAGTACAGTGCATCTCGTATTGCTATCACATACCTCATGCAGTTTTAGTTTTTGTGGCCCTGAGTTTTAATGATTTTAATTTCTTTGCAGGAGAAGAAGAAAAACAAAAAGAAGAAGGTGGTCCGAGGAAGAATATTCTCCAGTGACTGGGCTGCAAGTGATCCAATACTAAAAGAACCAATACTATAAAGGCACGTGGCAAGAAGGTTCTGGATCGAGCGCGGGAAGCACACGCCTTGCATGCACCCTCCTGATCGCTTATAAAATCACTACCTCACCATCTACGAAAAGTGAGGAGCTCCAAGATTATAGAGAAGAAATTTGAGTGAGAGCAGAAGAGAAAGAGCCTCCCTGAGAAACTAGAGTGTTCCAGTTGAGAGAGAAGAGAGAGCAGAAGAGTGATCAGAAGATGGTTATTGACTTACGGATCAAATCCGAAGGCTGCTGCTCAGTTTGAGCTACATTGTTTCCAGTTTCTGAAATTTAGCTTCCTTCTTTCTTATTTTCATTTTTATCTGTTTTTCTTTCTTGATTGAAAGTTCTCTGTGTTACCTCCTGGTGTTCAGGGGAAGAGAGAGACGTGTTCTCTCTGGTTCACTTGCAACAGAGGTTGCAGTATTGTTCCCTCTCGTAGAAGAGGTGTTCCCTCTGGGCTTCAGAGGAAGAGAGACCTTGGTCTCTAGTTCTAGTGACTGCAGATCACTAGTGTTCCCTCCGGTTGGAGGAAGAGGAAATTGTTTCCTGGTTTCTAGGGACTTGGCGTCCTTAGGGTTCCCTCCGGGTGTGGAGAAAGAGGGGAGGGTGTTCCCTTGGTGAAGCTGTGAATCAGCCGTTGTCGCAGACTGAGTCTGCTTTGCTAGCAGGTGCTAGTGGAAGCCTCACTTCGATTTGAAGTGAGGGGTGGACGTAGGCAGACTGGAGGTCTGACCGAACCACCTTAAAAACCTCTGGGTACTCGTGTTATTATATGTGGTGATTTTGTGGTGTGCCTTCTATCCACTCGAGCTATTGTCCGCACTGCGTTTTTGTGGGTTCAACTCCGAGATTGCTTGTTTTAAGTGAATCATTCTTCAGTAATTTTTTAATCGGTTGAAAACAGTGATCTATTCATCCCCTCCCCTTCTAGATCACTTCATATTTCTTGTATCACAAATTTGGATTGGGTGTTCTGCCCACCCAAACCCACCTCCACAAATTTTCCCATGATATAGGAGTTCTTCTTCCCCTCTAGAAAAATTAAAACTCAGTCCTAAATTTGTTCTGTCATGTGCAGTCCAGATCCGACCCCTATCAAGTCAAAAATCTATTTCCCCTGTCAAACCACCTCTAGAAAATTCATAAAAAATATTGACTTCTTCCTTACTTCCCCCTCTCTAACTTTCATCAAGGGCCCAACTTCCAAATCCGAAGTTTTCCCTTCGGTCAACCCTTGTTCTCAGGAAAATTCAAATCTATCCTGCCAAATCTGGTTCTGTGAACCAGTAGGTTGTAAATTTGACCAAGCCCATTACAGAGATAGACAAAATTTCTTCTCTAGCCATAGGTCGTACCACTATGAAAGAGCTTTCCAACGGTGCCAGTCTCGTATCAATCAGAGGTCGGGGCTGTTCGCAGCAGCCGTTCTCACAGGGTCGCGCACTGTAGAACAGAAGTACCAGCCCGTGGACAGCAAGCCGCACCGACTGCCCAGCCGGCCGACTCGCTTTCCACAAGGCGAACCAACACGTTGGGTTCAAGTCTACACATTGGGTTGTCTGACCACAACTCTATACATTCTGTTGTTATAACTTGAACCTTCAGTGCTCACAGCACACACGTTACAAGTCTGTACACTGGTCAGGCTTCGTGAAGTCTACACAGTGGCTGAGCTTTATAAAGTGTACACATTGGTAAGGCTCGTTTGCATTGTTCATCATAAGTCTATACATTGCCATTCATGCGCTTGCTCATTATGTCCATACACTGCCATTCATGCGCTTGTTCATAAGTATATACACTGCCTTCACATACGCTTTATTCATTAAGTCTATACACTCTCTCACGTTGTACACACTTACTCAGTTGATGTTTCTGAAGGATATACACTCGTGTTGAATAGCCTGAACTAACTAAGTCTATACACTCCATCTGTCTATCTGCAGGCGATTCAGGCTGATGATTGGGCACGTGATCCGAGGTTGGCACCTGGCACGTGATCCAAGACACCAGGAATCTGACACGTGGATAGCAACCCAGTCAGGATGCTGCCATGGGGTCGAAATTCAAATGATCTGGCAAAAAGTTCATGTGCGGGAACCTGGCAGCCACACGCCCAAAATCTGCTATAAATATGAAGCTTCATCCTTCAGTAGAAGCTCGATCGTGAAAAGAAAAAGCAGAAGCCATTGGTGTGAGTTTGCACGATCCAGAAAAGAAAAAGAGCAGAGAGTTCCAGATCCGAGAGGAGTATGTTCGAGAGAGAGAGCAGTGTTAGTGGTTTGATGAATTGCTTCCTTTGAAGCTACATTTGTATTGGTTTCTGAACCGACTGCTTCTTCGTTTGTCTTTGTTCCTACTTTGTTTTCTCTTCATTTTGTTCATCTTTCTGATTTGAATTTGTTCCCCTCCGGTGTGTGGAGGAAGGGAGTACTACTCCAGTTTCCCTCTGGGTTGCAGAGGAAGAGAGATCGGTGATCTTTGGTGCTGTTAGTGACAGATTGTCATTAGCAGTTTCCCTCCGTGTGTGGAGGAAGAGAGAGGTTTCTCCGGTGGTGTTCTAGCTGGTAGCTGGAACATGCTTCAAGTGGTTGTTCAAGCTGTGTGGCAGCATGTTGTTCGCAGACTGAGTCTGCTGTGATCTAGCATTGTCTAGTGGAATCCTCATTCTAGTTGGAGTGAGGGGTGGATGTAGATTGCGGACTGCAATCGAACCACCTAAAAACCAAGTGCCTCCTCTGTGGTTTACTGTTGTTATCTGCGCTCTCCATATGCTTGTCTCTTTGCTTCCATGTGATCAGTTCTTCATTCTCATTTACTAATACTGCCTCGCTTGGTGACTGTATTTACATTTCTCTGTGTGCGGGTTAAGGAGGGGCGTTAGCAGTAGAATTTATTTTCCGCCTAAGTTTCTACAAATTGGGAGTGATCTATTCATCCCCCCCCTTCTATATCACTCTTGCTACGCTAACAATTGGTATCAGAGCAGGTTGACGCCATGTGGACGAACGGTCAAGGAAATGCTAGTGGTCCTAGAACCTTCATGGCCGAAGGTCAATCCATTAGTCGCCCTCCGTATTTTGATGGTAGTAACTACCTGTTTTGGAAGAACAGGATGGAGGTGTTCATCAGGGCTCAGAGCCATAAACTGTGGAGAGTAATTACGGTGGGGCCATATGATCTGCCACCAAACGAGGACGCTTAGACAGATGACCATGTCAAGCTCTCTTCACTCAACTGGACGGCGCTGAACATCATCCAGTGTGCTATTCATCCAGAGGAGTATGCCCGTATCTCTGCCTACAAGACTGCCAAGCGAATGTGGGATGAGCTACAATTGATCTATGAAGGTATCGCTCAAGTGAAAGCCTCGAAGGTAAACATCTACACTTCTAAGTATGAAATGTTTAAGATGAATGCAGATGAGAATATAACTGAAATGTATGCCAGGTTGTCTTTGATCACAAATACTCTTAAAGGGCTAGGGAAGGATCTTGCTGAGGCAGATATTGTCAGGAAAAACCTTAGATCTTTATCCCCGGCATGGCACACTAAGGCCATTGTGATTGAGGAGTCAAAAGATTTGACTATCTTGACTATTAATGAACTCATAGGATCTCTTATGACCTATGAGATGAATTTCCAAGGAGGTGGAGAAGGAAGTGAGAGGAAGGGTAAAAATGTAGCTCTAAGAGCTTCCCGCAACAAGGGTAGCAATAGCGGGAGCAGCAGCAGTAGCCCCAAGTCCGAGTCCGAGCTTGAAGGCTTGTCAAATCTCGACCAGGAGGAGCAGGCTATGCTCACTAGACAGTTCAGAAAATTTTTGAAGAAAAAGGGAAAGACCTTTAGGAAGAAGAAGCCACACTCTTTCAACAAGAGTGCTGAATTTACTAGTTACAGGGATAGAAATCCTAAGAGACTGACGTGTTTTAATTGTAACAAACAGGGACATATGAAAGGCGAATGCCCAGACCTCCAGAAGAAGGGTCCCTATCTTCAGAAGAAAAACGTGAAGGTGTAGAAGAAGAAGAAGCCACAGGCGATGGTCTGCACATGGAGCGAGGAAGAAGAAGACCCCGAAGATACTTCCTCAGAAGAATGTGAAGATGGAATTTGCCTTATGGCAAACAGTGAAGAGGAGGTAATAAATGTTTTTGAAAATTTATCAATTGATGACTGGGAGGATGCTTATGGTGAATTGTTAGATAAATTTAATTCTCTTAGTAAAGAGCACACAGTTCTGAAAAGAAAATTTAACACAAATGTTGAAGAACAAACTCTGGTCTCTGAGGAAAATGAGAAGCTAAAAGAACAACTAGAAGAAATGACCTCACTAAGGAAAGAAAATGATAAGTTCAAGGGACAAATTCAAGAATGTCAAAAACAGCTCAATGAATTCAAAACTAAAATTAAAGAAAGCATGAATGAAATTAGAGTGAATTCAGAGAAATATGAAGCTGTGAAGAAAGTAAATGCTGAACTCCTAAAAAATTCTGAGTCCTTTCAAAAGGAGCTGGAAGACAAACAGAAAGTCTTAGAAAAGTTTGTCCAAGGAAAGACTAGTTTAGATGCTATACTAGAGACTAGGGTCAATTTCAATAAGGAGGGTCTAGGTTATGACCCAACCAACAAGAGACCCTTGCAATTCAAGACCATCACCTTCTGCCCAGAGAAGGGAAAAGAGAAGCTGGACACACCATCCAGCTCAAACAGCTCTAAGGAAATTCAAAGTCCTAAAGAAAACACAAAAACCAGAACTGGACAACCATTTAAGATGGGAATGAATTTTATGAAGAATAACACTAAGCCCACTCACCAGAACACAAATGGTAGATGGACCAAGAAAGTGAATCAGAATAAGAGCTGAAATTACAACAATCAGATGGGTCCAAACAGGACCTACTGGAGAAATAACTTTCATGGTCAAAAATATGTCAATCAACAAGCTTACAGGAAATTTCCTAGGAATAGGAAGACTAATGAATGGAATAGAACTCACTTCTCCAGTCCAGCTGGATTCAACTTTAATAAACCAGAAAGGAAGGTGCCAGAGAAAACCATGCTGAAGCAAATATGGATACCTAAACACTTGATCAGAGATTTGAACAATGTCCTTGGACCCAACTCATCTTGGGTTCCAAATCACTCTGCTTGATGTATATGTGTAGGTCGACCTGGCAGCTGAAGATAACAAGTGGTACCTCGACAGTGGCTGCTCCAGGCATATGACAGAAGACCGATCCAAGTTTAGCAAGATAGAGATGAAGCCAGGGGGTCTGGTCAAGTTTGGAGGAAAGAACAAAGGTAAAATAATTGGAGTTGGTACAGTAGGTAAGTCTTCCACAAACTCCATTGAAAAAGTCTTACTTGTGGAAGGGCTTCAACACAACCTGATTAGTATTAGTCAGTTATGTGACAGGGGTCACAGGGTTGTATTTGATGATAGTTCATGCAAAATCCTTGAAACAAATTCTGATGTGGTTAAATTTGTAGCCAACAGGATTAATAATGTCTACATTGTAGACTTAGATAATAAATCTGAATCTACCATTTGCTTATCTGCCAACTCTGAAAATGATGCTTTTGAATGGCATAGACGTCTAGGTCATGCTAGCTTTTCAACTTTAAATAAATTGGTCAAGCATGATTTAGTTAGAGGCATGCCTAGAATTAAATTCAACTCAATATCAAAAGCATGTGATGCCTGTGCTCTAGGCAAACAGACCAGAAATTCCTTTAAATTAAGATCTGAGCCATTGTCTTCTAGACCAATGGAACTTCTTCATATGGACCTGTTCGATCCCACTAGAACTCAGAGTCTCAATGGAAACAGGTTTGGCTATGTCATCATAGATGACTTCTCTAGATATTCATGGATATTCTTCTTAGCAAATAAGAGTGATGCATTTCAAAATTTTAATCTGTTTTTCAATAAGGTCAAACAAGAAGGGAAGTACAAGGTCTGTTCTATTCAATCTGACCATGGAGGTGAGTTTAAAAACTCCATGTTTACTGATCTCTGTGAAAAAGAAGGACTAACTCACAGGTTTTCTTCTCCCAGGACACCTGAACAGAATGGGATTGTGGAGAGAAGAAATAGAACTGTGGTGGA
The DNA here is from genome assembly GCA_022559845.1 of Amorphophallus konjac. NCBI lineage: Eukaryota > Viridiplantae > Streptophyta > Magnoliopsida > Alismatales > Araceae > Amorphophallus > Amorphophallus konjac. The sequence continues at coordinate 178,413,672 of CM040126.1, read as the reverse complement.
GATGGCCTGAACCATGTTGATTGAAAGTAAATTACCTAGAAGGTTTTGGGCAGAAGCGGCCAATACAGCAACTTACATAATCAACAGGGCCATGGTAAGACCCATACACAAGAGAACACCCTATGAACTTCTAAAAGGTAAGAAACCAAACTTGCTCCATTTCAGAATTTTTGGAGCAAAATGTTTTATTCATAACAATGATAAGAAAGATTTAGACAAGTTTGAAGCCAAAAGCACACCTGGAATATTCTTAGGTTACTCTGAAGTGTCAAGGGCATATAGGGTATTTAACATATCAGATCAGAAAGTGGAAGAGTCTCCACACATCCTTTTTAATGAAAAGAAAGATGTTTCTAATGTTAAAAATCTTGACAGGAATTCCAATCATGGTGGGGATTTTCTAGAAGACCAACAGGAAGAAGAGAAGACTCAGCCGAGTGGAGAAACAAATTCCCCCAATCAGGAAGGGCCAAGAGAAACAGGTGAGTCTTCAACAAATATTAGATTTCTTAAAGACCATCCATTAGATAAAGTCATAGGCAATCCTGAAGATCCTCTTCGGACTAGGTCTCACTTTAGAAATGTGAATAATGATGACTTAATTGCTTTAGTCTCACAAATTGAACCCAAAACAGTAGAAGAGGCCTTGGCTGATCAAGCTTGGGTCAATGCTATGTGTGAGGAATTAGGTCAGTTTGAAAGGAATAATGTCTGGGAGCTTGTCCCAAGACCAGATGGTATTAATATCATAGGAACCAAGTGGGTGTTCAAAAATAAGATGAATGAAGATGGAATCATTTCGAGGAATAAGGCCAGATTAGTAGCCAAAGGTTACTATCAGGAATTCGGTGTAGACTTTGATGAATCCTATGCACCTGTTGCTAGGATGGAAGCTATAAGATTGTTGCTTGCCTTTGCTTGCTCAAAGAATATAAAACTCCAACAAATGGATGTTAAAAGTGCCTTTTTAAATGGAGTCATTAAAGAAGAAGTTTTTGTAGAACAACCTCCTGGATTTCAATACTCTCCTCAACCTAACCAAGTTTTCAGGTTAAACAAAGCCTTGTATGGTCTAAAGCAGGCTCCAAGAGCATGGTATGAAAGATTGTCTGAATTTCTGATCAGCAAGGGCTACAAAAGAGGTAAAGTTGATCAAACTTTATTCAACAAGGGCATAAACAGAGATCTCATCATAGTTCAGGTATATGTAGATGACATTGTATTTGGATCAACTAAGCATGAACTATGTGATGAATTTTCCACCATGATGTCTGCTGAATTCAAAATGAGCTTGGTTGGTGAGCTAAAATACTTCCTTGGATTGCAGGTACAGCAGCTAGAGGATGGGTGCTTCATCAACCAAACCAAATACACAATGGAACTGTTCAAGAGGTTTGGTATGGAAAACTTAAAGCACATTACAACACCCATGGGTGCCAATACCTCATTGGATGCAGATGAGACAAGTAAAGAAGTAAATGCCAAACTTTATCGAGGTATGATTGGATCACTTCTTTACTTGATAGCCTCTAGACCAGATATACAATTCAGTGTAGGAATGTGTGCAAGGTATCAGTCTAGTCCTACTGAATTACACTTAGCTGCAGTTAAAAGAATCTTCAGATATTTGTCAGCTACTCATTCTCTTGGGTTATGGTTTCCTGCATCTCACACACTTAACTTAGTAGCATACACAGATGCTGATTATGCAGGCTGTAAACTAGACAGGAAAAGCACTAGTGGCCATTGTGAATTTTTGGGTGGGTGTTTAGTGTCTTGGGGCTCCAAGAAACAACATTCTATGGCCCTCTCCACTGCAGAAGCTGAATATGTGGCTGCAGGGAGTTGTGGAACACAAGTAATATGGATTAAACACCAGCTTTAGGACTAGCAAGTAGACCTGGGGTGCACACCAATTTACTGTGATAATACTAGTGCCATCAATATTGCTAAAAATCCTGTTTTGCATTCACGAACCAAACACATAGAGATAAGACATCATTTTATAAGAGATGAGGTATCTAAGAATAATTTTGAACTGATTCATGTAGGCACAGATAATCAGATTGCTGACATATTCACAAAACCTCTTGATAATGAAAAATTCACCACATTGAGAAGAGAATTAGGCTTATACAAATTGTCTTAATTATAAAGCATGTTCTTGTTGTGAGGGGGAGTTGTGTTTGTCTGATGTTTAGCCTTCTTTCATGCTGGTTTAAAGGGGGAGTTCAGAATTCTTACTGGTTAGCTTTCAGGAATGCTTTGAGTAAGGGGAAGCTTTGAGATTATGCTAGATTATTTTATTGAGGAATGCTATGTCTTAGGGGGAGCTGAGTTGTAATGTGAGAAGAGAAGTTCTTTGACTGATTCAAAAGGGATGTCCAGATGTGTAAGTTTGCTGGTCTTGCATGACTAATCTAGTGTGGTTCTCTCAGACAGTAGAGTGTCACTTATCTCTTAAGTCTATAAGTCAGTGACTCTAATATCCAGTTAGAATCTTTCCTTTGGTACTCCTTCAGAGATCTGGACTAATTGCATAAAGTATATCTTCCTATATTGTCATTGATTCTGGTTCAGGCAAAAAACCTGTATGTCTTGATATCTGACCCAATCAGCTTGAAATCTAGACTTCAAGACTCAATTCAAGAAATAGTCCTTTTGGTATTGTTTTCAATCATTCTATCTCTTTAACTCAAGGGCTTAACTGAACAAAAATGTTCTGTTGTGATCACTGAGTAACTCGGAGCTTCATCAATGAAATGAATATTTCTCCCATGTCATGAGGTGTCAAATGCTTAAAATGAATGAAAAGACATGACAGAGCAATGGTGGCTTGCTGGTGAGTAACTGAGGACTCTGGCCTCTAATCAAGGTGTTTCCTCATGTCAAAAGCCATAGTTACTAACTCTGTTCCTTAAAAAAAAGCGGGGGAAGTAATGAGGTACTCACTCTGAGTAACTAGGGATTCAGGCCTCTAATCAAGGTGTCTCCCTAATGTCAAAGGAGTGAACTACCAACTTACTCATTGATCTTCTTGAAAATCATCTCAAAAAGAAAGTAATTCCTTGTTGTTATGCAACTAATGGATTGCTTGTCTTCAATACCTTGAGAACACCTCTCTGATTTCGTCTCTTGCTGTCTTGTGGGATAGTTGAATGATTAGCTATATCTGGCCATGCTTGTTAACTCTTGCTCTAAATCATCCACTATGTATGCTGATATACTTGTCTATAATTCTACTTCTCTATTATGTACTGCAATTTAAAGAATCTTCTCTTGGGATTAGAACCTCACTTATTCTCTTAAGACCTGCTAGTGACTGTCTGCACTAAGATGTTACTGCCCTTATTCTTCATGTTTCCAGCACTATCATACATTCTGTAGTTCTTTTTGCTGATGTCAAAGGGGGAGAGAAGTTCTGCAAAGAAGTTATATCAGTGAGAAGTTCTGCAATATCAGTGAGTCTTGGATTTGTCTTGAGCTTTGGGGGAGTCATGTTGCTTCGGGGAAGATATGGTTATGAGTTATGGGGGAGATGAGAGTGTGTTGTAGAGAATGTATAATTCATCTGCATGAGCACATCTTGAATTTAATCTGTTTGTTGCAGCTGATATTAATCTCTTGTTGAACCTTCATATTGCTTGATTCACAATGTTGTCATCATCAAAAAGGGGGAGATTGTTGCATCCCTATGGTTTTGATGATGTCTCACACTATAAATCAATCTTCTATCTCTAGATTTATGCTGGTTTATCACCTAAGTGAGTTCAGTTCATATGTTGTTCCATTATTTCATCTATCTACACTGTTTGGTTAATACGGACAGTAGTGGGTCGACTCATCAGCAAGGGTGGGTCGACGCATCAGAGCATTGATAGCTTGGGTACCAAAGTCTATACATCAGCTTGGTCTATTAAGTCTGTACATTGGCATAACTTCTTCAAGTCTGTACATCGGACACCTTCTATCTGAAGTCTACACACTGGTCTTAATATTCTAAGTCTGTACAATGCCCAACCAGTTAAGTCTGCACATTGCCAAAGTCAGTACAGCTTCAACTCTATACACTGGATTGTCAAGCTTCACATCTATGCACTGGCTGCTGCACTCTCATGAAGTCTACACATCCGATAGTGTAAGTCTATACATCGGCCAGTGTCATGTTTGCATAGTCTGTACAACGCCTGCTTTACACACTCAAAAGTCTACACATTGCTAGTCAGCAGGCTCGCACACACTAAAGTTCATACATTGCTCAAGGTCTGAACATTGCTTCAGAGATAGCTTCAGCCAAGTCTATACATCGACTGGTAGTCTTCATGCTAAGTATGTACATTCCTTGAGTCCAAGTCTGTACATTGCCTTCAAGGCATGAAGTCTATACACTGAACTTTGTTTCACCAAGTGTGTACACTCCACATCTTTTCCTACGCTTGGCCAAGTCCATACACTCATAGATTTCCCTACGTTTTCCTGGCCAAGTATATACATCGCTAAGTGTGTACATTGAACTGCTCTTCAAAGTCTGTACAGCGTCCGTCTCAGCCAGCGTCTCATGCTATGTCTTAGGCAAGTCTGTACATCGGCTTCATTCGTTCAAGTCTATACATTGAACTGCTCTTCAAAGTCTGTACAGCATCCGTCTCAGCCAGCGTTTCATGCTGCGTCTTAGGAAAGTCTGTACAGAGGCTTCGAATTAACAAGTCTGTACATTGGCTTCATTCGCTCAAGTCCATACATCCACAGTGGTTCATCAAGTCTATACATTCACAGTGGTTCTTCAATGTCTGTACAACGCTGAAGCCTTCACAAGTCTATACACTGCTTGAGCTTCACCAAGTCTGTACATCGCTTCAAGCGATTCAAGTCAATACAGACTGCCTTCACATTCAGAGTCTGTACATCGGTCGTACAGCCGATCGTCTCATTCAGGCCTTTGCAAGTCTATACAGCCGAGCGTCTCATGCATCGTCTCACTGTGGCATAGACTATACTCTGGCTCAAGCTTGTCAAAGTCGGTACATCACCGTTGGGCATCAAGTCAACACATTGTTCATCGTCTTATTAAGAGTCTTACACTTTCAAGTCTGTACATGGCGAACAGTACATCGATTCCTCAAAGTCTGAACACTGGCCTCTTGCTTCAAGTCTACACATTGGGTTGTCCGACCACAACTCTATACATTCTGTTGTTATAACTTGAACCTTCAGTGCTCACAGCACACACGTTACAAGTCTGTACACTGGTCAGGCTTCGTGAAGTCTACACAGTGGCTGAGCTTTGTAAAGTGTACACATTGGTAAGGCTCGTTTGCATTGTTCATCATAAGTCTATACACTGCCATTCATGCGCTTGCTCATTATGTCCATACACTGCCATTCATGCGCTTGTTCATAAGTATATACACTACCTTCACATGCGGTTTATTCATTAAGTCTATACACTCTCTCACGTTGTACACACTTACTCAGTTGATGTTTCTGAAGTATATACACTCGTGTTGAATAGCCTGAACTAACTAAGTCTATACACTCCATCTGTCTGTCTGCAGGCGATTCAGGCTGATGATTGGGCACGTGATTCGAGGTTGGCACCTGGCACGTGATCCAAGACACCAGGAATCTGACACGTGGATAGCAACCCAGTCAGGATGCTGCCATGTGGTTGAAATTCAAATGATCTGACAAAAAGTTCATGGGCAGGAACCTGGCAGCCACACGCCCAAAATCTGCTATAAATATGAAGCTTCGTCCTTCAGTAGAAGCTCGATCGTGAAAAGAAAAAGTAGAAGCCATTGGTGTGAGTTTGCACGATCCCGAAAAGAAAAAGAGCAGAGAGTTCCAGATCCGAGAGGAGTATGTTTGAGAGAGAGAGTAGTGTCAGTGGTTTGATGAATTGCTTCCTTTGAAGCTACATTTGTATTGGTTTCTGAACCGACTGCTTCTTCGTTTGTCTTCGTCCTACTTTGTTTTCTCTTCATTTTGTTCATCTTTCTGATTTGAATTTGTTCCCCTCCGGTGTGTGGAGGAAGGGAGTACTACTCCAGTTTCCCTCTGGGTTGCAGAGGAAGAGAGATCGGTGATCTCTGGTGTTGTTAGTGACAGATTGCCATTAGCAGTTTCCCTCCGTGTGTGGAGGAAGGGAGAGGTTTCTCCGGTGGTGTTCTAGCTCGTAGCTGGAACAGGCTTCAAGCTCTGTGGGTAGCGGAGCTTGGTTGAGGGATTTGTTTCCCTTGGTTGTTCAAGCTGTGTGGCAGCATGTTGTTCGCAGACTGAGTCTGCTGTGATCTAGCATTGTCTAGTGGAATCCTCATTCTAGTTGGAGTGAGGGTTGGATGTAGATTGCGGACTACAATCGAACCACCTAAAAACTGAGTGCCTCCTCTGTGGTTTGCTGTTGTTATCTGCGCTCTCCATCTGCTTGTCTCTTTGCTTCCATGTGATTAGTTCTTCATTCTCATTTACTAATACTGCCTCGCTTGGTGACTGTATTTACATTTCTCTGTGTGTGGGTTAAGGAGGGGCTTTAGCAGTAGAATTTATTTTCCGCCTAAGTTTCTACAAATTGGGAGTGATCTATTCATCCCCCCCCTTCTATATCACTCTTGCTGTGCTAACAGTCCTATCGGGTATATCCGGTATCCGGGATCCGGGTCGTCACACAAATCCTCGAACAACCATTGGGTAGTATGCGAAGAGGTGATCATATGAGAGGGCCCTACAACGAGATTATATGGACAGCCGTGTTCCCTCCAATTCACAGTAATGAATGGATGAACTATGAGGGCAGTCCCAGAGGTAACCAGAAATGCACATAAGCGTATGCCTCTGGAGATAGAGCCTTGGTAAACATGGGAAAAAAACCCGAAGAGACCATTCCATTGAGGAGAGACCCCGGGGAAAGGGGGATACAATGTTAATATTGCCCTGGAGAGAACTAGGGCTCGATCAGTGTTGATGGGAGGAAATCGAGCAGTCACGCCCAAGAAACGGAAGATCGAATAGACTCAAAGGGAGGGGAAAAAGCATACAAAGGCATTGCCACATCCAACATCATCCATTTCATTATCGAAAAAGGCCCAATACAACATGCCTACAGTGCGGCATGGGTTGTCGCTCATGAGCCGGCCACCAGTATCACAGACGGGAATCAATCCCAGTTACAAAGGAGGAAGAAGCAAGGAATGAAGTGGAACATGGGCTCATATCATCGCCCCTTTGACTTCACTCATTTACAAGAATATTGCTCAAAGAAAATAAAAAAAAGGGGAACGGGGAAATTGCCGGAACCCACCTAAAACCTTTGCCACAGAAATTAGAGTATCAAACAAGGGCCTTCCTCTCTGGCTTCGGGCCTCCTTAGATAGACGGATGACCAAGAAGGGCAGCGGCTCTCCGAGGATCACTTTTAGAAACCCTACTTCTTTCCCAAGTGTTTCCTTCTTAGGCGATTCGCTACCCTCCCCGCAGTGATATTTTCTTCTTCGATATTTCTCTTCCATCCTCCTTCTCTTTCTTCTCAATCCGTTCTATATATAGCACGCCTCAACGTGATTCCTCCCCGGTGCGAGGTGAGCGCGCCGTAGAAGAGGGACGAGCTGCCTTTGCGTGCCTGGAAGGGGGGTGTCGGAAAGGGGGGTGTGCCGGGAAGAGGGCGAGCCGGATTAAGCCCATTTCATCGTGCTTGCTTGGCACGAACCCAACAGCGGGCCCCGGACTGACCCCGGGCGTCACTGTGACCATTCATCTCATCCTGGTCTCACAAAACCATGGCGGGAAGTACTGACAGAGCTTTTAGGCCACTGAACGGCTGCTTTCAGAACATCGTGCATCCTCAGCTTGGACACGTGGGTTTTCCGCTAACATGGCCTTCGGCATAGTGATTTGTACTGCTGGCTTGACTTAACCTGCATTGGTAGCTTCTCGGGGAGTGGGATATTACCCGGCGTGCCTTCGCCTTGACTGGGCGGTCATTTGGTCGCTAACAGACCTACTTTGCTGAGGAGCCGTACCAGTGTCAGGTTGTTTGGGACATCCGCTAACGGAGCCTTTGGTTCCTTAGTCTGAAGGTCCAGAGACATTCTATCACCTCAGGAGGGTCTCTTGTCAGGTGGCGAACCACCGGGTGCATTCTCATCCTTGGTCGGATGACGAATATTTTTTATGTAGCACGACTGAGTCGAAACCGGTTCATTGGACAGGCCTGATGACATTGTCGGTTTGTTGTGAATTCTTCTCGACTCTCCTTAGGTGAAGTCCTCGGCGTTCATACTAGGTGACCTGAGGCTCTGGCAGCTTGAGAAGGCTTCAATGTATTAATCTTCTTCGACTTCTCTGCTTCAGTGGGCCGCATTATTTGTCTTTGAGGCTTGATCGCCATTGAATATATTTTTAGTGCCAACAAATGCCCCCCAGCCGCGGGTCCTGCGAGCAAGGCACGAGTGAAGCAGGACTAGCGGATGAGCTCCGTCTGGGTAGATTTCCGTCTGGATGACAGAAGCTTGGAATGAGCCCTTAAACCGGCGTGGATGCTAATCCGGTGCGGTTGGGATTGGAGGTTATTACGGTTCACCCTTAACTGGCGTGCCTTTTGGATGGGGGAGGGTTAATACGGCACGCTATTTAGCGCGCCGGATTAACCCAAGGGAGCCCCCCCTATATAACCCTTTCTTTCTTTATTTTTTTCTTCACCCAGCCTCATTTACGAAATCTCTTTCTCTCTCCTCTCTTCCTCCTCCCTAGGGAGCCGAGAGAGGGGAGTCGAGCGGCCTTCTTGAGCTGGTGAGGGAGAGTCTTTGCTGTTCTGTATTCGGGATTTAAATCCCTCTTTCCGGACCCCGGGAGGCTCCTAGTAGGGCTTCCCTCGGAGCTATTGCCCTGGGTGTTCCGTTTCGGCCTCGGTGCGATACGCACGGCCTTTTTTAGGGACCGTCTCTTGATGGATGTGTTTCGCTTCTTTCTGGCAATCTCCCGGGTTGGGGAGGCTCTGCCAAAATTTTGTCAGAAATCTTGTGTAACACCCGAGAATTTTAAAATAGAAATATATAAAAAAAAATTTCATATTTAATTATTGAACTCATATTCAAATTCTATTTGATTAACCATTTAAAACATTTAATTACCAATAGATACTTTAGAAGATGCCAAGTTATATTCTAGGAAATGCCAATCACTTAGGAAATTCACTGTTATAAAGAAATAGGAGATAGGTTATATAGACAGGGTTGTAAAGGATAAACATAAATCAGGAAGTAAGAAAAAGTATATAGATACTTTTTGTTAAGTACATGGCAAATACAAAATCTCCGTTCCAATTAATGACACACATTAAGTCGCTATTTCATATGACGTGAATAATGACGTGAATAGTGCCACTTTTGATTTTAAAAGAATTTTTTAAAAAAATATTTTACGTAAAATATAGAAAAATGTAAGGATCTCACCCGTGAAATTTCATAAACTAACTCCATCAATTTTTAAAGACAAGAATCATTGAAGTTAAGTGGAAAGTTTAGAAGGAGTCTGACCCTAAGTCACCTTTTAAAAGAAGGAGTCTGACCCTAAGTCACCTTTTAAAAGAAGGAGTCTGACCCTAAGTCACCTTTTAAAAGAAAGAGTCTGACCCCAAGTCGCCTATTAATAAAAGATGGCAGAGCCAAAGGCGCCATTTCTTTTCCGACAACTATCATGATCGTTCCATCCCTCCAACCTGTGTAGGCTGTAAACCCACTAAATACCCTATAATTCTGGATCTTGCCCCCCATCCTGTCCACCCTAATGTTATAAACACACTATATTTTCCCCTATTTGGTTAGTTAGAAGGCTAGATACGGGGACAACTCTGAAGAATTACAGAGGAAGGGAAGGGCTGCTTCTTCCTCTCCTATCAACTCCTGTCACTTTGAACAGGTAGGTGATCTCAATGTTTAACCAAACAAGTAGCTAATCCTAGTGTAATTAGCCAAGCTATTAGTAAATTAGGCTCATCTCCATGCGATATTAGTGTTGATACAACTTGTTCTATCGTATATTGCATAGATCTATCATGTCTTAGCCTCATACATAGAATAATTAGCATGTATTAGTCTCACACCCAGGATAATTAGCAAGTATTAGTCTCATACCCAAATTAATTAGCATGTATTAGTATCAATCTAGAGTAATTGGCATGTATTAGCTTCATATCCATGCGATATATCTTGTGTAACTCAAGTTTTATCGTGTTTTTACGTAACCTGTTAGTTAAGCTATTAACAATTCTGTTAGCATGCCTAATTAACATGTTAGTTGATCTACTCACCAATTAGCATACCTAATAAACCTGTTAGTCTACCTAATCTATACACCAGACCAGATATAGATAGAGTTCTGCCTATCTGAAAACCCTATCTCCATGTAATTCATGTAGAACGTAAACTAGTATGATAAGTCATGTTAAAATTTTGATATTAGAACAACTAAAGCATGAAACGAGTGCATGAATACAGATCTGTAATCCTCATAATATTCTCTACCTGTCCATGTCATCAATTTTTCATAAATCAGCTTAAATTGAAGGGCATCCTTGACACGGACGCCATTCACTGAATAGCGACTGTACAACAGCCGCTTAATTCAAACAGAAAATGGGCAAAACTGCCCCTCTGTAAAGCCCCCCCCTTTGGGCGCCTATTAAAAAGTCATGGCAGCCCCTAGGGTGCCTATTAATAGAAGATGGCATCCCCTGAGGTGTCTTCTTCTGATAGGTGGCAGCCCTATGGACGCCTTTTATTAACCTACAGTTAATCGATCAGTTAACTTAGACCCTAACTAATTAGCTTAAAAGTGCTTAATAACCTATGTCATTAGTTAAACCTAGATTAGTTAAATCTCTATTTAACCAATAAATCATCTAGTCAAACCCCTATTATCATTAGGTAAATCATTGATTAAAGCAGTTAATCACGTATTAACCCCCAGGCCTCAGTCTGATAGGCGCCCAAGGCAGGGGCGCCTATTACTGATAGGAGTCTGGACCATGGGCGCCATTTCTTGAAAGGTGGCTGCCCCTGGGGCGCCATTTTTAATAAGATGGCAAGGGTATGGGCGCCTATTACATCTGGCTCTGTGAACCCTTTAGAACGTGGCTGACCCTTGGGCGCCAATTGCAAGAAGATGGCAGCCCCTTGGGTGCCAATTTCGAGAAGATGGCAGCCCCAAGGGTGCCAATTTCGAGAAGATGGACATTGGTCATCCCCAATTTAGCAGATACGCCCGTGCGGATGGGTGCTTAGCTTCAATATTTCTTCAGCGGGGAACACAAGTATGAGGACTTTCCCATAGTAGCACCGAATGCTTTGAAGCGGAAGAAGAGAGTTCGACGACAAGCCGCTTTCCCGCCTATCTTAAGCGAAGGGTAGCAAGGAGGCCTGAACCCCGCTGGTGTTGATGCAGTCACGCATTGTGCTGCATATCTGACTTACTGGATTTGTTCATTCGCTATCCCGCAAGGCGACGAGAGCGTAATCAGGGTAGAAGCTATCTACCCTACTTGTCTGATGGCTTGGGGCATGAAGCATTCACTCTGCCCAGTGGCTTTATGCCTTATTTACAAAATGTTGGGGGACGTGCATCGAAATCGTCTCCCCAGGAATTTGTAGATGGTTGGTCCGATACACTTTTTCAATGCGTGGGTCTTCACCCTATTTCCATAAGTTGCTCCTCGAGGGCTATAGTTTGCACGCCTTGTTCCGAAGATGATCGAGTTTGCTAGCGCTGAACCGTCATCGATAGCGGAGCAACTCTTCGCCATTCGAGGGAAATTGACTAAGGTCCCCACGGATGCACCTGGGGTTTTACACTTTTGGAGCCTGGCTGCCCATTCTAGTCCTCTGGTAAACACTACGCGGAAGTGCAGTCTTTTCGAGGTGGAGGAGTTCATCCATCCAATCTCTGGCGCCAAGTGTACACGGCCAATCCTGGAGCCGGAATTGGTTGACTGGGCGTTGGCTATCAGACCAAGCATCCTTGTCTTTCGGAAGAGTGACATTCTGTGGCTAGAGCCATATTACCCATTCCGATTCAGTCAAAATTTTGGCTACGATCAGCACATCCCCCCTTCTTCTTCGCAGTTTGCATTGCCGAATAGGCATAGAGCCGGCCAGGTATCCAATGACGATGCCTGAATTGTTGCATCCCTATGGTTTTGATGATGTCTCACACTATAAATCAATATGTTTCAATTTCAAATCAGGTTGTTTTTATATGGTGCATTTCTTTAACTCTAAGCATGAAGGAGGTCTGTGCTTATAGCATGATTTAGGTCCGTGCATTACATGATTTTCGTCCATTTGCTTAATGCATATTAAGTCAGTGCAAGTTTTGCATCTCTTACATAAAGTGCTTGCCTTGGTGCAAGTCCTTGATCATGTTCATATGTTGTCTCTATGCATTACTCTAGGTCGTGTCGTCTAAGGTCCATGCATATCATGTCTCGGCATCTCACCTTTTGAGGTCGGTGCAACTCTTGACCAAGATGCTTTGGTCAGGCTGGTCGTTCTTACATCTTAGTGCAAATCCATCTCAGTGCAAGCTTTGACTTGTATCTATCTTTGTCATCTCAGTGCAAATGCATCTCAGTGCATGCTTTTTCTCGTATCTCTCTTTGCCATCTCGGTGCAGCTCCTGCTTGGACTGCATATCCCGACTCAGTGCATATTTTTAGCTTCTGAATAACATGAAGTCGGTGCATCTTCTATTGCATTACCATTCTCGGTGCAAGGTTTGATCCACACCTAGTCGGTGCAACTCTTGGTTAGTCAAAGGCATTGGAACTCGACTCAGTGCAAGTCGTGTAGACAGGTAAAGTAGATTGGTGCAACGTTTGCTTCATTTCTCATCGGTGTCTTTCTTGCCCGTCTTAGTCGATGCTTATTCCTTTGACTCGGTGCAAATTTTTCTCTCTAGAAAAATCAAGTCAGTACATCTTTGCATTTTGTTGCTTCCTATCCGTGCATATCTGTTGCACGATCAGAGTCTATGGTCTGTGCTAATGACGTCACATGTCTTCTCAAGTCAGTGCATCTCTCGCTTTGGCTCATTTCAACTTGGTGCAACCTCTTGTTGACCTTGTTGCAAGTCAGTGCAACTGTTGATTTGGGAACTTCTACTTAGTGCAATTTCTGGCTTCTTACTCATTACACTGATACGAATTGTGCTAAGTGTGTGATAAAATGACTATCTCTTTTCTGACAATTTGTCTGTGCATTCACCAAGAAGATGGCACGTGATCTGAGGTAGATAGAAGTCCAGAACATTCCCGCACGTGCCCCAACCTTTCAGGTAGGAAACGTGGTATCCACACACCTAAGGTTCTGGATCAGACATATATATATATATATGTTGAGGAAAAGGGTTCGAAGAAGGATGGAACAGTGAGAAAAGAAGAGTAGCTTGAGAGCAGTGGAAAAAGAGAGAAGATCAGAAAAAGCCCACTCCATCTAGAGCTGAGAGAAAAAAATTCTGAGAGAGAGAGAAGTGATTGTGAATGTGAAGTTCTGCTTCTAAGGAAGTTCTATTGCTTTTGTTTTCAGAGAAAATTACGGTTCATCGATTGTTTTTGTTTTTGAGTTTCCATTATTGTCATTCCGTTCTGTTACCCTCCACTGTTCGGAGGAAGGGAGAGATTCTCTGTTCCCTCCATTGTCTTGGAGGAAGAGAGGTTCGATCCTTTGGTTGTGTGAGTTACTTGGGAGTAACTGCACAGGGTTCCCTTTGCTGCGTGCAAAGGAAGGGAGATTGGTTCTCCAGTGTTTCACTTCTGGTTGATCAGAAGTCTGAGGAGGGTGTTCCTCAGGGCAAGCTATCTGGCAGCGGCTGTTGCAGACTGAGTCTGTTGTGTTGCGATTGAATATTGCAAGGAAACCTTACTCGCCTGAGTAATGGGTGGACGTAGATTGCGGATAGCAATCGAACCACCTACAAAATTCCCTATCTCTCTTTGGTCTTGCTTGCTCAGGTTGTGCTGCTCCATATCTACTTGACACATTGCGTCATTGTGGGTTGCTTTCTCGATCTCATTTCTTACTTTAGTCATCACTGTTGCCTATTTTCGAAGTCTTCTTCACTGCTATCTGAGGGGTTGATAAATCATGTTTGAGTTTATCGATTTTTGGGAGTGAGCTATTCATCCCCCCCTTCAATCTCACTTTCCGCTATGCGTATCAATTGGTATCAGAGCAAGTTTTCATCATGTGGGCCAACGGTCAGGGTAATCTTAATGGTCCTCGAAGCTTCATGGTTAAGGGACAATCTATCAGCCGCCCTCCATTCTTTGATGGTAACGATTTTCTTGTTGGAAAAATAGGATGGAAGTATTCATCAGGGCGCAGAGCCACAAGCTGTGGAGGGTGATCACTACATGGCCATACGATCTGCCACCGAACGAGGATGTGTGGATAGATGATCAAGTCAAGCTCTCGTCACTCAACTGGACGGCCCTGAACATCATCCAATGTGCAGTACATCCAGACGAATATGCCCGCATCTCATCTTGCAAGACGGCCAAGAAAATGTGGGACGAGTTGGGTCTAATCTACGAAGGTACACCTCAAGTGAAAGCAACGAAGGTAAATCTCCTCACCTCTAAATATGAGATGTTTAAGATGAAATCAGAGGAGACCATAACTTAGATGTATGCCAGACTGTCATTGATTACGAATAGTCTTAAGGGGTTTGGGAAATAGATAGCTGAGGGAGATATAGTCAGGAAGATACTTATATCTCTAACCCCTACATGGCACACTAAGGCCATTGTGATAGAGGAGTCTTGGGATCTATCGACAATGACAGTCACCGAACTCATAGAATCCCTAGTGACGTATGAGATGAACTTTAAAAGGAATGGTGAAGGAAGCGACAGGAAGGGCAAGAATATTGCCCTCAAGGTGTCCTGCAGGAAGGGAAGTAGCAGCAGCGGGAGTAGTAGTTGCGAGTCTGACGGACTGTCAGACCTCCACCAGGAGGAGCAAGCAATGCTCACTCTAAAATTCAAGAAATTCTTAAGGACTAAGGGAAAGACCTTTAGAATGAAGAGGTCATACCCCTCTGGTAAGAACTTTGATTCCAGCAATGATAAGAATAGGAGTACCAAGAAAATTACATGTTTTTATTGCAGGAAACCTGGACATATGAAAGGGGACTGCCCTGATCTTCAGAAAAGGGGTCTTGACTTTCAGAAGAAGAGCTCGAAGGTGCAGAAGAAGAAACCACAAGCAATGGTCTGCACGTGGAGTGATGAGGAAGAAGATCCGGAAACCAATTCCTCATAGGAGGACGAAGAAGGAATTTGCCTGATGGCAAATAGCGAAGAAGAGGTAACAAACATCTTCGAGAATTTTTCTATTGATGATTGAGAAGATGCCTATGCTGAACTGTTTGATAAGTTCAATTCACTGAGTAAAGAGCATAGGGTTCTGAAGTGAAAATTCAATGCTAATATTGAAGAACAAACTCAAATCAGTGAGGAAAATTAGAAATTTAAAGAACAATTAGAAGAAATTACTTCTCTGAGGAAGGAAAATGAAAAGCACAAATCTGAGAACTAGGAAGTTCACTCACAGCTCAGCGAACTCAAGATAAAATTTGAAGAAAGCCTAAATAGAAACAACGTGATCACATGGAAGTATGAAGCCGTTAAGAAAGTGAACACTGAACTTCTAAAAAATTGTGAGTCTATGCAAAGAGAGATGGAAGACAAACAAAAGGTTTTAGAAAAATTTGTTCAAGGGAAAACGAATCTGGATTCTATACTAGGAACAAGGGTTAATTTCAACAAGGAGGGTTTAGGCTATAACCCAACTAACAAGAGACCCTTTCAGTTCAAGACCACTACCTTCTGCCCTGAGAAGAGAAAAGAAAAGCTGGACACACCATCCAGCTCAAACAGCAATCAAAACATTCAACGTCGAAAAGAAAATTCAACAAACAATGCTGGACGACCATCTAAAACAAGAATGAACTTTGTGAAGAACTTCTCTAAGCCCATTTACCAGAACAGAAGTGGTAGCTGGACTGGGCAAATGTATAAGAATAATAGCTGGAACTACTATAAAAGAACGGGTTCGAATAGAAGTTACTGGAGAAATAGCACTCACCCTAAAAAATTTGTTAATCAATAAGCGCACAGAAGATACCCTAGGGATGAGAAGCCTAATAACTGGAACAGATTTCACTTCTCCAGACCAGCTGGACATAATTCCGGTCACAATTTCAATAGACCCGAAGTTAAGATGCAAGAGAAAAACAAGTTCAAACAACTCTAGATTCCTAAACATCTGCTTAAAGATTTGAATGATGTCTTTGGACCCAACTTATCTTGGGTTCCAAACCACTTTGCTTGATTTCGTTTGTGTAGGTCTGCCTGGCAGTTGAGAAAAACAAATGGTACCTTGACAGTGGCTACTCCAGGCACATGACAGGAGACCGATCCAAGTTCAGCAAGTTAGAAATGAAGGTAGGGGGTCTGGTCAAGTTTGGAGGAAAGAACAGATGTAATATCATTGGGGTTGGCACAATTGGTAAGTACTCCACTAACTCTATTGAGAAATTCTTACTTGTGGAAGGTCTTCTACACAATCTGATTAGCATTAGTCAATTATGTGACAATGGTCACAGGGTTGTGTTTGACAACAACTCATGCAAAATCTTTGAAAGAAATTCTGATCATGTTAAGTTTGTAGAAAACAGGACCAATAATGTTTACATGGTACACTTAGATGTTGAGTCTGAATCTAATCTCTGCTTATCTGCTAATTCTGAAAGTGATGCTTTTGATTGGCATAGACGTTTAGGTCATGCTAGCTTTTCTACTTTGAATAAATTGATCAAGCATGATTTAGTCAGAGGCATGCCTAAAATCAACTTTAGTTCAATCTCAAAAATCTGTGATGCCTGTGCTTTAGGCAAATAGACCAGGAAGTCCTTCAAACTAAGATCTGAGCCATTATCTTCTAGACCAATGGAACTTTTTCATATGGATCTCTTCGGTCCTACTAGAACTCAGAGTCTCAATGGAAGTAGGTTTGGTTATGTGATCATTGATGACCACTCTAGATTTTCATAGATCTTTTTCTTAGCCAACAAAAATGATGCTTTGCAAAAATTCAAACAATTTTTCAATAAGGTCAAACAAGAAGGAAAACATAAGATTTGTTCAATTCAATTTGACCATGGAGGTGAATTTGAAAACTCCATGTTTTCTGACCTTTGTGAAAGTGAAGGACTAACATACAAGTTCTCTTCTCCCAGGACACCAGAGCAGGATGGAATTATGGAGAGAAGAAATCGAACCATTGTGAAGATGGCCCGAACCATGCTGATTAAGAGTCAACTACCAAGAAAATTTTGGGCAGAGGCGGCCAATACAGCAACTTATACAATCAATGGGGCCATGGTAAGACCAATTCACAAGAAAACCCCCTATGAGCTATTGAAAGGTAAGAAACCAAACATGGCTCATTTCAGGATTTTTGGTGCTAAATGCTTTATCCATAATAATGACAAGAAAGACTTAGATAAGTTTGATGCTAAAAGCTGTCCTGGAATATTTTTAGGATACTCTAAAGTGTCAAGAGCATATAAGGTCTTTAACATAACTGATCAAAAAGTTGAAGAATCTCCACATATCATTTTTGGTGAAGCAAAAGATGCTACTAACATTGAAGATGCTGACAGGGATTCCAACCACGATGGAGAATTCCTAGAAGACAGAGAAGAAGAGGAGGTTCAACCGAATGAAATATTAAATGCTCCCAACCAGGTAGGGCCAGCTGAAACCGGTGAGTATTCAATAAATGTTAGATACCTTAAAGATCACCCAATAGATAACATCCTAGGCAATCTTGAAGATCCTCTTAGAACTAGGTCTCGCTTTAGGAATGTTCATAATCAAAACCTAATTGCTTTGGTCTCTCAAATTGAACCCAAATCAGTAGAAGAGGCCTTAAGTGATCAATCATGGATTAATGCTATGTATGAGGAGTTAGGTCAGTTTGAAAGAAATAATATCTGGGAGCTAGTTCCAAGACTAGAAAACTCTAATGTCACAGGAACTAAGTGGGTGTTCAAGAATAAAATGAATGAAGATGGAATCATTTCTATAAATAAAGCCAGACTAGTAGCCAAAGGCTACTGTCAGGAATTTGGAGTTGACTTCGATGAGTCATATGCACCTGTTGCTAGGATGGAAGCTATAAGAATATTGTTAGCATTTGCATGCTCCAAGAATATAAAACTCTAACAAATGGATGTGAAGAGTGCATTTTTAAATGGAGTTATCAAAGAAGAAGTTTTTGTTGAACAGCCCCCCGGTTTTCAACTCTCCACTAAACCTGACCAAGTTTTCAGATTGAATAACGCCCTGTACAGTCTAAAGCAGGCTCCTCGAGCATGGTATGAAAGACTGACAGAATTTCTAATCAGCAAGGGCTACCACAGAGGTAAGGTAGATGAAACTTTATTTTCCAAGAGCTCAAATAAAGACCTCATCATAGTTCAGGTATATGTAGATGATATTATCTTTGGGTCAACTAGCTCTGAACTATGTAATGAATTTTCTAAATTAATGTCTGTTGAATTTGAAATGAGTTTGGTAGGTGAATTAAAGTATTTTCTTGGCTTGCAGGTACAACAGTCAGAGGATGGATGCTTCATCAACCAGACCAAATACACATTGGACATTCTCAACAGGTTTGGCATGACCAACTTGAAGCACATTACAACACCAATGGGTACCAATACCTCATTGGATGCAGATGAGACAGGTAAAGAAGTAGATGCCAAGCTCTATCGAGGTATGATTGGATCTCTACTTTATTTGACAGCTTCAAGACCTGATATACAGTTCAGTGTAGGAATGTGTGCAAGGTATCAATCTAGACCAACTGAATTGCATTTAGCTGCAGTGAAAAGAATTTTCAGATATCTGTCTACTACACACACCCTTGGTTTATGGTTTCCTGCATCATACACACTAGATTTAGTTGCATACACAGATGCAGATTATGCCGGGTGTAAACTAGATAGAAAAAGCACTAGCGGTCACTGTGAATTTCTTGGTGGGTGTTTAGTATCTTGGGGTTCCAAGAAACAACATTATGTGGCTTTCTCCACAATAGAGGCTGGATACGTGGCTGCAGGGAGTTGTGGTACACAAGTCATTTGGATTAAACACCAGCTTCAGGACTATCAAGTAGACCTGGGGTGCACACCCATTTACTGTGATAATACCAGTGCCATCAATCTAGCCAAGAATCCTATCTTCCATAACCGCACCAAACACATAGAAATAAGGCATCATTTCATAAGAGACGAGGATTCTAAAAACACCTTTGAGCTGATTCATGTAGGCACTGCTAATAAAATTGCTGATATCTTCACCAAGCCTCTGGACAATGACAAATTCACCACATTAAGGAGAGAATTAGGCTTATTTAAATTATCTTAATTGCTAATCTCTTGTTATTGAATTGTTTTATCTTGGCAAGAGATTATGTGAGTAGCCTGTCCTAATAGTGAGGGGGAGTCTTGAGAATCTGCTGATTAATTTCCTTTAGTGCATCGTTTGAGGGGGAGTTGGGCAATTAGTGAATTTTGACTGATTCAAAAGATTGACCAGATGTGTGTCATTGCTGGTTCTCATGATTGAATGAGTGCGGTTCTCTCTCAGACAGTAGAATCTCACTCATCTTTTAAGTCTATAAGTCTGTGTTACTAAAGTCCTGCTAGAATCTTTCCTCTAGTAGTCCATCAGAGATCTGGATTAAGTGTTCAAAGTATATCTTCCTACATTGTAAATGATTCCGGTTAAGGCTAAAACCTGTATGTCTTGACATCTGTCCAAAACAACTCGAAATCTAGACTTCAAGATTCATTTCAAAGAAACAGTCCTTCTGGTATTATCTTCAATCACTTCATCTCCCCAATATAAGGGATCAACCAGATAAACATATTGATCACTGAGAAACTGGGAGCTTCATCAATGAAGTGAAGCAATTCCCATGTCATGAGGTGTCATATTAAAAAAAAAGGGGGAAGAGCAATCTCTGTAAAACAAATTTGTGCTTCTGATCATCACAGAGCAATGGTGATAAGGTGATGAGTAATTGGGCACTCTGGCCTCTGATCAAGGTGTTTCCTCACGTAAAAAGCCACTGTTACTAACTCTGTTCTCTAAAAAGGAAAGGTAATGAGGTACTCACATTGAGTAACTGGGGATTCAGGCCTCTGATCAAGGTGTCTCCCTAATGTCAAAAGTGTGATTTACCAACTTACTCATTGGTCTTATTGAAAAACTCTATAATATCCCTTGTCTTTGTGCAACTTACTGGAATGCTTGTCCTCAATACAATGAGAACACCTTGTCTGCTTTTGTTTCTTGTCGTCTACTGAGTATTGTTGTTTTGTTCAGCAATGTTTTGCCATACTTGTTCATCCCTGCTCTACATCATATACCTTATATGTGGATACACTTCCCTCTCATTCTACTTCTCTATTGATTACCAGAGTTCAAGAATCTTCTCTTGAGTTTAGTACCTCACTTATTCTCTTGAGATATGCTCTTGAGTCTTTCTACACTAAGAAGCCACTGTACTTCTCCCTCATGTCTCCAGCAATTTCATATATCTTTCATTTCCTTTTGATGATGTCAAAGGGGGAGAGAGGTCCTATGTCAACTGGATAGAGGTCATCTGAGAGGTTCAGGGCATTGGTTAAGGGCAGCATTGGTTCAGGGCATCTATTGCATCTGAGAGTGAAGCGTGTTTGGAGAGAAAAGAGATTCAGAAGATGGTATCTCAGGGAGAAGTCTTCTGGTTTATTAGTATGCTCTTTTTTTTGGTTTGCTCTTGATTGTTTTTGATCTCCTTCTTAATGCCCTGACATTGCTTGATTCATAGTGTTGCCATCATCAAAAAGGGGGAGATTGTTGCATCCCTACGGTTTTGATGATATTTCACACTATAAATCAATTTGTTTCAATTTCAAATCAGGTTGTTTTTATATGGTGCATTTCTTTAACTCTAAGCATGAACGAGGTCTATGCTTATAGCATGATTTAGGTCCGTGCATTACATGATTTTCATACTTTTGCTTAATGCATATTAAGTCAGTGAAAGTTCTGCATCTCTTACATAAAGTGCTTGCCTCGGTGGAAGTCCGTGATCATGTTCATATGTTGTCTCCATGCATTACTCTAGGTCGTGTCCACTAAGGTCCATGCATATCATGTCTCTGCATCTCACCTTTTGAGGTCGGTGCAACTCTTGGGTCAGTGCAATTCTTGACCAGAATGCTTTGGTCAGGCTGGTCGTTCCTACATCTCAGTGCAAATCCATCTCGGTGCAGGCTTTGACTTGTATCTATCTTTGTCATCTCAGTGCAAATGCATCTCGGTGCAAGCTTTGTCTTGTATCTCTCTTTGCCATCTCGGTGCAGCTCCTGCTTGGACTGCATATCCCGACTCGGTGCATATTTTTAGCTTCTGAATAACATGAAGTCGGTGCATCTTCTATTGCATTACCATTCTCGGTGCAAGGTTCGATCTGCACCTAGTCAGTGTAACTCTTGGTTAGTCAAAGGCATTGGAACTCGACTCGGTGCAAGTCCTATAGACAGCTAAAGTAGATTGGTGCAATGTTTGCTTCATTTCTCATCGGTGCCTTTCTTGCCCGTCTTAGTCGATGCTTATTCTTTTGACTCGGTGCAAATTTTTCTCTCTGGCAAAATCAAGTCTGTACATCTTTGCATTTTGTTGCTTCCTGTCCGTGCATATATGTTGCACGATCAGAGTGTATGGTCTGTTCTAATGACGTCATGCGTCTTCTCAAGTCAGTGCATCTCTCGCTTTGGCTCACTTCAACTCGGTGCAACCTCTTGTTCACCTTGTTGCAAGTCAGTGCAACTATTGATTTGGGAACTTCTACTCAGTGTAGTTTCTGGCTTCTTACTCATTACACTAATATGAATTGTGCTAAGTGTGTGATAAAATGACTATCTCTTTTCTGACAATTTATCTGTGCATTCACCAGGAAGATGGCACGTGATCTGAGGTAGATAGAAGTCCAGAACATTCCCACACGTACTCCAACCTTTCAGGTGGGAAACGTGGTATCCACACGCCTAAGGTTCTGGATCAGACATATATATATATATGCTGAGGAAAAGGGTTCGAAGAAGGATGGAACAGTGAGAAAAGAAGAGCAGCTTGAGAGCAGTGGAAAAAGATAGAAGATCAGAAAAAGCCCACTCCATCAAGAGCTGAGAGAAAATGTTTCTGAGAGAGAGAGAAGTGATTGTGAATGTGAAGTTCTGCTTCTAAGGAAGCTATATTGCTTTTGTTTTCAGAGAAAATTGCGGTTCATCGATTGTTTTTGTAAGACCCCAAATTCTTTAGAAATTTATTTAGAAAGTTATTTGTAATTATTTGGAATTTATTTGAAGTTATTCGAATTAATGAGAATTATCCAAATTAATTAGATTAATTAATTAATTAATAGAATAAGTCATTTTTCAACTATTTTCTAAAAATTCCCAAAAATCTCATCTTGTAGAATTAATTTTGTTTAGCAACTTTATCTTCTACATTTAAGCCTAAGAAAATCATTTATTATGCCGAATTAGTGAACTTAGTTTTCCGAACTTAACATTTAACTATTTACGGAATAGTATAAGTAATAATCCGACTACCTTAGAAAAATCTGTAAAAATAGTAAATAGATTTAGGTCGATGTAGATAACAACTTTTCCTTCTGGCATTAGGCCATTGTAAATCCGTGGTAAGATCTATTTAGAGTTTAAACCCAAAAGTGCACACTTTTGACCCATACCTAACCCTTAGTTTAAAACACGAAATTCGACCTCAATACTCGACCAAATGATCTGAAATCAAGGGCAAATGGAAGGCCACAATGTAAGGAACATTTACCCACAATCAATTTGAGGTAAACTTAGCCCCAAAACGTGTTGCCGACATAGTTTGGTCAAGTCAAGGATTTCGGCGCCGTTTCTAAACACATAGCTTGCAGCAGCGAATAGTCCCAATTCCGAAGGCTCCAGAAGCTCTATGAGCTATCAAAATAAAGCCCTACGAGTCTTCTTTCATTTGGCTGCTGTGGGGTTCGCTGAAGTTTCAGATCTGGAGAGATCTAGCTCGATTTGTGGAGGTGGGTCAGCAGGCCGTTGGCTTTCCTTCATCCTTCTTTGATCCATCGATTGAGGAAGGAATTCTCAACCAAATCTTGATCATGAGTATAGCAAATTGTTCCTCTCATCGAGCTCTATCCATTGGTGGCAAAAGCCCCAATTTTCATTAGGTGTCCGTGGAGAAATCGAGCCTTTTGTGAGGTGCTGTCCAAGTGTTCTTCATCCTAGGGTTTGAGTTTTCTCTCTCCAATTTGAGGTAGGATCTAACAACCAAACTCTAATTAACTTACATGATGTAATCAGCATGTTGTTAGCTTTCATTTAACGTAGGAAGCCCCAAATTTCATTGAGCATACTTTGAGAATTTTGATTTTTAGTAAGAGCATGTCTAGAATTTGATGTATATTATGTTCTTCAAGTAGAAGCTTGATTTTCGAGCTGTTTTTGGATTAGATAACTTGATCCACATATGGCTTATAGTATATGGTTGGATTCATCATTAAGTTAGCTTTCTTTTGATATAAAAAGCCCCAAATTCTGTTGTGTATATTGAGAGAAATCTACGTTTTAGTAGACGCATGTCAAGAACTAGGTTCTTCATGTATTCATCATAAATAGGTTGTGATTTGATTGAGTTTTCAGCAAATTTCTTGTTTCAATCTCTTGTTTTATGACATTAGTATGTATATTAAGAACCCTAGAGCATTTGGTTAAAATCCCAACTCATTTAGACCCCAAATCATTGAGTTTTCATGGTTTACGGAATCACCCGTCGCTTCTGGAAGTGTATGGGTCGACCCATGGGGTCGACCCATGCACCCAGTGAAGGGGGTCGACCCAATGGGTCGACCCATTAAGCTTTTTTTTTGAGGGGTCGACCCACACCCAGGAAGGCTCCTGGAATGCCAGGGGTCGACCCAATGGGTCGACCCGTGCCCTGTATGACCCCATTAATGATGTTTTTGACCCGGGGATCAATCCGGATCATTGGGGAATCAATCCATTCAACCTAATCACATTGAAAACTACATTTTTGAGGAACTAATGACCTATTCATGTACCCTTTTTAGTTTCAATTAACATTGGTCCATACATGCAAACTTAGTGTAAAAACACACCGTTTATCATCTTCATTTCAATGCATACAAGATTAAATAGAAACCCACATAATTAGTGGTTAATGGTGTAACTAAATCTCTGTTAATGCATTCTATTTCACTCTTGTGGGAGTTGTTCTTTGCCTTATCATCTTGAATCAGCTTCTTGGCAATTATCTTAATGCAAATGATAATGGTTAATCATGATATCTTAACTTGGTGATTAGGATTAATATGTTGATTAGCTTGTTTGATTGCTGCTGTTTTACAGTAGCGCAGCACGATTAACTCTTGTTGTGACTTGGTTTTGATCTCCTTGATGATTATACTTACCTTGAAATTCTGGAAATGAATCTCTTTCCTACGTGAAGTTGTTATTGCTACTTAGTTTAAACCTTGGAATTCTGGCCATAAACTGTGGAAGTCTAGATTCGTGGGATCTTTGATCTAAAGAAATCAATGCCTGGCAAACAATTAAGGGCTCGGTCTGGTCCTGGGAAGAGCGCCCGAACACTACGTGTACCCCCGGGGAGGTGAATGACTAGGTGTGGCATTTGGCACCAGTACTTGACATGTGTTAAATCTAGGATTGTCCACTACTCTCTCCACTACTCTCTACATTACTTTCTACTACTTTTCACTTTCCACTCTTCACTGTTCTATACTCTACTTGTGGTTACTTTACTTGCTTATTACTTGGACGTGGAAATGAAATTACATACGTGCTTGACATGACTTGAATTGTCTTGATATGGCCAACTTTTTATCGTTATCTCCTGTAGTAAATTCTTGTCTTACTATTCTATTCATTATATTTCTTGACCTTGCAAGATCTTTGAATTCTGTTTCGTGATATCACCGTTATCTTTTTATTGTTTTTATCATTTGTAGCATGACATTTTAAAATATAATTAAACTATTAATCACTTATACCTGTCTGTTATTTCCTACTGAGCGTCAGCTCATAGTTGTGTTTTCCCCCCTTTCCAGGCTTTTCAGGTGACGCGCTTACCGATGGGGAAGGGTAGGAGTGATGTCTTGAGTGTATCAGTTCTAGTGTGTTAGTAGTGTGTTATCTTTCTTTAGTTGTGTTTTGGTGAGCTTTTAGTCTCAGTCATGTTATTGAGTTTTAGTGGTTGATTATTCCAGTTGTATTAAGTTGAACTTGAGGTTATTGTATCAGTTGTGGTTTGTTAATGATCATTTAGTATTTCCATCTTGTAGCACTTGTGTATTATTTTAGATTAGTTCTCTCTCTTGCCAGCGTGTCCCTAACTGTACGTCTCGATATTTCCGCCTTGTTCGGGGCGTGATAGTTTAGTTGGTATCAGAGCCTAGGTTTCACATTCCTAGGTTTCCTAAGTTTTAGGTTTTCTTGCATTACATCCCAATAATCGGTATATCAAAAGGTGTTGTCCGAACGTTAGGCTACGCCTATCGGGAAGGTCGCACACTTACGCGAGTGGTCTTCGGACCGATTACCTCCGCTAGGTACCGAGTTTTTGGTCGTGTCTAGGTGCATTAGATCCCTAACCTTGTAAAAGTCTAGGACCTGACCTGGTGAGAATGGGTAGAAACTTGGGTTAAGATCGTTTCTTAATCGTGTAATTATTTATCTTGATTAAACCTAAGTAATCTATTTCTCGTGTAGATGGCAGCTGATCGTGCTGAATGGAGGAACCTACAGCGTACGGTGCAAGGCCTTACTCAGGCCCTTCAGCAAGTAGCTCAGGCAGGAGCGGCACCGCATGGCACCGGTGATCTATACCGAAACTTCCGCAGAATGAACCCGCCTAGATTCGCTGGTTCGACTTACCCTGACCAAGCCGAGCACTAGCTAGATGAGATGGGGAGAATCTTTGAAGTTATGCAATGCACCAACCAGGAGCGTGTCCTTTTGTCCACATTTCAACTGGAACATGATGCACGTACTTGGTGGGATTCTATTAAGGCAACTCTCGGTGATCGGCAAGTTATGTGGGAAGAGTTCGAAGAACTCTTCAACAGCAAGTATTTTTCTGATAGAGTGCAAGAGAAGAAAGCGGCAGAGTTCGCGGCCTTGAAACAGCGAGGTTTGTCCGTGGCAGAGTATGAGGCTCAATTTGCACGGCTTTCTCATTATGCTACTCATCTCATTTCCACCGAGAAGATGAAGGCGAAGCGCTTTCTCAATGGATTGAAGCTTCATTATATCAACCAATTGGCACCGATGGAGATTTCCACTTATTCTGAGATGGTAAGGAAAGCGCAAGTTCTAGAGGATACTCTTGAGATGACGGAGAGAATCCGTGGGAAAGGCACCAAGAAAGAATTACCTACGGGTTCCGGGAGTATCAAACCCGGGTATACCAAGAAGAGGCCTGTTAGTGGACCTGGTTCGTGGAGCGGGTCTGGATCGTGGAAGGGCAAGATGCCGAGGCATGAAGACAAGAAGCCTGGCCCTATTGTTCCATTCAAGGGCGTGTGCAACTATTGTGATCATCCGGGTCACAAGATAGAGGAGTGCTGGCGCAAGCAAGGTGCCTGTTTGCGATGTGGAAGCAAGGAGCACCGAATCCCCAATTGTCCTCTCATATCGGAACAAGCTACACCGGCAAAACCTCTAGTCTTCAAGAAACCACAAGGCAAGCTTCAAGCTTTACATGAAGATGAAACTGGGATTTCTGATGATGGCGGACTCGTCGAAGGTACCCTTACTATAATCGATAAGCCCGCATTTGCTCTCTTTGATACTGGTGCAACACATTCATTTATTTCTCGGAGATTTTCTAAGTCATTAGTTGTGGAACCTGTTTTGATGAATACTCCGTTAGAGATTTCAACCCCTATTGGCACTAGATCAACAATCCAGTATTTCTATCCTTCTAGTAAGGTTATGATTGGTGAACAGAACTTTCCAGCAGATTTGGTCTGCATGGACATGAAGGATTATGATGTAATCCTAGGAGCAGATTGGTTGGCCAAGTATGAGGCCAATGTTCACTGTAGTTCTAGCT
Organism: Amorphophallus konjac; assembly: GCA_022559845.1. NCBI lineage: Eukaryota > Viridiplantae > Streptophyta > Magnoliopsida > Alismatales > Araceae > Amorphophallus > Amorphophallus konjac. The sequence continues at coordinate 178,386,398 of CM040126.1, read as the reverse complement.
CAGTGACTTTTACTGGACATTCTGGTTTATCTTTCACGGGAGTCAAGCACCATAACTCCGTACCGCTCATCTCGGCTCTTCGAGCTGATAAGCTTTTGAGGCATGGGTGTGAGGCTTTTCTAGCCTTTGTTTGTGCAACTCCTGAGCAGCAGATGGAGATCAAGGACATTCCTGTTGTCCGAGATTTTCCTGATGTCTTTCCAGAAGAACTACCAGGACTTCCGCCTGAGCGGGAAGTTATCTTTTCTATTGATCTTATTTCTGGCACAACTCCTATTTCTAAGGCTCTTTATCGTATGTCTCCTGCGGAACTGAGGGAACTGAAGCAGCAACTGATGGAATTACTTGAGAAGGGTTTTATTCGTCCTAGTACTTCTCCGTGGGGAGCCCCTGTACTATTTGTCAGGAAGAAAGATGGTTCGATGAGGCTGTGCATTGATTATCGGCAATTAAACCAACAGACTGTCAAGAACAAATATCCCTTACCGATGATTGACGAGTTATTTGACCAGATAGCGGGAGCTCAATATTTCTCTAAGATCGATCTTCGATCTGGATATCACCAGTTGCGGATTAAGGAAGAGGATATTTATAAAACGGCTTTCCGCAGTAGGTATGGTCATTTTGAGTTTGTCATTATGCCTTTTGGTCTAACGAATGCACCAACGGCTTTCATGCAGTTGATGAACGATGCATTTCGGCCCTATCTTGATCAATGGGTCGTGGTCTTTATTGATGACATCCTGATTTATTCTAAGAATGAGGAGGAACATGCTGAACATCTGAGAATGGCATTGCAATTATTGAGAGATCATCAACTATATGTTAAGTTCAGTAAGTGTGAATTCTGGCTGCAAGAGGTGTCCTTTCTAGGACATATCATTACGAAGAACGGTATTTCTGTTGATCCTTCGAAGGTTGAGGCAGTGAAGAATTGGGAACAGCCTACCAGTGTGACAGAAGTTAGAAGTTTTCTAGGCCTGGCAGGTTATTATCGAAGATTTATTCAAGATTTCTCCAAGATTGCAGTACCTATGACAAGATTAACCCGCAAGGAGAATAAGTTTGATTGGTCAGATGATTGTCAGCGAAGCTTTCAGACTCTGAAGGAGTGTTTGACTATTGCACCTGTTTTGGCTTTACCTTCTAGTGAAGGAGGATTTGTTGTTTATACTGATGCATCAGGTACTGGCTTAGGCTGTGTACTCATGCAGCATGGGAAGGTGATTGCCTATTCCTCTAGACAGTTGAGGAAGCACGAAGATAATTATCCTGTTCATGATTTGGAACTTGCTACAGTCGTGTTTGCTTTGAAGATATGGAGGCATTACTTGTATGGAGAAACCTTTACAGTGTTCTCAGATCATAAGAGTTTGAAGTATTTATTTTCTCAGAAGGAACTCAACATGAGGCAGCGGAGATGGTTGGAGTACTTGAAAGACTTCGACTTCTCAATTGAGTATCATCTTGGCAAAGGTAATGTTGTGGCAGATGCATTAAGCCGGAAGCCGGTAGCTAGATTGTCAAGTCTCATGTTACAAGAATGGAGGTTGTTGGAACAATTATCTAGTCTGGATCTTAATATTGACAATGATCGGATCTTGATTGCTCAGATTCAACTTAAACCTGAATTATTGATAGAGATCAAGTCCTTGCAAGATAATGACCCCGAGTTGGTAGAGATCAAGGGAAGCTTGAGCAGCAGACCTGACTTCATGTTGGCCGATGATGGTAGATTATTATTTAAAGGCAGAACTTGTGTTCCAGATGAGGCTACAATAAAGAACAAAATTCTTGAGGAAGCTCATAGATCCAGATATACCATTCATCCTAGAGGCACTAAGATGTACCGAGATTTGAAAAGGTCCTTTTGGTGGCCGAATATGAAAAGAGAAGTTGCAGATTTTGTGAGCAGATGTTTGGTATGTCAGCAAGTTAAGGCCGAACATTTCAGACCAGCAGGAAAATTGAAACCACTCGACATACCCTAATGGAAGTGGGAAAGCATTGGCATGGATTTCATTATGGGTCTACCTATGACTCGTGGTGGATTTGATGCGATATGGGTGATTGTCGATCGATTGACAAAGTCGGCTCATTTCTTACCAATTAAGTCCAAGTGGACGATTGATGTATTGGCTGCCTTGTATATAAAGGAAGTGGTGAGATTGCATGGTATCCCAGTGAATATAGTATCTGATCGAGACCCCAGATTTACTTCACATTTCTGGAAGGGACTGCAAGAGTCTTTGGGTACTCGTCTGAATTTCAGTACTGCTTTTTATCCACAGACAGATGGACAGACTGAAAGAACCAATCAGATAGTGGAAGATATGTTGCGAGCTTGCATGATTGATTTCGGTGGTAATTGGAGTGAGCATTTGGCATTAATTGAATTCGCTTACAATAACAGCTATCAGTCTAGCATTCAGATTGCTCCTTTTGAAGCACTATATGGTAGAAGTTGTCGTTCCCCGTTGTGTTGGGACGAGGTAGGTGAGAAACAGTGGCTTGGACCAGATCTTGTTTCGGAATCATCACAGAACATCCGTGTTATCCGAGACCGGTTACAAGTAGCCCAGTCAAGATAGAAGAGTTATGCCGACAACAGGAGAAGATCATTGGAATTTCAGGTTGGCGAGCATGTGTTCTTAAAGGTCTCTCCAACGAGAGGGATCCGAAGATTTGGCATTCATGGCAAGCTGAGTCCGAGGTACATTGGTCCATTCGAGATTCTAGATAGAGTGGGAGAGGTGGCATACAGACTGGCTTTACCACCGCATTTCTCTGGCGTACATAATGTTTTCCATGTGTCTATGTTGCGGAAATATGTGTACGATCCCACTCATATCATTCAGCAGGTGGATTTTGAACTGAAGGAAGATTTGACCTATGAGGAAAGACCTGTCAAGATTCTGGACCGGAAGCAACAACAACTCCGGAATCGTTCGATACCGATGGTCAAGATTCAGTGGAGTCGGCGTGGGACCGAAGAAGCTACATGGGAGTCTGAAGAGACTATGCGAAAGTGGTATCCCGATCTATTCTAGGTGAGCGATCTTTTTCTACTCTCAGTTTTAGTGCAGTGAATTTGGAGGACCAAATTCCTTTAAGTAGGGGAGGGTGTAAGACCCCAAATTCTTTAGAAATTTATTTAGAAAGTTATTTGTAATTATTTGGAATTTATTTGAAGTTATTCGAATTAAGGAGAATTATCCAAATTAATTAGATTAATTAATTAATTAATAGAATAAGTCATTTTTCAACTATTTTCTAAAAATCCCCAAAAATCTCATCTTGTAGAATTAATTTTGTTTAGCAACTTTGTCTTCTACATTTAAGCCTAAGAAAATCATTTATTATGCCGAATTAGTGAACTTAGTTTTCCGAACTTAACATTTAACTATTTACGGAATAGTATAAGTAATAATCCGACTACCTTAGAAAAATCTGTAAAAATAGTAAATAGATTTAGGTCGATGTAGATAACAACTTTTCCTTCTGGCATTAGGCCATTGTAAATCCGTGGTAAGATATATTTAGAGTTTAAACCCAAACGTGCACACTTTTGACCCATACCTAACCCTTAGTTTAAAACACAAAATTCGACCTCAATACTCGACCAAATGATCTGAAATCAAGGGCAAATGGAAGGCCACAATGTAAGGAACATTTACCCTCAATCAATTTGAGGTAAACCTAGCCCCAAAACGTGCTGCCGACATAGTTTGGTCAAGTCAAGGATTTCGGCGCCGTTTCTAAACACGTAGCTTGCAGCAGAGAATACTCCCAATTCCGAAGGCTCTAGAAGCTCTATGAGCTATCAAAATGAAGCCCTACGAGTCTTCTTTCATTTGGCAAGTATGGGGTTCACTGAAGATTCAGATCTGGAGAGATCTAGCTCGATTTGTGGAGGTGGGTCAGCAGGTCGTTGGCTTTCCTTCATCCTTCTTTGATCCATCGATTGAGGTAGGAATTCTCAACCAAATCTTGATCATGAGTATAGCAAATTGTTCCTCTCATCGAGCTCTATCCATTGGTGGCAAAAGCCCCAATTTTCATTAGGTGTCCGTGGAGAAATCGAGCTTTTTGTGAGGTGCTGTCCAAGTGTTCTTCATCCTAGGGTTTGAGTGTTCTCTCTCCAATTTGAGGTAGGATCTAACAACCAAACTCTAATTAACTTACATGATGTAATCAGCATGTTGTTAGCTTTCATTTAACGTATGAAGCCCCAAATTTCATTGAGCATACTTGGAGAATTTTGATTTTTAGTAAGAGCATGTCTAGAATTTGATGTATATTATGTTATTCAAGTAGAAGCTTGATTTTCGAGCTGTTTTTGGATTAGATAACTTGATCCACATATGGCTTATAGTATATGGTTGGATTCATCATTAAGTTAGCTTTCTTTTGATATAAAAAGCCCCAAATTCTGTTGTGTATATTGAGAGAAATCTATGTTTTAGTAGATGCATGTCAAGAACTAGGTTCTTCATGTATTCATCATAAATAGGTTGTGATTCGATTGAGTTTTCAGCAAATTTCTTATTTCAATCTCTTGTTTTATGACCTTAGTATGTATATTAAGAACCCTAGAGGATTTGGTTAAAATCCCAACTCATTTAGACCCCAAATCATTGAGTTTTCATGGTTTACGGAATCACCCGTCGCTTCTGGAAGTGTAGGGGTCGACCCATGGGGTCGACCCATGCACCCAGTGAAGGGGGTCGACCCAATGGGTCGACCCATGAAGCTTTTTTTTTGAGGGGTCGACCCACACCCAGGAAGGCTCCTGGAATTCCAGGGGTCGACCCAATGTGTCGACCCATGCCCTGTATGACCCCATTAATGATGTTTTTGACCCGGGGATCAATCTGGATCATTGGGGAATCAATCCATTCAACCTAATCACATTGAAAACTACATTTTTGAGTAACTAATGACCTATTCATGTACCCTTTTTAGTTTCAATTAACATTGGTCCATACATGCAAACTTAGTGTAAAAACACACCATTCATCATCTTCATTTCAATGCATACAAGATTAAATTGAAACCCACATAATTAGTGGTTAATGGTGTAACTAAATCTCTGTTAATGCATTCTATTTCACTCCTGTGGGAGTTGTTCTTTGCCTTATCATCTTGAATCAGCTTCTTGGCAATTGTCTTAATGCAAATGATAATGGTTAATCATGATATCTTAACTTGGTGATTAGGATTAATATGTTGATTAGCTTGTTTGATTGCTGCTGTTTTATAGTAGCGCAGCACGATTAACTCTTGTTGTGACTTGGTTTTGATCTCCTTGATGATTATACTTACCTTGAAATTCTGGAAATGAATCTCTTTCCTACGTGAAGTTATTATTGCTACTTAGTTTAAACCTTGGAATTCTGGCCATAAACTGTGGAAGTCTAGATTCGTGGGATCTTTGATCCAAAGAAATCAATGCCTGGCAAACAATTAAGGGCTCGGTCTGGTCCTGGGAAGAGCGCCCGAACACTACGTGTACCCCCGGGGAGGTGAATGACTAGGTGTGGCATTTGGCACCAGTACTTGACATGTGTTAAATCTAGGACTGTCCACTACTCTCTCCACTACTCTCTACATTACTTTCTACTACTTTTCACTTTCCACTCTTCACTGTTCTATACTCTACTTGTGGTTACTTTACTTGCTTATTACTTGAACGTGGAAATGAAATTACATACGTGCTTGACATGACTTGAATTGTCTTGATATGGCCAACTTTTTATCGTTATCTCCTGTAGTAAATTCTTGCCTTACTTTTCTATTCATTATATTTCTTGACCTTGCAAGATCTTTGAATTCTGTTTCGTGATATCACCGTTATCTTTTTATTATTTTTATCATTTGTAGCATGACATTTTAAAATGTAATTAAACTGTTAATCACTTATACCTGTCTGTTATTTCCTACTGAGCGTCAGCTCATAGTTGTGTTTTCCCCCCTTTCCAGGCTTTTCAGGTGACGCGCTTACCGATGGGGAAGGGTAGGAGTGATGTCTTGAGTGTATCAGTTCTAGTGTGTTAGCAGTGTGTTATCTTTCTTTAGTTGTGTTTTGGTGAGCTTTTAGTCTCAGTCATGTTATTTAGTTTTAGTGGTTGATTATTCCAGTTGTATTAAGTTGAACTTGAGGTTATTGTATCAGTTGTGGTTTGTTAATGATCATTTAGTATTTCCATCTTGTAGCACTTGTGTATTATTTTAGATTAGTTCTCTCTCTTGCCAGCGTGTCCCTAACTGTACATCCCGATATTTCCGCCTTGTTCGGGGCGTGACAGTTTTTGTTTTCGAGTTTCTCCACTGTTCGAAGGAAGGGAGAGATTCTCCAGTTCCCCCCATTGTCTTGGAGGAAGAGAGGTTTGATCCACTGGTTGTGTGAGTTACTCGGGAGTAACTGCACAGGGTTCCCTTTGCTGCATGCAAATGAAGGGAGATTGGTTCTCCAGTGTTTCACTTCTGGTTGATCAGAAGACTGAGAAGGGTGTTCCTCAGGGCAAGCTGTCTGGCAGCGGCTGTTGCAGACTGAGTCTACTGTGTTGGGATTGAATATTGCAAGGAAACCTTACTCGCCTGAGTATGGGGTGGACGTAGATTACAGATAGCAATCGAACAACCTAAAAAGTTCCCTGTCTCTATGTGGTCTTGCTAGCTCACGTTGTGCTGCTCTCCATCTACTTGACACATTGCGTCATTATGGGTTGCTTTCTCGATCTCATTTCTTACTTTAGTCATCACTGTTACCTTTTTTTGAAGTCTTCTTCACTGCTATTTGAGGGGTTGATAAATCGTGTTTGAGTTTATCAATTTTTGGGAGTGAGCTATTCATCTCCCCCTTCTATCTCACTTTCCGCTGTGCGTATCATGAATATGGTGGGATTACTTCCACCGCCGAGAGGAGGTTTCATTCAGTGTCTTGGCTCCTACTCGTTTTCCCCGCGTTACCCCTGAATATATCAGATGGTGGAACGTGCGGATGGGATTTTACAAGAAATCCCGTCGAGACTGTTGGGCTGTTGTTGAGCAATGATTTTTGGACTCTCAGCCTGAGTCAGTCTTGGACATCGATCCTTCCTACTTGAAGAAGTTGCGATCGAGGACCAATACGGAGGTGATGGCTTATCTGGAAGCCCGGAAGGCTGTGAAACGCCGCTCACCCAGGGTTGAGCCGAAGTTGCCCGAGATCCGTAGGGATGACTTTGTAAAGACACTTCAGGGGCTATGCCGGGTGAGCAGTGAGCGGGTGGTTCTTTAGGAGATCCCTTTACCAGTGAAGGAGCCCATCCCATCTGTGACCGACTGGCAACCTGTGCGCGACAGCTTGCATCCTTACCGCACCTTCATTAGAGGGGAAGACAGGCGGGACGCACTGTACAGCAACACCCCCTGGCTGTTTACACTGCTCCGCTCCCATAAGCTCTCGGTGGGTGGCCCAAGCGAGGCTATTCTGGACCAGCGCCTTTTTATCTCCTTCAAGCACGCCGACGGATGGGGGTTGGACCACCTGGGCTTGTATTA